>JAUIRK010000903.1:1301386-1952079 GCA_030549495.1 Nectonema munidae
TAATTTTTTTTTCTATTCTAAAATATATATAAACTACAATTTTAAAGACGCAGATTTTTAGTTGTTATTTATTTTCTATTAAAAAAATGAAAAGTCAACACCTAAACAATGAAAAATAAAAAAAACATATTTATAAAAATTATCAATTATTTTCAGTATTCAAATCAAAACAATTTTAACAATGGCACACTGAATGTTCTTGACAACATGTTTCACCACATTTTTGACACTTGTTGTTTTATTTTCTTCAAATTATCTTTTAGCTTTTTAAGACTACGTCATCATTTGCAACATCTAGTGGTGTCAATACCAGCAAAATTTCGTGTTCTTTGCATTGAAATACTTCTTTCAGGCTTTTCAATAAAATAATAGATGTTTTCTTATAAATTAGAAGGCAAACCACTTAAGGATTTTTCCTATGTAAGGAAAGAAAAATGCTTTCACCAGTTCAGAACATAAGTGAATCAATTTTTCGAGTATCAAAATTTTTAAGCAAAAACTGTTTCTGCGTTTACTCTAGAAGTATCGAGAATAAAACTCCATGCTTTAAACGTCCATTTTCTACTTTTTCTAACAACGGCACTGTATCCAGTCCTCTGCTCAATAAAATCTGTTGCGCCTTTAGTTTAGTTGTATAATTTAAATATTGCAGGCTTTTTTAATCACCTTTTTTACACCGAAAAATGAAGGATAAGATTGCGGCTCGGATCGGTGTGAATGTAAATTAATAAAATGCTATCGGTACCGGTGTGAATTAATAAAAGGATAAGCGGAACTACTGCAGACAATTTTCTACAACCCACAGAGAGCTCTAAAAGACACCCAAACATACATATAGAAGACAGGCATGTGCTTTGTATTTTATATAAAGTATAAACATACTAGAAAAGATCTTGTAATCAAACAAAATTTATGTCCAAAAAGGAAACTAAAATCATGTCACCAGATAATGAATAAAAGCGAGCTTATTTCCTGATGGAACATAGGCGCTACTGTGTTTCATGTGCCAAGAATAGTATCGCTTGTTACAATTTAACGAGTATATCTGATTTTAGTTCAATGGTCGATCTACGTACCAAAGCGATAATATTTGTACCACGTCACGCCGGGAATAAATAAAGCCCTGATATCCCACCGACGAACGACTGTCTAATATTTTATACTAGCCGGTCCCGTGGTCGTTTCTCGCTGCGCTCGAAACATAGGATTCTGGGTAGTTTGTATATTGAGTTGCTAATTCAAATTCGCTTCGCTCAAAACGACCACGGGACCGGCTAGTTTTTATTGTTTAGGCAAATTTGATTGACATTTGGTGATAGTTACAATGTATTTTGTAAAAAATGAGTAACACCAATAAATTCATTTTACCTGAAAATGCTAGTTTACATGTATTTTAGAATAAAAATATAACTAATTTTTGACTAGGTCGCTCTAATTTGATTGATGTTCTGGCATATCTACAAATTATTTCATAGAAAATAAGTAATACTAATGAAATCAGCCTATTTGACAATGCTAGTTTATTTTTTTGAGATTACTATAGTTTATATTGCATATACCACTTTTTGACAGGTTGGGTAATTTTTGATTGATGTTTTGACATAGCTACAATGTATTTTGCCAATAAGTAACACGAATAAATTAAGAGTACCTGAAACTGCTAGTTTACATGTATTTTATGATAAAAAAAAGTTTATAATGCTTATAATAATATTTTGAGAGGTCCTGTCAACTTTGCTTGATAAATAGTTGTTAGGATATGAATAAAAATGAACAAGACCGTTAAATTAAATTTGGAATATATAGAAAAAAATGCATTTATTCTGAATTACCTTTTATTTTCATATAATTTCCTATTTTTTCGACGCGAAAAATTTCTAAACTCCTACCCCATTCGTCACTCTACCATTTAAATGGTACAAATAAGTTGGACTTCTATCAGTTAAAAGATCAAAACACATACTTAGGAAAAGTGATAAAGTTTCACCCTGATATCAAAGGAACTTTTTTCATGATCTCTCCTCTTCTTCTTCTACACCTTGTCCCCAAGTTGATGGTCGGTGGCCATGATCTTGAGCCATTATTTTTTTTGATCATGGCATTTAAATTGAAGCGTGGTTTTATAGCCGGATGCTCTTCCTGACGCCAACCATTTTGTTTTAGGAGCTGGAAACCATTTGCTTTGCCTACTCAAAAGCTATACCCACAAGGCAGCGGTAGTTTGAAATCAGAGTTGCTCTCTCCTGGAACATCTGCCAGCCAAGGCTAACGAGCATGCTCTACCCGAAGCATCGGCATTTGCAGCATCTGAAGTCCATCTCAATGAAAATTCAAAATATCATTTTGACTCTGAAATTAGAGATGGCAAGATTCCGCCCCCTCCCCCCCCCTGTTTCAAATAGGGTTTAAATGAAAGCTTAATTTTGAGTTTAATTTAATTTACAAAAGAGTAGTTATATTTTGCGATTTTTTAGCAGTATCATTCAAGCAAAAGTTGGACGGAAATACATAAAACAATACCAATTCAAGATTGTCTAATTTTTATTATTTGGGAATTTTTTTGTAAATAACCCAGGACATATAGGACAATTAGATTTGATTCAAATATATAAAAAAATTTACATGGCCCTGTGTATGTTTTGCCATAATAAATATAGTGTGATAATGATGTAAAAAGCATCGTGTTTTTGATTCAACTACACTACAATATAGCAAGATTTTTTAGCTATATTTTTTAATAATGATTTTTACACCGTTGTCTCCGCATTTTTGTAATATCATACCATAAATAGAGCAAACTATATTTAAAAAGTATCAGAAATTTTTTTACATATGTTAATTATTTCATACTTGTCTTTATGGTTTCAAAATATATCTAGTTTCTATCTAATTTGTATTTGTGGAAATAATCTTTGAAGATTTGTTCACATGATTACAGAAATTCGAAAAATTCAATTTAATTTTTTAAGTTTAAATAATAAATACTGATTTTTTAGTCTAAATGGTAAAGGCACTATAGGGTGTTTTCATCGTTCCAAACCTGTGGTACGCGAAAGCCTTCCAAGTGGTACGCGAGATGTTTTTCAAAAATTCAAAAAAAGTACTTGTTTTCACAGAAATTCCCACACAGAGAAATGTAGTGTAATGTGAATTTGGCTAAAGTTCATTTTTTTTAGTTCCGCAACTGTAATACATGTAAATATGTGCATATGTGTATAATGTAGCATGCACACAAATTCTGTTGACTTAGTAGGTACAGTGATGTGATTAACCCTCGCTTGACGGACTCTATGTATTTTTTCCGCTCTCAACATTAAAACGCTATTTACACAAAATTTTATTATAGAAACCTCAATTACCACTAACATGTAAATGTTCTTTACAATGTTAAGTTTAATCTTTAGTAAAAAAAAATTATTTTGTTGCTATATTTTTTACCAAAACTTAAAAATAATAAATTTATCATAAAAAATTAATAGATGGCGTTAAATTATATATATAATAATTTTAAAAAATTTATGGATTTAACTTTACAACGCATATATTTATATTTTCAAGCTATTCTCATAACACGAATAACCAGTTTTTTCTTCAAAAAAAACTTAGTCTAAAAAAGTCAAAAAAAAATATAACAGGTGTTAAAAATTTATTTTAAAACTATAAACTTAGAGGCATTTAGAACAAATAACTTTAGAATGATATTTACAAAACATATTTCCACATTTTGCACATCGACGTGAAGTTCTGTTTTTTCTTGAGATGCAAAGAAAACATGAAACTTTGCTTGATGATGTAGGTTCTACTTCACTACGACTTTCAAAACCATAGTATGATAATAAATGCTTGACATCAAGGGATAACTCTGAAGTTAGAGATCTTATTTTCATAGATTCTTCAGCCATTCGCAGGCCAAGCATTTTTATAAATATCTTTCTACCGCCTTGTTTTGTGTTGGGGAAATCCCTAGGGCTATTGAACTTTGCTATAACCCATGAGTTCAGCACACTAATATCTAGATAATTTGAAAATAGCGCAAAAGTCCACTTTCTATTGGGTTTATACGATTTGTAAGCCCTTAGCATTTTATTCACAAGTGATTTGCACGTTTTTATGCTGTGACGACATAATATATATAACTTTGAAGTTACGTACAGCATGACGTCTAGGTATATACGCGCTCAGAGAAACATAATCGGAATATATTATTCTACTTTCGCATTCACTAAGTCGCAATTCTCTAAGATAGGGGGGTCTAAATACTAAGGGGACAAATCTCCTATTTGACATAACAGTTCCGCACAATGATAAATTTTTTGTACTACACTAAACAGCTAAGGAATGACTAGTAAAAAATTTATCCGTGTAAATGCCACACCCTTCAGGTATTTTACTATTTTCAATTAGTCTTTTGCAAATATTTAACCCAGAAAAGTAAGTTCTATCAGAAATACCACCCACATAGATTTCGGGAGATATACAATAATAAAAGTTAGCGTCGTTTATGTGATATAATTTTATACCGTAGTGTCCGGGTTTTTTGGGGTCATATATTTTGACCGGACATCCTTCCCTAAATGTAACAAGCTGTTCATCTATGGCAGTGGTTCCCAACCTTTTTTTTATCCCGTTCCCCCTTTTTCAGACACTTTTTTTACCTGTGGACCCCTACAACTGAATAGTTTGAGCTAACAAAATTAATCAAAGATTTTTATGCAAAAAATGATTGTATAGTCATCTGATTAAATCGTATGCTTATTCATATGAAATCAGAGAAATCGTAAAGCATTTTTATTTAAGAGTAAAATACACAACAAAAATAATATTTTAAAATGTTGTTATAGTTGTAGAATGTAGGTTGGATAAGCTCAATGAACTCTTCTTGAGCCTCTTCTAACACATCATCAACATAACATAAAAACGAATTTTTAGCTAGTTCTGCATTTTTAGGGCTTAAGTCAGGAAAGTAGCGACCAAATTCATCGTCTAGCTGAGACAAGTGATTCATGATTTCTTTTGGATAAAGTGCTTGGGACGTGACCATCAGCCAAAAATAATTGTATTAGCATCTCTCGTTTTTTTTTGTCAAAACGTAAAAATACGTGAATGAGAGTAAACATATCGCGTCCCAAGCAACTTCGTAAAAAAGGACTCCCAGCATTTGAAAATAAGTCAGCAGTTTTAACTTTTTGATCACCATTTTGACCGATGTAAATCAAAGAGCCAAAGTAAGCGAGAAGATAGGAAACACTAAACTTTGTGTAGCAGTGGTACAAGTTTACGTACTTAGGATTAGTCGATCTAAAAAATAAAATTTGTTTTTACTTTTCAGATTTTAAAAATACAACTTACTTATAATTGGATTCCATTTTGTGCATTGTCATTGAGTACAACTATTGAATAAGTTCAACATCGAAAAAAAGTTTAAATATGGAAAAAATATCGTTTAAATTTTTAGCAGAGCTTTTAGGACCTGGAGGTCTGGAGATCGAATCGCGAATATTCAAACTTTCTCTTCTTCCTACTCCACTACTTCTTGGCTCCGAAAAATATTCAGTAGAATCAGGAGCAATCAGATTTTGATCAAAAAAGTCAATTTCACAAGACATGTTCGAGATTTGAGATGTCTCATTATTATCAGAATCACTGAAAGTTGAAGAAGAGTTATCGGAAGAAGACATGCTATAAAGGAACACGATAAAGAAATTCTTTCAAGTCAACGTGTATAAAGAAAAGGAATACGCAACAAAAAGTATTGAGCAGATGTTCACAAAACTTCGAGAAAAATAAGTGCTTTGTTTTCATTATGAGTTGATGGTGCAATTTATTATATGCGTAGCACGTAAACATAAGCGGATTGCCAGAATTTATATATAAATATTTATGCCAATGACATCATGATAAAACCATATTATACATCTATTACGTAATAGTATTTTTATCAACAAATCTTTGCGTTCAATAGCATACAAAATCAGTGTGATTTTTCTCAAGAAGCCACAGCTTATCAGTAAAATATCGATCTAGAAATTTTTAGCAAGGACAAAACTAGTAGAAATACTGTCGCCCAATTCCTCTTGTTTTACAGCCATGTCAAACATGCGGCCCTCGGGCTGCATGCGGCCCATTACAAGCAGATTTGCGGCCACCACAGATTACAGTATTTCTCAGAGAACTAGGTTCGCTGATTTTCACTTATCATCTCTTATAAAAGTTCGCACTGCACAGAAATTTCAGCCAGACATAGCAAAGATTGTCAATAACAAGAGGTGTCAAGCCTCGGGACAAGAACATGTAAAGTATTTGAATAATTAACAATAAATATTTATTTTGAATTATTGTGATTTATGTGCATTTCATTTGTAGTTCATTCAAATACATGTGGGCCATGTATGTTGCCTTATAAACTTTTTTTATATTAAAATAAAGAACAGATTTATATCCTTGCTAATTTTTTAATTAAATTATTTTGTTTAACTATACATGACTTTGTAATTGCATTTTTGAATATAATCAAACCATTACATGTTTCTAAGTTAAAAGTAAAATATTCTGCAATAATTTTTATTGAACAACTTTAAATATAATTGTAGGAGTGCGGCCCTCATGAGAACACAAACTCACTCCTTTGGCCCTCATGGGACTCCGAGTTTGACATGCGTTTTACACAATTTTAATTCCTACAATGATAATTCCTAAGTAGATTCCAAAATACAGAGAAATGAATAAAATAACTCATAACTCTTCTAAATCAGTAAAAATTTCACAAAATTTTAATAAATTCATAATATGAAATTTTTAATTTATATTTTATTTAGATGGCGTTAAAAAATATATGTAAAAATAGATTTTTTTAATATTAGATCAAATAAATTGATAATTAATTTTATTTTATATTTGTTTAATATTTTTATCAATTAAGGTTTTTTTATATATATATGAAATTTTGTCATCACGCGTTTATAGTTATCACTATTAAATTTCTTTTTATGAAGACACATAACGTTATAAGAATAGCGGAAAAAATGTATTGAGTCCGTCAACGGTGTTAGAACAAATAAGTCCGCCAAGCGAGGGTTAATTAACGTACCATCTTCGTGATTGTTTATTTTTATCGATTATTATCTAAATTATTATATATATTCAATATATTAAAAAGCAACTTTTCGTTTTATTTCGGATTATTATAGCGTCAAATCAAGATGCCCAAACGACAGTATAACGATCAATATATTAATTTTGGTTTTATGAATTGAAGAATAGGTGTATGAAGACATTATCAAATGCATCAATGAAGACTTTTACAACGCCATCTCCAAACTAATCATCCAGACTAGAAAGACCGCTATCCTAATTATTTTAAGCGACTTGAGAAAAACTACTAGACAAAACGGGGAAGTAATATCAGCAGTCGGTTGGTATTGTGACAGCCTTCTGTGAAATTGCACTTTTTTTGCGAAGAAATAAAAGCCTTCCACGACAAATGGTGAAGCATGACATTGTTGATGAAGCAGTGTCAAATAAAACGATACAGAGGTGTATTACAGAAATGTTGAACCATTCATTACGGAAGTACAGGGCTCAAAATATGGATTTGCAATACAACTAGACAAATCAATGGACGTGTCAAGCTGCGCACAGCTTCTGGTATATGTGCGTTATGCTACTAAGGATGCCATTCGAAGTGAATTACTCTTGACCAATGAAATGACAACTACAACAAAAGGCGAAGACTTGTTAGAGCTTATGAAAACTTTTTCAAAGAAAATGGTCTCCAATGGAGCAAGCTAGTAGGTTCCACAACTGACAGCACTCCTCTTATGCTTGGGACAAAATCTGGGTTTCAAGCTCGGGTGTAAAGAGTATCTCCATCTGTCACTTCTGGTCACTGTTTCATAAACCGATTTTCTCTCTCTGCTAAAGTTCTACCTCCCGATATGAAGATAAGCTTGAAACTGGTGGTTAAAATGGTAAACTACATTATGACATCTGCCCTAAATAGTCGTCTCTTCAAGGTCATCTGTGAGGATATCGGATCAGAATACACGTCATTGCTTTTCATACGGAAGTGAGGTGTCTGTCTCGAGGGAATACCACTATGCTCCTTTTGCGCTGAGAAAGGAGCTGATTCAGTTTTTCCAAACAAAAGATCACGAAGTTATAAGAAATTATAAGATCCTTGAAGATGGAAACTTCATTCTTTACCTTGCCTACCTGTTAGGTATTTTTGGAGTCAGTTATCATTTCAATTGTTCTCAGGGCGCTGAAAGTAACATCATTGTTTTCTCAATCAAATTGACTGCATTTACTCGAAAGCTGGATTTGTGGATTGAAAACAGACCGTTTGGAATGTGTGAAAATGTGGCGTAACTTGGGGAGGGGGAGTCTAGTATTGCATTTGATCAAGAGATCACCAAAGATCGCCTTCTGTTGAAAGATGAAATCAGGCAGTACTTCTTCAATGATCGTGATGCACAAACATGCACTTACATTCGGAATCCATTCACTACACTCGTGATCTCACAGTGGGAACTGGTCAACAAGAAGAACTCATCGATTTGCAGTGTGACGAAGGTGAAAATCATAAATTGGCTAACTTCTGGTTAAATGTAAGTCCCTCCTATCCGTCACTAGTGAAAAGCAATTCCTCAGCTTCTCGTATTTCCAACGACATGGGGATGCTAAGAAGAGTTTTCTACCTTTCTTAAAATCAAGTCGAAGACAAGAAATTGTTTCGTAAACCCAGAACACAATTTCCGATGTTGTGTAAGCATAATATCTCCATGGCTTGCAAAACTAGTAGAAGAAAAGCAACTCCAGCCATCGCATTGACTTACGGGTACTTATTGGTCGATAAGTTAAATATTTTGCTTGTTTATGGTTATGCACATGTGCAAATAAATTAAGTTAAGTTTTGTATACGTTTACTTGTATTATATTTATATGCTATTGTGTCTGTTAACCTTTTAGTATAGTTCCTTTATGTTCAAAAACTAATCGTTGAATTTAGGTGGTACGTACCTACAGAATAAGTCCATAAGTGGTACACAGCAACAAAAAGGTTGGGAAACCCTGTAGAAGGTACAATTGCGCCGCTTGTATCAAACTATGAGGAAAGTTTGGTTAGGAATCGAACTCAAGATCTTAAGTTATCGAAAACCAGTATCCAATGAACCTTACTCAAAAAATCAAAATAAACTTAATTTTAAAATTTAAAATTTAATTTATAAAATTATTATAAATTGAAATAAATTATCATTTATAATGTTTCAATATTATAAATCAGTAAAACCTCCGACTTCTACCGCCTCTATAATCCGACTACCTCTTTACTTCGACCGGTTTTTTACAGTCTAGTTTATATCTACTTTATTTCACTATTATATAACCTCTCTATCTTGACCACCTCTCAACCCCGAACACCGACCACTTGTTTTTTAAAAATTCCTATGTTCATAATACGATTTTAACTTCTATAACCGATCGTTACTCGCATGATTTTATATTTCCAATGAAAAATTACTTTTAATTTTTTTACAACACAGTATACTTTAATAATTCACCATACTTGTCGCATTAAAAAAAGTCAAGAAATGTCTCTAATGCTTTCATGAGTTTGAAAACAATTGCACATGTTTATTACATCATCAACTGAAAGCAATACAAGCGTAAATTTATGTAGAAGAAGCCAACAAGCATTTCGACAGTGTAAAAGCATAACAATCATGCTATAAAAATATGAAATTGAATTCATGCTATGCTAACCTTATGTCATTTATAGATTGTTGAGAAGAAAAAAGAAATGTATGAGACATACATGATACTTTTGAAACAGATGGCAGTTGGAAATTATGAATAGAAAAGAATTCCTCACACAGCAAACTTAATCAATTACATAGTCTTACATTCATACTCATGTTTTTCATTTATAGCTGAGCTTAGTCGTAAGTTTTTTATCATTTCTAAGAGCTTGCATAAAATATGTGATTGTATATTGGATATCTTGAAAAGTTTTAATTTGATAAAAATTTCGCCTCTGTTCATACTACTTGGAGATGGCTTGTTTTTTAAGCAAAATTTCATTAAAAAATTACAGGCTCTATATATTTTAAGGAGAGAAAAATATGAAAAATGACATAATATATCGTAAAATATAAAGTTTGGCGTGAATCTACTACTAACTAACAATTATCTTAACTAAAGCTTTTTCTATTTTGACATGACCGCAATGCGGCGTTCAGTTTTTATATAGTAATTTGAAAGTTTATGCTTGATCTCTTCAAAGGTCTCACTTATCAATATTACACATATTATAAAAGCTAGATAACTCGGACCCTCAGGGAAATATAGAGTTTGTCCGACTTGATGTATCTGAGAGGTACATGATCAAAACGGCCGAAACTAAAACGTTCAAAAACGAAAACGGTCAAAAATCGAAAACTCTAAAACTGAAACGACCGGAAAGTAAGAAATCTTAAAGAATCAAATTTTTTTGAATGTAATTAATTTTTTTTTTATTTTTGACCATTTTGGTTTTCGGCCGTTTTTGTTTTTGGCCGTCTTGACCATCAATCATCTGAGATAGTCGTAGTATCAAGGGCTTAAACTTTATTTCGACAAATACGACCTTAATATTTATATTAATCTCTTTTTTTTAATAATTTTTTCAAAAGTTGTATCCAATAAATCCAATTAGTGTTCATTTGAGAGCTTTTTCATTGATTTTTATGATTTCACTCTTTGTTATTAGTTAAAAAAGTTTCTCTAGGTAGTTTATATAAACTGTATTATTTTGTTTATTATCATTTAAGATTTTAAAGAGCTAATTAATAATGTCACACAAGCATAAAGAAATTCCATTGTCTGAAAAAGTTAATCTAATCAAGTCTAGCGAGGGTAAAAGTCAAAGAGAGCTTGCTGAGATTTTCCATATTGGAAAAACAACCGTTCAAAATATTTTGAAAAGAAAAAATGAATGTCTCAAATTTTACGAAGAAAATGTAAACTCATACAAGAAAAGAATTACTATTAGAACTCAAAATGAAAAAGTGGATCATGCTGTTTGGTTGTGGTTTCAAAGAGCAAGGGGATCCAACATTCCTGTTTCTGGCCCACTTCTTCAAGAGAAAGCTCTGTTCGTGGCAAATAGCCTTAATTTGAAAGATTTCAAGGCATCTAACGAAAAATTCCGTTCAAGGCACAATATCAGCTTTTCTAATATATGCGGAGAACGAGGCGATGTTGATTTGAATACAGTGGAAAACTGGAAAAATAAAATACCAGTCATTTTTCAAAATTATGAAAAAAAGGATATTTTCAACATGGATGAGTTTAGCTTGTTTTATCGAGCTCTACCCGAAAAATCCTTAACTATAAAGGGTGAAAATTGTACTGGAGGTAAAAAATTAGGAATAGATTAAGTATTGCATTGTGTGTCAACATGTTAGGCGAGTTTGAAAGAGTTGTGGTAATTGGAAAATCCGCTAAACCACACTGCTTCCGAAATTTAAATTTGGAAAACTTACCTGTCATATGGAAGCATAACACAAAAGCATGGTGACATACAAAATATTTGATGAATGGGTACTCTCTTTTAACGACAAAATGAAAAGACAGAAACGAAACATTTTGCTCTTTTTGGACAATGCTCCATCCCATTCAAAGTTCGTCAATAACTTAACTAACATCAAGCTAGTTTTCATTCCAGCAAACACAACCTCTATATTGCAGCCCTTGGATCAGGGTATCATTTATTCCATAAAGAAAAGTTATAGAAAAAGGTTTTTACGTAAAATTTTGAATGTGATGGATGAAAAAATATTAACATCTGATATAGTTAAATCTGTCTCTGTTCTGAATGCCTGTGAATGGATAAAGTTTTCAGTGCAAAGTTGCAATCCAAGTTTAGTTTCAAAATGTTTTAGAAAAGCTGGCTTTCCGGTGGATGAAATTTTAGAAGAAGTGGAGGAAGAAGAAGAAGAATTGAATGTGTATTTAGAGAAAATTTCTTCTAATATTGAAGAGCCTATCATAACAGCTGATGAATTCATCGAGATAGATGATGATAGTCTTACTAATGAAGTTTATACATCAAATTGGGAGAAAGAATTTTTTCAAGAAGTCTTTAAAGAAACAGAAACTGATCAATTGTTTGAACGTGAAAGTATTTCAGAACAAAATAATGAAATTGAAAGTTTGGTGTGTCAAATTCATACTTTTCAAGAGTCTCTAGAGTATATTGAAGCATTGAAAATGTTTTGTTTGGATAGAAATTATAGCGAAATTTATACTACTTTAATTGATGTAAAAGAAAAGTTAGAACAAAAGTCAATAGAATTCAAGATGAAACAAAAAAAATCACTGATTTTTTCAAATAAAATTTTTATCATGTAAAAAACTTATTAACATTTTTGAAAATATACTATGCCTCTATAAGTCGACCACCTCTTAAAATCGACCATTTTAAAGCAGTCAATGGAGTGGTCGAATTATAGAGGTTTTACATATAGAAAAATTTTGACTAGAATCGATTTTATTAAAAAGATATATAGTAGTCTGCAAAATTATCTCCCAAGTAATTGGTAATTTTTTTACTTTTTATTTTAAAAATAAAGACATCCGCAGTTTTTGCCATATTTGTTTAAAACTTTTATTTTATCCCCAAAAGGCTTTTGAAATAACTAACAAACTTTCATTTAATTATGTTGAATGAATATATTAAGTAAAAGATTAAAAAGAAATATAGTCATGCTGAAGCCATACTACTATTATCTTTTTTACAACATCGATTCTAATCAAAATTTTTCAATATAACTAATAATATTGAAAAATTATCATTTTTCTTCTTAAGAAAGACATAGAGAGAGAGAAAAATCTGTCAAATAACCACTGACGTATTATATTCGTGATTTTCTCCTACAATCTTAACAAATATTATATACGCTATTTTCATTTTGAATGAATTCCATCTTTTCTTCATTGTAATTTTTCTGAAGTTTTTTTTAATATATTTTATATAATTTTCGATGTGTGTGTATATATGAGTATGTGTATTTTATACACACCCAACCTCATGTATAAGAGTTTGGCGTGCAAAAGGGGAGGGCTAGTAATTTAATTTATATTTCAAATTCTTTAGTGATGTCCAGAAAACTGGTGTACAAAGAAGAATTTCTTAGCACTTGATTTACGTGTCTTATAGACGATAGAACTTAAAAACCACAATGTTTTGTATGTGGGGAAGTGCTCAGCCACGAGTCGCTTAGGATCTTGAGTATTTTAAGAGGAAGGAAGAAGAACTGAAATGTTAGCGGTTCGACAACTCTGTGTACAAGAGAGTGTATTCTGTTCAAAACCAACACTTGCATCATATTTGTTGCAAAAAAATTGCCAAGTGTATAATTGGAGAAAAGCCAGTAGCACTTGATATTATTTGTATCGCCCTTGGAGATGCTGCAGTGAAAAAATTGAAGCTAATCCGCTGTCAGATAACACAATCAACCGAATTATTCAAGAGATATCCCAAGACATTAAAGAACAGGTAGCGGCTGCCATCATGGAGAGTGTGAAATTTAGCTTGGAGTTGGATGAGTCAACTGACGTCGATGACGATGCCTGCGTCATTCTTTTGAAACTTTTTCTGGAAGATAAAAAAGACGTTTTACTTCTGGCCGTACAAAGTGTGGTTGTTGGCACCTTGAGAAATTGAGTGAGGAGTTTGACATGTACATTCCGAATGGAGAGCTGCAGGAGAAATATAAATGTTTGCGAAATCTCTTCGATATCTAAGGAGAGGTTCTTTCAGAAGAAGAGTTATCTATACAAAATCTTCAAAAGGAGGTTATAGAGATCCAGCATAAGAAAATTCTTCGTTTTAACTTTCAATGAGAAACTCTAAGTGTGTTCTGGACTGCTATGAAAAAAAGAAACCAGTGCTTGGATTTGAGGCTCGGAAAGTGTTATTGCCTTTCGCTACAGCTTATTTGTGTGAATCAGGATTTGCAGCTCTGACTGACATCAAAACTAAAAAATAAGGTTAGAGCTCTGGCTGCAACCAAAACATGATTTGAGGGTAGCACTTTTCAAGACTGAACCACGAATAGAGAAACTTAGCAACATGATTCAAGCCCAAGGCTCCAATTAAAAACTTACCATTTTACATAAAAAAAAATATATATCTTTAGCTTGTTTTTTAAGGAATGTGACAGAATATTATTGCAGAAGTGGTTGTTTTAATTAATGTAAAGTTTTAAAATTCATAATGCTGTGAATATAATAAAATTTTATGATGTTAGTTTTGTCCTTCACAACTTTAAAGTATCCCTCTTATAAATATATTCTATACAATTGTCGTTCCTTACTTTTAAAGCCAGCTAACCTATATAGTTTTAATAAAATATATGCAACTAAATTAGTTGGGTCGGGATCATATTTTGAAAAATAGAATTAGGGTCGCCTAAAAAAAAGTTTTCGAACCACTGGTCTAAACTCTAGAGAGTAATATAAAAATTAATTGGTTGGTAGATTGGAGATATCAAAGCACTTTCAGCCGTATGGCTATATGCTCTCGTTATGCTTGAGATGGTTAATGACAGTTTTTTGATTTTGTTTCCGAAGCCTTTTTGGATGGAACCCCTGACCTTTAAGTGTTAAGCTGATAGGTAGACCCTAACAGCCATTGAGCCTCGAATAATGTAAAGGTTGGTTGATTGGTTGGAGATATCAAAAAATTTTCGGCCGTAAGGCTATATGCTTGCATTATGCTTAAGATGGTTAATCATAGTAATTTGTTTTTAAGAGTTGGGAGCATTGGGGATCGAACCACTGAACTTCAACTGTTAAAAGGTAAAGGTAACATAGGGTGTTTTCATCGAGAAGGCACAATTGCGCCGCTTGTATCGAACTATGAGGAAAGCAGGCTAAGAGCGAAGAGGTACACCCAAACAACCATTGACGCTCAAGTAATATAAAGGTAAAAAAATTCTAATTTTTATTAATATTTATATTGTAATTAATTGCATTTTAATTGAACAAAAGAAAAAATATCACTCAAGAAATTTTAATATTATAAATATTTAATTTTTTTTATTTCAGTTTTTATTCATCATCTTAATCACTATGAAGTCAAAAACAATTAAATCTCTGGCGCAATGCCTCTAGTGCTCAAGAGCCTCATGGTTGTTAGGGTGTACCTCTCAGCTTAACAGTTGAAGGTGAGGGGTTCGATCCCCAAGGCTCCCAAATCTAAAAAAAACAAATTCACAAAACTGTGATTAACCATCTTAAGCATAATGCGAGCATATAGCCTTACGGCTGAAAGTGCTTTGATATCTCCAACCAACCAACCAACCAACCTCTAGTGCTCTTGCTAGACCACTATATTAGGATAGGATTTTATCAAAGCACTTTCCAACCTCAGCCGATTGGCAGTAGATCTTGAAAATAAATATATTAATTAAAAATAAATAAATTTTATAAAATTACACCAAACTAAATTCACAAAAACTGTGATTAACCATCTTAACATAATGCGAGCATTTAGCTTTATGGCTAATGTGCTTTGATATCTCCAGCTAACCAACGCCAGCAGGCTCTCATTACGACAACGTACTTGTGTGTATCTTACGCTCATACTGCACTATCGAAAGTCAAGGCTATCTCTCCTCTCATTAATAATAGCCTAACGTTGCCATTAGTACTGTACTTACTTGAAGGCCAGGATACACTATAAATACTCACTCATGTTTCACTTAACACATCACTTCTCTCTTTGCTTTCTAATAAACTTCACCTATACTTGTCTCTCTATTGTCGTGGTGACAGCGGTGGGATAAAAAGGAAAGATGAGTTTCAGACCTCCAAAGCAATGGCTGCTTGGTGAAAAAGAGACGCTTTCTTCTTTTTTCAAACTGGCATTCCAATATGATGTTTCACCTTTCATTATGCCCAGAGTTTGCGATCTTTTTAGAGTCATCATGGGAACCTAAATCAGTGAAAAATCATGGGTTTAAAGATGACGAAACTTCTAAGCATGAAATTTCAAGTCTTCAAAAGACCATCACTTTGGAACGAATGCTAGGCTTAATCGCTACTTTTTCCCCACCTTTATTAAGAAACGATATTCTCAAAAGCAGTACTAGCTTAAATTGGATATGGAAGAGAATAAGAAAATACTATTGTCTCTCTCAAAATGAGGTTAACTTTCTTAATATATGTAATTTTTCTTTAGAACCCGATGAACGCTATGAGGCATTTTATCAACGTATATTGGCTCATATTGAAGATAACTTGTTAACCGTTGAATCAGGGTTAATTCATGATGGGAAGGTTTCTCAATTTGATGAAAACATTTCTCCAACTACTGAAAGACTTGCTGTTTTCTTATGGTTGAAGATGATTGATCAAAGGTTACCTTCACTTGTTGCTCGGGTATATGCTCATGAGCTTCAAACACATACTCTTAAAGACATTCAGCCATTAATTGTAAATTCTTTGGAGACTTTATTAAAAGATTTGGACACTCAGGAAGTTGCAAACGTAAGTTTTTCAAAAACGTTGAAAAACCAGCCAAGATTGAGCAATAATTCAAAAATATCTGCTTCATTTGATAGAAATAATAGAAGCAAAAAGATATGTTTTTTTTGTAAAGATAATGGTCGTAGATTTTTGGGACACGATTACCGAAGTTGTTGGTACAAGCCCAATACAAGTACAAATCAGACTTCAAATGCTCTACAAATTTCGACTCGCATGCCTGAATTAGAAGACAAGTTTTATGAAAATGGAGTTTTCCTTGGCAAAGTGGACTGCGGAACTTCTCCATATCTTGATGGATACTGTCAACATGTTCCTTTTCGTTTAATAATTGACACTGGGGCAACATCATCAATAATTTCATCTTCCTTTGTTCACAAACTGAATATGTTACCGCTTCGTACTGGACATACAGCTAGATCGGCCGATAAATCAGTCCTTCCTATTTGTGGAGAAATATCTTTAGACTTGAACATAAAGAATATTGACGTTTCAATTAAAGGCCTTGTGATGGAGAAGATGGACTATGACATTTTAGGTGGCATTCCTTTCTGCAAAGCAAATGATATAAAAGTTTACATCAAAGATCAACTTATTAGTTTTCGTGGCAGATTGTTTCATTATGGACCAAACGAATCATCTGTTTTTCAAAAATCCCATATGGTTAGAACAAAAAAAAAAACAAGTGTTACTGCCAGGAGACCATATTTTAATCAAAGATAAATCCTTAAAAAAATTCGATGGAGAAATTGCAGTAGAACCAAGTAAAGAAGTAGAGGATTCTGGATTTGATCCATATTTCACAAAAGTTATCGATGACTCTTTTAAAATGTCTAACTTCAAGGAAGTGCCTATCACATTTAACAAAAATCAACACGTTGCCATGATCTACAAAACCTACAATCCTAAAGTTTCAAGTGCTTTAACTACCGAAGCAGGTATCTCTTCAAAAGTTTCAATTGACCCTGATGGAATGCTCTCGAACAAACAAAAACAAGCGTTTAAAATGCTACATCTAAAGTTCGATAAAGTCTTTTCCCCTGAATTCAAAGTTTACAATGGTAAGAGTGGAAAAATTTACGCAAGGGTTTTGTTCGGCCCAGTAAAACCAAGATGTGAAAAAGGAAAACTTCCTCATTATAATCACTCTACTCTTCAACTACTTCAAAAGGAAGCGGACAAACTGGAAGATCTCGGCGTGTTAGCGAAACCAGAAGACTTGGGGATAACAGTAAAATTTGTATCACCTAGCTTCCTTATAAAGAAAAAAGATGGATCAATGAGGTTTGTAACTGCTTTCAATAATTTAAGTCCATACACTACACTTTTACCAACGTGCTCAATATCATGTGATGACATCCTTAGAAAAATATCTTCTTTTAAGTTCATAATAAAGTCTGATTTAACTAAAAGTTTTTTTCAGATTCCATTGGCAAGATCCTCAATGCCATATCTTGCGACAGTAACTCCATTTAAAGGCATCCGAGTATATACTCGTTCAGCAATGGGTATGCCTGGTTCTTCCGAATTTCTTCAAGAACTAATAAGTAGAGTTTTTGGCGATTTTCTTCAAGAAGGTTTCTTATCTATTATTGCCGACGATCTTTTTATAGGAGCCAATACGATTGAAGAGCTTCACCAAAATTGGTCAAAAGTTTTAAAAAGACTTTCAGAAAATGATTTGAGTCTCTCGGCTTCAAAAACTATAATTTCTCCAAAAACAGAAGTAATTTTGGGTTGGAAATGGACAAAAGGTACAATCACGCCTTCTAACCATAAAGTCTCCTCTTTAGCAAGCATTGAAAAACCATCCACTTGCTCATCCATGCGCTCCTTTTTAGGAGCATACAGAGCTATATCCAGATGCATTCCAAGGTATTCCACAGTTCTATCTCCTTTGGAATCAGCGATCAAAGGATTGGATGGAAAGCAAAAAATTGTTTGGGATGAAGATTTACAAATTTCATTCAAGACTGCACAAAATTTATTAAAATCAGCAGAAGTTCTAACACTCCCTAGAAAATCGGACAGGCTTACAATTACAGTGGATGCGTCTCCAATAAATAGAGGACTTGGAGCAACTCTTCTTATTGATAGAAATGGTGATCAAAAACTAGCTGAGTTCTTCAGTTTCAAATTAAAAGATCATCAATTAAAATGGTTTCCATGCGAGCTCGAAGCCTTAGCAATATCCACCGCAATAAAGCATTTTTCTCCAATTATAAAAGACTCAATTTTTACGACAAAAGTTTTAACCGACTCAAAACCGTGTGTGGATGCTTATCAAAGATTAAAAAAAGGACATTTTTCTTCTTCAGCAAGAATTTCTTCATTTTTATCTACACTTAGCGGTGCTAATATTGAAATATATCACATAAAAGGTTCAGAAAATATGGCAAGCGACTTCTCTTCTCGTAACCCTAACTCTTGTTATGAGAAAAACTGCCAAATCTGCAACTTTGTTCAAGATTCCATATCTTCAATTGTCAATACAATAAAAATTGATGATGTCCTTCAAGGGAGAATGAAAATGCCATTTACGAACAAACTCACGTGGTCTGCTTTACAAAAAAGGTGTTATATTTTAAGAAAAGTTTTTGCACACTTAAAGAATGGAACAAGCCCATCAAAAAAGGAGAAGTGCACTAGAGTTAAGAGATTACTCGGTATAGCTACAATAGATAGAAATGGTATCATAGTTACTAAAGGCGATGCAGCAAAACAACTCATCATAATTCCAGATACTTTCCTTCCAGGTATTCTTCATTCTCTACACCTTCAGTTTAACCATCCTGCGAAAACACAGTTGAAGCGTCTTTTTGATCGTTTTTTTTATGGCTTATACAGTGAGAAACTAATCAATAGTATTGATGAAGCATGCAGTATTTGTCGTTCTATTAAGTACATGCCAAAAAATCTCTTGGAGCAAGCCCCTGCCTTAAGAGGATCAAAGCCTGGACAAGTATTTTATGCAGATGTTATCAGAAGAAATGATCAAAAAATTTTCGTTTTGAGAGAAACATTTTCCAGTTTTACAACAGCTTCTCTCCTTGAAAGTGAGAAAATAGAAGACATCAGAACAGCAATTATACTCAACTCTTCTTTTATTAGGTGTGATAATTGCAAAATACGAACTGATGCAAGTACTTCTTTTCAAAGCCTTCAAAAAAGACCCCTTGCTAAAAGAATTGGGGATTGAAGTTGAAATTGGTCACATAAAAAACAAGAACTCAAACTGCTTTGTAGACAAAGCTATTCAAGAACTAGAAACAAGCATTTTAAAGATGTTTCCTGAAAAAGTTAAAATAACCAATGTGGATTTACAACTAGCAATCAGGAGCATCAATCTTCTTATACGGAGGCAAAACCTATCTGCAAAAGAAATCCTTTTTAGAAGAAATCACTTTACAGACGAACAAATTCATTTCAACGATAAATGTTTCTTTGAAGAGCAGCAGAACTTAGCTAACAAGACCAGATCTTCAAAGTGTTCAAAATTTTCAAAGGAAGATTCCAAAATTCATAATTTTGAAATTGGAGATTTAGTATACCTAAAAGAAGAAAAAAGTAAGATCAAGGTAAGAAGTAAATATATCATATATAACTTACAAAATAAATATGCAATATTGAAAAAGATAACAAATGGCGAAATCGGTAAGCAATCATATCATGTACCAAAAGCTATGCTGTTACCAATAACTGATTTTAATCTTACAGATAAGTTCAAGGATTTAGTTGAAGATGACGATACAGAAGATGAAAATACGAAAGAGGTACCTTTGGAGACAAGCAAAGAAGACTTTGACTTGAACGACAGCGGTCAACAATATAACCATTCAGAATTACCGGAAAGGCATCCAAAGTCGTTTGAAGATATGATGGATGGTTGGAGACATTCCGATAATTCTATCCAAAAAAGCAAAAGTCAGACAGACTCAAAGGGAGATGAGAAAGAAAGAGATGACTCTTTACAAAAGAATAACTCCAGAAGCCAACGATGTAGAAATCCCCCTAAATGGCTACAAGATTACGAGAGAGAGTAAAAGGGAAGCGCCAGCAGGCTCTCATTACGACAACGTACTTGTGTGTATCTTACGCTCATACTGCACTATCGAAAGTCAAGGCTATCTCTCCTCTCATTAATAATAGCCTAACGTTGCCATTAGTACTGTACTTACTTGAAGGCCAGGATACACTATAAATACTCACTCATGTTTCACTTAACACATCACTTCTCTCTTTGCTTTCTAATAAACTTCACCTATACTTGTCTCTCTATTGTCGCAAATTACTTATATCATTCAATACAATAAATTTTTATATTTCTAATTTAGAGTTTAAGAAATATTAAATTTAATAAATTTAAAAAATGATGCAATTAATTCTATATAGCTTTCCTTTTTTTAATAAAAATGTGATATTAATTACAATAAACATTCATATAAATTTTTTTTACAATTAATCCTCTAGAATCTAGATCCTGACTCACTATTTACCAATACCCGCATATTATTATTAAAATAAATTTTATCGTTTTAAATATATGATTCAATTCTGAAGGTATTGTTATATCTGGTAATTTTATGTAATTATTCATGCTCCAGTCATTAAATGTTTCTTTTTGTAATATTTATTTTTTATTTGTTTATATTTGTACTGAGACTCTCACCACAAATTAATCGTCAGTTTAAAAGGGCACACATACGCACATCAAATACTCACTATGCGTTCTCATGAGAGCTGTTAATTTCACACATGCCCAGTGGTGGGATTCAAATATTTTAACAGGTTCTCTCACTAGCAGCATGCCATATTGACCCGATAGCGACCAAAGATTATATGTAAAATATATTTATATTATATGTAATATATACAATTTATATTACTTTTAATCTAGTCTATTCCATAAAAACGTTTACTGACATCAGCCTTTTTAGCTTTTGACGAGGAAGGCTGGCTAACAAATCTGTGGTTTTCAGTGATTTGAATATCCTTAAAGGCATCAGATGCAATTCTATCATTTATTTCGTTTTTAAAATTCCCCTTATATTCTTTAAGCATTTCAAATGCTTTTATATTAGTTTTTTTTTAGCTCTTGGCAAAGTTACACTTCTGGCTTCGAGAGCATAAGAAAGTAAGGACATTTCTTGAATTATGTCTATCATCAATGCTAAATCTGCCAAAAAATATTTGTTGCAAAGACGGGTAGCCATTTCTTAATGGTTTGTTCTAGTAGTAAATAAATATATAATGTTAGGACAATCATTTTTAATTCCTATCCCAGTATTTCGGCTAAGCATTACACTTGCCGTATCTGAATAGAACGCAATCAAATTATTTCTTTAAATACTCAAAATCAAATCCAATAGAGTACAAACTTTATTATATTTATATTACTTCTTCTTCCTGCCCTTCTAATTCAATTAAATCTAGGAACATTGTTGGTGATAGATCACAACCTTCAATCTTTAAAAATATTATAAGCACAGGCTTACTAAATATGGTTGAAGCTTCATCCAAGATGACACAGATTTTAGAACTTTGTTCAATAATTTTAGTGAATATCTCGTTTTTATCTCCTTTGCAATGAGATCAACTATTTTCACGGCATTTTTACGAGAATGAAGTCAAACACCCATGTCAACTCCATTTTTTATTTGAAGCTCAATCTCATCTTCAACATCAAAAAACGTCTGTTTCTCTTTGCAAAACTGTATACTGTATTGAAAACTTTACATGTAGAGTCGATATGTTCCTGGTCAATGTATCTATGCATTTTCTAATTGCATCATCTGCACGATCTCGTTGTTGCTTAACACAAATTTCGTGGGTTTTTGATGTAAAATGATTGGTCATTTTTTTCTGAGAGATGCTTTCTGGATTGTTTTTTCCTTTCCTTATGCTACAATACTATAGCTTCCCCATTCGATCGATAAGTGAATATGGAATCAAATTTGACACAGTGATGAAAACCAAGTTTCTTAATATGAACAATCAACACATCATATTTTTTCTTGAATTTCTCATATTGCTCCATACTCCAACAGTCTCGAGGAGCTCATGCTGCATCTGCCTCATCTTTAGTTTGCACAGCCTTAGAAACAGAAGTTTCAATAGCATCATTCAGAAAAGTTGGGTGTGCTTCTTTCTCACCTGCGTCTTGCTTTGAACTTTCATTTCTTGAGATTTTTCGCACAAACTTCAAAATATTTTATAGCCTTTTCATTTTAGGGCTAAATCCTATAATTAAATAAGTAGTTTAGTAGATAGTAAAATTCGTATAATATTCTCCTTTCAAAAATTCCTTTTATATTTTAAATAAATTATCATTCTCATTTTTTATTACGAATTTAAGTTTTCAGAATCAAAATTGAGGATGTTGGATTTGCTGTGTATAAATAAGTTTATTTTAAAAAGACGAAAAAAATTGCTTGAGGTTTATGAATAAGTTTAATAAGGATGAAAAAAATTGCCTGGGTTTAACTCATCTGTGAAAGCTAATTTACTGAAAGGTGAAATGATGCGATCTAATTATTTGCAAAAAGTTGGTCTATGAATTAAGAAATTTTGCAAAAAATCGTAGAAATAAAATGTATTAAAGTTTAAAATTTTGGCATTCATTGAATGGTTTGATTGATTTATTTGACAGGCTTGAATATGGAATAAGTGAGATACCATAAGATTCGCAATCTAGAGGGTTCACACCAAAATTTTGTAAAAATATTAGATATTAAAAAAGGAGGGGCTAGAAAGCCCCCCCCCCCCCCCCCCCCTCTATCACTGAAAAAATAAAAATAGGCCGTCACAGATAGTATTGAAGATTCTTTAGAAACTTTCATTTAAAAAAGTGTTTATAATCTTTCAACTTAACAAAATTTAAATTTAATTATTTTCTTCCATTCATAATACGTTAAAAAATATATTTCAAAAAAAGTAAAGTAGAAAAAACCAAAAATAAATAAAATGGATTGTAACAGGTGAAAAATAAAAAAATGAATTATTAGAGGTAGGGGTGCTGTTATATTTAAAGCGAAAACACAAAAATTTATATTTTTACTGGTAAAGTTGCGTTGTAAACACGCCTACTTGTAATGTTATTATTAGGCTTATATATACGATTGTTAACAACCGGTTCGTAGAGGTCATTAATAACCCTTTCGTGACCAGAAAAATCAGACGATATTTATTAAAAAGCAGAAGATTCGTATACAAATCTATTTGAAAAAGCAGACGAAGGGAAAATTATTTAAGTATCATATATGATACACTGGTCACGAAAGGGTTAAATTCTAAGAACAGGTTCGCACGAACCGGCTGAATCGCACCACTGAACACTTGCGATCGAACATAAAACTACATCTTTTCTTCATAGTTCTTTATTATTCCTCTCTTTTCACCATATTGTAAGCAATTCTATATATTTTCGTTTACGTATTTTAGACACACATCCCATAAGGGATATATAGTTACATCACGATTTCATTCATATTACTTATATTTTTCACCTTTTTAAAACTTCTTGTGTTTAGAATCTTGATAAAGACCGCAAGGTCGAAATATTGGTTTATTCCCACCTATTGTAAAGTAGAGATAATAAAGATGGTTTCTTTCCTGAGAAATTAACTTCGAAACACCGCAATCACACATAGGATATATTTATAATATTTAGATTGTTGAAGGTGGATATTTATAACTTTTAACGGTTACCCTTTGGAAGCCAACGTTCCACAAGTGTATTTTAAGCTTATTAAAAATATTTGAGCTGATAATTTATAATTATAATTGAATTCGATATTTGACTGAGAACTTTATGTAAAATAGCGCTGTAAAACTTGAGAATTAATGTGTATTTTTGGGTTTAAAATTTGATTATTTGTCAACTCTGGAGGAACTGTCTGGAGCTATTAACCCTAATTGTGCCGAGCTTTTTCTCATTCCTCTGTGCCGGGGGGGGGGGGGGGGGGGTCTTTTCAACCCCCCCCCCCCTCCCCTCCCCCTTCTATTAATCCTTTTTTTTTAAAAATATCTGAAATTTGAGTTGAACTAGCTTCTAAACTTTCAAGTGTATGTTTAGACAAGGTTTAAGCGCTTAAAATTTTCTCATTAGATATAGAATTAAAATTTCATAATCAACTAACGGAAAAAGTTTGTAAAAGGATAAATTTTAACTTAAAGCGAAGTTAATATATTTACCTGAACAAAAAAATCTAAAGCAAATTATTTGGGTTCAGAGCACGGCGTAGTTCCTATTTGTCTTTTGAAATAAAGCCGCAACAGCTTTTATAACTGAATATGGGGTATTTTTTGAGTTAGTAATTTTTTTATAATCATTGTTAGTTATCTATATTGATATTATGTGAAGAAGTTGTGAAATGTTTTCAAAGTAATGACCTCTTTGACCTTGTGTGTGTGTGTATCTTCATGTGTGTGTGGTGTTAGTTTATACGTTTCAAAATTTACTAATTGGTAACCAACTCAAATAAAACATCGCATAAATTTTTTGGGATCTCTATTTTGGAATTATACTTTTTTACTATTATAAACAATCGTGGTATTCCTGATATTTCAATTTCTTGTTCTCTTCTCCACTGTATAATTTTACAAGTGCACCTTCCTAGAGCTTCAGGCTTTTTTCTCCGCACAATTAACTTGCTTTTTCTCAATATTTCTCTCATTTTCAGTTGGAGTAAAATACTTTTTGTTATCTTTTTCCAGTATTTATTTTGGCTTTGAAATAGTATTTCACATGGAACGTTCTGAGGATGTGAATATTTTTACCGTTTTTGAAGATGTGTGTGAAAGTGAAGACAATGTTGTCAATGCGAGTTCTAACTTATTCAATGTTGCTTTTCAAGAGCACGATGATTTTGGAGAAACAGACTGGGATGACCTGGATGAAGAAGTACGCAGCGTGAAAGAGGAAGATGGAATGGATTACGAGTGGGATGCTTTGAACATTGAAAATATAGAAAACTTGTTTGAGCAGGTAACCTCTTCTGATTTACAAACTAAGAATAGGTTGATTAGATGTTTAGATGATACTTTGTGCGACAAAAACTATTCTTTGTTTGATGAGCCACCAAATGAGGAAAATTTTGTTTCGTGTGGAGATAGAGTCATGGAAGAGATAACTTGGACAAATTGTGAACCTGTTATGGTTGGAAGACAAAGAGCTGCTGATATTATAAGAGATGTACCAGGTATTAAAGGGTTGGCCAAAAATGCTAAAAATATTTTCGATTGCTGGAATCTTTTTTTTTGATAAGAAAATAGTTGCAAAAATTTTGAATAATTATTCAAATTCACGAATTGATAATTATATGAAAAATCCTCTCATATCTGAAAAGCTAAAGAAAAACCGAATCACTTGTGTCAGAAAAATATCTAGTGTTGAATTTTATGCTTACATTGGGTTTTGCTACTTGAGGGCTTTTTCAGGTCAAAATCATTTAAGTTCTCATCTGATATGGTCAAAACTTGGAAACCCAATCTTCATATCTGTAATGAGTGTTAAAAGGTTTTATTTTATTAATCACTTTTTATGTTTTGATGATGTCGATACAAGAGCATCTAGGTGGTTCTACGATAGGTGGGCGGCTTTCAGAGAGATCTTTGAAGACTTTAATGAAAATTGTAGCAGATGGGTGAATCCTGACGATGCCTTAACCTTAGATGAAACTTTATACGCTAGTAGAACTGGTATAAATTTTAATGTTTTCAATCCAATGAAACCGTCAAAATACGGACTTCTGTTCAAATCTATAAATGCTGTCCGTTATCCTTTTACGTTTTTTATAGTTTGTTATGCGGGTAAACCGAAAAGTCACGAAGGTCAATATTATGTACCAGGATCATCTGCCAGTCAATGATAAGTCGCTTAAGCGAAACGTTATCTTTGAAAGGACGTAATCTTACAATTGATAGATTATACATTTCAATTGAGTTAGTTCAGTGGCTGTATATAAGGGGTATTACAGCTGTTGGAACAATTAACCTAAATAGAAAAGGTATACCAAGTGAAATGAAAAGTGTTGAATTTCGTGATAATTTCTCTTACAAATATTGGTACGATAAAGATAAAAGGTATTCATCATTGCATAGCTATGTTGTGCATACTAAAAGCAAAGGTAAAAAGAATGTGCTTTTAATAAGTTCACGACCTTTTATCAAAGGGGTAACCTTGATGAGAGACAAAAGCTCGCAATATATAAGTTTTATGACTATACTAAAGGAGGTACCGATATTGTCGATCAGAAAATGAGAAAATTTTCTACTGCACGCAAGTCTAATAAATCGACAACAGCAGCATTTTCCTATATTTTGGACACAGCACGAATAAATGCAACAACAATTTATAGTATGTATAACAACTTAAATCCAAGGAAGACAAATAGTATTGAAGTGGATTAAAATTGGTTTACGCATTAATTTTACCACAATTAAAAGAAAGACCTAGAGATGGATTGAGAGCCACTATTGTTAGAAAAATAAATGAGTCTATTCAATCTATTACTGGGATTCAACATTAACTGCCCTCAGATTCTTCTTCTCGGGCGACTACAAATAAAAGATGTCATTATTGCGTCGAAAGCATACAAGGCACAGACTACTAAGCAAAGAAAAACAAGCTAGGCAGAGTTTCAAAACAGTGTGAAATCTGCAAAAGATTTATATGCCCTAAACACGCATGCGCCTTTTGTTCACAATGTCACTAATTCATATTTTTATTTGTTTTGATAAACCCCTTATAATTTTTGTCTTCGATGTTTGATATTTCTGCTTTTTATAATTTATTTATTATTTCTGATTGAATAAAATTGTGAATTTTTGCTTTATATGGAAATTCATTCTACTTTTCACAGTTCTTTGAATGCGTCCTAACTATACAGTTTTTGATTAAATGCTCTTGTCATTTTGTTAACTAGTGACAAATTATCCTCCTGTTCGTTTATCTTTCAAAGGCATTCGTATCCTTGGAGAATCCAGCATATCTTGTTTCATTCTTTTTTCTAAATGCAGGTATCCACAGGTTCATTTGATTGTTTTGCAAAAACGAGTACAGCCTAAAAAATAGAGTTTTCTTTTCCAATTTCTCTAAAACATGAAATTGTTATATAATTTGAATTAAAATTGTCGTAGATAGGTTTTAGATAAAAACCACAAATTTTTTTTATCAGATTTCCCAAGTAAGCCTTGTTTATCACAAAAATAAAAAAACCACAGTTCTGTTTTACACTTATAAATTTTTACAACATAAAAGTGTACGTTTTTTTTCAATTATTTTTATAAAAAACGTATTCTCTAAAAAATTCAGATGCTTGTTTTAAAAGGCCAATTTTAGGGGATACCCGCAATTTTTTACTCACATATAAGTAATTTTCCTTTATGATTGCCAAAAATGAAATCACAGTGTCCAATTCAACATATTTTGATGTAATACTTGAAAGTATATTTCATTAGATATAGTTATATCAAAGAAAATTTTAATTGACACATTCTCAAAAATATTGGTGAATTTCAGAAAAATTTTAAATATAGAATGTTAAATGTTTAAATATACATATAAAGTTATTCCTTTTCTGACATTTCAAATAATCTTTTTATTTAAAACACAAGTTTTGCGCTTTAATAAAAATAGTATCAAAATTTTTCTGGAAACTTATAAATTTTGATATTCATTGACAGATTTGGACATGAAAAGGTCATCGAACTGTCATTAGAATGGTATAAAAAGATGCAGCTAGCAATTATAGGAAAGGTCAAGTAGCCCCATAGCAAGCAGTTAAGCTGATTTCGTACGAAGTATTCTCTATTAAAAACTAGTCTATTATTTATTTCAAAATTTATTTAGTATATGATGAAAATTGTAAAGTTTTTTCAAATTTGTTTTGAATTTTTTTGTTCCACTTGTGGAATGTTGTCGCTTCAACCACAATGTATATGAAATTATTTTTGTTTTTAATTCAATTTGATTTATGCGTAAAAACGTGATTAGTTAAAATGTTTTGCCTGTAAAACTATATTTTGACATTTTTTTACAAAGACCCATTGATTTTTACAAGACGACCGCCTACTTTTTAACATCTCTGCTTTGGATTATTTTATTTCTCATTATTCATGCGAACTTTGAATGGCCTTATCTCTCAATTCATTCGTGCTTGTGAATTACTTTATCTCTAATTATTGTTCATTTATATTTGGAATTGTTATCATCTTCATTTCTTGCTTGCTTCTGTTTAGCACTTATTCCTAATATTTATTTTTGTTCAAAATTCCGCAAATATGAATTTCTATGTTTTTGAAAAATGCTTTCCCTTTTGCTATTGAAATGATTGCTTGTTGATAGATTTGTTAATCTTGCTTTTTCAAGCAATTTTAAATTTACTATAACTAAAGCAACACGCCCTCAATTTCGCACCCTCATTGATAACTGCTTGTAACTCTTATATCAACTGGGACTCATATATTCTATCTTCTCCCTCCCATATCTGATCACTTTTTATATCCTTAGATTTTTGAGGCCTTATTTTGATAACCCTATTATTTTATTCTGTTGTTGTCTTCATTAGAATTCTGAATAACGAAATAACAGCGTGTATTGAATGTAAACCCATGGATGACATCCGGCTTACTTGTATCTATTGGAATCAGGGATAAATTATATCACCAATACATTAAAAGCAGTAAACTAAATATAGATATTAGGAATAAATATGTATACTATGGAAACAAAATGAAGACCCTCATTAATTATTTTACCTATTTATTTTTCTAATTCAACTGCTATTAAAAAAACCTGGTCAAAACTTAACTCATTATTTACCTCGAAATCTGACTCTAAAATCTCTTTATAAATAGGCGATAAGTTCATCTCTGATAAATTTAAAAAAAATTGATACCTAACTACTATGATTAACCATCTTATGCATAATGCTTTTTTGTTTTTAAATTATTTTTTAATTTTTTATAATTTAATTTAAAATTAATAATTAATTTTAACATATGATTATTGTAGATATATTGTTAAACATAAAGTTTCATTCAATCTTCTAAAATTTACAGAGCTTGAGCTATTGCAGGTCATAAACAGTCTGAAAAACAACAATACTGATGATATTTTTGGAATTTCGTTAAATTTAAAAAAACTAGTTTTATTGCACAAGTTGTACAAATTGGTTTCAATGCATGCATTGAATTTTCAGTCTTTCCTGAGATTTTCAAAATGTCTAATGTTTTATCTATCTACAAGATAGGAACCAAGTAATGCTTAAATAATTATAGACCAATTTCATTAGTTTCAGGTACATGTTCAAATTTTTTATTCAAAAAATACGAGGTACCTCAAGGTTCCATATTAAGACCTCTAAGTCTATTGTTTTCGATATATATCAATCATCATCATCATCATCCATTTTGCCTTCAAGGCCTGGTTATTGTTCCCAAAGAGTCGGGGTCAACCAGTTTCCTGTAACAACTACACTATTGAAACTATTGATATATATCAATGATATAACCAAAACTAACATATAGCATTTTCACATTAAGTTCGTCCTTTTTCATTTTAAGTTCGTCTTTTTTCACTTTAAGTTCGTCTTTTTTCACTTTAAGTTCGTCTTTTTTCATTTTAAGTTCGTCGTTTTTCATTTTAAGTTCGTCCTTTTTCATTTTAAGTTCGTCCCTTTTCATTTCAAGTTCGTCTTTTTTCATTTTAAGTTCGTCCTTCTAACTTTATCATTAAATCTGCTTTAAAGTAAAGAAAAATTGGAAATATATTTTTTTAATTTTACGAAATTTTTTACTTTAAAATAATGTAAAAAAAATATACAAATTAAAAATAATAATTTTATATTCCTTCCTGCAATGAAGCTAAAATGAATCGATTTTTTCTTGTGTACTTCATGAAATTTATTTTCAATTGTTTGTGCAAGTTTCAAAGTTTTTGTTTACATCTGGAAAAGATTTCTTTTTCAATTTTGCTGAATTTCAAAATATATCTCATGAGCAAGCTCTTAAAATCAGCCTCAAGTTGTTTTTTTGAATAATTTGTTTATAAACAAAATTATAATGAGTTTTTGTTATCAAAAACTCGAAATTTTTCACTTTGTTTTTGGTATTTTTAAAATTTTTTTAGATAAAGAATGTCTTAAACTTTTTACTAAAATAGCTGGTAAAACAAACTGTTTTAAACTTCAAAATGAACTAAAAAAACAGTTGTATTGAAGTTGTCTTTTTCTTTTAGTTCATGTTGAAACATTTAAAACATGCACAGATTTGCCTATTTTTCGTATTTTTTGTTTCATATGTGATGTATTCGTATCGGTTCTCTAAATAGTAGTATATAAAGAGAATGCTTTACATTCTGTCCACTTTTTTATTGCTGAATATTTTATCATCCTTTTTACTTTTACCTCCACCCCTATTCTATCATGTATAACAAAATTTCAAATGAAAAAAAGGTTGAATTAATCAAGCTTCTTTCCACAGAATTTTTATCCATTAAACGAGCATCAGAAATCCTTGGTATAAAATACTCAACTGGAAAGTCTATCCTCCAAAATTATGATGATAAGCAAAGCAATGAAGACAACTCGAAAAAGTCCCATGGTGGACATAAAAAGAAGGTGCTTACACCTGAAAGACTCGTTTTTTTGGAAAGCTTAGTAGAGAGCAATCCCATGATGACTCTAGAAGAAATTGGAGAAAAAATCAAAGAAAAGTACTCGATAAAAATAGCTATTAGTACTATCCATAGCTACTTAGTGAATGACTTGAAAGTTACACTCAAGCGTGTTAATAAACAGATTGAAGCTGTAAATAGAGAAGACATTGTGTTAAAAAGAAAATGTTACGCGCAAGAATTTCAAAATAGTGCTCCAAGCTCACAAGAGTCGTTGATTTTCATTGACGAAAGTGGTTTTAACTTGCACTTGAGTCGCTCACAAGCGCGATCAAAGAAAGGCACCCGGGCAAGTGTAGTGATACCAACAAACAGAGGACATAATGTTTCCCTAGTTCTTGCTATGAATTGTTTCAAAGTCATTCACTATGAAATTATTGAAGATGGCACTTGCAACAGTAAGAAATTTATGAAATTTATCGAAAATTTGTTCGAAAAGCTAAACCCAGATACTACAATTAAAAGCGATGCCTGGATTGTGCTTGATAATGCCAAAATTCACAAAAGTAAAGTAGTTAAAGAAATTTTTCAACAAAATGGAAAATACCTACTGAAGTTTCTTTCACCTTATTCTTTCATGTTAAACCCTTGCGAGAATGTTTTCTCTAAGGTTAAAAGTAAAGTAAGAAACTTGATGACTTCATCAACGCAAAACATGTCTTTTTCTTCTATAATCAAAGAAGGTGTCAACTCCATTTCAACATTTGACTGTACAAACTACTACAGACATATGATGAATAATGTCAACATAGCTTCAACGGGACACTTATACAATCCAAACATTTATTCATGATTTTTAAATAAATTCCACTTTATTTACGTTTTATAAATTGATTTTAAGAGCTTGCTCATGAGCTATTTTGAAATTTTTATTTTAAAGTAAAAAATTTCGTAAAATTAAAAAAATATATTTGCAATTTTTCTTTACTTTAAAGCAGATTTAATGATAAAGTCAGAAGGACGAACTTAAAATGAAAAAAGACGAACTTGAAATGAAAAGGGACGAACTTAAAATGAAAAAGGACGAACTTAAAATGAAAAAAGACGAACTTAAAATGAAAAAGGACGAACTTAAAGTGAAAAAAGACGAACTTAAAGTGAAAAAAGACGAACTTAAAATGAAAAAGGACGAACTTAAAGTGAAAATGCTATATTTAAAAATTCATATCTTTATGCTGATGATATTACTATTTTGGTTCCCGTGAATGATTCCTCTTTGACTGGCAATTTTTCTAAATTAACTGAAAGGTTTTCTTCTAATTATTATTTACAGTTAAATCTAAGTAGTAGTAGTTTATTTCATTAAAAATTTTTGTACATATGACAAAGTAGTTAAAAAAAGATATGCACAGAAAATTAATAAGTTTCTGAAGCTTCTGACCCCACAGAAAGATTATTTTTATGCATACAAGTAAGATATGATTTAAAAGTAAATAAAGGCAAGATATAAGAGTACACTGCTCCCTCGCTTTACCGCCAACCCCGCATACCGCCATACAATTATGTAGACCAGATTTCTCTCCATTATAATTCCCCCGATTTAACGTCCCTCGCTATCCGCCATCCGTCAATAACATTGATAGAACAAGCACACTTTACTTCATTTAAATAACCCTCGATTTAACGCCATGCGTTGTTGATGCAATTTTAGCAGTGAGTTTATCTGACACTCATGCGGGGAAAAGTATTTCTATATATGTTGAAAAATGAGAAATTGAAGTTGTTTTTTATATAAATTAAAAAAAGATGTAATAAATAAATTTATAAATCTTATGGAGATATAAGAAATCTATGATTCTAGAAAGATTAATGGTTGGATTTGAAATGTAGAAAATTTGTTATAATTTGTATTTTGATTTTGAATCAAAAAAAAATTGATAAATTAAGATGAGTCTTTTTATGTATAAAGATGTAATTATCAAAATTTAAGTTGAATATAAATAAAAATAGAATTAGTATTCATAAATAAAATATAAATTTGGCACAGTTAATATAGAAAATTAGGAAATTTCGTGGGGGTGTTTAAAATGTAAAAAAATAGGAAATTAATCTAAGATTCTAAATTATGTAGAGGAAATTATGTTAGGATTAATTGTCGGATATTTAATTAGAAATCTGTACTATGAATAGAATCTCATCAGGGTGTGGTTATTGAAGATTTTAATTCATTTAGAGTGGGTCTTAAAAATGAATTTGTGGGTAAATCTATATAGATTTGTTATATTTAAACCTAATTTTATAAATTAAGAAATGGAAATTGTATATAATATTCATTTTTATATATGAAAATAAAATTTAATTTTTATCTATATAGAAGTGTTATATCATCAAATAAAAGAAAACCCAAATAATTCTATAATAAATAAAAAGGGGTGGATTGTTTAATCGAATGGAGAGATTTTATATATAAAAATAGTGGTTTTTTAATATTTAGTATATTAAAATTTATCTAAAATTAATATATGGGGAGAAATTTTTTAAAAATTTATAAAAAATAGGTTATAATCAGAATAGTATAATAGATTAAATAAAATTTTATATGGTTTAAATGAAGAAAGTAGTGGAGGGGTATGTTAATCAAGAATTAGAAGAGGGGTGTTAAATTTAAAAATTTTGAAAATATATTTTTTATTTATGTTTATTTTTATCATTTAAATATAATATATTTTTTTTTTATAGATATAGAAATAAATTCAAATTGTTATAAATAGGTTTTTGATATTTGAATTTATTCAATAAAATAAAATCAAAAATATAATTATGGTAAAAGTTTATATATATATGGAGTTGAAAATTGGAAGGATTAGGAAGAGGTTTTTTATATATAGTGTGTGTTTTATATTTTTTTTATTTTTTAATTATGGTCTTAATAGATTTTTGTATTCTTTATTTAAAATTATTTATAAGATTAAATTATTATTCTAAAATTATTTAAAATTATAAAAAAAAATTTAGATAAATATTTAATTAAAGTTAAAATTTTTATGAAATGAAGATATAATAATTATATTTAGATTTTATATAAAAATTTATGTTTTAAATAATTTGAAATGTATGAAAAAAAATTTAAGAAATATTGATTATATGAATATAAATTATAAGTATATAAAAATATATATAAAAAAAAGGAAAGGGAGGTTAAGTTTCTGACAGAATAAGGTTGATGATGTACAACAGAAATCGATAAAATATAATGTTTAGTTGGAGAGCATATTTCATATCATGATATATCCATCATCATTGTTTTTGCATCACGTTGTTTTACATAGTACTAATTATTTTTGATTTGCAGTCCAATTTCTTACATTTTCTACACCTTCTTATGGAAAACGCTCCCAAACATAAAAGAAACGTGTCAAAAAAAAGAAATCATTGAGTTCCATGAAAGTCATCTAATGGCTAGTCAACAGGTAATTGCTGAACATTTCAGCAAAGTTTAGGAATTTGAAGTTAAAAGAAGGACTGTTGGAGATATTTCAAAAGAAAAGTTCAAATAAATTTTTGCATTTCTTACTTTAATTAAATGCCGTACCTTACAATACTACTCAAAGCAAATAAGACAGCTACATTTTCGATACCCCCGATATACCGCCAATTGATGATGACCCCAATAGTGGCGGTATATCGAGGGTGCACTGTATATGATATGAGAATGAGTCTTAAGTATTTGAAGTGAGGAAAAAGATTCAATCAGTCTATGTAAGTATTAATGAATTATATAATAGTGTTAAGAACGGTTTATTTTATACGTAACAGATTTTTTGAATAAATAATAGCGACCAAAGTCGGAACTATTGTTCAAGCAGTTGATTGACTATTGTTCTGCAAATAAGTGACTTGAAGTGTGGATGGAGATTTAGTTCTGAAAAATGTAACAAATGTTTGGATCTGGTATCGTAAGAATGATGTTTCTCATTTGTAATAAAGAGTTTTGAAAACTGAGTATAGCGTGTTGTGCAATGCAGTGCATAAGAGCGTTAAGTTCATAAATATTCAATTCAGATGTAAAAAAAATAGATTCTGTAAATCTATTTTTCATACATATCCTTAATCAATTCGTTAATATTATTCAATCCATCCCTTAACTCATCCAGATCCTTTATTTTAGAGTGTTTTAAAAAATAAATTAGAGAAATCTAAGCGAATGTAAAGCCTGGTGTTTTTCTAATACCTCCAAAAATCTTACCTAAGTTGAGCTTTGACTATGTAGATGAGTTTAATTTTTTAGGGTTGATTATTATCCACAGTAAATTAAATTGGAAATCCCACTGTTCATTTATACTTAAAAAATTGAACCTAGTTTTTGGGAAGCTGAAATAACTTCGAAGTATACTTCCTGTTGAGACAGGTTGTCTACATCTTTCACTTTTCCTATTTAGATACAAGTGTCGAGTTTTACCTAGTATTTTCTCTGATTGGTTTGCTTATAATTATAAAATTGAAGCTTTTTCTTTGCGTACCTGGTATATATAACGTGGAAAGTAATAATCAGTGAGCCTGATTATAATCAACACGAAATCTCAATACGATGCGCCAAAGGATGCAGGAAAGATTACACCCACACTTCACTCCTGGTATTAACTAACGAAAATTCCCATCAAATCCCTTTTCAACTAGTAACAATGAGACTCTCATTTTGGAAATAAGTCCTGTCTTATAAAGTAGGTTACTTTAAAACGATCCAAGATTGCTGATGCTAAACATCTCAACCATGCTTATAGGGATTCGTTATGTGTGATAGGGCAAACACGTGCTTTATCTGTTTGCAAGTCGCTTGGTTGAAGTATCCTTTCAACTAAAATGTGCAATGTCTTGTCCGATACAATCCCAAAAGCATGTTTATCTCAATTCTATTTCAAGTTGAAGAGGGAAGGTGAATTTGGAGCGAAGTGGCATTCCAAAATAAGCAAATAATGAAATTGATTCTATACACAAGAGGTTTTCGAATATCCTGGTATTTAAATGTGTGCTTTGATGATTGGACTACTTCTTTTGGGTGAAGTTGCACCTTTTCTCACAACTACATAAATGATGTAAAGTTGTTATACGATTTATATTTTTAGATGTTCATACTTGGAAAAAATTTCTTGGAAAGTGTCACATGAATTCCAAGCAAATTAATCATCATCTTAAGAGTAACGAAATCTCTTATATCTGCTTACGTTACAGTAAATAGTGAAACCCCCAAATATTTGCATCTACTGGTCTTCGGTTTTCACTGCTATTTAACCCATTTACGACCAATGTTCCTATTTTGGAACATAAGTAATTTCATCTTCGTCTGCTTTTTTCAATGACTTTGAATATAAATCGTCTGCGTTTTTTTAGATATCGTCTGCTTTGCTTGGTCTTAAATGGGTTAACTACAAACATCCTTAAAATGTAGAGATGCATGGGAAAAGAATGTCCAGTATCCTTTAAATGTATGTCCAGCGAATTGTATACTTTTGAATGCTTATTATAAATGATATTTCTCTCCCCATCCAATAGAACCTGGAAATTTTACATTAATTAATAGAAGCAAGTAGGGCTTTATTTCCGATAAAATTTCATGCACCCCTTACACAATTACACGTGCGTGCATTAGTGTCGGAGCCGATACCTTGAAATGAAAATATTCTGCACTTCACAAAGTGGACGGTAGCGCCCTCAAAGAGGCCTTTTGAAATTCTTAAGGGGCGCTGTGAAAATTAGCGAATAAAAATATCGGGTATTAAATTTTTCCTCTTTTGAAACGAAAAAGTATCTAGTATAATTCAGATGATAGTAGTTACATTTTTGGGAAATAATTTCTATAAATCTTGGATATCAAGAAAGTTAAAATTCTCTTCCCACTATTCTGAATTGTCTAAAATACTTCATCCTTTCGCACAGATTGTATGGTAATGGATTTAGTGCTGGAAGTACAATTTTAAATAATGTGAGAGTGGTTATATCATAATTAATTTCAGTAACTTCAAACCAAACAATTAAATTTGGAATGTAAACACGAAGCTTAAGATTTTGAAAGAAATTATAATTTATGACTAAGGGCCGTTTCTCTAACGTCTAAAGTAATGTCGTTTAGGGTTTTTTCTTTAAAAAATATCTTCTATGAGGGCGTTGGGTAGGAAAAGTTTTGGGAACGCAAACTTTTGAATGACCCGTAAAAAGAATTGTGATGTGCATGAACCAAATTTGTGTCGCGATAAACATATGTTTAAGAAGCTTCTGTCAACCACCCATAGTTTTTGGTGACAAGTCTTTTATGTATTGTATACTATCTTTTTGTTCTTTATTTTCTAGATGATCGAATCAATTACAAAGATTACAATTGCAGAATGACAGACGAATTATCTTCCCTTAATCCCATTGCCCTATTTAAGACATGGCTTCAAGAAGCGATCAACTGCGATGAGATTAAGGAGGCGAATGCCATAGCACTAGCAACATCCACCAAGTAAATTTTGATTTTTCTTGACTAATAAATATTCTCGTTTATCTTATTTAAATTGAAGGAATTTTTTGTTATAATATAAATTTTGCATCATCTCAATGGGAATGGGACATGTAAGTTTTGGAACGCCTGAATTACACGTGTAATGCATTTAGATAGAAAATCACTATGCATTTTAGGGTGATTCCTTTATATTTTCTCTGAACTTCGTAAAACTTGTTGTGCAAAAGGTATCAGAACATTTTTTTAATTATTTTTTTAGCTTTGTAGTTCGTTTACCATTAAGTATCAATGAAACAAATGATTTATCGGTATACCAAAAATCCAAAACCGTGTCTCATTAATGAAATACTTTTTTGTATTCTCTTCGCTAACTGAAGCATCCTTTCCTGTGTTTCTCAAGTAATTTAATGCCACTTTTAAGACTTTGTGCCACTTTCGTCCTTCTTCCAAAATTTGGGTTGGCGGTATTAGACCAAAATACAGATGTAGAATATAAATTCCCCCATGACAAAGTCCTCATAGACATAATGCCCGTACCTTAATTGAAAGTATTGACTCTTTTTCTTAATTTACTAAAATTTCCAATAAAAATGGGTATTTACGCTTTTCCACTATTTATAGGAGATTTTTCCTGAGATGTGGGTCAGGCTTTAGTGGAAGATTTAAGCTTTATGAGGTAAAGCCTTACTGTTCAAAACCACGATATGCAAGGTATTTCGGTAATAGTAAATAGTATTTTTTGGAATCAATTTCATAAGTATGGCGTAATTCTGTTGAATTCGAAAATAAACACGTAACTTCAATCTAGGGTAGCACTAGTGCCTATTCCTGAATTGATCCAAAATTCTTAATCGTGGTATAAATATCTTATACAAAACAAGACAATCATTTTACGCAGCAACAAGGAGGTCATCCAGCAGAAGTGGCAAATAAGACGGAAAGATTAAAAGAGGAAGAACTGAAAGAAATGTCAGGGATATTGACTACACTACTATACCATTTCAGGACTAATTTACCTCATCATCATCATGCTCAATGTAAAGGAATTTTTTGTTTAGATGTGGGAAGCCATCCTGTAGATTTGTTCTCTTGAAAGAAGTGACAGACAATGGTCAATTCGTATTCTTCACGAATTATGAAAGTCGAAAAGCTTTAGAAATCGTAAGCACTTTTTTCTAACTGTTATTTATTTCGTTAGTTAGTTCGATTGGTAGTATCTTATTGAAACATGTGTTGCCTATTCATAAATGGATCAAAAGATAGGTATCTATTTTAACATGGATAAAAATGAGGTTCTATAATTATATTCAGTGCTCTTATAGCCTTAGAATTTTTTCCCAACTTTTAAAAATATGAAATAATAAAAAAATTATTTTTATAATTCATTTAAAGTAATATTTACAAAAAGTTCTTTTTTTTTTAATCAAAATTTAATTTTCTTACTTTTTGATAAATGATCCAATCCTTCATTTGTCATAGTATTATTTAAAATATTTTTCATGAAATTCATACGGCTAAAACAATGAACATTGTAATTTACAAAGAAACTTCCAAAAATATGACTTAAGAATATAGTTCAGAAAAATAAGTTTAGCAGGAAATTTTATAATTAAAAGTTTCAAATAAGAAAACTTATACTATCTTAATGAAATTTGAAAAGGAGAAATTGCAAGAAATGTTGACAAAAAATAAGGTTTAACTTACGTTTATCAATTCAAAACAAAAACTCCGAAGATTACCAACAAAGGAGGCGTGACTAAGGTTGGTTAGATACTTGGCTTCAATACATCAAGGTCTAGGGTTCGACCCAGCATCAAGCTTATTTGCACATAGTTCGATACAAGCAGAGCAATTCTTTCTCCAACATGAAAACACAAAAAGTTATCTTTACCTGACCATGAAAAAAATAAATTGATTTCTAACTTTTGTTAGTGATATAAATATTCAATAAACTTAATGAAGTTTCAATGAAAAGTATTTATTTTTTAAAAATACAAATACAAGTGTATTTGACCCCAAGTCCATTCCAAACACACTAATACCGCGCAATGCCTTCACTTTTCCAAGAAAGAGAACCCAAATGCTAGTTTCGCGATTTACTGGCAGCCCCTGCACCGCTCGATTCGCGTGGAAGGGCGCGTTCTCCAAACCTCTGCCTCCACATCTGCCCTCTACTTCGCCAGCAGACCACGCGACAGCCAAATTGCGACGCGGATCGGCAAGCAAAGCGCTCACTGCCCCTCGCTCTCTCTCCTGCAGGAAGAGTACGCACGGGGAGAAGGCGAATTCGCCCACGACCCCGTGCCCAAGCCTGACTTCTGGTAAGGCATTTCCCATTATTCTAACTCTTCACCCACCACCTCTAGAAACCCTGCAACGCAACAGTCACATGGAACAGTCCGTTTTTGAGTGTGTGTTTGTAATTGATAGCGACAACGCCTTTTGTTTTGTTTCTTCCCAGTACCCTGCATGCTCAATAATGGTGGTCTTGTATCTCAGTTGAATGTAAAGTGAAAGCTGTCCTTATCAGGCACCGTAGGGACTCAACAAAAGCATTCTTTCTATAGACGTGTTCTTCGCTATAAAGAGGAACATGGTTTGGCAACGCGGTCTAGTTGGACACCCAGAAGTCAATTTAACCCATTTAAGACCACATAATTAAAAATACTAGTTTTGCACATATTTTTTTAATTTTATTGAATCTTTACAATAATTTTAACTTACAAAATAGTTTTTTAAAGAAAAAAATTTTTTTTTCTTCAAAAAATAATAAGCACTACAAATGTAGTGAATGGACTATAAAAAAAACACAAAATAAGTAAATCTGAATTTATTCATAAAAAAATTAAGCTTCATGAAATTTTTGAAAGCAAGTTTTAATATGAAGTTGTTTGTTGCATTTTTTGCAAGCAATTCTACAATTTTTTTTGCATAAAACACAAATTCTTACAGGAGAAGACTGAGGTATGTGACCATAACCATCGAATCTTACTTCCTCGTGTATTTCACTTGAAGGACCCGATCGTATCCTTTTTCTAACGTGATTTCTTTTCAGCAAAATTTGAACAATCGTCCTTCGAAAATCTTTTTGAGGTTGATATTGTTCATTTACAATATTTTTTAGTCTCCAACAAAAAACAAATCCAATATTCAATGCATTTATCATCAGATTCCAGTACCATTTCTTTCCTTTGATTGAAGGTCTCCAGTCAGCAAGGCTTCTATCTAAAATATCCACACCACCCATGCAACAATTATACGACTTGATTAAATTTGGTCTTTTCACACTTGTTTTATCTTTTGATTTAGATTTCCTATTTACAAAGTTTACAGGATAGGCGCCCTCGAAATTGCTGCAGACAGTTACGACAGAATTATCTTTCCACACAACGGCTTCCAGTTCAGCATTATTGTAAACCTCAAAATAACCTCTAGGCTCTTTTTTTAATTTGTTGAAATCTATCAGAGAACATTCTTTCAGCCTATTTTTTCTCATAGTTGCAGTTGCTCTAAACCCTCTTTTTTTCAAATCTTTCAACACTTTAAAAGAAGAGAAAAAATTGTCAAAGTATAATTTATGATTTAGAGGATTTTCAATTACTTTGATACAGTCCTCAATTACTTTAGTTCCTAAAGGAGTTTTTTCATTGCTTGTTTTGCCTTGATAAATAGAAACATAAAAAGGAATTCCTGATTTACCAGACAAAACCCATAATTTATAACCGAATCGAATCGGTTTCCCTTTTATAAATTGTTTACAACTGTGTCTGCCAAAGTAGGGAAGCATCGACTCGTCTATTCAGAGACTTTCTTCAAAAACACCAAAACTAATCAATTTTTTATTTAGCAACTCATATAGTTTCTCTACCTTCGCCATTTTTGCTCCAGAAAGGGATGAATTGTTTGCAACATGCAAAATGGATTTTATTTGTAAAAATCTACGACGGCTCATCACTTCAGTCACAGCTTCACAAACTAGATCTGTGGATTTCGACCAAAAATCTTTCTCAGAACTTCTTATATTGTATCCTGATAGAAAAATTATTCCTAAAAAATTATAGAGTTCTTGAAAATTTAATGTAAAGTTCAAATTGTTTTTATCAGCATGAGCATACAACAATGTTTGATCTAAAATTAGTTCAAAAATATCTTTAAAAAAATAATGAAAAATTTCCCGTTCATTATGGAGATTTAAGTTTGAGCATTGTTCGGTAACTTTTCTATAAAAATGATCATTTTCTATGGAGGTAGATTCAAATATACTTCCTTTTTTCCACGCATTATTCCTCGAACCAAGATTTATTTCTTCGTTATCTAATTCGTTATCATAAAAAATTTCATCTTCACCGCAAGTTTCATCAGGTATTCTTTCATTTTCAAAATTGTCTTCATCAACATCTTCGTCTTCACTAATATTTTGGTCATCATTCGGAGGTCCAGTAAGGATAATATCAACATTATTGAAATTAGAAGATTCTATTTGATCAATAGCGTCGTGAAGAAATAAAAATTTATGTAATCTTTTATCCATTTTCTAATTCTAAAAAATAAATATATTTTATCATGTAAGTACCATCCACTACATTTGTAGTGGTAAAATATAAACATAAAAATACCTGTAAATATTATTTATAATGGACTTCAAAACTGATAGATAAAATGCTTTTTTAGTATAGAATGTTTCTACCAGAAAAAAAAAGTTTCAAAAAAAATAAATGATCTAGAAAATTCCAGTTAAAAGTAGAGTGGATCAAAAAGAAAAAATAGCATGAAATGACAACTTTATATAAAAAAAATAAATGATAAAAAATAATAAATTTATTTTTTTTATATAAAATATCTTTTTTAATTTATTTTTCTCAAAGTATTTAAAAAAAATAGGAATTTTAGTGGTTGATTATTTTGTAGTTTTTTGTGAAATTTTACCACTACAAATGTAGTGGTTGGTACAATATCCAGTCTGAAGCTCCAGTCTAGAATTTTAAAGAAAAAGCTCGTTGAAACTTATATGTCAATGCATTCTCATTTTGGTGCTGAGTTGTTTGCAATTTACTTCGTATAATGGTGCCGATATTCTTGGAAGTGTAATGACTTCTTAATCATGGGATCATTCATTGTGACTGTGATGTGCTAAGCTCTCACATAAAGAATTTGACGTTTCTAAGGGTTATTTTGATTGAATATCCTGGAATTATGTTACATTCCACTCATTCACAACTACGAATATCACTTGTTGATAGATATCAAGTTCAAGGTTCTCTTTAGTATTAGCTTATCTGAGTATGTTTGACTGTTAGTAAAGGGAATTTTTTAAATAAGACGCTGGAAATGAAATTTAAATAAAGTGAATAAACTAACTAGCCCTTGAATACTGTTAAACTTTAAGTTTGCCTACTAGAAGCATGCCTTCTTTCACAAGATTGACACTAAAATTGCTAAGCAGACAAATTGAGCGTTGAGTTTTCCTTGATCAAGATACGATCTCTGTAGATTTAGATCCCTTAATAATGGAATGAATTTATCGCATTTTTCTTAGCATCGATCTATATTACGTTTTGAGTACTCAACTTTTTAACAAAAAAATTAAAAATACCTCACTTTACACTTTGGTAAAAATGAGGTTATAAAAAAATAATAAATTTTATTTGGTCTTAATCCAGCGTTTCTCAACCTTTGACAGCCCATGGCTCCCTTCACCGAGTGGTTAACACTCTTGGCCCCCTGCCCTTCAAACAAATAAATTTTGTTTTATGTTGTTTATCCAGTCACTAAAATTATAAACTTAAATAAAATTTTTTATTGAACAGTATAATCAATGGGACACTTGCTGTTGAGCTCTTATGTCCGGCTTTGTTTTGGACACAGCAAGGCGAATATCATTCCTAACATCAAGACGGTTTCTGGACTTTGTTTTGATCGTCGCCAGGTCAGAAAATCCAGATTCGCAAAGATATATTGTAGCGAATTGAACGTGCATTTCGGATGCCTTCTTGCTGAGCTTTGGATACGCATCCTGAACAGACAACCAGAAGTTGGAAAGATCTTTTCTGTTACTGAAGGCCACCTTCATTGCTTTCGAGACTTTAAACTCTGCGAGCTCCTCTGCTTCGTCTTCAGTAGGTTTAATTTCCGTGTTAAATGGGTCTTTGTGCCATAGAACATCTAATGGGGCATTGTCGAAATAAGATTTGAACTCGGAGAAGAGAATGTCGAGATGTTTGATAATGTAATTTTTGATGCCGATGGGAAGTTCAATCTTTTTTGTCTGAAGATGCTCGTCCAATAAAGGAAACGAAGCTGTGGATCCGGCTTCAATTCGTGCCTGCCAGACTGTTATTCGAGCAGACATTCCTGTAAGCTTGTCTTGAACGTCACTGACTGTGACATCATGGCCCTGCAAAGACTGGTTCATTTCATTTAGTCTACCGAATATATCGGCTAGGTAGGCAAGCATCATGACGAACTCTTCATTCTTGAAGTGGACATGAAGATAGTTTTCATTCTCTTGCAGGAAAATTTCCGTCTCCAACCGAAGTTCATACAACCGAGAAAGGCATTTTCCCCTCGATAACCAACGAACTTTGGTATAAAACAAAAGTCCCACATGTTGCGCTCCCATTTCGTTGGCCAGAAGTTGGAACAGCCGATGATTTTTGGCCTTTGCACGAATGAAGTTGATTACTTTGACAGCAATGTCCAGTACTTCTAACAAACGCGGCGGCAGAGTTTTTGACGCAAGAGCATATCGGTGTAGTGAACAGTGGGAAGATGTTACGTTGGGCCATTCATTCTTCACAAGCGCGACGAACCCTCCTTTAACGCCAATCATCGCCGGGGCACCATCAGTACAGATATGCTTGAAATTCTGCCAACTTAGTCCATTCATTTCAAAAAACGAGTCCACGATGGCTTTGACATTTTTTGCTGTTGTTGTAGTTGGCAGGGTATTGCAGAATAAAAATTCTTCCTTCATTTTCCCTTCTTTCTCGTAGCGAGCAAAGGCAATCAACTGGCTTTCCATAGCGGTGTCAGTAGACTCATCAAGTTGAAGGCTAGCCTGAAGCGTGCTTTGCTTAATTTCATAACAAATTTGACGACACACATCAGCGGCCATGTCATCAATCCGTCGACGAATTGTGTCATTAGATAGCGAAACTTGCTGAATTTTCTTTTTTGCCTCTGATCCGATCATTAGTTCCACCATTTTTTCTGTACATGGCTTGATAAGTTCCTCAGCAATATTGTGAGGTTTCTTGCACTTTACAATTTGGTAAGCTACTTCGTAGCTAGATTGAAGAGCTGGTTTTTCTTCTGGCCGGAATCCAAATTTTGGAAGCGTCGCTTCACGGTCGTACCGTGCTCGTTTTGTAAGCAGAGCATCAATACTATCATCTTTCTTTTGAGGATGCAACTTGTCGCGATGGTTTGAAAGTTTGGAAGGACGTAGTGATGCATTTGCCATCACTACTGAGCAATGCAGACATTGTGCACAGTCCATGCCGTCTCGAATTACTTTCGTAAATCCAAAACTGACGTAGCTGTCATTCCATTTTCGAACTTTCGACATCCGAAAACAAATAATAACAAAACAAAGTTAAAAATTTGGCTTGAAAAAATTAGATTTAATCAAAAAGAAATTTAACTAAAGAAAATATTAGATTTAATCAAAAAGTAAAAGACAAAAAAAATTTACAATTTACAAAAAAGAAGAAATAGATTAAGCCTTTCTTTGATTACTTTGCAGAAACAGTGTTAATAAGAGAGCAAAGAAAATTTATAAACAGTTTTTTTTCTATCAGCCATTTTTATAGTAAGGACGATAAAAAAACAAGAAAAAAAATCTTAAAAAATTCAAATTTTTTTAGTTTAAAAAAAACTTTCTAATTAATTGAAAAAACACTTCTCTTATGACCGCAGTTTTCTCACACTTCGAGCTTCTGCATTTTAAATTACATTTTCTAGTGTTAGCTTGTGGCCCCTAGGTTAAAGGCCTGTGGCCCCCTTGGGGGGCCATGGGCCCCCGGTTGAGAAACGCTGTCTTAATCTATTCAATCAGTATAATGGTAAAAAGTTCATAAAATATAAGTACACGAGGACCTACGTTTTACGTACGGCACGGAACCCAACGGCGGACGTAAAACGTAGGATTCGTAAAATCCAGGTTGACCTTAAAATGGACATACAACACGAAAATCCTAGCCTGGATCACACATGGTCACACCGTGTATGACATCAGGGACTATGGCAGGTAAAGAAGACTACTACAGTGAAGTTGGATGATCATCCCTGAAGTTAAGCTGTTTTCATAATAAAGTCTTAAATAAAAAATATCAGTGTATGTGTATTATTTATCAATTATACTCAACTTAGTCTGCTCTAGGAAAAGGCGCCAGTTAATTTGCAATTTTAATGATGCATGCAGAAGGGAAAATAATTTTAAAATAAGGAAAAACTACTTTATTCATTCTCTTTCGAATTTTTGGCCGTGAATAGGGCCTTTTCTTTTGAAGATTTCTTTTTTTTATTGAAAGAAGTTGGTTATCTTTTTCTGCTTTAATGATGCTGCTCTCATCTGAGCCGCTTCGTCTCTCCATCGGCGAATCTGTCTGATGTGGCACGGATCTTTCTTAATTTGCTCGAACCAATCGACGACAACTCCAGGGGCTTCAAACGCTTGCTCAGGTTTAATTCGGTCGACTATTTCTTCCTCTTCACTTTCACTCTCTTCATCAGATGACTCCCTATCAATTTCACTGATTATCTCTGCGTCGGTGAGCCATTGGTGTCCGGGATCTTCGGCGAACCACTCATCCACACTCATCATATCCTCAGTTCCAGAACCAAATTCTTGAAACGGCTTTAAATATATTACGATCCGCTTCCATGTTGTCTACGTTCTCTGTCTGTTCTTCTGAAACACTTTCATCCTCACTTCTTCAACATTTTCCATTAGTTTTCGCCAAGAGCGTTGAAGATTTTCCTGCGTCGCTGCTTCCCACGCATCTGCAATCCAGTAAACCGCATCTTTAATTGTGATTTGTTTTATCACCTCTGGGATCGGGGTATCTAGCTTGCACAAGACGTGACGTAGAAGGTTTTTCTTATAACCTCTTTTTAATGGTTTTAAAACACCCTGGTCCATCGGTTGAATGAGGGAGGTTGTATTTGCCGGCAGGGACATTACTAAAAATGATCCGTCTTCTGTCGTTAGTTCTTCAACGGAAGGGTGGGCTGGAGCATTATCTAACAGTAGCACAATCTTTTCCTCGAAATTGTTCTCTCGGCAAAATTCACGAACACCGGGAACAAAGTTCTCAAAAAATCATCTCTTGAATGTCGCCGCATCCATCCACGCGTTCTTCTGACTATAGTAGTCGACTGGCAGGCGGTCCATGTTCTGGTTTTTAAAGCATCGTGGCTTAGCTGACTTGTGAATAAATGTTAATGGAATCTTACAGGTTCCGCTCGCATTCGAACAACCCATAAGGGTAACTCGATCTTTAGCTGTCTTGAAATTCTTTGCCGTTTTCTCTCCGTGTAAAACCAAGGTGCGGCTGGGCATCAATTTCCAATAGAGACCAGTTTCGTTAGCATAGAAAATCTGGTATCTGGTTAAATTTTCTGATTCCGTTGACCTCTTTAACGCAGATTGGAAAGCTCCAATTGAGTCAGCGTCTGCTGATAAGGATTCGCCTTGCATTGATAAGGAATGGATACCGTCGCGTTTCTTAAAACCATCTAGCCATCCGTTACTGGCCTCAAAACTTGGGTGACCTTCGGGATACAACTCTTTGACAAAAAGAAGAGCTTTCTCCTGTAAAAGAGGTCCAGATATCGGTACGCCCTTTCTTCGCTGCTGCGTCATCCACGTAAAACACGCATCATCATCCTTCAAAAACGTTGCTTTTGACAAATAAGATTTCGCTAAAAACAGACTTGGTAACTCACATTTTGAAACCGAATTCTCCAATTCCTCCCTTTTCGCCCAGATGGTGGATACGGTTGACTTAGGCAAACCAAATTGCGTTGCAACTAAAAGGTTGGATTTTCCCTTCCTTCCTTTGGCAATTATCTTTAGTTTAGTTTCAACCGAAACACTTTGACGCTTTCTCACGGAAGCCATGATTGCGAATGAATTATCTACCCATGGATCCGATTTATTAAAATAGAAAAACGATGGATTTTAATTACAGGAACTTTTGATTTGCGTTAATGCATACACCAAAAGTGAGATTGTGTTGGTGAGACGTATGTGCATGAATAAAAGTTAAAAGATTTTCTTATTTATTAAGTAAAAGTTCACTGGTTCCCACCTTTGCTCTAGAACTTTTTAACGCCACACTTGTAAACTAAGATGACTCACTACTTGACATTTCGCCAGAAAGGACATTTGACCGATTCGACGTTTCATTGAAAATGCATACAATTTGATCGTTTTTGTGGACGTTGATTTACTTACAATAAGTTCTGCATCGTGATTTTTGTTTTTTTTATTATTCTTAACTTCTTCACAAATTATGTGGTGAATAACTCATCTACTCGAAGACACTACCAAATGCGTAAAATGATATGACATGACTGATTACAAATCTGCAGCGTACTTTTTCTCTTTTTATTATATTCATATTCGGTCAAATTTTCCGATAGCATTGAGATTGCGTGCTACGTCATTTTCGTGACCACGCGTTTCGTAGAATGGATATTTAGTTCGTCAAAACAGTGTTAAACACGGAAAAGTAATAGGTCCTTTATACGAGGTATTTGCTTAATTATACGCCATTGGGATTACCTTTTTATCAATTTTCATGGTAAACTTTACCAATTCATTGGTGGAATTTTGAAGAAGAGCTTGGAATTTAGAGTTACTATAATCTTTTAACTGCTAATTACACAGCGTTGGTAAACCTCTGATTCCTGTGAAGTGGGCAGGAGCGTCTAATTAGTGAGTAAATATTTTTCCTCACACTGAGTCGCTGCTACTGTAATGACCTTTATATAATTTTGGTCTAATTATAAAGTTTTATATCTATTTCAATAAAATCAGTGTTGATTCTCAAATTAAAATGTTTAATCATTTCATTTATTGCGTCCCATTTTAATATATTAAAGTTCGTTTTGCAAAAATCTGAAGTAAAAACTCTTTCTCTTTCCTGATTTTAACTTCAATGTATATATATAGGGAGAGAGAGAGAAATTGTTCGTTTGCTTTCAAAAATACATTTTGCAACAAACAACCGCTCGACCAAATATCCATTCGATGAATCGTCAATTTTTCATTTTTTTAATTGTATTATCAAATAACTATACTGGCCATCAAACGAAACTTTAGTGCTAATTCTTGAATTGATTAAGTTCTCATTTTTGAAATTTAGACACGTGTTTCTCAACGTGGTCCATGTGGACCACAAAGGGATTCACAATATTTTTAGAGGGGTCCATATAAGAGTATTTTAAATTTGGAGTTCATCAAATTTTGCAAGAGGACCATATTAAAAATAAAGTTTAATTTGTTGAGGAAAAGTTCTGAAATTGAAAAAAAAATATATTCTAGCAAAAATCAGTTATATGTGACTGACTGCTTCCCCTTCTTCATATCTTGTTGAATCATGTTTGATACTACAAGTGAAGTGTAATTTATTTTTAATTATTCATTTTAAAGCGTCAGTCGTGCTCTTTACCTCCATTCAAACAATCTAAGTCGACTAAATGTTATTGATAGACGAGATTTAAGATGATTGACATTGATTTCATTGCAACCTGATATATCAAATTTTGCCTTAAGCGTCAAGTTCAACGTTCACACCAAACAACATATTTTTCTAATAAAAATTCCCACTTTTTTGACTTTATAAAAATCTAATTAATTTTTAATAGTTAAACAATTAAAAAATAATGATTAAAAACGGCTTAAGTATTCTTATATTTTTGATAAATATAACCAACTATAAAATAAAATTCGTAGCAATAAAAATAAGGGGTCCACAAAAAACAGTTTGGAAAGAGTCCATAAGAGAAAAAGGTTGCGAATCACTGATCTAGTCTTTCCAAATTCCACTCTCCTCCCTCTCTCAAAAATGAGCGCATAGAGGTGACGTGGGCTTTCTAAGCAAGAAAGATTGATTTTACTTCATTTTGTCAGGGGTGGCTACATGATTCAGCCATGGAGCATGGAATTTTGGACTGGACACACGAACAGACTACATGATAGAATCAAGTTTCTCCATAAAGATGTTTTATTACAGTATAACGCAAAGCAAGAAGAATTGAAGAAGGGAGAAGATGATTGGTTCTACGAAAGACTTTATCCTTAATAATATAACCTTCCAATTTTCTAAAACGTATATTCCAATAAATTTCGTTTTTCTTCGTTAAATTAAGATCATTATCATGTCTTTCCTATCTTGATAGACTCCCGCGAAAAAAAGGAAGACATTTTTAAAAAAGATTATATTTATTTACAAAACAGAGTGTTTTAGAAGAAAGTAACACGTGGAGGAAATAGAAAGCAGCAGAAAAAGAAGGAAATGATTTATAAGTACAAAATGCTCTTTTAACAACAAATAACAGTATATTGCTCGCAAATTTACCATGAAAAATCGTATTTGGTGATAAAAAAGTTAACAGTTTATGGTGATTGAATCAAAACAAGTGTTAGTAGTTTTAAAAAATAAAGAAAATAATAATTAAGATGCAAAAAAATGTTATATAAGGAAAAGATACGGTAATTAAATTAGTCTTAAAATAATTATATAAGAAAAATTAATTTAAACATCTGTAAAAAAAGTTTTAGCTTTATGTGAGGTTGTTAGACAGCCAAATCACACGTATAAATATAAAAAATAAACATAGCTACACATAGGTGTATCACTCTCCATTCCATGCGATTATGGAAAGGAATAGCTCTCCCCCTCTAAATGTTGGATGGCTGCGAAAATTGTGTCCAAACTCTTTATATTTGTTGTTCGATGGCCATTTTTGAAGTGAATTAGAGGAGATGATGATGATCTTTGGCTGGGGTTGTTGTCGTTTGATGGTGTTTCTTCGTTCTGTTTTCAAAAAAAATAGAGATTTTACAATAACTTTATTTTTTTAGTTCTATAAAAGAATTTAAACCTATTTCTAGGTTATGTAGCTCGGATACTGAAACAAAATATCACGATATATACAGAGAGTAGGGAAATCTAAAAATTGGGTACATGGAAAATATTTAAAAATCTTACAATTATTCTCTTTCAAAACAAAAATAATAACAAGGAATGTATTCCTCGATCTATGAATCACTAACACGAAATATGGAACATTGTACAGTGCACATTCATAATTTAGTATAGATCAGGGGTGGGTACATTTAACCAATTTTGGGTTATTGTTCCTGTAGAGCAGTGGTAGAAATTGGGTACATGGAAAATATTTAAAAATCTTACAATTATTCTCTTTCAAAACAAAAATAATAACAAGGAATGTATTCCTCGATCTATGAATCACTAACACGAAATATGGAACATTGTACAGTGCACATTCATAATTTAGTATAGATCAGGGGTGGGTACATTTAACCAATTTTGGGTTATTGTTCCTGTAGAGCAGTGGTTCTCAACCAGGGTCAATGCGAAATTTCGGGGGGGGGGGGGGGGGGTCCACACACAAAAAAATTAAATTGTGGGTGCATGGTATTATTTTGGTGGTCCACAGAACAATTTAACTTTTAATGCATGTGTATCATTGAAAGAAAAATAAAGCAAAGCATATGTTTTTTCTTCTCATTTCATTGGTTTCTCTCTTCGAGTAAAAAGAATAAAGAAAAGCAGATTTAATTTTTATTTCCAAGAATCAAAGGGGTCATAAACCGAATCGGAAGTTTGAGTTTATATAGAGACTATAAGGTAATTTCATATTCTTATCATCACCTCATTATACCTTGGATTCTTGGAAAGGGGTTTAACCCATTTAAGACCAAGCAAAGCAGACGATGTATATTCAAAGTCATTGAAAAAAGCAGACGAAGATGAAATTACTTATGTTCCAAAATAGGAACATTGGTCGTAAATGGGTTAAACTGCTTTTTTTTTATATATTATAAATTCTTAAAAAAAATTTTGTTTATTTTTAGGATTAGGACCTATAGGTTACGGTGGATAGTTTCTGTGGAGAGACAATTTCTTTGAAGCTTGTCACAAGAAAATTGCCTTAGTTCACTACAAAACTTCATTGAGAAAAGATATTTAAAACATTAGTTTAGAAATACTGATTTTAATTTTGACACAAATACGAAAATGTACTGTAAAGATTAAATTTGCTTGTTTAATTTTTAATAGTAAACTTAAAAATTTTAAAATTTTATTTTTGTCATTTATCTTGATAAGTTAACAGTATTTTTGGAGGTATAATTAAAATGGTATACTTACCCTCTAAAATACCTATTTAATATTCCTTTCTAACAAATGTGAAAAAAATTACCTATTATAGCTAGGTCGCAAATTAAGTCTTGTAGTTTTTTTTCAAATTTTACATAAATTCTAAATAAGAATAATATATTTTTATTAATTTAGTTTTTTTTCATTTTGCACATTACCCATTAGGTCTGTTCCAAATAAAACGAAATGTAGACAGTATTCTATTGAATATTTAACTTACGAATTTATTCCATCCCCAAGCAATAAACAAAACCTATGTGCCTCATATGTATGGATGTGCTTTCAAATTATAGCATTGAGCCAAGTAAGCTTAAGATTCAACCGGAAAACAAGCACAAGGAAAAGAAAAAACAACTAATAGAATATTTTAGGAAACTTTGTGATAATTTTCTCTCAAGAAAAACAGTGAATCAATTTGTTAGTAAACAGGTATGTAGAATAGATAATGGTTTACTGGCATCTTATGAAATTTCCAAGATAATAGCAAAAGCTGGAAAGCCTCATAATATTGGTGAAACAGTATTTTGTCAGCAGTCTCTGTTATTATTTCATAGGTGGCCAAAAATGCATGTATTGAGTCACAGTGGTTGAGCAAGTTTGAATCCAAAGGAAGCGATTTAGAAGCCAGCGCCTCCCGATGAATGAAGCAGTGCACACCAACTACATTTGGTGCTTTGGATTTTACTTTTGCTCGGAAACCCGACCTCGGCCCAAGCATGGCTGGAGCTTCATCAGTTTAATTCCAACACAAACCATCATCATCCATTTTGCCTTCGAGGCTTAGTTATTGTTCCCAAAGAGTCGGGGTCAACTAAAGCCATGCTTGTCAAAAAACGATGACAGCATTCATCACATCAGTGGCCCTACTTGACGTTTCACGATTTTGACAGCAAGAAATTCCTCCTTGATTATGCCTTTGAACAAGTATCGGCAGTATACCAACAGCTGGCAGGCCATTGCTACATCGCTGGATTCATCGACCTGATAGCAAAAATGAGGGATGCTTTTATCTCTTCAATAATAATTTGATCTTTCACATCGCCTGACATGTCCCTGATTATTCGCTGGATAGTATTATTCGAAATAGATACATCACTTAATTTCTGTGCTCCTTCTGCTCCAAGAATCAGTCTAACCACTTCTTTTGTACAATGTAGGATCAATTCTTCAGCAATTGTATGTGGTTTTTTCTTCCGTGCTACTAAATAAGCCACTCTGTATGATGATGCTTCCACGATGTTCCCTCTCTTCTTTTGGAAGCTAGCAGTCGCACCACGTTTTTGCCTCTTCAGTTCATCAGCTTTCCTCTTGAAGAAATCCTTTTCCTTGTTTGCATACTCAGGGTGGCATTTGATCAGGTGAAGTTGTAATTTTGAAGGCTTCAGTGAATCATTTCCCACAGCGCGAAAACAAATAACACACTGTGGGAGATCTACATTATTTTTTGAATCGAAATAAACCCCCACTGAAAATAATCTTCTGATAACTTTGTCTTCTCACTTGACATTATGCAATATTTGTGGGTGGAAAAAAGAAAAGTATAATAAAATAAAATAAAGGTTATTTATAATTTTCTCTCTCTTATTCATATATCACGTATCTTCATGACACTCGTCATTTCAGGAGGCAATAAATCTTCCTGCCATTTCGCGGGCCACTCATGACCACCCCAAGAGCCAATTTGTCACGTGGGCCGTGAGTTTGACACCCCTGATTCCGTTAGCTAATGTAGAGCAGTTGTAGCATTTAAGCATTCAGTTTTATGGATTGTGTACAGTAGTATTCATTTTATTCTGAGCCACATGTATGTCTCCTAATTCCAGTATAATAAATCTAAAATAAGTAGAATCACTATGGACCCCTTGAAATTCTTCCATGGACCCCTGGTTGGGAACCACTGCTGTAGAGGAACGCAGATGAACTGGAATTCAAAAGAGATTAATCAAAATCGCGTGCTTTGTGGACTAAAACGGGTTATTAATACCATTGAGACTCTCATTCAAGTAAAATAGCTACGCGCTTTTACCCAACTACTTACTATACGAAATAAATACAGAAGGAGATCTTGATACTTTAATTAATGTATATTTTGAATTATAGTTGATGAGAGTATAGTAACACAAACTGTTTTACTTGCAATATATCTTCGAATATAGATAAAGTATAAAGTTGTCAAAAAAGGTGATTTTGTTACTAGACTTGATATAGTGAAACTTTTTAAAACTTAAAATGGAGTAATTCTCAGATAATTAAAAATTAAATTTCTTTAGAAGTTAAAAATACGCACTTTTTAAGATAACATTTGGTGTGAGCACAAAAAAAGTTTTCCAAATTTTAATATTGTTTTCGTGGGCATATGAATTTATATTCGTTCTTAATGAATTACATCTGGGCAGCGATATTTACAAAATATCGTGGTCTAACTATGGCAAAGACTTTAAATAATACGAATTGAAGATTTAAAAGAAATAATTTGAAGCAAAAAAAATGACAAAATTACTTTCATGTAAAAAGATTCATATAATCAAAAAAGTGCACGATAAAAATTAACTAAAAACATGACCTTGAATAAGCATATTACCTCTTTAGCATCCCTCGCGTTTTAAAAACTGCATCTTTTCTAAAGAACCCATATTATAACAATTGAGTGCAACGTCAAGAATCATTTTCAAAATCTTACCAAATTTTATAATTATTTCATAACGCTTTCAAAATTTAAAGGGTCGTTTATCAATTTCACGTAGTAGAAAGTGTTCGTATATATTTTTAATAGGTGATGAATTACTCTCTATTTAACCCATTAATGCCCAACCATGGAATTAGATAAAAAATCTTAATTCTTTTTTTTGTAATATTACTCATTTTGTGTCAATAGCCAAATTTTCTTATGTAAAATTTAATACCGTTTTTAGTTTTTTGACAAACGGGTGTACACATGTGCACGCTAGGAAGTTTTCAATCTATCAAATTTAGAAAAGATAATGTTATAAAAGCGATAATACAATTTTATTTAATCTTAAAAACATTAGCACAATTTTGAAGTATGGAAGAGTTTAAAATGTCCACTGTCAATGCATAAAGCCACCTCACAAGTTTCACATATCACTCTGATTCGCCTTGCACATGAAGAAACAGCACATCTTCTTACTTTGTCCATCTGTTTTGGCCAGTGTGATCTTCCAAGAAGTCGTACACTGTCATCTACTCTCACTTTGCCTTTTTTGAAAGGTTTTCTCAGGAAAATATTAATACATGCTTTTTATCGCTCAAGGAAGATGAAACACTTCTCAAAAACCACAGTAAATCGTGGCCTTTGTTGTCGTTTGCCATCTTATACAGCATGAAGGAAAAGCGTAGACAAAAGGTTGGTGAATGTGGCCGCCACCACTTTTTCGACTTAATGTGGATTCATAAGTTTCTCGGGGCCCAACTGCACCAGTGTCCGCGGACGATGGGTGTCCAGGATGGCAAAAAGGCGGTTCTCCTTAGGGCGCTTTGCGCTTTCCTTCTGGCACAAAAAGTCGCCGAAGTACCCCTCCGATGGCGCCAGAAGATTATGGGCATTCTCAACTATTATACGGCAACACTCCCAAGAAAATTACGCATCATTTCGGCGCTATATAATTGGGATGAGGCGCCCAAGCACAGCGAGCTGGTCCAGCTCGCCGTGCCTTACAACATGTCAACCATCGTCACCCCCTCCGTACCAGCAGATTCCGTCTACGTCAACGCCTCCTTGCAAGCCCTCGGATTTGTCACCTCGAAGGGCCAGGTGGTTCACCAAGACTGGCATATTGCGGATTTGGAGTTTCTAGCAATAACTCTGGGACATTTCCTCTTGCCCAGCAGAAAGATCTACTCCGATTCAATGGTCGCCATAGGCTGTATCCGAAAATTGGGCAGCAAGTCGTTCAAACAAGCCAGGATCCTCCTATGGCTCGAAGCATCCAGTGCCTGACAGATGCCCTCCGTAACGCCGTGGAACAGGTCAAGTCGGAGGACGATCCTGCGGACGGCCCGTCACGCGCGCTCCCAAAGAACCCGATCCACTCCTTGAAGATTTGGAATTGCACCATTGCCATGGATTCCATGGAATGGGTCACCTTCTTTGAAGCAATCTGGAGATCCTTCAGAGAAAAAACCAAAGATAGAATGGCGAGGTTCTCGCCTCTGGTGGCCTGAGCACCCATCGTCCGCGGATGGAGGTGGAATTGGGCCCCGAGAAACTCAATGGACTGCACGGGGGAGAGGATCGATTTCCTGACGTTTATGCGAATTCCGCATTCGTCTTCCAGAAACCGAGTGAAGGCCGTAGTGATCTTGGTTGTGGATTCCCGGTCCTCCCTCAAAATCAAGAAGTCGTCCAGGTATAAGATAAAGCGGAAATTGGGCACGCTGTTCCACTGGTAGTCTTTCCTTGAAAGTTCCTAGCAGACGTGCCACCACGCTTTGTAGGACTGCTGGGCTAAAGCCCGCCCCCATTGGCAACCTGGTGAACTGCCAAATTTTCCCCCTAACTTGATACAAAAGCAGTTTCTCCATTCCTTCTGGATTCTAATGCCATAAAACGCATCTGTAAGATATAGACGGGTGGCCCATTTGAATGAGAGCTGAACGTAGCGCAGCTGGAAGGAGGTCGTGAGCTTGATAACTGGCGTGGCGAAGAGGTCCCGTCAGAAACCAAAATCTGCCACCAAACGACTCTTCCTGTTGGCCTTGGGAACCAAGAAGCACGGGGAGACTATTCTAGGGCGAATCGCCTGTTTCAGTACGCCAGACTGGACAAGTCTCGGGAGAACCTCCTTTGTAAAGAACGATTTCTGCTCTTTAGGCGGTGCTGAGAACCTGACGAAGGAGTGGAAGGGGGTTTGCTTATGAGCCTGGACAAGATGGAAAAATCTCTGGACAAGGATGCTAATTCTGCCCTTGTGTCGTAGGTCAACTGGAGCCTTGAAAAGCGGGGCAGTGACCTGGAAGGTGGAACCCAGGACGCGGGCCCTGAGCCTGACTGAGGTGGTAAATGAGGAGAGCAGTTTCTTACTTGATGCGATGTCAATGATCAACTGGATCTGGTCCTCAGCCGGGTCTGGGCAGGGGTTCTCGTCCGAGTCAAACGACATCACCTGCGAGAAAATGGTTTTAAAAAATCAATTGCTTCATCCTTTTCTTTTTCGATTTTTTTGCCTGGATTATTGAGTCATCTCCATCTTCCCAGGTAACATGAACACCATAAGCGTTGACTTCTTTTACTATTCCATACACTTTAGCAGAATTGTGAGACTTTCCAAAACGATTATAACTCCATCTTTCTTTCAAAGGAACTTTCATATCATCAAAAAGAAAAGCTTTTGCACTAACCAAATCACCTTTACGATACATAATATTACTAACAACTTGGTATTAAAATCAAGAGCAGCAAGCTACAAAAAAATCAGTAAAGTTTTATAAAAGACAACACACATTGAATCATCAATCAACTGATGTATATCAGTGAGTTGTGCACACATGTGTACACCAGGGTGCACCTGGTGTGCACATTTGTGAACAATTAATTTTTCTTTAGAGTGAATGAGAGCAACTTTAATGTTTAAATTAATTGGGCATTATATCGTGTTATATAGCTCTTTAGCTCAACACAAATACTAAAAAAAGGAAAAAATATTTTTGAAAACCTTTCATTTTATCGAAGCATTTCAGCAACTATTTAAAGATAAGTTTAAAAAGTTTTTGAGCCTAAGAGTAACATAAAAGCAAGTATATTTATTTTTTTTCTTTTTGTGATAGTGAAGGAACAGAATAAAAATTAGAAAAACATTTAAAAACTTTTGATTTTTTTTAAGGCTAAATTTTGATGTTTTTTTGATGTACACATATGTCGACACTAGGATATAATGGGTTAAGAATACCTGCATCACATATGACAAAAAAATGAACAATAAATCTTCATCAAAGAATACCTACAACAAATATTTTGTTTAGAAACAAAATCTGACAGATTTGGCCATTATAAAAATTAATGATAAATAAAAATAATAAGAATGGACACTTTTATTTAAAGAAAAACCAACGGATTTCGAAGTATCAACTTCTTCATCGGGTGTATTATAGTATATAAATTAAAAATGAAATAAAGTTCAAGTTATTTTCAGGTAAAACAAATGAAATTCGAGAATCCAAAAACGAAGAAGTTGATAGAGTAGACTGCCTCTTAGCGACCAGCCGTCTAAAACGGTCAGATCACTATTGCGACCATTTTCTTACCGTCCCAATATTTGTCTATCAGGTAACATAGTCTTTACTTGCTCCAAAGCAACCAGCTCTCTATTCAGGATTGAGATCAGTTGATCTGGTCCCAATCCTGATTTCTAATCCAAATAATCCGACCACTTGTTGCCTTCATATCAAACTGCATTGTTTTGTAGATGCAAAAACATCATCTTTATGAAGTATAAGCTTACAAACATAATGCATTGAATATAACTAGCAGTGACAAAAAGATGGCAGCATAAAAGGGAAGCGTTTTTAAAGTAATAACAGAGTTTGATTTAACACACCAAACTTTGACTGCTCGTATGGCAACGCCTATAAATCATTCAAAGTGTCCATCTCTGTGTAAACACTGCTCAGTGCTCACATATTTTTGCTCCTTTTTTGTTCTTGCTGTGTTGAGGTCATTCTTTCTCTCTTACCAAGTTTATTTCGTAAGACTTAAATTTAAAGAGTATGCTTTTTTTTATATAATAATAATGAGTGCGATATTTCGTTTGGTTCAAAGGCAGCTAAGCTCCACTCCATCTTGTTTTTTAATTGTTCAAAAGTCGAATTGTCCTGCTACTAGTCCATACAACAAGTTTTCATTCGAAACTACCCTTTTACATCGATAAATTTCCAGGGCAGAAAAGTAAAAGCGCGATGAAACAATGGATTATAGTGAAAACGGTTGAGCATGCAAGTTATCTCCACCGATCTCCTTATCTTTCTCTCATTATACAAAACTACCCTGCCTAAACTAAGGTAATATAGACCATAATATTTCATTTATTAGATTTAAGTTAATTTTCTATGCATGTGCTCTATTTTGTGTAATCTTTTAATTCAAACATATTCTTATGGTTTTTACAAGTTTTAGATTATAAAATTTTTAAAATGCCTTGCTATTTCTGAAAAAGTAAAAAGATTTATGATGAAAACAAAGCAAGACAGTGCCAGTTAGCTAAAGAATTCAGAGTTGAAAAACACAGACTGCCATGCCAATATACTGAGACATAAGTTCTCAAAATCCAGTGTGCTTCAAGAATATCAACGTAACCTTATTACCTGTGACCTACTATGCCAATCATAAAGCTTGGATGACTACCAACATTTTTATTGAGTGGATAAAATCGTTCGATAAACGCATGAAAACAGAAAAGAGACATGTTATATTGATGCTTGATATATATCAAGCATATCTCTCATCCTCGTTTAGAAGTAACCAATGCTAAACTACTTTTTTGCTTCCTAAAACTACTTCCGTTTTGCAGCCTCTTGACCAAGGCATCATTAAAACTTTTAAAAGCTACTATAAACGCAGATTGTTACGTCACGTTATAGCTCAAATGGACGATGATATTACACTTATAAAGTTGGTATAAAGTGTAAATGTTTTGGATGCTTGTGATTGGATTGCATCTTCTGTAAAAGAAATTAAATCTACAGCAGTGGAAAAGTGCTTTATTCGCTGCAAAAAGACGCCATCTATTGATATCCCTGAAGTAGGCAGACAATAACATTGACTTTGCTCAACGTTTGCAACCTACTCGACCTCACCTACTAAACCCAATTACTGATGTAGAGGAGTATATTAATGAGCGAGAAAATGACTTGCCAGCCGTTGAAACTTTATCAGAAAACTGGAAGAGCTTTTTGATCAATAGTACTATCTCCATGTATTAGTAGTCAAACAGAATGTCTTTCAGACTTTGAAGAAAAAGATCACCCTCAACCCAAGTCAACAATTGCCTCACTGTCCAAAGCGCTTTCAACAGCAATAGACCTTAAGACATATTTTCAAGAGCATAGTTCGGAAGAGTCGTTAGAAGACATTGATAGAATTATTGAGGTAATTCAGAATAAAATTATTGAACACAAGCAAAATTCTACACAGACATTACTTACACATTTCTTTAATTCAAAATAAATGCTTATTTTTTCAGTTTTTGTAGATTTAATTTGTAAAATAATTTTTCTATATGATGGATGCCGATGAGTTTGTAGTGTAGTGATTACTCTTTATTGAGACCATCTCTCTATCAAGACAACTTGAAGTGGTCTCAATAGAAGAAGTCTTACTTCGAAACCGTTTGTGTTTTTTTTAGATAAAAGTGTCCAATATTATTTATCAAATATTTTGTTATAGCTGTTGTAGAATTATGAATAATACAAAAATTTAATTTTCGGAAAATCCAATAAACTACAAATACTTAAAAATTTATAACAAATAAATCTTCAATGACGAGACTCAACTAAATGCAGAAAGTGCAGAAGTTGTTCAAATATGCAAAGTTAAAAAATATTCAAAAAACCCTTTGCCACCCTTATTGACTAGCCTGCTTCTACACGCGTTTCTCAATTCGTAGATACTCGGCTTTTTTACGATTACATTTTGGTCTTTGATAAATGAAGTAAATTGTTTCAGATTAAATAGAATTAAATTTATTAAAAAATCCATAACCGGACGTTTCGTCGAATGGATATTTAGTCGAACAGCATTTTGTTGCTTGCGACCCATCTTATTGCCCACACCTGGCAGTAGGATCCTCACATCGCTTCCTGCTTCTCAGACCAATTGGCTAGAAATTCCGATACTTTGACCGGGTTTCGCCAGAGATCTTTCGGATTCAAGGTAGTGTGTGTTATATTAACATTCTTGTCTTCCTTTCAGGGTTAGTGAAATTTTGTGAAGGTATGCGTTGAGTAATGGTGATTTGTTCATTCGGAGTTGTGAGAGGATTTTTCTGGTGTAATGGGGAAGTGTTTGTTCACTTCCATCGACTGTGGGAGTTGGCACGTTGGTGATTTCATTGAGGCTTCTTTGGTGTAGATGGTCTTGAACTATTTATGTGTATATTCTTGACATGTTATGTTTAATGGTTACGCTTGAAGTTGTGTTTAAGTTTGGCGTATAGTTGATGTTATCATGAATTGTTTGTTTTTTGCACCTAAGTTGTTTTGGTTGTGTTGTAGGGTGATGTAGAAAAGTGTTTTTTGTATGAGTTGTGATGCGTAAAGTTTCATGTGATCTTCCAGAGGTAGTATATGAGCCTCACCTTGTAAATGTTGTATGTTTGTGTCCATTGTACATACTGTTATTTTTCTGAGGGCTGTGTTTTCTATTATTTGTCATTTTTGTTTACTGCTTATAGATATTATGGGAGAACATATAGTTCTTGCACATTCGAGGATTGGACGTGTGATTGTTTTGAATATATTTTTCCAGTGTGTTGATGTAAGGGCTTCCAAAATTTTAATGGGTTTTCGTGCTTTCTGTGTTGTGTTGGATATGGTTTGTTGAAGGTAAGTTTCGGGTCAAACGTTAAACCTAGTATCGTGGGTTCTTTAGCTGTAGGTATTGCTTGGTTGTCGAGATGAAGGTCAAGTGTGGTACTGTATTCTACTGAGTCTGGCGTGAAGAGTCTAGCGATAGTTTTGGTGAGGTTGCGTTTAATTTGGTTTTCGTTAATTCATGTGTGTATTATTTGTAAGCATGGTTATATATTTTGTTCGGCAATATATGTCTTCTGGTGTGAGCTGATTATACTTCATCTGCATAAGATACTAGTGTAACCTCTGTTAGTTTTTATATTGTTCAACAACCAACGAGTTAATTATATATAAGTGGGATTACCTTTTTGCTGGTAGGTTACCCTTTCAAACTAGTAAACTTTACTAATTTAATTAGTTAGTAACACTTAAGAGTTGAGAAACCTTACTGATTCATTAGTGAAAATGTGGACAAGGGTGTTTAGTAATTAAGTGGAACTAATTTTTTTTCACACTGAAAAAACATAGTAGCTGCTACTGTATAAAGCATGACGTTTATATGATTTTAGTCTAATTATAAAGTTTTATACCTATTTCAATAAAACCAATGTTGATGCTTAAATAAAAATATCTATTCATTTTATTCATTGCGTTTTATTTTAACATGTTCAAGTTCCTTTTACAAAATTCTAAAGTGGAAACTCTCTCTTTCACGATTATAACGTCAATGTTATAGAAAAAAGAAAAATTGTTTGTTTGCTTTCAAAAATACATTTATGCAACAAAATAATTGCTCGCGTGCAAACAACCGCTAGACAAAAAGGCTGTTCGACCAAGTATCCATTTGACGAATCGCCGGCGACATGTCTGACAACGAAATGTCTGGGAAACAAAAATCATAGTTTTTGATATATTGCAATCAAAACATTAATTTCAATACAATTTACATTCTAAAAAAACTTGTGATTTTCCATTATGTATAAAATTAATGGAGGAGGTTTATGTTAAAAAAGATTCAAAATGATTGGATATATCACGAGTTCCATTATAATCGACTTCCTTATAATCCAATTATATTGTATATGTTACTATCGCCGCTAAGGAATACTAAATGTCAATTAATTTGGGTCACAAAAGAGGAAAATTCATTAAAAGTTGAAAAATACCTTTTCATGACAACGAAACGAATTTGAAGGATCAATTCTTTCAATGAGTCTTGTCTTTTTCGTCGCAACTTCCCCATCATTAACCACACTCTTCCTCTTGATTGCAACAACGCTACCATAACTACTTGAAAGGAGATTCGTTTGGGTAGAAAAGGATTCACGTCTCGTGTTTTCCTCTTCCTTTTCATTGGTGCATCTCTCGACCAATGAAATTTCAGGACTATGGACTGTTGCTTGCTGATTCATTCGCAGCATTCCGCTTGCTCTCGGAATAACATTCTCCAAGGTGTATTGATGCTCCGGACTACTCAGATACACTCCTTCGTCACCTGAAACTTTTTTTGAAAAAAATGTAATGATGTGTCGCCAGTGTTGTAGAGACGTCGATTTCGACTACATCGCTTATGAAATTTTCCTTTCGAATCTATACCATGAAATTATCTCCCTTTCTATTCGTTAAGGTAAAGGTACCGTGCAGTGTTTTCAATTAAACTACTTGTATCGAACTTTAAACAAAGGAAGTTTAATACTGGATTTGAAGCAAAAAGCTTGTAGTATCAAAGTTAGGCATCTAGACAATTCTACTCAAGTCCGATTGCTGATGATCGATACACACATTACGAAAAAATACGATATACAGAGATGTCTCGTTTATCCACACACTTTGGTTCCCAGTCCATTTGTGTGGATTAATAAATTATGCAGATAAATGAACTGGTAGCTTTCCGAAAAAGGAAAAATGCGTTTGTCTGTATTGATCATAATTTACGTGTTTGTTGTCTATGTGCAGATGGGTTGGTGTCGGTATTGGGGAATGAGTGATTATTATCAATAAATTATACTTGTAAATTTACACAAATTAAATCCTAAAAAGCCATCCTGTATTCGAATAAGCTAGACTTAGACTTTGTTGTGAAAATTAATTAAGTTTGATTGGCCCTTCTACCTACACATGGCTTTATTTAGTAGATCAATTTTCCAGCAATTAATCTAAAGGAAATACACCACACTACATACACACACACACACACACACACAATTCAACGATAAGCCCAAAAAATCGATAACACAAATTGTGCAAATACTTTGAATTCTTAAAATGCATTGGGTATGCCAAGCATATTCATGTGAACTAGGCTTTGATGGTTGTTGTGTTGCCCAAGAAAGAAACTAAATAAGTGTAGATAAAGCTAGTCATGCTTGTCGAAGTTAGACCAATGGTTTCTGGCTCAATGTTATCTTTTAACTCAGATTGATCCGCGATTGAATGAACGGATCTTGTATTCAGAGACAGTATCTATTCTATCTATTCAGCTGAACGGCCTCAGTGAATCAAGAAGAAAAATATGTATTTGATCCTCCTCATCAATTCAGTCTAGTTTTAGGGCGTAAATTTTATAATGAATCAAGCTTTAGACAGTGCTAATGATCGTACTTTTTTAAATACCCAGATTCTAATACGATTGATGAAGCAACTATCTATGGTAAAATTTGGACAAGATGACACTCGCAATAAAGAATGAATACCAGCGGAGCTGATGGAATGCGAAAATGAGAAGTAGCCGCTGTGCGGATACCATTGGATAGAGTAAATGATCTATGCAGTGATATGAGAAATCCTTAGAGTACAATATCCTGGAATGCCAAGAGAGGCTGGACGAGCACCTCTCAAACAGTTGAAAACACTACTCGATTTTCGAATTGTGCTATCAATAAGCAAATGTTAAATTTGATCATATTGAGTTAGATCGATAAAATAAATTTAGCAAAATTATTTGATATTATTTATTGAGGTAAAGAATTAGTGGCATTTTCGGTAGAGATGCATGTGTAGATAGTAGAAGAAGATAGACGAAGTTTTACTTCATACGAAATTTTTATGATAAGTCTTTAATGATAACACATATAAATTGACATCTCTCAAAAATTTAAAGAGTATAAACTTGCGTTTGCTTAGAATAGCAATTATGATATCCGCATCAGCTAAAAAAAATTTCACATCCGATACATCTCTAGTAGATAGATAGAAGAAAAAGAAGATACCATTGTCATTATTGATCGCTGATTTCGTCGTTGAAATAGAAGAGGTGGAGCACAAGGACAGAGTGGAGGAGTAGGGGGTGGTGGAATAATCTGAAGTATTGGTGCAGGGAAGGCCGTGTGAAGAAGTACAGAAGAAGTAGAAACAGTCTTCTGTTTTCTCGCTGAAATCAGGACAGGGGTTGTTGTTGTTGGCGTTGTTGTAGTCGTCTTTTCCTTCAGGGTGACGCTCGTTTTTGAGTTGGCGGTTTTCAAATTGCAGAGATTTGATCAAATCCACTGCTGTCTGAAGGATATTTGCCTAAAATCATGAAAAGATGTCATTTCAATTTTATATTTACAAGTCAAGAGAAATTTTCTAATGACCAATCATATTCAAATTTGGTACTTAAGTTAAGGTAGCTATTTATAAGTTGTAACAATCCCAATTTAGTCACTTCAACCCGATTATGTTGTTCTTCAACATTCGCTTATTGTCTTATATTTTTTAACAAATTACAGAATTTTAGGGTAAAAAACGGCCATTACTTTCGTATTAGATGCGTTAATTTCTATTTTTCTACCGTATATTTTTGATGTGCTCTGGTATGTTCTTGCTTACAAAAAACTGAGAAAAATCCTTTTCTAAAATACCACAGAGGAAAGCTTTCTGTGTAAATATGTTAACCATGAAAACAGAAATGTTATTGCAGCGGTACTTGAAAATGTGTTTGTGAGCCAAATACTCATTCATTGATATGAGCATTCGAATACACGGTAAAATCGAATGATCTGCGAGGGGAGGATGCGGGCTACCCGTGCAAAATGTTCTGCGAAACGGATTGAGTGGGGGTTTCATTACAATAATTCAGACAATCTGCAGATTATGCACATCGAACTATCACCGTTTCGGACGGGTGTGCGTTTGATCCCCCCTATATGACTTTTCATGATCCGCTTTCAGGATTTGATGCAGGGTTGTTCGACTGATCACTAAAACAACCCTGATTTGATCTTGGGATAAATCAAAGCTCACAAACTTATTCTTACAGTGTACTCCAATGTAGATATACCAGAACGAACTTTTCAATATCTGACTTACAACCACATTTTAAGTACTATTGTCTCTTTTGATGGTAGAAATATAAACAAAGAGCTTTCTGTTCCGATTTATTTTACGTAAAGATTTTCCTCACAGTTTTTGCCTCTAAGAACAGAGTTTTTAGAATAAAATAGTATAAACTCTAAGATCAAAGATTACCTTACCTATAAGTTTTTAGGGGAGTTGCCTCCTAGATTTTTTCCCTGCATAAAAAATAAATAAACGTTTTGATCTCAGTCAAGCAGGAACTAGAGCAAATTTTAATATCTAGACAGCCAGAGCCGCCAATTTAAGTAAAAATTGGAGCCACCAAAAAAGGTATTGCCTCGAACTTCTGATATGCAAAAGACTTCCAAAACCTCAAATGGTTGAACACTGAAGATAAGTGCTGTGCTTGTTTTACACAATACTTTGTGTATATCATTTTGATATATATAAAAATGAGACATTTAAAATGGGATTTATTTTGCCCACTTCAACTCCCATAAAATATATACACCTTTTTTATCGTTCCGGCCCATTAAAATCAGCTATGCTCCCTGTACTTGGAGTCTGGCGAAAGGGTTGATAGCGCTTAGAAAAAAAATAATGTATATTTTTATTGCTAAGAATAGTAAAAGATTTCTTCATTTTTATTTTATCAACTAGTTTTATAGATAAATTCTATTGTTTTATTTGGATAATACGAAACCCTTTAAGAAACAAGCTTCTTCTAGAAAAATTCATAATCTGTTAAAATTAAAAGTCTAATTCTTCGCAGTATGACTTTTCATACGTTGGTTATGAACAAATCAATGTTACAATGAACTTTTAAAAAGTTGAGAAAAAATTGACAAGGTCGGAAGCCCAACATTGAAATATTTTTGCTCCGGGGTAGGAGGATTTTCCTGGCTCCAAAACTCTGTCCCATCACAAACTTGGCATGTCAAGTTATCATAATTCGCAGAGCAATTGTATGCAAATTATTTTTTGTTTTAATATGATGAGTATTTTATTTCGTTTTGAAATGTTCTATGCTTAAAATTATATGGCATCGTTGTAAATTTATTCACCTTCAAACTAACTTCTTTCTACATACAATTTTACGAGGTAGTAAAAGTGACCATACCTCTTAAATTATATGAGTTCTATAACCTAAAGATCAACTTGTTACCAGGATATGGTAATGACGTACAAATCTCAATTTTTCCAGCCATGACGATTACATTTTAAAATGTATATACCGAAATGATTTTAGGTCTATAAATTTTAAATCATTTTGAATTAATAGCTTTTAAACATCATGATAAAAGTGTCCAAAACAAAATTAACGTACAATGTTATAACGTAGAAATATAGATATTTAAACGTTGAGAAGAGCGGTCAAAAATAAGGCAAAATTGGTTGACGCTATTTATGAACGCTCTCTAACCCCATTTATGATTTTAGTATAAATGTGAGCAAAAAAGCAGCTTTCATTAAAATGCTCTTATATGTACAAAGCGCTATGCATAAAATGCAAATGTTTACTCTTTATAGCTCTAGTATAAACTTTATTTTGTCTATTCGTTCGGCTGAAAAAATACGTGAACAATCAAAAAAATTGTCACCACCAATCAAAGATGACGATCTAATAGGCACATCACTAAATGGTATTTCAAGGTACTGTTTAAAAATCGCCCTTCGAAAATCCCAACTTTTTCATGTCAAATAGAATTTTCTTAGTTAAAGGAACTTGTATAAAAAAAGTTAACAATTATTTCATATCTTTTTGGATCCTAATTTTAATGTTAATGATGTTACAAGCAGTGATGGTTTAGAAAGAGATATAACGATTGCTTGTCAAGTATTTTGATAGCCCTTATGGCAAAATCATATCTGAATTTCTAGTCTCCTATGTTTTATAAGATTTGCATCACCCATAATTACAACCTGAGTATGACAATTTTTCTTAGTTCTTCACTGTTTCTAGGAAGTTTCTAAGGAGAAATTTTAGAAAGGGGATTTATGTTGATAATCGGTATTTCAAATGCATTATACTCTTTGTGCACCAACTCTAAAATAAGACCAGTCTCGTTCTCACTATATAAAACTCAAGTGATCTAATGGTATAGATGCATCAAAATACAACATAGTTACGAAAATTTTTTACATAACATGAATGGAAATATGCATTTATGTACAAACATCTTGTTCGAAACAAACATTTGCTCTAACAGACTATTTACATAATTGTCTATTTTCTATTTAAAGGCTGTTTTTAATCATTTTTTGATTACTCTGATCATCTATTACTTTAATTATATTATTTTAAAATTGAGCTGTGAATTGCTAAATAATCTAATTATTTTTATGTCTTTGCCATGCACAAAAATCGCTTGCTGACTCCAAATATAAGAGATTGGGAGAATTTAAATTTATCGAGGCGAAGGCTTTTTCGCATCTCGCCACTCCTTCTGAAATCACATTGGGGAACGTTCGCAACCGCCCTCCAGCTGTACGCCCCTATTTTTAGTGCATATAATATTTTTGTAGCGAAGCGTAATAGTACTTTTAGAAATGAACTCAAGAAGGGGGCAAAATTTGCGAATTGATAAACAAATAAAAATTTGTAATATTTATTGGGATAACTGTAAAAAGATTTATATATCCTGACCAGTTTCAGCAGAGACTGCATTCTATTTATTATTATGAGTGATGAGATCAAAAAAGCCATATTTATTAAATACAAATTTTTGCTGAATTCAAGAATAAGCCATTGCGTATTGATGAATCCATTCAAAATACAGTCAAGCGTCGTTAATCCTGACTTGATTCGTATAAATAATTTTTTTCAACCTTTTCCTTCTCTTTCCATCTTTGAATGCAGGAAGGATAAAAGTATCAACATTTTTTAATAAAAAACATTAAGCATTTGACATTTTGGGTAAAATATTTGAAGCATTTTGCTAATATTTCAGTAATACTATGGTATATTATATTGACTCCTTAAAATTTGACGGCAAAATCATTATTTTTTCAAAATCCGGATAATTTCAATATCCGAATAGTTTTTTCAAATCTTCTGTTTGGAATAACGAGCGTCGACTGTATTTAATTTAGAAATCGAAAGATGCAAGAGTCGTGTGAGATTCAGTGCAAATGCATGGCATTGGAAGAAATTTAAACTTGGAGCAAATTAAACGTACCTTAGAGAGCCGATCAATCCCATACTTAATAGGAAGTAAGTTTCGTAAAGCTTCAAATCCTGAATTGATAGTTCGCATCCTTCTGCGTTCATTACTATTTGCAATCTCCCTTTTCTTTCTTTCTTGCCAGTGATCGGATTCGAGAAAAAGACCTCTTTCACCGTCATCCGAACTTAAAGGCAAACAGATTAGTCAAGCAGAAAAAATCGCATATATTAATTTTTATAGATATAGATATATTAATACTGGTGTGTAGTCATGTGAGATAGTGATGGGACGATACTAAAGTTTTGTATGATTCCATACACGATGTCGATTTCGATTCTTTTTATTTTGAAGCTTTATATTTTTCACAAATCGACTAAGTATTCAATTAGCAATTATCTCTGATGTTGAGAAAATTCTAATTTAACAATTATGAACTCACTAAACTTTTAGATATTATAAATAAAAAAATACCTCTATTAATTCTTCAACAGACAATGTCCCACAAATAAAACGTAGACAAACCCAAATTTTTGATGAAATTCAAAAGGAATTCACCAAAATCGTCTGCTTTAGGTGGACTGATCGATTAAATACATCACAAAAACACAAATAAACCACGCAGCCAACCTCTTTACCGCATTCTCTCCTAATCATAAAGATAACTACCTTCAAAGAATATAATATACAAAGTAAAGATGTATCGGATATGGAATCCTAGCGGATGTTGATATCATAATTGCTACTATAGTTTCATACTTGCTAAAAATTTAGAATGTCAATGTATATGTGCTATCATAAAGAAATACTTATCGTAAAAATTTTGGATAAAGCAAAAATTCTGAAAAAAACTTTGCAGTATATAGAAAAAAGATAAATGTTTGTATATGGCGGATGCGGATGTTGAAACTTAAATGATCCGCGGATGAGGATGTAATATTTTTTGAGGATGATCCGCTTTTGTGAGTGCGAATATCCGATACATCTCTATTACAAAGAAGAACATTACATCAAAACTATTTCCCTTTCCCTCAGCTCAACTCGTCTTCATACTCGCATCTCCATAGAATTTATAGATTTGAAGTTTTAAACTTGTTTATAACATTATTCGGGTTAAAGCCGCTAGCTTAGATAAATCTACTAATTCTCTATATGGAAGAAGGAATATTTTTATCTTATATAAAGATACAAAAAAGAAAAGAGTATTCAACAATAGACATTGCTATACATAAAATGTTTATAAAAAAATATGTTTCAAAAAATAATTGAAGAATCAGGACATGTATAGAAGGTAGCAGTAAATTTCTCAGATCCCAATACATGAAAAAAATCCAGATTCTCACGATTCCGATTAATCGTCCCATCACTAGTGTGGGTACTGCAATAATGATTTCTTACATCATTCTTTGAAATTAAGTATAATCATTTGACCATTGCTAATATATTCAAAAAAAATAAAACTAAGTTTCTTCAAAACTAGGATGATATTATTAGAATAATTATAGATGGAAATCATGTTAGAGTAAGAGTTTTAGAAAGGTGTTCAGAGATATCTAAACTAGTCCAAACAAACTATAACTAATACTAGAACATGGTTTTATGAATTATTATTACTTCTAAATAGAATTATAATTATTCAAAATAATCTTAATTTTAACTGTTTTAAATTTTGTAACAAAAAACATTAGTCCAGAAAACACCGGGCTAAATACAAAACATACATTACATAATCCTTAAAACAATATCATTCTAACCAAAAAAAAATTAAATAAAAACGCAAAATTACTAGTACAAGTAGTTAGATTTACACCAAAAATATTAACAATGGGAGGGGACTACTATAGAATACATTTATTAATGATAGAAACGTTTTTAGAGTATATTAGTCACGTAAACTACTGAAACCTATATCAGAAATACATAAATAATAAACGGTATAAAATAAGGTGAATTATTAAACTCAATAAAATTACATAATAGATAAAAAAAATTAAAATTTATAAACAGCTGGGCCAAAAATAGAATCTAAACTAAGGCCTATTATAAAAACGTCACCTTTATTTATTGAAATAAAATTAAAAAGCAAACTAACTTTATAATGTTATTTTGAAAATTGAGCTTACCCTGGATTTGATATAGTTTCATTAATCATTTTGGTTTACGTTACAACCATTCATAGCTTTACGCTAATATGGCGGGAGGAAACGAATAGGAGCTACAAGTTTACAAAATATTAATACGCTACAAAAATAAAATTATTTTTTACTATTTCTTAAAAACAAGAATATTTTTCAAAAATATATTTTCAAACTTAATATATTCTTTTATTTTATTTTTTTTAAATTAAATATAACTTTCCACGTTTGCACAATATCAAATTAACTAATAAAATAAAACAAGTGATATTAAATAAATTCATCAGGCTATTTAAAAGATTTCTTTAAATAATATTGTAGACTGAATGAAATTTTCTCTCCTATTATTTTCGTAGATGATGTAGCTCTTCTCTGTATTTGTAATAGTGAGGTTGACTAGACACTAAAAAACTAAATTATCAATTATCTTTGAAACTAAAAAACAACCTGATTTATGAATTGTTTAGTCGCTTCTCTCTAGTAGAGCCTCAATGGTTGTTCTCAGCTTGACAGTTAAAGGTCAGGGGTTCGATCCCCAAGGCTCCCAATTCTAAAAACAAATTGACAAAAACTGTGATTAACAATTCTTATGCATAATGCAAGCATATAACCTTTTTGATATCTCCAACCAACCAACCAACTAGTAGATCTGAACTAACTAGACATATATACTTGGTCTCTTCATAATAACCTTTCTTCTGGTGTAAGTTTATCTTCTTTTTCAGTCATCTTTTTCATTAATATAACAATATTTCTCTTGAACGAGCATCATCTTTCTCTTATATATCTTAGAATATTGCAATGTGTTTCGGTCTATATTTATTTAATCAAAATTTATTTTAAACAAAGAAGAATGTTGGTTGGTTGGAGATATCAAAGCACTTTCAGCCGTAAGGCCATATGCTCGCATTATGCTTAAGATGGTTAATCACAGTTTTTGTGAATTTGTTTTTAGAGTTGGGAGCCTTGGGGATCGAACCCCTGACCTTCAACTGTTACACCCTAACAACCATTGAGGCCCCAAAGAAGAATGTTAAAAAAAATTTCAATGTTATACTCCTACAACTTTGGTTAGGGAACAACTTTTAGTAATATGAGTTTTGTAAGCTACTCAGATTTTAAGGATATTGAAACTTTTTAATACTTACAACTTGAAAATATTCAGTCTAAATAATGATCTTGATTTCATAGTCACATTTAAATTAAATACATTTAATAAAAAAATAGAGAAATTATGAGAACACAATTTTAGAAAAGATTTTAATTTTTTTTTTGAACTAATCAATGAGATAAATTGGATAAACTGTGAGAAAATTAATAGAAATAATTATCATAGACCGGTTCAAATGACTCTAATTCACCCCAACTAGAGAAGTTATTTTGTAAAATTATATAATATTTTAATTTTTAAATTAATTTGTGACTTTTTTAAAAATCACAAGATGTATCTTTTGAAACCGATTCATGGAATTTAAATGAACCTCTCAGATCAAAATTATTGTTTTTCACCTAATTTCAATTATTATCTCTAGTTAACAAATAATTTAGTCTCTATCTAAGATACTGAAAATATGAATAGTTTACATAAACTTTCTGGCAAATATTGATCAAAGGTTTAACTGATGATAAAATTATTTACAAAAACATTAAACTAAAAATAATTAAAAAAAAATTTTTTATAACAAATCGATTCTGTTATTCATTTCTAGAATCATTTTTTTAAATTAATAAAATTAATAACTTTTTAATTAGACAGTAAGTAAATCATGATAATTCTAGATTCTATGAATTAAACGTGTATAAATTTTTTTGCCATGCTAATTTTTTGTTGTTTTTTTCCAAATCACATCTATAAATATATTTGAATATAATTTTTTTACTAACTAATGTGAATTCAATTTACATGAGGAAGATAAATGAAAAATTAAAAAATTCAGTTAGTTTTATAAGCTAAAAGAGAATTTCTTTTACAGGTAGAAATAGCATGGTTTATAATCGTAATTTTTTAAAGCTATCTACATGTAAAACTCATTAATTCATATTTTAACTTAAACGACAAAAATGTCCGAAAGTGTCGATAAAATTTGCGGTTGAGGTCTGAAAAATTATCTTTGAAAATATTTATGCACATTCTGAAAAATATATTTTAATTTTAAATATAGGATATATTTAAATCAAAAATTTTTGGAGCTTATTCATTGCAAAGACTTTTTGTTTGCCTAGTTTGCTTGCAATTTTTGTTTGCTTTTTTCAATAAATTTTTTATCTGTTGAAATAATTACTTTGCTTATCTAATAAATAAGTTTAGAAAAAAGATAATTTGTTTTATCAGAATCATTCAAACTTTAACAAAATTTCTTTGTATTAAATATTCTTATATCGAACTTGGTAAACTCCTTTATAGTATAATGAAACCTTTATTTACTGAGCTGCAGTGGCGTAGATAAGAAGGAGCAGTGGGTGCGGTCCACACCGGCGGCATTTTTTGAACTTACTTTGCAATCAATATGATGTTAGGATTTTCATAACAATTTGGGTTATAGGATATGAAAAACAGAAAATTATAAGACACATATAAGCTTGTTCAAACCACTTACTGAATCTAGCATGTGTTCACGCAGCCTCAGCTGCTGTTACTTCTGTTACGTTTTTTGGATGGTTGGAACGTTAATTTGTATATTTCTCTTCGTCAACACACCGTTGGGATATATTGATTTCAATAACTGGTAAAAGTGTGAAACGCATAATAGAAACGCGATGGTGTGCAAGAAAAGAAGCTGTAGGTTTCGTTAAAAAAGGAATTCCAAAAATTTTTGATATTTTAGAAAAATTGACTGATGAAGAAGAAAATACAACCACAAGAGCATATGCCGGTGTTTTGATTTCTGCTCTACACACATTTTCTTTTTTGTAGTTTTTTGGTTTCTGGGACCCAATTCTTTCAGAAATAAATGATGCACAGTTGTATCTGCAAAATAAAGAATAAACATACAATTAAAGCGCTAAAATGATTCTTTTAGAGAATAGAGAGACGTTAGTTAATGATGGAATTAACTTTGCTAAAGAAATTTGCAACGATTTAGGAATAAACATGGAACGTCATCACTCAAAAGAAGAAAGAAAATACTCTTTAAAAGCCTGATGATCATGATGATTTATCCTATGATATTGAATTAAGAAAAATGTTTGAATCTCTCGATAGAATAATTCAAGAAATAACTTCTAGATTCAAACAAATTCATGAATTTGCTGAAAGATATGATTTTCTTACTCCGTCAAACCTACTTGATAAAAAATATGAACTCCAATTGAAAGAAAATTATGATGACATTGATAAAGTAGAGTTTTTTATTGAAAGAAAAAGACTTCGGAATTTTAATTGAAAAAAAAAACTTCAGAATTTTTATTCTGTTGCTGTAATTTAAAATGATAAACATACGTCGATGGAAATTCCTTTTGAATGTTTACTTTTCATTCAAAAATATAATCTTGGAGATTAGGTTCCAAATATAGTAATAATGCTAAGAATTTTTCTGACGATAGCTATAAGTGTTGCCACTTGTGAAAGAAATTTATCGAAGGTAAAACTTATTAAAAATTATTTTAGATCTTCTATGAGTACGTTGAGGCTAAAAAATTTTGAGATTCTTTTTGATGAAGTTATTGAAGAGTTTGCGAACAAAAAAGATAGAAAAGTTACCCTGTGAAAAAGTTCAGAAATGAATATGTATATACTTTGAATTATAACCCGAATAGGAGAATTATGATTTTTTGCACTACTTGTCAAAAGTTTTATCATCTAGAGTCTAGACTGTGAAAATTTGTCAATGCATCAGGCCAATTATTTTATCTCTAATAATATATCTTTTCATTGTACTGCATGCTGCATAAATATTTCGGGTTTCAGTTATGATTTCTCTTTAGAGGGGTTTCAAAAGTATTTTCTTTTAATTAAAAATAATTCTTTCTACTATTTTATTACTTAAAAATTTTATTTTATGTGAAAAAGTGTTAAGAAAAGAGGTTTTTGCGCTTGAGTTACCTTCCTTTTATAATAATTGTATTGATTTAATTCTTTATTTATTTTGGAAGACTATAATATTGATGAATCATTAGTGCCTTTGAAGACAACAGGTAATGGCAATTGCTTATTTCACTTTGTATCAATAGACTTTTTAATAGTGAAAATTTTGCTATGCTTCGTGAACTAACTTCTATTGAATTAATTTATAATTTCAGTTTTTATTATAATATTGATTATTAGAGGGTATGTTGTTTCGATGATTCTATTAATGTTTTTGTAAATTTTTTACTATGCATGCCCTTTTTTTGGTTCTGTGTATCCCTTTAGGCTTATTGTTCCTCTATATAACTCTCTTGATGATATAGCACATTTATCTTTAATAAGATATTGTTTCCAATTAATTTTAAATTAAAAAAAAATTTGTTTGTTTCACATAATATCAAAATTTTATTTACACGTAGCAATTACCAATCCAATCATGTAAAGGTACCTGACCACTTTGACCCTTTGGTACAAAAAATATTTCTATCCATAATGAAAACTATGCGAGTAATATAGTGAATGATTTTCACGTAGTGATGCAACGCATAAATTTATGAGTGTTGAAGATTTGTTGAGTTGCTCATATGATCAATCTTCAAAGATTTTACTTCCTTCAACACCTTCTCAACAATGTAGTGTATTATTTGTAAATGATAACAATATTTTTTCATGCTTATACTTGTAAATTTTATGCCAAACTTGATATTCATTAAAAAATATTCAAAATTTAAAAGAGAATAATTATCAATGAAGAATATATTATTTTCAAAATCCTCCATTTTTTGATAAAGATTTGTATAGTTTAATTACATATGAATATTTGGGTTCATTTCCTCATAACATTCCGCTTAATAATTTGAAAAGCTCTATTATTTTTGTATAAACTAACCCCAAAACAAAGCGCTTTATTGAAAATCAGTTATTAAATCTTTTTTTATTAAAGGAATACTCCTGATTTGAAAATATTGCAAAAGTAACCTTTAATTAAGAAATTGAAATAATTTTAGATAACATTTTACAAGTTTTGAAATTTCTAATAAATGTAAATTAATTCGCTTTTTTTTATAGCTTTTTTAAATTGTTTCTTTTAATAGTTAGTTAAAAATTATGGTTTCTTCATGATTTATTTAGAAAACCTTTCGTGCCAGTGATTAGAATACAAAGAAAAGTACCCACTAACAAAAGCGTTGCCGCTATTCAGTAGAAGGTAGGATCAAACGCTGTTATCCACCACTCGCCCAAACTTCTGGATGGAAAACTCCAGAAAGGATGGTGGCACTTCTGATTCGTCATCTCCAAAGGAAAATTCTTGTAGATAAATCGTTTTTTGTATTCTTTGCCCTCCAATGCTTCAAATATTCAGATTCTCTCCTCGCACGGAACAAGTTACCTAAGCTGGGATGTGCGTACAATGAGATCCGATGCAAACTCTCAGAGCAAACAGTGATTACTTTTTGGGATCCGGCTCAAATGGCAGCTTTGTAATACCGTTAAATGCTAATAAAAACACAGAAAGTTCCCCATAAAGGGATAGACCAAAGGAGTCAGCACTCAAATGGTCATGACACTTGCACAATATTGCTATTTCTCTGATTTTTTTCTCGTGTGTATATTAAACCTTGTATATATAACACCAAGGCTCTTTTTAGAGCCGACACCACAACTTATTTCGTTATTAATGAAGAATAAAGATGAATTGTTTTTATGAATTCCCTATTATTTAAGTGTTTGAACATCGAAAAAGTTCGTTACAATGAGTGCCAATACCTCTGCCCAATGGCTGTGTTAGGCAAAAATTTTGAGGGTGCTTCATTGGTGCGATAATTTTTGAATTATCAGATGGGTCTAACTTTTTACCCAAACTCGGTTTTATTTTTTCTTCCATTAAAATTATTAGATAAGAAACTATCATTATAGAATATTTTATTGCATTTTTAGGGTTACTGTTATTGCTTCTAAATAGATTGTTCAAAATTTAACTAAAAAATCTAGTCTTATATAAATATAATTTGGGCTGATAGGTAGAGGCGTCGCCTACGGATCCAAAGCCTTTGGGTTCGAATACCGGCCATGCCATCGACTTATCATAAAAGTTCATCAGTGCAGATATGGAAGTTTCTAATTTGCATGAAACACCCTGTCAAAAAAAATATATATATTTAGAAGAAGGGATCAAAAAATAAGAAAAAAATAAAAATAAAGTTTGGGTAAAAAGTAAAACACTAAAGTTTGGGTAAAAAGTAAGACTTTTTAAGATTAATTAGCTTTTCAAAAAAATATATTTTCCCTTAAATAATACTTGGGAATATTTATATATTTCTTGAAAAGTTGAATCCAAATTTTTTTTTTTTTTTTTAAAACTTCAATCTTAGAATGAATAAGATCACAAGCCTGTGCCAAATCACTCGAGATTATTTTTTATTAATTGTACCTGAAAAAGTGTATTTGTATCAGTGGCGAAGCGTCATTGAAAGCAAGGCATGCACTGCATGCCTACTAAACAAAACAAGCAATATGTAGTGATGTATTACTCTTGCAAAACAGAATACATATGATGGTTAAAATAAAGAGATTATAGCTAAGTGAAGGGAGATAAGCAAGCAGTCTTGAAATTGCTTTCCAAGTAATCGAAGTGTTATAAAAGGAGACGTAGCGAAAGAAAGAGGAAGTATGCATATGGCAATATTAATATATGTTTTGCTATCATCCATACTCTTTCTCTTTCTGCGTAAGGAAAAGATAGGCAAGCAATGTTAGTTTTGCTTAAAACAAGAGAGATAGCGTGTATAGAAGCAATCTGTTTTGCTTCATTTATACTCTCACTGTGTGATGCAAGACGAGCAATATTAGTTGTGCTTTCATAGCAAGAAAGATAGAGTATGTGAAAGCAATGTATCTTTTGCTTTCATGAATATTCTGCTGCATGATGCAAGGTAAGCAATATTATTTACGCTTTCACTTATTCAATACAAAATATATGTGAAGATGAAAAATAAACAAATGATAGTTTTTCCTAGGAAAGTATAAGAAGATGGGCAAGCAGTTTTAAAATTGCTTTCTAAGTAACGTATTAGATAAAAAGATATAGAAAGAGAGATTGCGTATATAGAAGCAATTAAAAATGTATATATGCAACATGTGTATTGCTGTTTACTTCATTTTTGTTTTTGCATGCCTTTTGTGTAGAAGCACGCTTCGCCACTGATTTGCATGCATGAAACATTGGAGAATTTCTACAAGGAAGGCAATAACAAATTTTCAAATCAACGTAAAATTCCTCCACATTTAATTTCTAACTCAACATTCGTATTTGGATTTAAAACATAGCTCAAAAATTTTGGACACCAAATTTACACTTATACATTCTTTTTCCATGTGTTTATAATGTACATAAGTTTAATAATGAATAATTTTGACTTCATTTAGAAAAAAAGATTAAGTTAAATGTATTTTTATTAACAAGACAATAATGTACCATTGATTCCAAACTATAAAATAGTTAACAGAGATTAAGTTAAAACCCAGGATCATCTGAAACCTTAACTTACACTCTAACCTATTTACCCATGCTTATCCCATTTAGGATTTACTTTTTTATGAAGTATAAAAGATTCATTTGATAAAAAAACAACAGTGAAACTTAAAATTAAATTTTATTTAAAAAAAATTTAAAAATCTAAATATTTGAAACATTAGAGGGCAAAGAATACGAAAAACGATTTTTTTTATTTTTAAAATTAAAACTTAAAAATATTGAAATTTTTAAACAGTCTTTTTAAATTTTAAAATTTTATTATTTTTTTTGGTAAACAGACATTTTATTTATTTATTAAACTCTCTAAAATGACTGCTAAATTTTTTTAAATTAAATTTAATGACATATAGAGTGAAAGTTTTAAATAATTGTTTACTATAATTTGTTTTTTTGGATGTAAAAACTCCAGTTTAGTATATATAGAAATTTTTGTATTGCTATTTCAAGTAGTTTTTATTTTATGTTGCTTTTTGTCCGCGGCTTACTTTAGCCTGACCCATAAATACAGTAAATTTGTAAAAAAAACATTGTTTACACATATTTACATTTTTTAAGTCATAAAGAATAATGTGCCATTTTTTCTTTTATTTCTTGTGCATTTTATATATATCTAAAATAAAAAATGTCCTTCAAACGGTGTATTTAAATTTTGCGCCTATTAAGTTTTTTAAATTTCAAATGACTTATAAATCCTCAAAGTAATTTTTTTATTTAATTAAATTTATCTTTTGAACCTAAGATAATATGAATTATATTTCAATGTCTGAATTTAATATGCTTCGCTATTTCTTTTTGAATTATTTCTTATCTTGTTTTATGTTGTTTATATATTGTCTTGATCTCTATAAAATTTCAATTAAAAATAAAAACATTTTAATTATAATTGCCATATAGAAATTTGAAAAAATAATAGTTCGAATCTTATTTTTTATTTAACTATTAAAATATTCTATGAATTTCTAAGATCTAAATGTATATCTTTTATTACACAACAGCTAAGATAAATTCTGAGTTTCATCTAACACAACAGTGCGAATTAGCACGAATACACTGCGTTATTGTGTTTTTATTTTAAAAAAGTTGTCACAAGTGAAGTGTTAAAATTTAAATCAGTCGATATTTACTGTTATATATCTTTCTTTCTTTCCGATCGACTTCTAAGAAGTTGAAAACATAATTCAAATATAGATTTAATGTCTTGAACTAAATCATTTTTTCTCTTAATCTATTGAAATTTATTACTTATTTTGTTCAATTTTCAACCTAAAAAATTCTATCCAAACTTTATTTTTTTCTTTTGATTAATTCAACAGTTTTCTAAATTCGATTATGTTTTTTATTTTATTTTTTAAATTAAAGTATTGGTTAAATCTTTCTTATAATTTATTTGTTTTACAAATAGACACTTTTCTAAGATGATTGGAATTATCTTAAAATGATGAATTTGGAAATAAAACGGTTCAATATCTTCATTATCTTGAACATACATGATAAATCCTTTTTGCTCTTCTTCAATTGGTTCGAGAAATTTGCTCTGTGATCTAATAATAAAAGATTGGGAAAAGTTTCAATTAATGCTAAGAGACACCGTTACCTGGAATTTCAATACTCTTGTCAAAATAAAGCAAAATGGAAAGGTTAAAGTTAATTAAAATACTTTTCTGTTTATGCGAATTCTTTATTTACTAATAAATACCATCTGTTTTTAGTTACATTTTTGATTTTTAAGTTATGGTTTTTATAAATACTATGATGGGTTAGAGTACTCTCAAAAGAAAAATCTTGACTATATTCCTCTTGGTTATATGGATAATAATAACTGCTTAAAATTTTATGAAATGCGCCCATTTTGTATAAATATTTAACTTGCCCTATTTTATTTAAACATTTTTTGAACCGGTTCAAACTGGCTCCATTTTATTTAAATATTTTTAGAGCCCAGTTGTATCCGATTTTTTTAATTTCTCATTTGAGCTCAATCATTACCCAACTTTTTTTTTAAACTTATTTTCTTTATTTTGGCCCTTAAAGCGTGAGTAAGGTTGGTTAGAAACTGTGCTTTGATACCTGAGGGTTTGGGGCTCGAATTCACCTTATTCTTCATTGTTCGATACAAGCAGCGCAATTGTGCTTTCTCGATTAGTCAATACTATTAATTCTCTCTTTTTTATTAAGATTTTGTGGTCTGTGTTCCGAAAAAATTTCAAGTTTTTTAAAGTGCGATATTTGCCTTAAATGTTATCATTATACATATGACAAATTTAGTTTTATGGAGTTTATACATTTGAAAAGCACTGAATTTGTATGCACTGTTTGTTTGCTTGAATTAGATAATAAAAGATATGACCATCTTCTCGAAAGGTTGTGTAATGTTCCAGAAGGTGAGGGAGTGGAGCGAAAGTATTTTTTTTATCTCAAAAAATATTTTATTAAAAATGGATAAGGGGGTTTGATAAAAAAAAGTATAAAACTCCATATTATAGAAATCTTGAAACTGATAAAATATTATTGTCTTATATTCCTTGTAATTTAATTCCTATTTTTTCCTCGCCAAATGGCAATTGTTTATATAATTCTTTGTCCCTTTCTCTATGTGGAAATGAAAGCTTAGCCTCAGAAATTAGATTTGTTTTTTCTTTCCTAGGAATTATTTTGACTCTATCAATGATCAAAATTTTTTGGACTCGAACTAAATTTGATGAAAAATGCAACAAAAACTTTTATCCCAAGCAATTTGTTCCTTTATTAGAAAAGACAAGAGTTTTGTCTGAAAAATCTTTCTCCAATTCAAGGGTACTTCCGTTAAAAGATATTTCAAATTCGAGTGATATAGAAATCATAAAATAATTCTTAAGGAACCTTCCAATATTGAAAAAACTAATAAAATAGAGTCTTTTTTGAGTACTGAAGATATCATATCAATTCTACAAAGTTATAAAGATCCGCTAGATAACGTTCCTAATCGACCAAAAGAAAATGAGTTTTTTATAGTTAAAAAAATGCGTAGAAATAATAAAAATTATTTTTATGACAATTGTGGTCCATGGGTCACAGTTTCAAGTGGAAAAAAGTTTTACAAGAAAATTGAAGACAGTTTAATGCATATTTACAGGAAAAACGGTATCTTTTATGAACTATCGAAAGGCCAAAAAACAAAAATTGAATTTATTAGCGAAGAGAGAACGTGCTTATATTTATACTTATAAATTATTTTAAAAAGAAATTTTTTCCCACTATTCAAAAATACAATTTTAAAACTAAAAAAAATCATCCATACATACCATATAATTGGAAAAACAATAGATCAGAATCATTGAACCATGTGCTAAAAAGTAATCAAAACTGGAAACCATTGAAAATTAGTTTGATGATCGAAGCTATATATGATCAAGTTAAGTATGAAGAACTGATGATAAAAAGTGCAATAAAAAGATGTGGAAATTTTTATATTTCTGATAGACTAAAAGACGTCTTAATATCTAACCAATATTATGAAAAAATGAGTGTTCAACAAATAGAAAAATTATATTTAGACTTTATTTCCATCAATCAAAATAATTTTATTAATAATAATGTTCTTTCAGCTGATGGGATGTTATTGATAAAAAAGCAAAAGAAATTAGCAAAAAAAACTGGACAGAGAAAAACAAAGGGGTATTTTTCTTTTTTTCTTTAATTGTTTGTAATTATATTACTTTTTTAGGTTAAGAATATCCATTTTTCAACAACAAACTTGATAATATTTTTAAGTTATAAAAAATATTCAGATAGCTTTCAACTGTATTTATGTATTTTTTTTGACTATTTTATTCTTATGTTGAATAAAATTGCTGTTTTTTGTAAATATTATTTTTAATCATTAAAACAAAGATAAGCTTACCATTGATTGTGAATTATGATTCACTTTGCGAGTTTACAATTTCCAAAAGATATTCTAAGTGCAGTCAAACCTGTCTTTTGCGGCCACTGAAATATCCTCGGCCAAAATTGCTAGTTATAGACCCTAGCGGCCACAAATTTTGTTCAGAAAAAGCATATTGACTACTCGATTAGTGAAAAGAGTTAAAGAAAGCAAGATGTCTAAATCTACAAACTCTTTATGATGTGAATTTTGTTCCATTTATTCGGTTAGGTTAATAATGATGAATTGTCACTATTATTTATCAATGATGATGATTATCTACCTGATTCCAGCATCTCTTTCATAGTACATGTATATAAATGATCTTATAATGAATTTTGATAAAAATACAAGTTACGTAGTTTAGTATGTTGTGAACTTTCATTCTCTGTTTATCCAGTACTTTTCTGTAAAAGCGTTTCTTGTGTCGTTTTAGCACACTCCACGTACTTTTGAATTTCATTGGATGCGCTAATGTAGTATTTTATTTTGTTTCATTCTAGTATTATCTTGCCTTTTTCAAATTAATTTTGAACAAATCCTGCAAAAAGAAGGAAAAATATACTTAAGATTATAAATTATAATAAAAGAAGCAGATGATAACAAGAGACTCAAATTGATTAGCTATTTAGAAAATTTATAGTATTAATTAGGTCATGCTTTTTTTAAAAATATTAAGATAAAAATAAGGAAGAATAATTCTTATATTGAAATAGGACCAAAAAATTGTGTTATTGAGGACCTATCCTTGTTAAAACCCGCTTTTAAATGTTCACATTCAAAGACTTATAACTGTATACTTTTATATAAAGAAAGTTGAAAGTATTTATCATTGGCAGGTGTTCAAGAAGGAACAGTCTATTTAAAAAAATTCAAAATAGTGAAACAAAAATAATTTTTTACTATTTCAGAAAAAGTTTCCATTTACTTTCACGAAAAGATTTTTAAATAAGAAAAAATTTAAAAGCTAAAAATGCCTTCGTAGTAGTGTAACCAGAAATTGAAACAACCTAAAATTTTCAAATTCACCTGGCAAAAACCAATATGGAAAAATTTAGGACTAAATTTATAAAATTCTTGTAATTTAATAAAACTAAAACATTGGATAAAAATTTACTAACAAAAAATTTAAACGCTTGTATAAATGTTAAAAATAATAAATATATGCTTAAAACTTGAAAGAACATATACAATTAATAAAGTTAACATTAAAAAATCAAGTAAAAAGAAGTAAGATTTAACTTTAAAATAAACATAACAAAATGAAAAATTAAGCTTTTACAGTACAAATTTCAAACTATAAAAAATTATACGTAAAATAGCTTTCATAAAGGTTTAAGTATAAAAACTTGTTACCTCGATTCCAGCGCATTCCAGACTTGCCGTTATTGAAATCAAATCTTGCAAAAAATGATTTTATATAAATAGAGAATGCTAAAGTAAAAAAAGTAAACATTTCTTGCTACTAAAAAAGGCATAAAGATGTAAAAAATAAATTTATAATAAATTATAGTATGTATTGATGAAAATGACAAACTCTCTAGGGAAAAGCTGTTCATTTGTATTGCCTTGTTTTCGCTTGAGTAAATCCAATATTTGTTTAAAATTCAGATCATGTAAACTATAGAATTCTTTGTTTACTTAGATTTTTGAGTCTAATGATTCCTTACCTATAGTTAGAAAACTTATTTGACTTTTTTTTAATAATATCTCTATATTATACCTTAGGTTGTCAATAATACTTAATTTTTATCTACAATCTTTACTAAAATGGTTTCTATTCCATAGAAAGATTTTTTGAGAGTTTGATAAAATGACAAAATTTCCACCTTTGACCGCAAAAAAAATATATAAGTCATTCGATTTATTTCAAACAAATTACATATTTGGAATCAGCATACCTAACCCTATAAGAATAGGTTTTTAAATTTGAACTTTTTTTAATTTTTAGATTTTTCATGGCCTTTCAAGCGGTCTCAAAATTATGACTTTACATATATTCAACAAATATACAAGTATTATACATTTTTAGATTTCTCTTATCATTCTGAATAACAATATCAAGATTATTTTACCATTAATATTTGGCTCATTTTTTTTATATATATTTGTCTTGCCAGACCTGCTTAAACTCACATACACACAAAAATATAAACTGACAGGTTGGAGATGAACCATCACAGTATACAGGTTGGAGATGAACCATCACAGTATACAGGTTGGAGATGAACCATCGTAGTATACAGGTATATAGGTAATAACTTATGTAACATCGTCTCCCCGAATGAGGTATATCAAATCTTACATCTAGCAAAATATGAACAGTGAGATGGTACGTAGTTGAATACTTCAGAGAAAAAATGAAGCTACAATAACGAAAGTAAAATTGAACCAGGTATATATATACAAAGTCAAAGTGTTAATTGATTGTTCTAGGTGAGGGGCCGGGAACCTTTTTGACTAAAAGAGCCCAAAAAACACATATTTTAAAATCTAATCCTCTGAGAGCCATATATATTTTTAAATACTGATTACAACTAAATGGAAAAAGAAGACCAACCATTTTAGAGTATAATAAGACTCTGAATTTATTTTAAACAACATTGTTTTATCGAAGTTATTTATTAATAAGCAAAGTCTGCATCATCATCAGCTTTATTTGTGTCGTCGTGATTCGTAATGATGACGAAATTAAGAGAGTGTAGAATTGGCAAGAAGGATAAGCATTATCGCAATACCTCCCTTTATCCTGAAGGCCACCTAATCTAACGAAAAGAGTTGTAGTGTAATCGGGAGGGTCGCTTCGTTGTCCTGGTAGATCGCCTGACTGTTTGTCGGTCTTGAATTTCATGAGTTGGTTCGTGCTTATTCTCTGTTTGATCTTCCTGATGAGTGTGTGCTTTCTGGAAGTTTTGGATCAGATCGGATTCAACTGTCGGTGGACAGGATGCCAAGTCATTCACTGAAACTCTAGATTGCTGACCATCTGCTTTCTCGATGCGAGCATAAGAATGGTTTACATCTAGCAACTTGACTTCTTCAACCAGAGGGTCGTTTTTATTTTGCCTGATGAAATTTTTAAAGAGACTGATCCTTCCAATGAGTCGATTAGCCGTGTTTTGATTGAGATACCAAAACTTGCCCTTCGCGGAAATTGGAAAAACCTTTCGTGAGGTGTTGTATTGGTGCTCGTGCAAAGTAAAGATCGGAGTGAGTGTGCCACTTGAGGAATAACGCTTTCCCATCTCTGTCGGCAACATCTGGTTTCGTAAAGCAAGTTGAATGGACTTCCAAATTATCCCATTGTACCTTTTCACTTGTCCATTACCTATCGGATGATAGGGGGTGGAGTTACTGGTGGCTATACCTCTCATGTTCAGGTACGACTTGAATTCTTGTGAGTGAAAGACCTGTGCATTGTCAGAATGAATGTACGCTAGAAAGCCGCAAAGTGTAAAGATCTGATCCAGGCATCTTATTGTTGTTGCCGCGTCCATACTAGAACAAGCGAAAATGAAAGGAAAGCATGAAAATTCATCTACCACGGTAAACATGTAACGTCGATTTGACGAGGATGGCACAGGACCTTTGAAGTCAATGCTCAGTCTTTCCATGGGGTGCGTTGCCGTAATCAGCGTGGCATTGTTGGTTTTAGGAAATCGGGACTTGAGCTCGGCGCACAGGCGACAGAATGATCAAACTTCTTTGACATCTTCAGTTGAAAAAGGTAGGTTTCGTTGGCGAATGAAATGCAAGAGTCTTGTAACACTGAGGTGGCAAAGGCTGGCATGTATATCTTCCAATTTCGTCTTGTTTCCCAGAGAAGAGCAATACGCTCGAGTGAACGCGTCAGGTGCCACATTATTCAATCCTGGCCTGTATTTGATTGAATACTTGAATGATGCAAGTTCCAGTCGCCAGCTAAGAATTTTGATATTTTTTATCTTCGTTCGTTTTCTGTCATCGAACATAAACGCGACGGACCGCTGATCCATTACCAATTCAAAGGGACGGCGAGCTCATAAGTGCGCCCACTTTCTGACAGCTTCCACGATCGATAATGCCTCCTTCTCGACTGATGGATATAATTTCTCGCTCCCTTGCAATGTACGAGACATGAACGCAACGGGCCTACCTTCTTGATTAAGTGTAGCTGAAATAGCTATTTCAGAAGCATCACATTCTATCAGAAATGATTTTTCTTCGTTCACTCATTTTAGGCTCGCTTTCTCCAAATCCTTTTTCAAAATCTCAAAGGCGGTTACGGCAATTTTCGATAAAGGAAAGCAATGTGAATCGACGAGAGGTTTAACTTTATCAGAAAATGGAGGCAACCACTTGGCGTAATAAGCGAAGAGACCCATGGCGCGACGAAGTGATGTCGTGCTTGTAGGAACAGGAAGTTCTTTTAGAGGGCGCAACCGTTCGGGATCAGGCTGAATTCGATTGTTACCCACAAGATATCCCAGTACACATAAATGCTTGACCGACTTGACCGTTTTTGACTTATTTAGGGTCAGATTTCTTCTGCGAATCGCGTTTAGGAAATGTTCAACATTATTGTCATGTTAAGCCTGATCATTTCCAGCGATGGTGATATTATCGAGGTAGGGATAAGTATCCTGCAGTTTATCCTCTTCAACAATTGTATCTATTATTCTTTGAAAGGCAGCTACACCTTTTGTTACGCCAAAGAGGATTCGTGTAAATTCATAAAGCCGATTGTTCGCTTCAAAACCAGTGTATGTGAACTCGCTTTGATTTAAAGGTATTTGGTGGTAAGCGTTCTTGAGATCGAAGGTAGAAAACACTTTGTAATTCGCTAACTTATTAATCATGTCGTCTATTTTCGGGAGGGGATAACTGTCCAGCTCGGTAAATCTGTTTATCGTTCGCGAGTAGTCAATGCAAAGTGGTTTTTTTGAGATGTTTTTGGCAATGACGATCTGCGCTCTCCACGGGGAGTAACTTTTTTTTGTATGATTCCTTCTGACAGCAGTTTATTGATTTGTTCATTAATGAATTTGTGGTCTTCGCTGCTGTATCTTCTTGATTTGTCTGCGATGGGGCGGCAATGTTCAGTGAGGTTTGAGAACAAATATGGCGTTTGAGTGATTGCTTGATTGACAGAGCATACGTTCATCTTCCCATCAATAACCAGATCAGCTTCACATCCTCCATATTCTACAATGAATTTATTGTGCATGCGCTGAAAATCTTGGCCCAAGATAACGTCAGCACAAAGTTTATCCATCACACCTAGCCTAATCGAATGATAATGCCGACTATTGGCTTCTACTTCAACACAACATTCTTTGTCAACACGGGTATGCATGTCGGATAAAGCCATTGAAAGTTCTCTTCTACATTCATTGAGAGGAAGTTTAAGCCTTTTAACAGTATCGCTATTTAAGTAGCTTTCGGAACTCCCTGAATCGTATAAGGCGTGAAGTAGGTGGCTTTTGATGTAAATGACTGAAATCGCTGTTGAAAGTGATATTGGGAACGCGGCAATGATCTCAGCAGCTGTATTAACGTTAACTGCTGCTAACGACCTGTTGTTATTATTCATTGAACGACACACTTTTGAGTAGTGACCGATTTTCTTGCATGAGTGGCAGGCTGAATCTTTAGCGGGACACGTCGATCTGTTGTGTAGTTGACCGCCACAAAAGAAGCACTTCTTTTTGTTTTGCACAACCGAATCGAGATGTTCTGAAGAAGTGGACGCTTCTTGGGTATGATTTTGGGGAGATGAGCTTTTGTCACCAGGTACAATTGAGACCGCCGCTATAAAGTTTTGATCCGATACGTACTTTGAGGCGTTTTGTTGTGCTCTGTCGAGTGAGAGTGTAATGTCAAAGGCGTTTCTCAAGTCGAGAGTTTTGTTTTCCAACAACCTTTGTCTAATCAAAGATGATGAAATGCCATTGATGAAGGCGTTCCTTGTGAGATCCTCGCGATATTCTTGCGCGGTAACATTTTAAAATTCTATCTCCTTTGCTAAATTGACAAGGCCTTGCATGTACTGCTCCAACGTCTCTCCCTGACCTTGTCGTCTCGTAGCAAGTAAGTGACGTACAAATATTTCGTTGGGCTTCTTGCCAAATTTTCGAGAAAGAGTGTTGATCGCTTCGTCATAGGTTGTGCATTCTTCTACGTGCTCATATATTGTGAAAGAAACGCAGTTTATTAGTGTTCTTAGCTTGTCTGGGGCATCGTTACCACACTCGGTTATAAAATTCTCCAGACTTTTATGCCAGTGTCTCAACTCTCTTGGTGATGTTGGGTCTAAATCAAGACGATCGGCTTTCAGCAAATTTGAGGTCATGTTGGTGTTAAAGAAACGGTCCACTAGTCGAATAAATTGACATGGTACGTAAGTTGAATACTTCAGAGAAAAAATGAGGCTACAATAACGAAAGTAAAATTGAACCAGGTATATATATACAAAGGCAAAGTGTTAATTGATTGTTCTAGGTATTATTTAAATTGAATAGTTGAGGCAATAATCATCACAAGTAGATTAGTTAATTGAACAATAATTGAGGCAATAAGTATTGCAAGTACAGTAATTAATCGAATGATAACTGAAGCAGTAATTATCACAATACAAGTACAGTAGTTGAATGAGAACCGAGGCAATAATTATCACAAACAGAAAGTTGAACATTGTTTCCCTAGTCATTTATACATGGAATAGAAACCATCGTACTATACAGGTTGGAGATTATATATTTAAATATAAAAATCGTAAAATGCTAAAAAAAAATGATACTTAAAATAAAAATTTTCAAAAAATGTTTTGCATACATATTGAAAGCATCATTTCATAAATTTTACACAAATGTTCAAACCACATAACTTTAAAATTGCGGTTTTATTTCATGAAAACAATATGATTGGTTGAAATGTTTATGTAATATATAATACTAATAATATGACGATTTTTTTCAAAATGTTGACTTATTAGTTTGAAGAAAAAATTTAACTGTTTTTCATTATTTCTTTTTCATGATATATTTTTCATTTGAAAGCTTTTCGTTTGTTGTATACACTGCTAGAATAATGTATTTTTGGAAAAACTTTAATTTTTTTAGTCAAAACGCTTATAACTTTCGCATTTCTCAACCAAATGTGCTATATACCAAATTAAGGCATTTTTATGGGCTTTCAGAATACATTGCTTATATTATAAGTAGTTGAGAAATACCATTTTACGGTTTTTAACGAAGAGTATTTGTAATATTTATACCTCCAAAAACCGTTTTTAGTCTCCAAAAACATTAATTGCAAATTTACATTAAATATTCGTTTTTATACCAAATGGAAAATGCTAGTTTCATTTTTGGACTTAGCTTTTGCATTTATGGTTTTAAAATATCTGAAAGCGTCAATCAGATTTGTGGTTTACTTCAAGATACTGTCTTCAAAAATATTAAAAAAAAAATAAAATATCTATTTTTATACCAAATCGACAATGCTTATTTTATTTCTGTACTCCATTTTAGCTAATAGAGTTAAAAAATATCTGAAAGTGGCCGAAATTTTCTTCAAAAACATTTTAGGTAAACTATTTTTAAACTAAATTGTCCTCATACCATTTTTGGCTAAGTTTTAACCATTACTATGAAAAAAAATGTGTCAAATTAGAAATAAAATTTTTCATGCATGCCTTAAAATTATCTCATAAACATACTTTTATATTTTAAATAAAAGAAAAAACAATTTTCTCGAAAAACTCAAATCAAAAATTTCGTTTTTGATTGAAAATCATTATTAAAATTTTTTATTTAGGATAAAATTCTCACTAAAAATATCGTTCAAATTTAAAATAATTTTTTAACACAATATCGTCCATGTTTTTCATTTCTGTACTCCCTTTTGGCCATTAGAGTATAAAAATGGGCGAAAGTGTCAATCGAATTCGTAAAAATCAGTTTTTTTTATCAAGTTATTCTCATAATCGTCATTTATTATAGTACAAATATTTGGGTTCGTCATATTTGAGTATTCATAAAAAATGAAATAGTATTTCGTTAAAATGCTTTTATATTGTCAATGTAGTAATCTTTTGAGAAACCATATAGTTTCAAGAAACAAGTATCTAACTTCTCTACAAGGAAGATGCACCTTTTTCCAATGAACAAGTAGATGGTGTAAAAATATAGTATTGAGAATTTGGAAAAACGTCTTGATCGTGAAGAAGCTCTTCCCTTATGAATCAAAAATTCAAACCTTTATCTTGTTAGTTTATATTTCAATCATCAATTCACTAAAAAAGTAATGTGAAAATTTTCAACTGTAAGAATTACCATAACTAAGTCAGGTACCATTGTGTCAAGATAAATATATCTATTGTCAAAAAAACTTTTTATAAATGTCAATCGAATTTGACCAATTTTTCTTTCATTATGTAAAAGAGAGTCTTTTAGATGATAAAGGTGGAAAACTTTTTGTAATTAAAAAAAATAGAATTATGAATGATTTCAAGAAGAATCGAAATTTGAAAAAGCATTGGTTAGCTTATTTAGGATTAGTTTACCATGTCATTTTGCAACAATTTTTATAAAAATTTTATTCCTGAATTAATTATTTATGATTAACTATATTATAGTTCATGAAAAATAAAAATTTTAATTTTATGAGGTCTATCAAACATGATCTGATGTCGCTTTGAGTAGAAATTTCGTCCCATCCATATTTATGAAATGGATAAAATCATCATTATCAAGAAAGGAAATTATTTTATCGATTGGGCTTAAATATATAAAGGTCAATCTAGTGTCGAATTAACCAAATATATAACAATTTTAACCACATTGAAATGTAGTATTGATCACATGTGTATATATTGACAAAATTAATCATCATGAAATAGAGAAAGGTCGATTTGCTAAATGGGACGAAAATTTTTAAAAATGATAAAAAAATATCTGACCACAAATTAACCAAAGTTTAACAGTAACCGCAATTTAAATCTAGAATGACAAAAGTATTTTCAGAATCAAATTGAGCATCTTTGATTTGCTGTGCATGGATAAGTTTATTTAAAAATTATGAGAAAAAGCGTTTGGCATTAAGTCATCTGTGAATGTTAATTTAGTAACCCGTGGAATTTTTTGGGTGAATTAATCACCAAAATTTAGTATATTAAATAAATTAAGATAATATTAAGCCAAAAAATGTGGAATTATAATATATTTTGAAGTTAATATATTTGCCATTGATTGACAGGTTTGATTGATTTTTAGGAAAAATAAATGCCATCATCAGATTCGCAATCAATTATGAAGCGTGAGTAAGGTTGCTTAGATACTGGGTTTTGATAACTCAAGGTTTTGGGTTCGATCCCGCATCAAGCCTACTTTCTCATAGTTCGATACAAGCGGCGCAATTGTGCCTTCTCGATGAAAACACCCCATGCTACCTTTACCTTTATTTAGTAGGTTCACGTGAGAATTTTGTAAAAATATTCAATATTTTAAGAAAAAAAGGGGGCGGGAAATAAAAATAGCCCGTCATGAATAGGGTTAACATTTTCATTTCTGTCACTACACATAGCAGTGCTTCTCAAATTTTTTTACTCTAGGATGCACCTATGAAATAACTAAAACTTTGGGGCGCACCATTGAGATAGATTGATATGGAAAAATCGGTCATAAAATTTTAAAATAAAAATTATAAAGAAGTACATACTACATGTGTTGTCCATTATTTAGTCGTTTCTCGCACCCCCTGTTATGACCCCTTATTAATAATCGCGAATCTAGATGGAATCTTAGGGTTCACATGGCAACCTTTCATGGCGCACCTGGCTATCTTCAAGGGTGCACCGTTTGAGAAGCACTGCCATATAGATTCAGGCTTTACTTTTTCTTTCACCTTCATTGGCATTCTTCTGTCAGAAAGGACTCCTGCTACATTTCGCCAGTTTCTCCATCCTGCTTGTATTCTATTTATTTCGATTTCTTCGTTGCCGTCCTCAACCACGTTTGACCTTAGATATAGGAAGTCTCTTACCTTAGTTATTGGTTGTCCATCTAGTTTTATGCTTCTGCTTCTTGTATTTTCATTCTTGTCTTGCTCCTATTCTTTTACTTTTATCTTTAAGTATTCACTCTTTTTCCTGCTTATTTGCAGTCCTCGACTTTCTAGCATTTCAGGCCATGCTTCCATTCTTTCTTCAACTTCTTGGCTTGTCTCTCCCACTATCACCACATCGTCTGCGTAAATAATTTCCCACGGCGCTCCTCTTCTTACATCTTTTGTCAATACATCTAACACTACGTTGAAGAGAAAAGGACTTGGAACTGATCCGTGATGTAGGCCAACTCTCATCTCAAACTTCTGTCATACCAATTAAAGTTTTCTCTCGTTTTCGCACTTCTATTCATCTCCTAATCAATCTAATATACTTTTCTGGCACCAACTTTTTTCTCAAAGATCTCTTGCCTCGGTGCGTGATCGTATGCTTTTTTCATGTCTATAAACGCTATGTGGAGCTCCTTTTGCTTTTCTCTCTATTTTTCCATCATTTGTCTTAGTATGAACATTGCATTTGTAGTTCCCTTTGGGGCATAAATCTAAATTGGCTTTTCTTCTTAGTCTCTGCTCTAAGATTTTCTTCCAAATCTTCATCGTATGGGATATGAGCTTTATTCCAAGATAGTTTGAACGTTCCTGCACATCTCCTTTTTCTTTGAAAATAGGTTCTATTATACTCTCTTTCCACTCCTGTGGTAACCTCTTGTTCTTCAATCTCCTCCATTAGTTGCCACAATATATCCGCTCCATCTTCTCCTAATGCTTTCCATGCTTCCACCGATATGCTATCAAGCCCGATTGCTTTGTTATTCTTTATCTTTTTTATTTCCATCTCAACCTCCTTTCTTTCTACCTGCTTTATTGGTCCTTCACATGCAATCCCGTCTTCGCAATCTTGTCTATAATTTTCTTCATTTAGCAGTACTGAAAAATATTTTTTCCACCTCTCGAGGATTTTCCCATTATTCTTTAATGTTTGCCTTAAACATCTTTTATTTCTTTGCCCTGCTGTATATCTTTCGTTGCTCTGTTTCTGTTTTTTTGCTAACTAATTTGCACAAGCGCAACAGCTACTTTTTTCTTTGCTTCTTTTTTAGCGCATTGATACTCTAATTTATTCGTTTTGTCTCTTGTTTACTCCCATCTGTTCTTTGCATTTTGCTTTTTCTTTATTTTGTCTTGTATCTTTGATTTCCACGTACAGTACTAGTAGGATTACTGAAGATTCTACTTAAAACTTCTATGGCTGTATTTGTCACAACTTTGGAGTTTTTCTCCCACCAAACTTTTACATTGCGTATGTTACCTTATATTCTGTTTAACACCTTTATCCTAAACTCTTGTCGTTTATTTTCTTCCATCAATTTTGTCCACTTTATCTTCCTCTCTTTTCTTCCTACGTTTTGGCATTTTCAAGAAAAGACTTAGGATGACTAATCTATGTTGTGGAGCCAAATGGTCGCCCGAAACAGTCCATTACTTCATTTATCTTCGCTCGTGAATACATAAGAAAATCTATCTTTGATACACCCGCTCCATTCGTGTAAGTTATGCTTTGCTCTTTTCTTTTGGAAAAGAATGTGTTTGCTACGATGAGATCCATAAACAACTCTCCACTACTCTTTCCCCTTCTGTATTTATCTTTCCAAATCCATGACCGCCATGTATTCTTTCAAAGCTTCGTTCAAAATTCCAGGGTGTGGGATGTATGCACTTGTTGCATGCAAAGTACTTGTACCAAACACCAACATCATCATGGTTATCATCTCCTTCTCTATTCACATTTACAACATTTTCTTTCTTGTTAGGTGCAAGTATAATTCCAACTCCATTTTTCCCTTCTGGTGTGGCGCCGCTATATTAAAATTTGTATCCTTTATATAGTTCTTGTGCTTTATTTTCTTTCCACCTGGATTCTTGCACGCACAATACACTCACTCTTCTCATCTTCATCAATTCCACAACTTTCTTTCTTCGTCCATTCACGGTTCCAACATTTAAGGTTCCTACTCTGATACGACTTTTAGCTTTTTTCTTTAGCCGCACAGCCCATTGCACGGTAGCCCTTGTATTTTCACAACGATTGGGCGAGACCTCTGCGCGTCACTTACGGGGTACGCCTTAGTCTTTACATGAAAATTTTTATTTAGGCTCATCATAGTTTTGGTGTTGGCAGAAATGCTTTTCACGGCCGGATGCCCTTCTTCGCCAACCCTCGCCCATTTATCCGGGCTTGGGACCGACACTAAAAATTGCGCAGAAGGTAATTTATTGAAGTTTTCTTTTATGCTTTCAACTGGAACAAACGATAATGCTGATAAACATTTGACTAATAAAGTGATATCAGGGGGGTTGCTTTCATATTCGTTTTCAAGCCCAAATTCTTTTGTTTTCCTTAAAATAGACTGATTTAAATTAAAAAAACATCCTGATATGTGTGTATTTGGTAGTTTTTTTTTGAAAAGCTTTTTTTACTGCTAACTCCAAATTTGAATAAAGTGCAAATCGTAGATAAGTAAGATATTACTCTCTCATAAACTTCTTATATTTTTTGGCAACAAAAAATAAGCAATTGGAGGATAATTAATCCTAACTTTGCAGTCAAAAGTGTACAGTTGGTAAAACATTGAAGGAACAACTTGAAAAGTTGCATAAAAAAACATCACCTTCAAGAAGATGCGTAAAGAAGTATCTCTCATCAAAGAATTCTTGAAGAATCTTGGGATACTGAATCTTTAAGTATCAAACTTCCCATATTCATTGGGTATTTCAAGGTATAAAGTTGTAAGAGCGATAAATTTATATTTTTTTAGCTTTTTACTCTTAATTGCTGTTCTAGGCCATTTGTTTAGGCACTCCAAACAAAGAAGTAGCTGGAACTTGATTCAATGCTTCAGAGATCGAATATCTATATGAACTATTAGCTGAAGATTCCAAATTCTTTAAAAATTTCTAAACTTGACTGTATAGGATCACCATCATGTGTATGAAGAGATTCAGTTTTAACAACTCTTTCATTAAAGTTGAATTACATTTTAATTTTTATATTGTCTACATCTCCAATGCCTCCTATCATTATTATAGGTTTTTCGAAATAAATATTCATGGCCATCTAATATTAGAACATTACCTTTTGTAGATTTGGTTATTGTGAACATTTAATGAAGAAAAGTATAATAAAGACACAATCACAACAAAAAATAAGCCTTTGTTAACAAAAAGTTGTATAATGGACCTTTAACAAGAGAGACACAATTCAAAAGTGTTATAGGCATTAAGAGATTATACCTACTTCATGGATATGTAATACAGCTGATTGATGTTATGAGTTATCACTAATTTTGATTTATTATATGTAAAATTTCATATTGTATGGTAGGAGTTTAATGTAAGATGGTGTAAGTAATAGGGAACCCTTCAATGCCTTTTCATAACCAAACTCTAAATCTTTCTGGTTGCAAAAATGGCAGAAAAACTCGAAAGTTGAAAATAACTTAAATTCTTCATCATTGATTTCCTGACATGTTGCATGAATTTTTTTGCAAACAGAGCAAAAGAAACTGTTCTAAAAAATAACTTTATTAAAATCTTTACAAAACGTAAAACCTCATTCTTCATCATAAAAAACTTTAGAAAATGCTATGGGATCTTACATATATGACGTCCCCTATCAAGGGGCTAAACTAATTCTAGATGCTCTGCATTAAAAAATAGAGCAGAAAACATAAAAATCACGACGGAGAGGTTCAAATATTAAAAAATTTTGGGGACGCCATTTTTGTATGATCCCAATTATAACACGCAAAGCTTTATTGATGCAATTTTTCAATAGAAAAAAAGCTCAATCTTATGGAGAAAGTTCCATATTGTTTTACACTCCTAATTTAATTTCTTTTCCACTATTTTCAACCTCTATAAAATTCTGTATAAATTTTTCAAAGGAGATTTACGAAAATTTTTACATATAACTTTTTTAATTATTTAAAAAAAAAATAATTTTTATAAAAAATTTGTTAATATTCTCCGATGTCTTGGTAGAACCGTTTTTTCAGCTTGATTAGAAACTTCTTCAAATTTGCTTCCGCAATTTTCAGCTTCAAAAGTATTCTTGGTTGAGTACAATACATCTGATACAGGAAGATGAATAATATGAGCAACACATACTTGATAACATGCAACTTCTTTCCCAAATTAGCATTAGTGCAGTATTTTCTGTAGTGCAACTTACAAGTTCTTTTCTCAAATTAAATTCGCACAGCTTTTGAGAAACGATATCTTGAATCAGAATCAAAAATTCGAAACATATCAAGACCAAAAGTTTTCATTATTAGATTTTGTATCTAAATTCATCCAAAGAGAAGGACTACCGAATATCATTTTCGATTTGATTTTAAAATACAAAGAAAGTTTAAACTGTTTTTTTCATAAAATTGAATTACCATATTTTTAACCAGTTTGTGAGACTTACGATGTTGCATATCGTACTTTAGCTAAATTTTCTTGTATAAATTTACTATTAGTAATACAATTGAAACTTAAACCATCTATACTAAAAATCTATACTAAAGAATTCTTTAATATTTTGGCGAATCTTTTTAGAACTTAATATTTCTTCTATGTCAATTAAATGAACTTTCTGAATAAGAGTTTTCATATTTAAGGTCGTACCTCCAGAATACTTTAAAGTTTTGCAAATGTTACAAACTCTTTTTCAACTTTTGTGAAATAATTACAAATTTTAGATTTAAAGAAAGACATTTTGAATAAAAGAAAAAAAGGAATATAAAAAAATTGAAAAAAAGTAACCAATATAATAAAAATAAAATTTTACAATCGAAAAAAGGGATTTTTGGTTATGACGAACGGTTTTTTCGATTTTTTTCAAACGGTTTTTCAACACTACTATCTATCTATCCATTTTGTATATTTATTTTATAATTGAATTGGGAAATACTCATGTAAAATATTTACACTTATATTACAGCAGGAAGTATCAAAATTAAAATAATAATTTGTTTCTACAAATTACCCACACATCAATGAATTGAATTAAACCTTTATTTAAAAGAAAAATTAAGTCGCAAAACCTTTATTTTTATTTCTTAATTTTTCCATTGAACTAAGAACATATAAAAACTGGGAAAAAGAGTGAGAGGGAATAAACATTTTTATGTAATAAGCTTGCATTTCAACTAAATTTCCCAAAAAACAAAAAAACAGTACAAAAGTTCACAAATGATTTATAAGTTTAAAAAAATATAGAAATTGAACTAAATAAACTCATAGTATATGATGTTAGGTGATTTCAATTTTTTCATTGCCATTCTTCAAGATGGTGGATTGTTCTTCAAAAGTGGAGACATCTTGAGGCACGACGTCTAAAATGATTTGAAGAAACCTCGTCATTTTAGCTGTGAATGTGTTCACGGCAGCAGGCTTATGGTCGCAAAAAACGCACAAGTAGTAAACAGGCAGACCTGACAAGCAAATCGATAAACCAATCAAAACGTCAGAGTACTTAATAGTGCAGGGAACAATAACCAGAAAGCTGGTACATAACAGGAAGATTAAGTGAAACACAATGTTGAATTTGATTGGCCGAGCTATATTCGGAAATTTGAAGCGGTGGTATAGTAGACCACATATCACCAACAAAACAAAGAGATAAAAGATGAAGGAAAAGAAGTTGATCAAAGTGCCAAGACTTTGTGAGAACAAGTAGAGCAGGGACATAAGAGTTAGGAGAATGATGGCAGGAGAGGGCGTTAGCTTCTTTCGACTGATCATTGATGCAATCACAGGCAAATGTCCATTTTGGGAGCCGACATACAAGAGTCTGCCAGAAGTAAACATGATTCCATTTGCTCCACCGAAGGCAGAAAATGCAACAAATATCGGCATCATGATCAAGAAAATGTTTGAAAGTAGAGAGTTAGGCGGGAAGAGGTGGGAGACAAACTCGAAAGCAACGGTACTCGAGGACAGCATGATGGCGGGATTGAGAACAATGATATACGCCACATTTGTGAGAAGATAAATCCCAGTAACAAGAGGCAGGCCAATCACGATTGCGAGAGGCAAATCTCTGAAAGGATTACGCATTTCTTCAGTGACAAAGTTCAAAAAATTCCAGCCACCAAAAGCGAACAAGCCATTGTAGAAAGCTAAAGAAATCTGAGAAACGCCATTTGTGCCTTCAAATGCATTAACAAAATGCGTGCTTCCTTTTTTGAAATAGAAAACTATCCCAGAAATAATGAGAACAACCAAAGCACTAATTTTTGTAAACGTGAAGTAGTCTTGAACTTTTGTAGCGAGCTTAACACTGAAGCAGTTTGCCGCTGATAACGTTAGAATTGCTAACGCTGCAATCAACTTACCTAGAGCCAAGAGAACTTCGTCACTCGGGGGTGAAGAAAAAAACGGCTGACATATGTTTAAGCCGAAGACGATTGTCACGATAGCTATCGCCACAGGCCTAATTATCATGATATTGACCCAGAGAAAGAGAAATGCAGGAATAGGGCCAAAGTAGTGCATTAAGTAGGAGTAATCACCTCCACTTTTCGGGATTGTTGTTCCAATTTCTGCGTAACAAAGCGCACCCAACGTTGAATATAAACCACAAAACAACCAAACCAACAAAGATGTTCCAACAGAACCTGAAAATTCTAGCACACTAGACGGCGTTAAAAAGATTCCAGAACCAATGATTGTTCCAACGACTATCGTTACAGCGTTTACCAGAGACAAATTCTTCTCCAACTCAACTCTATCGTACTTTTTCACTTCTGTCATTGAGATCAAACAAGTGACTTCTCAAGCACAATCTAATAAAAGTAAATACATAAAATATATTCATAAGCATTAAAGGTCTTCCATTTTGGGTGTGCTCCAAAGGTGTTAACGCTGAGGCGAAATTTCAATAGTTGGCGTCTCTTAGAGCCTCGGACTGCGAATCTCTAGATTCGTTTTCCCGCGGTGGCGATATTTTCACTAAATGTTGTAAAGATTAATAGTAATAAATATGCGCTCTAACCTGTAACTTGGGGTAGAACCAAGTCACTACCTCTGAATAGTAGTTGTAGAAGAAAATAACCTTTATTTTAAATTAATCCTTCTTGTGGAGAAATGAGTCGATGCTCTGAATGAGTAAAGGCTAGCGGATTTTCTTCTCCTGAATAAAATCAAGATTTAAAGCAAGGAATGGTATTTGTTGAGTAAAAATGTTCCAAAATCAGCTTATAACTATGGAAAACACATCGAGACCTTATGTTTTCCTGTCCCTCTCAAGCAAAAAATGATGAAAGATCGATCTACGCTATCGAAGTAATGTTGGAAAAACTAAAAAAGCTTTCATCTGAAAGTTACTTATAAAATTATAATCAACTCTTTCAGGGTTAAGAAATAAAACGAACGCAACTCTATTTTTTGCATTACAAAAATTTGGCTTAAAAACTAAAAATTCTTTTGAACGCAAAATTTTCGCCATCAAATGGGATGTTGAGAGCAGTAAATTTTTATTTGGAAGCGCCAAATGGGGCACTACTCTGTATGCTTGCATACGGCTCTGTCTAATATTAAAGTAAAAAGAAATGTTGCTTATAAAAACTCTACTCTCTCTGCATGTGAGCTTCTTATCCACTGGTTTCTTTTATTTCTTTGTTAACATTTATCATTCGTATTTTCGTTTCTCAAGCCACGAGTAATTTTTTACTATAAATTTGCTTTCTTATTGCAGCTACAGGACTCAACTCAACAAAATGAAAGGATTTGATAATCACCGCCAATGATATCGATAATTTTTCTATATTTTCATTTTTTTTTATTGTAGGACCCGATCCCATGTGCACCATAGTTAGGCTATTTAGGTGTATGTGAGTATGCCATTTGGTTTAAATAAGCTGCTTCATGACTGAATTTGAAGAAGAAAACCGCTTTTAAAATAATAAAAATAACTTTTAAATGTATTATTTTTAACGAAAAGAATTGAAAATCTAAAAATGAACTACCAAAAGTTCTGTTTAAAGGTCCGCTTTAAGGATAGAAAGTTTCTTAAGAAGTTTTGTAAATAAAAAGCGATCTGTTGCAACAAATTCAAAAGGCCTACTAAATATTACGCACATATACATGTTATGAATTTTGTTCAAGATAAATTATCACTTCAAAAACTTGCAATAATTTTTGAAATTGTAGAAAGAAGTCTTGAAAATCACGCCAAGTAACCAACGATATTAAGAAAGGATATGTTGACGTAGTACTCCATTGAAAGGACATTAGCAATTTACTAGCACGTATATAAAATTTTCTTTGAAACAAATTTCAATCGCGATGCCACTAAACCTTGTGTATACGTCAACACAGGCCGTAGCCGAAAATGAGTGTCCATCCCTGATGTAAGTGATTCTTATATTCGATAAGATTGCAGTTTATTGGATAATGCTATATAGTTTGAGTTTCCAAATTTTTGTATACCCCAAGTATCAATTGATCATAAAATAAAGGTATCCTACTTCTTTCACAATGCTGTGGAGTTATATGCCCAGAGTGTTAAATCGAGTACCGAATTTTTTATTTCAAGTAATTTCCGCTCACCAAAAAACGGATCCGGATATATTTTAAATCGAATCATTTTAAAAAATATGATTAATTTGGAGTAGAATCTTTCACATCGCCAACAAGTTCTTGTTTTCTTCACGGTGCCTTTGTGCCTCTCATATATGAAATTTTAAAAGCAACTAGAGCCAATAGAAAAAGAAACCGTAGCTTGGTTTTTTTGAACACCCATCCGATTATTTTAAGGAATTTCATTTGAATTATGCGCGTTTCGCTTTAATTTTTTTGAGCAAACAACGACTGTCTAACTTATTATAGCAAACAATAGAGGGGTGAATTATTCGCGGATGGAAATTTCGTGGGGCAGAATTTTCTACGGGCAAACAATGAAATAAGAGAAGGCTGCGCTTGAGAGAAACAAAGGAAGATATAGGCAATCAAAATCTTATTATAGCACACTATTTATTATTTTTAAATTAATTCATACACTTATTTTTCATTTCCTAGAGCTGATATCTTTCTTTGTTTCTTCCTTATTTCATCGTTGAAGACCTACGAGACTAACCTTTCTACTTCACTCCATTCTCTTTCCGCATAACGCTCGAAAAAGTTCGAAATTCAATTTTGTTTTTTTTATAAAGCTTTGTGCCCAATAAATTCTTCACTTTTCCTCTGTTTACTTTATGCACTAATTTAATGGGTCACCCTCAGCACCAAATCTATATTTATTCAAAATAAATTCTAACAATATTAATTTTAAAGCACTCTGGTCTCAACCGTTTTGAGAGAACAAACGGTTGTGCTCATCTGAAGAAGACCAAAGTGGTCGAAAATTAATATTGTTAGAAACTGATTTCGATAAAACTTTCACATTTTATTTCCTTATTTACATCTTTCAATCTTTGTTCATGCCTTCTCAGCAATATTTTCTTTACAAATAAAAATACATGACTATCACTTCATGTATGCAACTCCTTCATGTTCACCCATATTTTTCTAGCTTCTATTACTATTACTATTATCCTCATAGGCAAAGGAAAATTATTGAGTTGAAAGCATCCTGAGAAATTCCAGCATCTTGGAAAGACTAGAAGTGTTAAACGCTGAAAGTCTAGCAAAAGAGAAATGAAATACAAGATACACAATAAAGTATGGCACACACGCAGTGTAAACAAAGGTTAGAAAAGTCAGTGGCAGCATAATGGGAGTATTTCTTCCATACGCGTGTTGTGAGTGAGTAGAGAATCAAACTATGCGCAGTAAGCAACCCCGCCGCCAGATTCTAAGCACGGATTTACATATTTCAAGGGAGTTCCAGGCGACAAGATTAATCCCAGTGCGACTCAGCCCCCAACCTTATCGACGCGCCTAGTAGTAAATAGTTGTTGAAAGAAGAAATAGAAGACACAGAATAAAGTTTCTTTCGACTTTTATAAGTAGGCTTTATTAAAGATTTTTACTGTAATTTTTTTGAAAAGGATAGGGCCAAGGTTATAAATGGTCCTGCTTATTTTTTTCAGTGAGTTACTTAAGGCAAACGATTTTTTATTTCATGTGATGCTGGTCAGAAAAAGTTGTACCGTTTTTTTTTACCAAACCCAATTCCCAAGCATGTAAAAATTTTTATTTTTGATATCAAATATTGACTTTTCGGAAGAAGAAAAAAAGGAGGGTCCAGAATTGGACCATTACCTGAATAAAGTGTAAAAGTTGTATAAAAAAAATCATTTTATTCAATCGAGATATATAAAGTAACGTTAGAAACCTAAAACAATCTCGATGAATGTTCCTTTCGCAAGCAAAACAACCAAGCAAAGTATTTTTTACAGACTCCACATTTTCTTTGTAGATCTCTAGAAATAGCAATAAGGTAGTGTCCATTAACATTTTTAGACTTTAATGAGTAATGTGAGGCTGAACCATGTTTTATTCTCAACTTTATACCTTTCACCTGAAGAGATTCAAAGCCACTTCTCTTCCAAAATTAATATGCAAAGGAATCTCCCCTTTATGCACTTGTTCGAAGTTTCAAAGCGCCTACTACTGCAACATTTATAGCATTCACTGCCAAACTCCATCACCATTTTTTCGCTTTTATCTTTGGTCTGTATGCGGATAGCATTTTATCAAATATGTCTACACCCCCATTGCAGAGTTATACATTTTGACGATTTGGGGGCAATCAGCTCTCATCCTTTTGCTAGCTTCCTTTGAGTATCTCATTACACTATCTATTGGGTACTGTGAACAAAAAGTAGAAGCTAACGTAACGCGAGCATTGTCTCTCAAACGTAGGAAAAAAACGTTACCGCTTCGTATGAAGCTCTAGCCATTTTCTTCATATCTTTTTCATTCTCCAATATTTTTGTCTCTTCAAAAAGTGTATATGAAGAAACTCATATACACCTCGTAGACGCATGCATTTGTTATCGAAGAAATAAAAAATTTCACTATTCTGGAAACGAAGGACATTGCTGGGATTCGTTGCTCTCTTTCCCTTGATAAAATTCAATTGAATAAAGATATCCCGTAGAAGACTAGTAGATTGCTAATGTTTTCTATATAGAGATTCTACTTATACATTTAGAATAGATTTTAGAATAAATATAATTTAGACTAAACTTTTAGTATAGTTAGAATATTGTTAGTTTTAGAGTTGGTCTTAGCATAGTTAGAATATAGTTAGAGTTAGTATAGTTAGAATATTGTTAGTCTTAGAGTTGGTCTTAGCATAGTTAGAATATTGCTAGAGTTAGGTTTACTATAGTTAGAATATTGTTAGTCTTAGAGTTGGTGTTAGTATAGTATATTATAGTATAGCATATTTTCAAATCCAACCATAAAATGGAAGATTGTGGGTCAGTAATTAGTTAGACCCTTATAACCTACAAAAAATAGCAAATTAGTCCTGAAATTGTCTGTTCTGTCAAATGTCCGTTCGGCCAAATGTACGTCGGCTAAATGTCCATTGGGTCAGATGTCTGTCCGCCAAATGTCCGGGTACCAAAATTTGATGGAATGTGTCTATATTGCAATATGAATAGAAGCGGAAGATGAGTTTTGTGTAATTTTATACAATTTTTTTATTCATTCTTATATACTATAAACCTTATTTATGATGTTGTCATATATAATATGTTTTTATGAGTGTATCGAGTGAGATCATGTTATCAGCTGAATGAAGTAATCATATAAAATAATAAAATTATATCAGCATGCATATACATCACTTAGAATTATTGGTATATTTTGATATTGTTTTCTGCCAATGGTCCAGAAATGGATTTAAAACGAAAGTACTTATTCCTATAAATTGAAAATTTTAATTTTGTTTATATCAACTTTCACATCAAAAAAGGGTGTTTCAATAACTTTTAGTTAAATAATTTTTGGTTAATTTTTTGTTAACTTTTTTTGCAAAAACTAGGTACTTTTGGTATTATTTCTAACTATAAAATATCTTATGAAAAACGATAATATTTCCTTATTCGATATTTCAATATGTATTTTTATTAAAGAGACAGAAAAATAGAACCAAAAATTTAATTTTATTCAACTATAACTTGGTCCAATTTTCAAGTGACAAGTTGGCCATTTGCGTAATTTCGGTTTTAAGACATTATTATTTTTGATATTTGTTTTTTTCAAATGTGATGAATGCACTTTAGAGTCGTATATACATAACGATGTATGAAAATTTTTAATAGTAAATAATTCTATAGCTTTCCTTTGCCACAGGCTCAATGATCACAGCAAGGTGATGAAATGATGAAATATTTCACGATTAGATTCAAGAACATTATTCAAAAATACAAAATTGGCATGGAGAAGAATGCGAAATAAATTTGCCCGAGGTGAAAAGCAATTGTTAAAATTTTTGTAAACGCATATATCAAATAATGTCACGTCAAATTCAATAACAAAATGGCATAAACTTAGTGCCCTGCTTATTAAAGCTTTTGAAGACCGTAAAAGTTTCATCTTATAATTCGTTACAAAACTTTTCAATTTGAATCAAAATTAAATTTTGTTACATCGTTTCTTTCAATCGCGCTAAGTGATTAAGCATGCCATCTTTCATTTTTCAGAGGAGATGTTTATAACTCTCAATGGAATCGAAAGATAATTTTAAGTTGAGGAGTAAGCTCTTTCGTTGGCTTCTGAAATTTAATTAGAGTAAAAAATAAAGGTGGTGTAGATTTAATCGATTCAATCATCGAAGAATTACATCTAGAAGCAAAATGGTAATCGCCAGTGTTTGTAAACTATAATATTAACATTTTTATGAAAAAGATGGATATACCTTATCACGCAAGCTATTTTTAAGAAACCTTTTATATCAATTGGGTGAACGATATGATTTATCCACAGAAGGGCATTTGGCTGGTCAAGTTCTTGGTTATTTAAAAACAAATTCAAAGCCAAAATCAAATATCATGCGAAAAAGTTCTTCAAACAGTGCTAAAAGGCGTTTCGAATGCAAAAAATTGAGCGGCGAGTTTGCTGTGAATGTAAATGTCCGATTTGCACGAAACACAGAAAAAGGATTAAAAAAGATTCTTGTTTTTTAAACTGTGATAAATAAGTATAAAATAAAAGTTTTGTTGTATGACGAGTTCTTTAATAAATTGATTATTTTATGTACATTTTGTACACACTTTTACAACTGCGTTGCTTTTTTTATTGCACAATTGAGGGTTAAAAGCAGCCTTCAAACAAAAAATAGACAAATATACAAATGTCTGATAAAGGAGATCAATGCATATTTTAAGTAAGATGTACATATAATTATATTCTTGCGTCATGGTTAACAATTTTCTGTAACTATGTGTTTTTCCATGCTACCATACAATCAGAATAATTAAGCTTTAAAACATAGGATCAAAAATTAGGCCGGTAGAACTAAACCAAATGTTTGCTGAAGAATGAACAGTTTTACTTTCCTATATTTAGAAGAGAGTCTGAAAGTGAATAAATTTATAACTATATACCATATAATTAGCATACAACTGATTTGCGAATTATGATAACTCAGAACAACAAGTTTTCCATTATACCAGGGGTCAGCAACAATTTTGAGGCATAGAACCCATTTCTTTCTAAGCTTAACCTTTGAAAGACATTTAGTCCTGTAAACCCTTTCAAGGACGGATAATGGGAGTTTTATTCGAAGCTTTAATTTTTCTAAATTATTGTCATTTTATTGTAATTTTTCAGAACATAAAAGTTAAGAATGTGTGAAATTTCAAAATTACTAGTCCTGTATGAGTCAGACATCTTGTTTGTAAATATGAGGTTGACTTTAGAATGTTCATAAATTTTTTTTTATAGATGGTGTTAATTTTTATACCAACCTAGTTTGAGGAATGGCATGTTTGAGAGGGAGGAAATGAGATTTCTGTGTTAGTTTGAATCATTATTAAATAGCACAATTGCGTGGCCACATGCAAGTAATTTCCTTCATCTCTATGCATAGAGTGTAAAACACTAAATAGTATTGAAATTTAAAATAGGATGTTCGGAAATAACATTTGAATTAGAAGTAAAAGAATTTTTATTAGGAACAGGAGAGAAATACGAAGATGAAAATAGGACATCTCCGAATTTTTCTCCTGTTCCCAATAAAAAGTTTTTCTTCTAATTCAAATGTTATAACCATATGAATATAAATTGATTTTGCCGTGTGATTTTTCACGAGGCGATTTCTTTGAACTTGTTTATAATAGAAAAGTTAGCGTCGTATCTATTACTGTAATCACCATCTCTTTTCATAAATCAGATATATATGATATCATATGTGTATATCAATATAGTTTCTATAAGGTTTTATATCTCCATCACAGGATAAGTTTTTATCTGGCTTTTTGTTTTCCTTGTTATAGATTCTACGAGTAGTGATTCTGATAGTGGTGGATCGGATGTTTACTCATTGAGTGAGTACGAAATCTAATAATATTTGCCTTTCATGTTAGTAAACTGGTTTAGTACAGAGATATATCGGATATCCGCTAAAAATTTTAAATCCTCATTCGCGAATCATTCAAGTTTTAACTTCCGCAATTTTGAAACAGTTGTCTTTTACCCGCAAAGTTTTTTTTGTAATTTTTGAATTTTTACTTTATCCAAAATTTTTATCATACCACATATACATTGACAACTTCTCCTTAAATTTTTAAGAATTATAAAACATAAGAAGATACATATTTAATTTAGTAACCACTTGGCTGCTAAATACTTTAACATTGATATAAATTTAATTTTTAGTGGCAAAGTATGTCAGTTCAGAGTAATCAATTCATTGGATATGAACCAGGCATTCTGACAATTGGGGATAGAAGAGTTTGAAAAAAATATCTTAGCTCCGCAGTCTTTACTTCTAAATCTTTTCTTTCCCTTTCACAGAGAGTCTGCTTTCTAGTTAATGCCCTTAAATAACTTTTTATCTTTAATAAAAAAACTCTAAAACAACTTTTGGAATTTTTTAGTAATTATAACTAAAAAATTTTTAATAGTTAACTTCAAAGCAACATTCTAATACTTTGAGTTATAGAAATAGTAATATTTTTACGGTGAAAAATTTTTTTTCACACACTATTAGTTTCATAAAGAATGGCTCCTTATATTTTTACAGATTACACTATTTTGAAAACAGATGAATGTAGAAAAGAACAATATGACTATAGATGCGTAAGAAAAATATTAATTAAAATTTTTTTTATTAATATTGGTTGAAGGAAGCCGGCTATCTTGAAAAGAACTGTTCTTTTTATTCTCGATTCATCTCATTTTTTTAATTTCTAGTTTTTAAGAAAAGAATAATGGCGAACACAAGAGGTGTTAATGCACAATTTGATTTTTCTTAAAACAACCAAACTTCACCTAATAAAAATAATGTAATACTTTTAAATCTAAATTATAAAATTCCTTTCTTTTTAGTGTAGCAAAAAAACAAAAAAAAAGCATCCCATACTTTTAATGTTTTTATAACTTTGATGTTATTCAATTTAAATACAAAACATTAATTTTATTACGTTTCAGTGGGGTGAAGGAGTCAAAGGGTTAGAGATCTGACTCTCACTATTAGTATATATTCATTCATATTCTAATTTCTTACCCTGACTCTAAAACCCAAACTATGACTTTTGTTTTCTCAGAATCCCTCACTCCAACTGCGTAACCCGGTTTTTTAGAATGATTTTATATTTATTCATCTCCCTATTTCTTGCATATAATATTACTCAATACTATGCGATTTAAATGTCTCTTTTGATTATTATTATTATATAAATCCACAGACTTCATATATTATTTTTAAAATGTAACAATTTGCTAAGCAATTACACTTCAAAAGTATATTTTTCATCCTTTAATTCATAAATGTAGCCGAATTAACAAATTTTTTGAACCTTGCTTAAAAACACTAAGGGATTATTCTACGCTAAAAAGATAATGTGCTTGTGGCTCAACTGACATGGCTAGATTTGGAGGCATTGGTGCAAAAAGTGTATAAATAAAACTTTTTAGTTGAGAGATAGGCATCAAACTAAAAATAAAGAAAAAATTAACAGTGTATTCTACTACTTTAATTTAGGTGTCAATAAGCTAATGAAGCAGAAAAAGTTTTATCTATCTTTATTAATTTAATTTGATATAATTCAAATTTATATTCTCAGACAGAGTAACTAAGATTACACTCGACATTATGCTCCTTCTTTTATTGAAGAATGTCATGAAATTTATTCCAAAACCGCTAACACACCAAAAACAGTGTTATGTGAGTATGGATGCTGTGGGTCAAATTGGGCATTATAGACTATATTTAACGCTTATAAAGTCTGCTGCTTCATCTTTGATTGCTTTTGGATCTTCACAAAATTACCTACATTATTTTCATACTGTTTCGATAATTTGGTTCAGTTGTTTTTGTCATACTTTTCTCATGCGCAAACTTTCATTTGTAAATAAATAAATAATAAAATGATATTATCTAACCTTTGAATGGATGCTTGCTCAAAATGGCCGAAAAATATTTTTTCTAAATAAATAATAAGGGGTCGTTCACAATTGACGTCAACTAAAACTGGAGGGGGGAGGGGGTACCCAAAGTTGACATAAGTCCATTTTTTTAAGTGATGATATATCTAAAAGTTGACATGAGGGGGTTGAAAGTTATCAAAAAAAAGGTTGACGTCAATTGTGAACGACCCCTAATGTAATTTTTTCTAAAAAAAACCTTAGCTATATCTTTAGTTGTTTGACCAAGACCCTTTTAATCTTTTTAATACTTCAAGCTGAGAATGTTCTCAAATATTGTCCCTATCTCAAAATTCTAGTACCCGCCCCGTACATTTTTTATGTGCGCACTCCCGAGGACCGGCATTTGCGGGTGCCGGTGTCTCTCTACCAACTTTTTAAATTTAAGTAATTTGAATCATAATCATATAAAGCTACAAATTTTTACTTTTGTTGCCTCCATCACTCAACGGCCTAACAACACATTCTCTTCATTTGATGCATATAAATTTTCGTTTATATATATCCAGTTGCATACGAATGAATTTGCCCTTGGTTTGAAAGGGAAAGAAACAGAAGTCACTCGTGCAAGCTGATCAGTTCATTTGCTTCTTTTTTCATATTTTTGGAAAATGACTTTGTACAATTTTTAAAATTCTGAATGCACGTGTATAAACAAAATGTTTTGCACTTAAAAAGTAATACGAGATTATTTTCATTTAAATAAATTTGTTCTTTTTTTCTTATTCTCATTTTCGTTGTTAATATAGTTTATTATTTCGTAAAAGTAAAACTTTCCTTTAGCTAATAAATCTTTACCTGGAATTTTCTCGCCTGTTTTAAAATACATTTTGGCATTGGAAGTCTAATTCCATAAATTAAAAATTACCCTTAGAAATAAATTTAAAAGAATGAAAATTATAAAAAGAGTGCTTGGTCGCCTCTCACTCAAATTTTGGGGATGTGCGCCCCTACATTTTCTACATACTAGGCTGACCTCTATTTTAATGGTTCCGCCTTTTAACGAATGTCACGTTTTTATCATCTTATCAATAGTTGTTTTAGTATTATATAAAATTAAAAAAGAATCAGGAATGTGACAAGTTTTATTCTAAAACTTTAAAAGACCAACATTTATTGCACAAAGTTTGCTTCACCAGATAAATATCATTAAAAATCCATAACAAAGTTTTTTGGTATATTTTTTATACTCAAAATAAATTTTATTATAACACTATATATATATACTACATAAAAGTTTGCTCAGAATTTACCTTCAGCTAAATTTGATTTTGAAAATTGGAGTTTTTTGTTGTCAATTATCATAAAATGTGCCGTTTTTGGTACAAGAAAATATGGTCAGTATAATATAATAAATTATTTTTGGTGCAAATAAAAAAACGCTAAACTTTATAATATTTCCTCTTATTTTAGGATGTGATCATTCTTCAATTTAAAATCAGCGGATTTGATTTAAATTTTGAATACGGCTAAAAATTTAGCTAGAAATCTACCTGTAAGCCAAGAGCGCTCCAAAGAAAAACATTTACGAACCAATGCTCGTACTAAATGCACAATATTCCGATTAACTATTAAGGTTAACTATATAAAATAAAAAGCTATAATATCTCTCTACCCGCTAAAAAATCATTATGAAATCTGAAGGTGTGAGTAGAATCGTCTCTGGCCTGTACTCTCTATGATGTTGGATTCAAGTTGCAGTACTCCAACTGAACTATCGCACAGTTCGCGCTACAAGAACGAAAATTTGTGCCCTATCAGAAAAAAATACTCCACTGTTTGTTTGTCTCCTCCACCAAACCATTACATCATCATCATCATCATCCCTATCATCATCCCCATCATCATCATCATCCCCATCATCATCATCATCCCCATCATCATCATCATCCCCATCATCATCATCATTCCCATCATCATCATCATTCCCATCATCATCATCATCATTCCCATCATCATCATCATCATCATCATCCCCATCATCATCATCATCATCCCCATCATCATCATCATTCCCATCATCATCATCATTCCCATCATCATCATCATCATCATCCCCATCATCATCATCATCCCCATCATCATCATCATCATTCCCATCATAATTACATACTGTGCCTATGTGAAGAGTGGAAAAAAAGCGCACTACTGCAAGAGTGAATAATTTTATTCACAAAATGTGTGACACACGCACGTATTTCATCCAGTCAGAATGATTGTTATTGACAAAATGGCGGTGGTTAAAAAGGCGCGCGCAAACACAGCAATTTTGAAAGATGATAGCAAAATTTTTCCCCACAGAAGCACTGACTGAATAACACGCATGCACAGAATTATAAGATGCAGCCACGCAAGTACAACTTATTTGAATAACAAAGGATTTTCATTTTAGAGAAGCAGTGAATAAGAAATAATAATTAATTAAGCAAAAATTTTCAACTCAAAAATTTCTTTTATTTTTATTCATTCAGTTTACTCGGCTAGAAAAAGATAAACATAAAAAAAGATTTGCAAAAATTTATTGAATGTGATTTCAGAAAAATTATATTTAATTCTCTCGTCAATGTAGTCAGTCCAATGGTTGAGTCAGTAATAAGTATTTTATGGAGAAAATAGCAGATATATCATGAAATATAATCTGTATATGTATATGAAATATAATCTGATTTAATATAAGTTTGGCTTTTTTTACTCTAGGTTAATTGTTTTTCACGAACGAAGAAAAAAGACAAACTAGTAGAGAAAAATTGCTAAAACAATGGTACATCTAAAAATTTCGTATTTGTGGTCTGACAATATTACCCGGAAGACAACTTGCCAGACTACTAGATATCTTTCTTATAAAATCAATCAAATTTTAAAATCACACTTCAAATCAAAATTTCCCACATGAATATGACAAATTGAAAATATTTGCCATTTTGAAGAACTTGAATCACAATGCCCGAGTTATACCTGTTTGAAATTTCATTATTTGAAGTTTAGGAAAGATTTTTGATATTCAATTTACTTTGAAAAAAATCATTCAGTTATTTGATATTGGTTTATTTGAAGAGTCCACATTTTGGCTTCCAAGAAAAACGCAAAATAAACTTCGCCATTTTACATCGTTGTTTTTCCGCCTTCAAATATCAATAGTACTTTAGTAAAAGAGAAAAGTGTTTTTAGACTTAATGTGGTAAAAATTGTCCATATTAACAATTTTACTACTCAGTTAAGGTTGATACAGTAAAACCTCCCATATTGACCACCTCTTTAAACAGACTGGTTTTTACAAGTGTATATAATATTCTTTAGGTTCAAGCTTCCTTTTTCTCTCTCCCAAAGCAAGCCAAACGAAGAAATATGTTTAAAATAGAAATGTGTTGATTTATATATGTTTATATTAAATAAATCTATCTATCATATATAATATTCTCTAATCCGATCACCTCCCTATACCATTCATCGACCATTTATAACCGAAACAACGTATTGTTTCAACTCATACCGATGATGTTATATGAAAAACTACAGGTTAGAGATTTTGACCATATTATTAACACTATTTGTGTTTTCAGTTAGTGTTTGAGGGAACAAGTATTGTGATAAGAGGCTCATAAAGTGTATGTGCAGCGTGCGCGTGTTTTTCGTCTTTATTTCAAAAGGGGTTCTATATAAACCTAATATTTAACAGATTGAAAATTTAGGTTGATTAATTACAATTTAAAATCTGCAAAGTATCTAAATAAAGTTATAAATAAGCTAATTTTATTTTACATTTTTAAAGGAATAATTTCCGTTGATAGTTTACGCATAACTCAAAAAATAATTGTATTAAATCTAAGGAAATTGAAATTTTATGATTAGTTCAAACATGCACTAATACGAAAAATAAGTTTGAAATATTTATTTTATTTTAATTTGCATCCAAGTTAAAATTTTAATAAAAAAATATTGCAAGACTGTAAATGTCTAAATTTCAATTTTTCAACATTGCTTCCAAAATCTTTTTTACGTTAAGTAAAAACTTTGAAATTGTTACATGAATTATTTCTTTTTTCATTCCATTCAAATATTTGCTGAATTTTTAATTAATGTTTTGAAAGTGTTTGATATAAACAAAATTGTTACAAATTTTTTTTTAATTTATAAAATTGGTTTCGAATATTAATCATTTTATTTTTAATATCTAAAAATATTTAATTTGATACTAAAGTTCGTTTTTCTTTTAATAGTGTTTTTCAATATATTCTTTTTTCTTATCTGAATTTAAATTTTGTTTTAAAAATAAACCTTTTTTTCTAAGATTTTGAACTCCATGAATTGTAAACACAAGCAATTATCATTGAAAGAAAAAAAATGAGTTAATTAGTTCTAGCAAAGGGAAAAGTCAAGGACAGCTCTCTAAAAAATTTTATGTTGCCAAAACTACTGTTCAAAATATTCTAAAAAGAAAGTGCGAATATCTAAACTTTTATGATAACAATTCTAATTCTAATAGAAAACGAGTTTCTTGTGGAATAGGGAATGATCAAATAGATAGAGTTATTTGGTCATGGTTTCAAAAAACACGTTCAAATAATATTCCTATTTCGCGACCCTTAATTAAAGAAAAAGGACATACTGGTAGCTACCACTAACTTAAGTTAACAAAAAAAGTCTATTTAAAAATAAAAGAATACTTTTACATTTTAAAGGTCGTTTAAATTCAATTTTTTATCACTTTAGTAACTTTATTAATATTTTTAAAATAAGATAATAGCAATTTTCAATTAAAAAAAGTATTTTTAAACTTCAGGTAGTGAAAAATTGTTTTTAATCAAAAATTGAATACTTTCACATTTTAAGGTTAACATTTTAATTTTAACAGTTAATATAACATTTTTTGACTTATTTTCAATTTTTGAAAGAAAATTTTATTCGATTAATTTTGTATTTTTTGTGTTTACTTTCTCTCATATACTTTAATATTTAATTAAAAAAATTCAAAAATAAAAGGATACCTTTTATTTTATTGGTCAGTGGAGGTCAATATATTCTTTTCTCACTTTAGTAACTTAATCAATATTTTTAAAAAAAGATAGCAATTTAATAATAAAGGTGGCGTGAGTAAGGTTGGTTAGGTACTGGATTTCGCTAACTCAAGGTCTTGGGTTCGATCCAGCATCAAGCCTACTTTCTCATATATCAAGCGGCGCAAGTGTGCCTTTTCGATGAAAACACCCCACGGTAAGCATTATTCTTCAATAGATGAACGATACAATCAATGCCCAATCTACACTTATTAAAAATTTAAATTAAAAAAAGATCTATGTTAATGCTGTTTCTTACCCTACACTCAAGACTGAAATTATAATCCCTATTAACACGGTCAGAATTAAAGTCTCAGACGAAAAACCTAATAGAGAATTTCCTTTTTGTTGCTTTCAAAAAAGAAATTTTTAATAATTTGAACCCATGTAAAAATAAAATAGCTGTAAATGGAATTAGAATCAACTATTATTATGAAATCTATCCTGAAAGATTTAAATAATTATGACATAATGAATTCTTTGAATTACTGTAACTACAGTATTTCTAGGCTGGGAGGTGTCAAGTTGATTAGGGTCATTGAAACTAAAAATCCAAAATAGAAACTCGCAATTATAGAACCTAACAATCCTCAAGTTGCTTCTAGCTTAGCTAATACTTCTACAATTTTTTGCTGTTATAATTCGGTTCCTATTCGCTTATCTTTTAGAAAGCCAAAACTTTGCAATAAATGTAGCAAGCTTGGTCATCACGATAAATTTTGCCGTGCTAAAAGACCCATCTTATCTTAAACGTTCCAAACTACGCCATGCATCTGAAACGTGTAGGGAGATAGTATTTAAATGCATAAACTGTGGAGAAAATCATCAAATTTCGATAAATGCCCTTCCTTCATAAAGAAAAGAGAAACCTTTAAGAACTTCCATTTCGTACATATCTAACTAATGTTGTTGAACATACTTCACATTAACCTAAGAAAATCCAAAATAGCTTAGTACAGACAAAGCTTCCTACGATATAATTTTACTTAATGAACCTTACTTGTAGCAATGTAAAATCCCAAGTTTCCCAATTAACCACTCTCTTGCTGTTTCTGAATTCGAAAAACCTCTTTGGCCCATGCTATTTTTAAACTCATCTTAATTTTAATTTTAAACCACTACTATCGAGGCAATCTATTTGTGTTATCTTTGGCGTATTTGGTTTCTAATCTCGGGCTACTTTCACCCTAGAGATATGGATTTTATTAACTTATTTTTTCCAATGTTGTTCAGAAAGCCGAAACTCATCCATTTATTTTCATTGTGGAAACCAACTCTCATCACGAACAGTGGGACTCTAAAACGAATTCAAGAAAACCTTTTCACGAAAAAAAGTTTAAGTCTCATTGACTCAAACAAACAACCTACTTTTCAAAGTCTAAGGTCTGATTGTTCATTAACCTCTCACATTGATCTAACTTTTTGCAACAGTAAAATGAAAAAATACGTTTTGGCATTGGGAAATTCAACCAACCTCTTTCAGATCATATTTTTTTTATTAAAGTTGAACGAATGTGTCCCTCTATTCAAAGTGACATTGAAAGAAAGGTTTTATTCAACAAAGAAAAATTTCTGAACTTTATAGAACAAAATTTTGCAAAAACTTTTGCGCTTAATACTCAATACTTAATTCAACTGAAGACATTGAAAACTTCTCTAAAAATTTAGTTAACTTCTTTAAAAACTCCTTAACTAACTCTGCCTATAATTTTCCCTGTAAAAACAATATTAAAATGTAGGTAATGAGTTCTTTTCGACTAGCCGTTGTCAACTATAGTTCGATGTAAAAGACTAGGGATCAATACATTTTTGTTAATGATAAAGCATGAATTCAATAACTTTGACCTGGAAAAATGTTTTATCAAAAACCAATTTGTGAAAAATTATTTTAAACCTTATTAAAAATTTTACCTATATTTCTGCGCAGTCAGACTTTTGAAGCTTTTTTTCTTTGATAAGTTCTTCAATATTAAGAATCAAACTAACAAGCAGGTCATACCATAAGCCAGGGGTCGGGAACCTTTTTGACTAAAAGAGCCCAAAAAACACATATTTTAAAATCTAATCCTTTAAGAGCCATATATATTTTTAGATAGTGAATACTACTAAATGGAAAAAAAGACCAACAATTTTAGAGTATAATACTTAATTTATTTTAAACAACATTTATTTATCGAAGTTATTTATTAATAAGCAAAGTACTTCTTACTATTAATGAGACTTCTGGTACTGCATGGGTTTGCTGATGGCTTTGTAGTCTGGTTGATACGTAGTGAGGTTCAGCTTCATGCAAGCGTTTACACTTCCATCTGTTAAACGTGACCGTAGGTTGATCATGATGTTTTCAGGTGTGAGAAGGACTGTTCACATGCATAGAGCAAAACATGGTCAATACTGCAAAACTCACATTCTGCTGTGTTTGGTATGTGACAGCAAGCGCGTTCCAAGTTTTGGCAATCAGCTGTTCTGCGGGTTGAAGTTTTTTCATGTCTTTCCATTTGTGTTTGCTTACCAGCTCTGCTTTGATCCGTGCACGTCTTTCCAAATCTTCATTCAGTGATTTGAACTTGTTCACCCACATATATGAAGCTTTCAGGTCAACAACTTCTATCCCAAAATCTTTGATAGAAACACTGGGGATGAAACTCAGATTCACAGCACACTCGTTTGGATGAGTGATGAACTTAAAGACTGGCGTGCTCACGAAATTCCCCAAAGCGTGCTTTGGAAGACTAGAGGAGATTAGATGTGAAGCCTGTTAGCTTCTGGAGATCAAAATGTTCAGCGGAGTTATTTGCGATGCACGCGTCTTTAAATTCTCTTAGTTTTTCAAAGTGCAGTAATCGACCTGTTTCAATAGCCATTTTAAAGATTTCTAGCTTCTTTTCAAATGCAAAAACTGATTTTTGAAGGGATAACACTGTATTTCTAACATCTGGCATTGTGATATTGAGTTGGATGTTCAGTTATGTCCACACGATGAAAAAACTTGAGAAGCCACTCATTGTCCGATAGCTCGGATTGTTCAGCGTCTTTCATTCGAAGAAAATATCGGGTTTAACTTCCTATTTATATTTTATGGTCACAAAATATAGAAGTTCACTTTCGTATATGTAGGTTATATAAAAGGCAAAACATCCATCCTACTGAAAATTTTAAAATATATAAGTGCGTAACAATCAAACTCTCGCCGAACATTTTTAAATAACATGCATAAACCTTTTACAGTGAAATTTGAATTTGGAAACACCTCCTTCTACGAACTTTTGTCAACAAAATTTAACTCAGCTCACAAAAATTTTTCTATAACTGGGCAATATAGGATGCACTTAGCTTAAAGTTGATCTAGGTTTTAACCTTTTTATAGTAAAGTGTATTGTCTTTATGAAGCAAGCTTAAAGTTGATCTAGGTTTTAACCTTTTTATAGTAAAGTGTATTGTCTTTATGAAGCATAGTCGAGGCTGTAGTTTTTAAGCATTAAGAAATTCGGTATTAGGCAGGCTTATAACAGGCTGAAAAGTGAAGTTATTTAGCCTTGCATTAAAACACTGTTTTTCAAACTTTCTTTACTGCGATCCATAGCAAGATCCACAGTTTGAATAGTGAGCTATAATACTCAGGTGAAATAAAACAAACTCTGTTCACTAGGTTCATTTATACAACATTTTTTTGTCAAGAACCATTTGTTCTTTCACGCGATGCACTGAAGAGTTGGGACTCACAGTGTGAAAAACAATGCATTAAAACTTTAAAAATATGAACCCAGTTAAAAGATAGTAGAATAAAGTATGTTGCGTAAACAATAATAGATATGTAAGAAGAAGCAAGTTAATTTTGTAAAACTCTACAAAAGATATTACTTTTTTATAACTAGGAAAGTTAAATTAAAAAATATAGAAGAAATAAGGAAAAATACCAAAACTTATTCAGGAAGTTAAAAGCGTTAAATGTTGAAATTTTGAATCATTTTTGATTATAAAATAGAGTTGATGAGTTGTAAAAAAAAATTAAAAAAATTCTTAATTTATTTTTAAATTATTTCAGCTTTTATGGAGTCTGTATAAGTTTAAATTATTTTTTATATAATATTTATTTTTAACTTTAATTCAGCTTATGAAACCACAGAATTCAAAAAAATATATAGTTTTAATGTTACTTGTAGAAATATAATATAGAACAGTACATTAACCTTCTTATTATTACCTCAAGTGATCAAATATTAATATAATTTCAATATATTAATTCACATAATTTTTTAATGATATGAAAATGAATAAATGACTGTATTACTATTTTCGCTCAATTAACTTGTCTATTCTTTGTCCAAATTAATAACTTTTAATTTAATTATAAATCACAAACAAAAGTTTATATGTTTATGCCAAAAAATAAGATTTATTTTCTAACTTGGCAATTTTAATTTTCAATGACTAAAACGTTGCGAGAATATTTTTCTTTTAATTTTATATTTTTTATACATAACATATCTTACCCACATACATATATACCATTTTAATAATCACACCTACCATATTTAAAAATATTTCTAGTTTTCCTCTAACTCTCTTCACCTTGTTTTTATTATTATTAATTTTTTTCTAACTACCCACAACTATGGAAAAGAACCAATACAAACTATCCACACGAACAAATCTCCCCACACATAAACGACCATGTTCTGAAATTAAATGTCAAATTCCAACAACCTCTCAAATTATCTCTAACCAGTTTGACGACTTAATTTCTCAGGCCTCACTATCCGCTGAAGACATCATTAAATTCTACAAACTAAAATCTGACACATTTTAAACATTGCCTCAAACATAGAAAATAAACTTATGAATCTTTCCAATACACACAATACCAATACCACCAGTTATGCTTCAACTGCTGCTACCCAACCAACGATCATTACTAATCCATCTACCTCTCGTATACCCAACTTACTCCTTAAACAACGAAAAAAGCTAGACCCAAAACTCATAATCCAAATAATTCATAAGCAATCAACTAAACCCCGTACCGAAATTATAGATTTTAAAAATTCATAATCAAAAAAATGAAACCCAATCAAACACTTTCACCATAAAAAACACCAGAGAGTCTAACGAAGGAACTCTCTATTTTCAATTCTCCTTAACCGCTGAAAAAGAAACTTTTGTTTTTATATTGAACAAAAACAGTCTCACTACCAACGATATTCCACCTTTATACCTAACTTTCCTACTTCAAAGTACAGTCAAACCTGTCTCTAGTGACCACTCAAGGGAAACAAAATAGCGACCGCTATAGACAGGTGGCCGCTATAGGCAGTTTGTCCACCAATTTGAATTTCCGTACATACTGTATTAACTTTTAAAAGTGTATGCGCATGCATCCTACATGCATTGTAGCAAACCTTAGCCAGAAAAAAATCATAAATTATGGAGATTGATTATAACAATTTATTACAAATAACAATTTATTCGAATTTATTTACAATTTTATTTTTAACAAAATTTATGAAAACAATTTGATTTGAATTTCACGTCTTCTTGAAAAAAATCCAACATTTACTTCTGCTTTTCTTGCTAGCTCTGACTCTGCTGCTCATTCAGGATGTCATCCTCCAAGTCTTCACATCTGCGCAAGATATCTCCATACCCTTTGCTAATAGAAAAAGTGCGAAAATCTCTTATGCATTTGCTGGCCTCTGAAAAATTACAGATGGATGATTCTGATTTTGATGATGAGATTACTCGTCATCCATGCCCGCTTGTTGGCGTGATAGTCCACCAGGAGGTCATTCCTATTGATTCGTCCAAAGCAACGTGGCTTGATTGACTTGCCAATAACCATCACGCATAACATAACAGTGATGAGCTCTTTTGAACTTTTTCCTCCCGAGCAATCGGCACCTTTCAGATGAAACGTTGAGTCAACTGACGCTTTAAAGAAGAGACCCGTCTCATCCATGTAAATATTGCAGAGTTCGTAGCTTGCGCAAAGTTCTGGTAATTTTGATATCCACTCAGTGATGACAGCATTATCCACTTCACCACTCTCTCCATTCATCTTGCCAAAAACAATATTGTAACGTGGCCAAAATGCCTCTAACCATTAGTCGGAAGCTTTGAAGTTCTTCAGGTTAAGTTCAACTGCGAGTGCTTGAGCCTTCTCTTGCAAAAGCGGTCCACTAACTGGCAGCATACGTGCTGTTGTGTCCTTAAACCATTCGTAAAGTACGATTTTAGTTCAACGAAAGAGAAAGAGATGCTGATTGAGAATGAAATAAATTTACTCATGCTTCATGACTTTCTTTTGACAGCTCTCACAAGTGAGCTGACAAGACTTTGTTCAAGACAAGTTTTGACAGTTTATTGAATATAGATTGATACGTGATTCATAAGTCATAACATAAGTACTCAATCAAATTTAATAACTGTAAGACAATGCGTAAGCTGCAAGCGTAATGCATGTTGTGACAATGTTTGAACACACACAATATCCTAGCTTGATGCTAAAAGAATGACATCGAATTCTGACCTCCTTTTAGCAGAGCTTTGAAACTTTTTTGATTTATTCCAAACTTAATTAGGAGATTTGAAAATGCGCTATAGCACCCGATGATTCGTGACGCAACTGCATGGTCTTGCTGCTTGCAATCCCCGGATTCTGTTCAAAAAAATATAATTTTACGACAAATTTTAATATCAGTGGCCGCTTTATGGAGTCGAAAAACTGTTTTTGGATGCAATACAAATGGCCACGTTGAACAGTTGACCGCTATAGACAAGGTATATAGCACTATTTTTTCTTCTGGGGGAAATTATTTTGTCCACTATTCGCAGGTGACCGTTATAGGCAGGTGGCCGCTAACACAGGTTTGACTGTATCTCTAAAGAAATACCCTTAGACTCTCTATCCCATCTACTCTACGAAAGTAACCCCTATATTAAATCCTTAGGTAGACTCGAATCTTAAAAAAAAAGGAAATGAAGGTATCTATACTTACACCATCTCCTTTCGCTCTAGTTAATTGCGAAAAACTTAATGGATAACCATAAACTTATAATAGAAAACCTCTAACCTCTAAAATACTAAAATCTATATTATATCAATATGAAACCTGCCTCAAATTTAACCACACAACCTTACATTGCAAATCAAACTCTCCCCAATGCGCTCACTGTGGACAAAGTGATCATTCTATTGTCTCTTATATTTTCAAAGAAAACGTTCTAGGACTAAAATGCTCTAATTGCAAATAATAACATTCAGCCATTTCCCACACATACCCACGACACACTTTGAACCTAAATGACCACGAAAACTTACACAAAACCTTTGTATGTTGAACATTCTCCACTTCAATCTAAACCCAAAACAGCTTGGTCGACACCCTTCAACATACAACATTCTAATTCCTTTGATATTATATATATATATATAAAGAGCCCTACACAAAAATTATTTTTCCCATTCAATTCCTCCAAATTACACTGTACTACACGCCCCCACAATAACTCATTATTCAGCCTGTATCATCATAAAATCGTCTATACACTTTTCTTTAATTCATCAACACTCGACTCAAGAATACATATTTGTACTAATATTTAATGAAACTCACCCCATATTTTCTGTTCACTCTATTCTGCCCCTTCTAATACACATGCCATTCCCTTAAACTTTTCTCACGATCTTAAAGCCACTCAAAACTTATTACCATTTACATTTATTTATATATTTTTTTTATGGGTCGGGATAATCTATGCTACAAATTTATATGCACAAATTGAAGTGAAAAGAAATCAAAATAAATAAATTAAAAAGAGCAAAATTTTTTTATATAAAATTTAAAACTTAATTACATTAGTTAGTTTTATGTTAGATGAAATTCGTATATTTTTATTGGTAGTACTAAAAATGCGCTGAAATTTTTTCTTAAGTTAAGACACTTGGAGCGCGGGCTCTGGATAGTCTGACTTACTTTATAATTTTACTTGAATAAACTTCATATTTTCCGTATTCTTAAAAAGTATTATTTGTTTACTTAAAATTATTAGATAAATTTTTTTTAATTTATATTCTATTTTTTTAATTATATTTTTCTTCAAGTCAATTTTTTTACCGACATTGTATTTTCCGATGTACAAAAAAGATGTAATTTTCTATAAACTATATCATTTGCTTTATTTAATATGTATTTCAAATTTTTCTTCATTTTTGAACTCTTATCTCAACTTTTGAATGTATATATTTCTACTTTATAATGTACGTCAATTTTGTTTTACCGTCCCCCAGTTGACGTTATGAACAAGTTTACTCCTAGAAGAGGCAAATTTGAAGTAACCACTTGAGACAATCTTATCTTTTTACGTTAACATTTACTATCTAAAGAAATTTTTTTTTCTTTTGTGAAACATGAGAATTTTTTTCAGGAACAAAATTTTTATTAAAAAAAATGATGCCTCTGGGAAAAAATTTTCAACACTTCAATGAAGATAGATTTAATATATTCGCTTAAAAAGTATGTTGAGATTTCGTTTTTTTTCATGTAACATCGAACACCTTTCACTAGAGAGATTTCGTTCTAAAAGAATCGTTCACAAGATGCAGTGCGCACTCTAATTGTTATTGCACCGAAATAAAATAGATTATAATATAAAAATTTATTTAAAAACTGTATAAAGATTATTAACATGTGTAACTGCATTTTTTTTGGAAGAAAAATATTCAGTGTTTCACTCAAATCATCGTGCTTTTCTTTAATAAATTCTTTCAAAATATAATTTCCATCTATTTCGAGTTCATTCAAAAATAAAGAGTTTTTCTGAACACACAAATCCCTTCGAAGTTCTATACCTTCGTAATTTTATAAGTGGTACTTTTGAGCCCTAAATGGATTCAAAAAAGTTGTACAAACATGAAAATGTAAAAATAAGTTTAATAAAATTAAAATCAACATAGAAAAACATGAAAAATGTAAAAATAATGTTTTTAAAAATGATTTCAAATTTGAAAAACTCTTGTTGCACTCAAACGTGAGGTGGCATCTTATTAATAAAGATGTCCTGGAGGCCATAGAGCACCATCAATTTATCGAAAACCCGTCATAATCTAGATTAGTAATCTGGCCTCAGAGGATTTCTTAATTCCAAAGCAGTTTATTGATTTGATTAATAATTGAGGAGGTGCAAAGCATGTTTTCTTGTGAAATGCCTCACTGGTTTTTCTTTTGAAATCGGTCATTCCTGTGCTGGTATTGAAAACATTTTTCTTAAAGTTGTTTCGATTTGCCACTACATATGGGTGTGAGCAAGTGCTTTTTATGCTACTTGGCATTGAAACCAAATCCCTAAACAGATTGCAAGTGAGTAATGATATTAGAGTTTCATTGGCCAAAACAGAGCCAAACTTATACAATTTTTGAATAAACTTTTTTGTAAATTTTTTTAGCTGTATTTATGTCGATTAATTTTTTTAAATAAGACCCCGAGCTATTAAAAAATTATAGACACCGGCGCCGCGAAAATTTTACAAAGCTTGTGAATAGCTCATCAAGAGAACAAAATAATTTATATATCATCCATTTAAATAGAAATTCAAGGTTTAAAATTTTTGAAAGAAAATTTGCTACATACTTCAAATTTATATGAATTAGCTATTCCTTTTCTTAAGTGCCATGAAATACATGAAAATGAAATTATTTGTTCCAAGTTTTGCTAATTATAAAAACATTGCTAACTTTTCAAAGAAATCTTAATAAAAAAAAAGCTAAAACATTAAATAAAATGAATGTATATAAGAATAAAGATGCTATATATTTGATTTCTGGAATAAAAGACTTGATTGTTTAAATGATATTTAGCAAATATAAGAAGGGCATTTTTCCTAACGTTTGTGTTCGACTGCATTAATTTAAAACTTTCATTTAGATTCAGCCTCGTTGCTTGACTTCAAGTAGAAAGAGGGGGCTGATGGGGAGAGGAGAGGGCAAAGGGAAGTTTAATGGGGCGATAACTATAAGAAAGTGTATACATTTATATATTTGAAAGGAGCTTCAAAGGGGCAAAACAAAAACCCAGCCGCGCCTCTCTTATCTTCTCAATTTTTTTCTTCAATTAATTTTTAAAACAGCATTTGTTACTTTAAAAAATAGCTAGCAAAAATACATAAAGTTGAATAGTTTTATTGTTTCTGGAAAAATGATTTAATGGATGTTTGTTTGAATGATTTTGATTGAATCGCAATTGAGTTTAGCTGCTCTTCTAGTTTTCCCAACTTTTCATATCCATTAGGAATATCTTTATCTGCACAAAAATGTCGAAACTGCGTTGTAAGTTTTATTGCTGTAGAAAATGTGATTGTTTTTGATAGTGTAGGTAGAGTATCGTTGGCATCATCATCATCAATATCAGCATCACTGTTAGCAGATTTAAATAGCACTGTTGTGCATTTTTTGGTAACTAAAAATCGAATTTTTCATTTACTTCTAAATCGTCATATAATTTGATGTATTCTGCAGGGCTGGTAATAGGATTATTAATATGGGCACTGGATATATGAAGAAATTCTACAAGGTTACCCTTGTCTTCGTAAGCATTTTCAGAAACATCAATATTTAAAACGCCACACTTTGCAAAACACTTTATGACAGTCGAAGATGTAATTTCTTTTATAGAGTCGTGAATCCAACGACATGCATATAAAACGCTTTTCACGAAGTCAGAAAGTTTTTCATTGTGGCTGATGCTGTTGAGAACAGAACGAAGCATGCGTTTTGTGTAGTGCATTTTAAAAGTTTTAATAATGCCTTTATCTAACGGTAGGAGTAAAGATGTACAGTTTGCAGGAAGAAAATGAAGTTGCTATAAAATCCAAGTACATGTGACGTGGCATTATCTAACAAAAGAACTACCTTTCTCTTTTGAGCTTTCATTTTATTGTTGAATCTTCATACAATCATAAAACACGGATCTTGTCATCCGAACTTTAACAACACCACGTTGAAATTCTCCAAGTTGGTTTACACAAATTGCAACGGTTAAACGTTCTTTACATGTTTATATTCTAGCGCGAAAGATCAACCCAGTTTTGTCCATATTAAAAATATGACACGGAGAATATTTGTCTAGAAGTTTAGGAAGCTTAAAAAATATCAGAAATCACCACTAATATCAGAAAATGTAATGTCTTTTACGAAACTTTGTTAACCAGCCAGAAGACGCTTTAAATTCCGTCAATCCAAGTTTTTCAACGTTTTTCTGTAAAGTGGTCCAGATACAGAAACGTTTTTTACGGCCTGTCTGAAACCAAGATATATTTCTTTCTAAATCTTCGCTGGTCAAACGAGTGCAGTCTTTTTTGATCAAAATTATCATTATTCTCATAGGCTTGCATATACTGTAAAGTTAGGCTTATAAAACCCTTTTTCATAGCTAAATATCAGTCTTAAAATTAAGAGAGGGTCTTAAACGCCAAAGTAAAAAATCTTAGTTTAAAAAATTATTAAAAAAAATTTTTAATTAGTGCGGTTAAAGAAAATATTTTAAAGAACACTTACGTCGTAAAAAATACGCAATCAGAAGTGGAAAAGCACATTGGCCCATCTTTGAAGAAAATGTTTCGAATATGATTAAATAGAAGCGTCAAAATGGTTATGTAGTAACCCAAAATCAAATTCGCATTTTTGCTCTTCAATGGGCAAAATTAAATCAAGACAGCAAAAAAATTTAAATCAACCAAATCATGGTGCTATAGATTTATGAAGAGAAATGACTTTGTAATTAGACGTCAAACTAAAATTTCACAAAAACTACCCCAAGAACTGGAAAATAAAGTTTTAAACTTTCAAAAATTTATAATAAATAAACGGAAAGAATATAACTATCCACTTTCAAATATTGCAATTATGGACGAAACACCGATCTATTTTGATATGGTTGGAAATCGAACTGTATCTTTAAAAGTGGAAAAACTATTCTTTTAAAAACGACAGGTCACGAAAAACTCGTCTTACTGTGGTTTTAGCTAAAACCATGGGTTTAAGCGAAAATTCATGCCAAAAATTATGCTTCCCAAGGGAGTTTTGTTCATGTAAATGCTAATGGATGGATGAAGAAAGAGTCAGATTGTGGATTCAAAATGTTTGGATGAAAAGACCCAACTCTTTTAATAATTCTCGTAGTTTATTAGTATGGGATATGTTTAAACCTCATTTGTGTGCCGAAGTTAAAAAAACTGCTGACAAAGAAAACTGACTTGGCAGTTATTCCTGCCGGGTGACTTCTCTTTTGCAACCTTTAGACGTATCTCTAAATAAACCTTCTAAAGGTAATATTCGAAAACAGTGGAATGATTGGTTTACTAGTTCTGAAAAACCCTTCACAAAAAATGGAAATATGCGTCCTCCTTCACTCTATACTCTTTGTGAATTTGTTGACAAAGCATGGAATGACTTAAAGCCTTTAATTGTTGAATATTCTTTTAAAAAATTTTTTTTTATTATTGGTGGGGCTCGAAGTTAATTCTTTTGGGAAAATGAGCCCCGGAAAAAAAAAGGGGTTGGTGGTGGAGGATCTTATGAGGATTTTTTTTTGAAGGTGGTGAAGAAGTGTTTGTAATTAAAAAAAAAATTAGAAAGTTTTGGTTTTTAAAAAAAAAAATTAAAATTGGGTAAAAGGAGGGGGGGGGGGGGGGGGAAAAAAAAAAAAAAAAAAAAAAAAAAAAAATTATTTTGAGCATTTTTTTGTTTTTATTTGTTTAACCCGTGTTTCTCAACCTTTGGAACCCTTTTCACTTCTTTTTTTCTTTGTCGACCCCTTGATAAAAATTGGATTAAAAAATATTTATTTTAATATTTTTCACTAATAAAATTTTTGAATTTATGATAAAGAAAATAGTATATACTTAGAATTCATATTGAAATGAAAGCAAATGTAATGCAACAATTTTTATAATAAAAAAGGAAAGACATTATGAGATCCCTGTGGCTGATGCTGCTCAGCGAGTTTCTTTATATCTGGTTGCATTGAAGTTAATGCTAGTAGTAAAGCACCTCTTTTTACTATGTCAAGTCTATTGCGAACTTTATATAATAAAAACTGTTATGAGATGATTTTCTTCATGGACCACCAAAATATCATTCTGGAGCCCCAAATATTTCGCTTGTGGACCCCCTGAATTATTATATGGACCCCTGGTTTAAACTAATCATTCTGTTCCATAATGGCAGAGTCTAAACTTTTAACTTATCTTAAAATGTTCTATTGAAAGGATTATGAAAAATATGATTTCCAAACTGTTAAAAACTTCTTCGTTTGTTATTTCTGAACTTTTTACAAAATTTAGATTACTTACAAAAGATAAACTAACAAAGTTGATTTACCAATTAAAAATAGGTTTTTATTGGCCTGAAAACTTTCGCTTTTACACAAACAAAATCATAAAAGTGTTTTAGAAGTGCTATTAGAAAGTGAAAGTTGCCTTTGTTTGCCTTTAACGGTCCTAGTTATTTAAGATTGGACATTTCTATTTTTGTTTGATTACATTTTCAGGCTAAAATTAAAGAAAGAGATCCAATTATCTTTTGCAAACTCTTTGTGGGGAATCTCAAGTTTTCTACGACATCTGAAGAACTTGAAGAATTTTACTCTCAATTTGGAGAGATTGAGAGTGCTTTAGTCATGGTGAAGGATGGTAAATCAAGAGGATTTGGCTTTGTAACGTATAAAGATCCTTCTTCAGTTGATAATGCCATGGCTGAAAGGCCACATTACATTGGCGATAGAAAAACTGAACCAACAAGGGCGCTTCCAAAGGAGGTATTTCATTATTCACATTTATGATGAACAGAAGCAAATGAAATTTTTCATCATAATAGGACATCTGTATTTTTGCTCACTAACCCTTTCAAATCCTTTTCTTAATTAAACACATATGGCATAAGTAATTGAAACTGTTTAGCAAACGCTCATCCTGAATAACCAGATTTTTTTAATGTACTTTTAACTTCTTCATTTTGGGGCCTATTTCTATTGGCTAAAAGTCACGTGCTTATTAAATTGATCAAGGATTGGGTGTTTATTCTTGAATTGATTTAAAAAGTACTCCATAAAATAACTCATGTAATCATATACGTAGTTTTTATTTGTAAGTCGCACCTTCCTTGTTATGTTATTGCCAATTTTTAAGTTTTCCTTTTTGCTAATTCACCTTTCTAGCTAAATTTTAAATCCTATTTATGCGATAATGGCTTTATGGTTTAGTGCGTTTCTATTGGGGTAACGTTAATCACGATAACGTTTCTGTAGTAAATCATTATAAACTGAGAATATCATTTAGCTATACACCATCTAATACCCAAATTCGCGTATTATGCACTCGTTGTGCGCATATTTCTACGCATGCCAATAATATCACGTGATGCATGTACTATGCCCCACGGTTAGATCAAGCACTTATTTTCGACTTTCAAATACAATTACTCGCGCTACCAAATTTTGAAGTACAAATACTTCCATCATCAAAACCAAAAATACGAATAATTTGAAAATACAATTACAAATACTTTTTTCATAAACTTAAAGATGCTTATACACATGGTATAGCTAAGCGTATCAAATCGACAAATATATTCTTCATTTCAATCAATTCGATGTAACCAATAGTTATCACTCAGCTTGACTGACCTCTTTAAATCACACTGCTCCGTAATGGTTTCCTCGCGTGTTGTTCACCTGAGTATTTTTTTCTTATATAGATTTTACTTTCCTTCTAACGCTGCAACCTAAATTATAGGAAAGTGGGTGGGGTTGGTGAAAATCCCTGAATTTTATCATATTTAATTAAAGTACTAAAAAATTCCTTATACATTTAAAAAATGTTGTGCGGGAGTACGCACGCTCTATCCTCGCTCATTTCACTGCTGGATCCACCTTCTTTCATTATCATCCTCAACTGATTGTAAAATGTTCAGGTACTTCTGGACATGGTTATTTATAAAACCTCTTGAAACTTCTTTGTATTGTATTGGAGGGACTTTGCCTGCCCGACCTCTAACTAATCAATATGTAACAAATGAATGGATTTGTGCAGATGAGAAAAGTGAGGCGAGTGTTTTTTATTGACATCTTGTAGACGTGTAGTTTGATTTATTTAGTACAGTGGCGTATCCAGAGGATTTCCTACCTTCTCTGAACTCATCTCCCTCTCTTCATATTTCTCCCAAAAAGTGTATTTGATTAATTTCGTAATCGAATGTTCCAATATATTGTCAAAGCAAAAATAGTTTTCAATCGAATGATTAACAAAGGTCAAAATTTGGAAGCACTGCCCTTAATCAATTTGACGGAGGAAAGGCAGAGGACGGTGGTTTGATAGGAAACTAAAATCGAGTGATCATTTGTGTGATGCGGTGGGGTGGAATGGGTTAGGGGATTCTGGATACGCCAGTGTAGTGCTGCTTCTTTTTAATACAAAATGAAATATATCTACACACATAGGAAGCGATGAGTGCTGAGAATCAGATAAAGACTAATAAGATTTTCATTGGAGGTTTGCTTGAAGACGTTAATGAGGCTGAATTAGAGAGTTATTTCAACAAGTATGGAAATATTACTTTGGTTGAAGTCATGAGAGATTCCGCCGGCAAAAAGAGAGGTTTTGGCTTCGTTACCTTTGACGATCATGATGCAGTTGATAAAATTGTGTGTAAGTTGTTGCATCATCCTTAATCCATTCCATTTTTAAGTATGACTGAATATAAGCTTGCTTCATTAGTTTTTGAGGAGGATAAGATATCTTCATCTTTAGTGAGTATCTGTTCTCTGAGATAAAGTATTTTTTAAATTCGGCATTTTGCCTGCAAATTAAATTATTACAGTTTACATTTTTTTATCCTTGTTGACAGTAGAGAAATTCCACGACTTAGGTGGTAAAATTTCACAAATCACCAAAGCTATTCCCAAAGAAGACTTGGCAAACTTTGGAAAAGAACGCCGCTCTTCCGGTCGAGGACGATTTCCTTCAAGAAGTTTCTTTCTTACACCACTTGAAAAATGTTCGCGCTAAATCAATCATTTTTGTTTAGATGAGTATGCAAATAATTATCGCGACTCAGCGCCTGCCTACATCGATCAGAATCGATACACTGATAACAATTACAACTATGATAGAGAAATGCCTGGAAATTTCAGAAATGCAAGTTTTGGAATGGGTACTTCATTTTTTATTCCTTTTTAATTCCATCTTGTAGAATGTAGATTAAGGACGCATCAGTGATTTGTGTTAAATTCTTCTTACTAACACTTAAAAATAGATTTTGAAAATATCATTTTCAATGACATTTGTTGTATTATAGCAGCGCTTTTGTTTTTCTTATCATTTTGTGTATGTGTCTATCATGTCTATAGGATAACGCCTATAGGGATACCTATATTAATTTATATAGGATGATTGATTAGCAACATAGGCGTGTATAAGGAAAATTAAACCAAACGATTTCGTTCACTAGACTAATGGGGCAATTCAATTCAATGCATGCAATATGAAGTAGCCATAAATGTATTAATTTTAGCATTTTAGTTATTTCTTTTGAAAATAAGAAGTTGTTTTCTTTTGAAATGAAACATTTTTCAAAAAACATACTTTTTTTAACAGCCTTTTAAATAACTGCTTAAGTTAAATATTTTTTTATCCATGGTTATGCAGTCATAGGAAAAATATCCTTCTCTGACTTCAACTACTTACACAAAAATACTTAAAATAAGACATTTAAACTGCCTTCTTACTTCCTGATTCCACTAAAGAAAAGCCATTCCACGTGCCTACTTCTAAATTTTATTGGATACCAACTCAGACTCTTATCCATAAAAAATATATGACTCGGACTCCGCAACCCTGTTATACTACTTTAATCGCCTTCGTTCCTCTTCATGAGAACCAAGCTTCTAATGCAGAGTTGGCCCTCCTACAGTTTTTATGCGGTGCCCTGAGATAAAATTGTTTGGGCTGGTTGCAGGTTAATTTACTATCAAACTACACGATCATTCAAACTATTTTCACCAAATTAGCTCAATTTTTTAATTCTCCTGTTCCAATTTTCACAGTTGATTTCGTTTTTTAAATTTTGAAGAACGAAGTTTCTCGCGGTTCATATTTATTCTTTGAAGTGTATAATAAACTTGAATCTGGTAATTATTTTTAAAACAAGTTTATTATACCAAAATATTTTTTCATGATTACATTTTCTTACAGGTGTTTAAATAAATTTTGACTAAGAAAAATTAATTGTTTTATTATATGCCAAAAAGACTTTAAATCATTAAATTTTCAATGACGAACAAGTTCCGATGCAATGATAAAGATTGTTACAATTGGACCAGATTTTTAGAGCCAAACTTTTAAACAGCTTCTTTTTTTCTAATAATCGCTCATAACTATAAAACATATTTATGAATTTTATTAGATGCCTTAATATCCTCTCCGTTCGAAAGTCTTGCTACGAAATGTCGACTCTATTAATTATAAAAAAATTTATTATCATACTCATTGACGTAAAAATTGTATTGGATCGTATGCAAAGATATTTTTTATACAATTAAACGATCTTAGTGTTCTTAGATACCCATTCACAAAATCCCTTGATCCCCAAAAAGTCTACAATTTCGAAGAAAATAGGATTTGGATGAGTTTTAATTTTAAAATAGTAATAAAAATTACATTTCCTTCTTGCTGCTGCAATGTCTAGAATCAATCCTAGATTGCCTTTGTTAATCATCTCAAATACTACAAAAACTTTATTTTGTGTTTTTTTTTAAATATTTAGACGGCCCAAACAATGGAGGATGTGATAATCCCTTTAACGCAATGGCAGCTATGGCTTCCATGATGGGACAGTATTCTATGAATATGGGCGATTATGATTCCAGTAATTTTACATATTTTAATGTCTTGTTTATTCACTGAAATACCTTCATTTCGTTATGGAGATTTCCTCTTGAACCATATTAAAGAATACCTAAAATATTAGTTTCAAATAATTTTTATAATGTATCTGGCTATAAAATTGTAGAATGCATAATTTTTTTTAAAAACGACTAATTTTCAAAGTAATCATCTGTGTAAGGTTTTTAAACTAGCTGTAAAGTAAGACACAAAAGTAGAGCTCAATTATGAGTAAATGAAAAAACAACAAAGTGAAACTTCACTTACAAGAAATCTTAATCAGATGGCACCATATTAAGCAAAAAAAATTAATTTTATGATAAAAAGCCAAAATTTCAGGATATCATTGTTTTTTAATTTGTATTTTAACTTGTTAATTAAAAAATATATTTGAAAATTTCTAATTTGGCAAGAAATAAAAAGGCCTGTTTATCTATTCTTAATTTTGTAACAAAAGTTTTAATTGTTCAAATTCTATAATAAAATATTTCCAAATTTATATCAAAAACCTTCCGTATCTTTCACCCTTTCTTCTTTCGTATCTTCCTCAAGTTTTTTTTCACTCTATACCAATTTTAGATTTGAATTTGTCAACTTCATAATCACCAATACTAGTTACTTCATTATTTTGTTTCTTTTACCGACGCCTTTAATCCGCGCTGATAGTGGCGTGATCCCAAATTGAGGTCAATGACCCGAGTCAGAAAACCAAATTTTGCGATTTTCGTGTTAGGACTTTTTTTTATAAAAATTTTTTATGTGCAAGTTGACATATGTATGAATATTAATTGTCAAAAAAATTTCAGAATTTTTTTTTAAATTTTCGTTAATTGCGTCTCAAAAATCCGAATTTAAACATTTTTGATCAAATTTTGCTAAAAAACTAAAATTTATTTTTTTCTAATATTTTTATGAAAGGATGCAGATTGAGTGATATTTTATGCTAATATTTGAAATTTAAATAAAAATATTTAGTTTTCATATTTTTTTTTCCCTATTTTCACTTTTGGCGTTAAAAAATGACGTCAATTTAACCCCATGAAAATTTTGATCCAATTTTGCGAAAAATTGGAGGCCTAAAATAAAAATGACATCCTCTTTTATTTTTTCCCCGACTCTTTCTCTACAAGATGATGTAAAAAAAATTATATTTGTTACATAAAATTTTTGGCAAAATGACTCCAAACAAGGTAACTTTGACAAATTTGTCGATTTTTTTTAATTTGGTTAAAAATATAAAAAAAAATTTTTTTTAAATAAATTACATAATCGTGTTCTAAATATACGAAAATATATATAAATGCTGAAATTTTTTTTTATTATTTTAGGAATTTTTAGGATCGGTCTGCATAAATTTAAATTTGGACATTTTTGATTGGCTAATATTTAGAAAATAATATATTTATATTTCTAATTTTTACATTAAGAGGTGTATAATAGTTTGAATTTTAACATAAAACTTTAAATTCTTGAAAAAAAAATTTTTTTTTGTTTTTTATTTTCAATTTTATATTTTTGGCGTTAAAAATTGTTCTAAAAAAGATAAGAAAATATTTACAATTTTAATTAAATAATTTTCTTTCATATTTATAAAGTTTTCTTTTCTCTACAATTTAGTTGAAAAAAATTTACTTTTTCATTTTTCAATTTTTCTTCAGAGGGTTAGCCGTAGAGAGTACACAAAAATATTTAACTTAAAACTGATTATTATATCCAATTTTAACAAAAATAAAAAACTTTTTTACATTATTTTTTTTAGTAAATCATGCTATATGGTTTATATTTAAAGATTTTAATTTCACTTTTTTTTTTAAAAAATCTTACTCTTTTTTTATACATAAGTCATGCCCGAATTTAAGTAAAAATTAACTTTAAACAAATTTTTAACATTTTTTCAAAATATTTTTCATTTTCAAAATGAGCCCATCTTAAAGAACATCCTTTTACCTACATTTTATAAGTTATAACTTTTTTAAAAAAATAATTAAAATAAATTTTTATAAGCCTTTGAACAATGTGCACAATTTTACTATTTTTCACATTTTAGTGTGTAAAATGAATATTTACATATTTTTTTAAATTTTTTTGCATATTCATAAAATATAACTGATATTTAAACATACTACGGTGAAAAAATTAGAAAATATTTTTTTTATTTTTTTTAAAAATTGTAAAGCCCTACAAAATTTTCGAAAAATTTCAAATTTATCCAATTTTCTATTTTAATACCGCATTTTAAAGGAAATTTTATACTGATTACGAAAATGTAAAAATATTTTAAATTAAAATTTTTTAAAATACTTTTTTAGCATTTGAACTTGATAAAATGACAAAAATTACAACTTTGACCTAAAAAAAATTAAAAATCAATCGATTCATTTCAAACAAATTACATATTATCAAACTCTATCAGAATACGTTTTAAAATTTTTGAATTTTTAATTTTTTGATTTTTCAGGCCCTTTAAAACGGCCTGAAAATTATGACTTCACATATATTCAACAAAAAAGCAAGTTTTATATATTTTTAGAATCCTCTTATCATTCTGAATAACAATATTAACTTTATTTTACCTTAATTGTTTTTATTCAAAAAAATTCATATATATTTGTATATTTTGTATATACGTGTATAATGTACTTAATTTAACCAATCAAAAAAATTCATTTGCATTAAAAAAAATTTTACATTCTCAATATATCCAATTCAATTAATGGCTGATGGGTTTATTTATTCTTCTCAGGAAAGATAATATATTTGTATGTTATTATTTAAAATCTATATTTTTAATAAAACAAGATTCTTTATTAAAGTTGTTTTTTTAATTTATAAATTTTGTATTTTAGATTTCTATAATTTGATACCTACTATTGATAATTTTTAAATAACTTAAGTTTTATTAATAGATTTCTTTAAAATCTAAATTATTTTTCAATAATAGATTTCTATAATCTAAATTATTTAGTTTATAAATTTTATTTTTCTAAACTCTATTACTTTAAAATTTTTAATTTTAAGTATTAAGGGATTTCAATAGATTAAAATCTATTTTATATTTAAATAAATAGATTTTTCTACTTTTGATTAAGGTTTTTTAAATTTTATATAGATTACATATAATTTATTTGTATTGTCGTTTAATTTATTTTTAATGATAATCTAATTTGCTAATTCTATAGATTTAGTATACTAATCTATTTTTAATTTAAATAAATAGATCTTTTTTCTTTTGATCAATGTTTTTTAGATTTTATATAATAAAAATAAATTATTATTATATACTTTGTTTATATTGTCTGCTTTAATTTATTATTAATGATAATCTAATTTCCTTATTGTTATTCTAGATTTTATATAAATTATTATAATCCCTTTTTTTTTTATATTTTTTCCTTTAATTTATTTTTAATGATAATCTAATTTGCTAATTCCTTTCTTTATTTTATTTTAAAATAAGTAAAGATCTCTTAAATTTTATATACTAAATTTTCATATCTTTTTATATAATTCAGGGGAATAACAATGTACGTGCGTACAAATGATCTTTACAATAGAATCGTACGTCTCGAGCGAAGCAAGAGACAAACACGGGACCGGCTAGTTACATATTATAATTGTTGAATAACAAAATATTTCTACCTAGTTTGTTTCAAATTTACGACGAGTAGATTCCTAATTTTGCTTACGCTCGATGCACGTGATATCATTTAAGGTTGAACTAAATGAGTATGGAACTATTGAAGGAACGATCATTTAGCACAGTGCTTTTCAACTCTGTAGGAATTTAACACTTTTTAGGAGGAAGAAAAATATGAAACTACAAACCGTGAGGCTCCAACTGAGGAGATCAGATAGATAAAGTATCAATATTGTTATTTAAGTATAAAAATCAAGGAATATTTTTGTTATTAAACGTGTAGAATTCCACTAAAAATATTGGTTGTCTCCAGTGGTCTTGAAATTTGAAGATTTTCGGTTTTATATTATGATTATTTTAAATGCAAATTCTGAGGCTGATTTGGAAAGAGAGGAGGTTATGGGAGGGGAATTTTGACCAAAGATCAAACGGGTCTCAGGAGTAAAAATGCTGAGAACGATTGATTTAGCGCGTAGTTATTAGCTATATGCCTGCTTATTTACTTAACTGTTTCATAGATTATTGAGACTAATAGCTAGTTACCTTTTTTACCTGGTTAAGGTGGTGATGGCTACAGTTCTCCAGCTGGAGGAGGCATGCGAGGTCCTGGTTATGACTCCTATGGCGAAGGAAGTACGCGAGGTGGTGGTGGCTATGCGCCATATGGCGGAACAGGCATGCGCGGCGGCTATGACCCTTATGCTGGAGGAAATTCTTACTCTCCATACAATAGTAGCGGTAAGCATTTCTCTATTTTAGCATCAATGCTTTGTGTATGACGTATATTCTTAAATTGCTCAAACTTTAGCACTTATCTAATTCTCATTTTTGCTCTAACAGAACATTATCGATGTCACAATAATATTTTTTTTCCGTGAATGAGAATAATTAGTTGAACCTATGTATAGCGTATTTTTGTTTATAATTGTAATTTTTTGCTAAGAACTAGATCGGTCTGAAATATCCGTAACATTGAAAAATAAGTGTTAGAATGAAAGTTCTAATAAGCTATTTATAGTTCTATTTAAAAGTTGAAACAATATAAGTCTATGAATAATTTGAAATGTGTTGGACTGCATTCCAGAATTATCTCAGCGTGGCATATCTGTTATTACTCTAAATGTTAAAACATCTCTTTTTAACTAGATCAAAAAATATTTAAATGATGAGAAAGGGAAGTGAGTAAATGTTCCGTTTGTAGAGTGTTCAAGTTGACCTGCATTCCAGAATAAAAAGATTCATTGCTAACAAAAAAACATTCACACTAGATTTAATTTTGAGAAACCTTGTTTAATAAACGAGATTGTTAAAATTTAACTTTTTAGAAAAACTCATCAAAAAGAGAATGACCGTGTTTTTCATCTTCAGGTGCTGGAAGTCTTCATGTGAGTGATGGAGTTATGGATAAAAAATGACGCTCGAGAAAAATTAATATAATCTGCTCGATTGTTAAAACTCAAAAAGAATAAAACTTTCAACAAGAAAACGATCCCAAACATACTTTTTAAATGACAAGAATGGTTTATAAAATAAAAATGGGTGTTCTACAGTGAACAAGTCAATCATCTGGTTTCAATTTGTCAATACTTCTAATTTTGTTGTTTTTACAATAAGTTTGGTTATATAAATTTTTTAATAATTCTCTTTTCACAATGCTTTAAGTTGTTTACTATCGTATTTTTGCATTTGAACTCTGTAAGTGTCAAACAGAAGCAAAATTAAATATTTTCTATGCATGCAATATTTATGCGTCTAACTATTGTATTTTTGTATTCCTGTTTAAGTTCGTGGTGGTGGTCCTGGAAGATTCAATTCTCGTAGTTCTCCATATAGAAGACGATAGAGTTATTATATTCCCACAATCTCTTCTCACTTGTATAAACAAACATTTCCTCATCCCTTCCTATATTATTTCGCGTTTAGCCTTTTATTCAATATATGTATTATTTTCTTTTAATCGTGAATAAAATTATGTACGTTTGTTTTTTCGTTACATTTTTTGTTCTCGCGTGGTTATTTTCGCTACTTTTTTGTTGCTAAAAATCTTCTTTTTCAAATTGTCCGACAAAAAATGCAACTCGGCTCTTCAAAGATATTACCCGAATCAAATAGGTCAAATCCAATGGAGGAATTAATTTGTTATGAAAAATTTTTCTATGCATGGCGCACCTACTTCATTGATTTTGAGCTGCCACTCAATCAACGTAAAACCTATTGACTATTTATGCATTGTATATCTGTGTATATTAGAAGTTTATTTTCTGTTCACTTAACTGTTTATGAATCTTATTTTTGTCTTAAAGTGTTAGCTGGAGATCTTTATGAAAGGCTGACTTATATAAATGGCTTTTATTAATTTTTAGGATTTTAAAAACCGTATAAATACTCCCAAAGTCATAGACTTTCATTTTAATATTAAAGATTTTATTCCCGCGCACAAGAATTCGAAACTTTACTGTGGAGAAGAACTCTGAAACCTGTGTTTAATTTTAACATTAATTGTATTCACTGTTATCTTAAAACCATGAACACTTAAACTTTAGTTATGTGTTGATAGAAAAAAAATTAGCAAACATCTTGAATATCGTTGTGCTTCTCTATCCCCTGATAAGACTAAATCAAGTTGCTAGGAAGTTCATACAGTATCTTTATAAACCTTGTCTTTCAAGATGGATCCAACATTTTCACAGACATTCAGATCGTGAGAATAACTGCACGACTCTTCATTACCAAAGAAATCGAATTTGTCTTTCTGATGTATCCCGGTTCGAAGCGCTTTCTTTCATGCAAGAAGTTTAACTGATTGACATCCGAGATATTTAAAGGTCTTTGAGAACAGGAATGATGCACTCCGTCAAGATCTCCCGAAAAGAATCCTCATTTCAGCCTTGTTCACGAAGCTTTAGCACCCACATCATCTGTGACACAATGTAGGACACAAAAATCCTGTTGATCTCTTTACAAACCAAACGCGATGTTTAATATTTATTTGGGTTTTACGAGGCATTCGAATCTCATGTGATGCCTTCAACTTATATAAAAGTATAAAACATTCGCACTTAACTTAGTTCCTCTCAATTAATGCTTATCGTTTAATGACAAAATCTTTTGTTACTGTCTATAAAATCTGCTAACATTTTTGAATTTCCATTATAGATCACTTTTCTGAAAAAAATATGATTTAGACATACTACACGTTATGATCTTTGCAAATTTTCTATAATTATGTTCTATTTTGTTTACCAAAAATCATAAATGAACTTAAAAATAACTTTATTTTTTGTTAAAGCTAATTGTAAAGAATTTTCATTGAAAAGTAGTTTACGTGTGCTCTAGTGATTTCTTAATCTATGCATCATAAGGAAGTAAATTTTACATTCTAATCTTTAAGCCATCATTATCTTTGTTCATTGCTTAAATAAAAATTTTTATGAAGTTTTATGTGTAAATGTTACAAAAGTATCCTACTTGATGCAACTAGTCATAAATTTTAAACTTTCTTTTGCCCAATTTTCAAGGTTTGTCTAATTAGTCACTTTTTTGCTGTAATATAGAACTTTTGTTCGACTATTCTACTTATTTTGGATATTCAAAATTTAATCCAATCATAAGAGCAATCTGTGGAGTTGTTATTTTTTGGACAACTTTCATATCATAAGTTTTGCATTTAGACTCTTCCTAATTTACCCGCTTTAACCCATACCCGTTAACGCCCTGCTTTTTTCAATGACTGAATATAAATCGTCTGCGTTTTTTTTAGATATCGTCTGCTTTGCTAGGTCTTAAATGGGTTACAAATCTGCTTTACATTAGATATCGTCTGATTATTCTGGTCGTTAACGGGTTAAGGCGAAGCAAAGCAGACGATATCTAAAAAACGCAGACGATTTATATTCAAAGTCATTGAAAAAAGCAGACGAAGATGAAATTACTTATGTTCCAAAATAGAAACATTGGCCGTAAATGGGTTAGTATTTCACTTTTCATATTTTAATTTTAGAAATTGCGGTTTTTATTTTCAGTTTTAAAGAAAACACCAGATTTGTTTCTAGATGAAGCAATAAACAACCTCTATTGAGTTATATTTCAATAGCAGTTCCATAAAATAATCCTTGACAATGCTTTAGTAGACAAATAGAAAAAATCATCTCTGCTTGAAATTACAGAGAGTGACTCAAATGTTGTAGAAAAAAAGGGTACGGCAGAAACGGACTTTGAATACATGTAGCATCAGATTCTGAATTCAATGAAAACCCATAACTTTTTACACAAAGCACTTCAAGTGATTTAATAAGGGATCTAAATTTGAATAAAGTACAAAGCAAAATTTTAACTTCAACATTAAAGGAGAGAAATTTGCTTGAAAAAATGTTTTGAATTTTTCAAGATAAGATTAGTACACTGTACAATGAATTTAAAATGTAAAAAAATTGCTAAATTTTAGTATATTTAAACTATATAATAATGTAGTTAGTCTTAGTTATATATTTGTTTCTTTATTAGTTAGTCAAATAGTTGAAGAAACTTTTCAAATTTTATGCTATCTTTGCTTGTTAATTATATTGCTAAGTTTATGGGAGATGCAAAATATTAATTAGAACATTGTCAGGAGCCGGAGGCATTAAAATTTTCTTTCCAAATTAATTTTGGATGGCTTTCTTTCAGTTTGTTATCATCGACAACTTTTTGATAATAAAGTAGCAACCGCATTGCACGTGCGATCCTCATAAAACCAATTTTAGAGAGTATTCCTCTTTATTTTGTTTTATTGATCCTTTAATAAAAGTATAAATGAAGGGGGTGAAAAAGTCACCGAGTTTGTACTTGGTTTCGATTTAGCTGTAACAAATACCTATTTTAAGAAAGAAAAGGATAAAATGATCACATATAGTGGTGGTAGTAGAGAGAGCCACATTGTTTTGATATTGTATAAAAGAACTCACTTGGCAGGTTATCAACTGTAAAGTAATAAATGGCGAAAGCTGTACTACCCAACACAAGCCTGTGGTTATGATTTTCAAACTCAAAAATTGTAGAAATTCTAAAGAATCAAAAGTAGAAAAAAATCAAATGGTGGAAACTGAAGCCAATTTCAAAAAAATGTTTTAAAAAACTTAAGACAACACGAAAACGGTCATAGTTGGTGGTCAAACTCTTTTTTGAAGTAAAAACTAGGGTTTTGCTTAAGGTTTATTTTTGTTTGTAATTTTTCAAAAATTTGTGCACAATCTAAACTATGCTTGAAAAAGACAACGATAAAAATATTGGAAGAATTTACTTTTATTGATATAAAAAATATACGTTGCGTTTTTGCAACGTTAGACTAATGGGGGGGGGGGGGGGGGAGGCGAAAATTACCATTTTTGTGCACTATGATTCTTTACAATATGTAAAAAACACAAGTGCTACCAAATCACCCTATAAGGGTTAGCTACTTAAACGTTGGCTTTTGCTGCTTATAAAAACTTGAAAATATTAAATAAACTCTAATTCTTTATCCCTCCTATTATTTTGAAATTATTCTGAGAACAGATTGTTCCATTTTAAAATAGTGAACATTGCTTTATTAGTTTATTTTGTTTCCTTTCTTCCCTCTTATGTTAATCATGTAGCAAATTTTTCAATTTTGAGTAAAAAGAAAGGTGCAAGGGGTGTATTTTCATTTACAAGGCACTGATGTACCGCTTATGTCAAACTATGAACAAATTCGTATCGACGAGGAATCGAATCCAGAGGCTTGTGTGCTGTCCATCATCTCAATCAACCGAATTTCATATCGAATATATTGCGGAGAAAAAATTCCCCCAATTAAAAAGTAGGAAAAAATGCCCCTTAATTTTTTTTAATTATATAAATATTTTTATTTGGTACCGTTTTGAAAGGCTAAATTTCTAAAATTTCTTAATCTATAGGGTTTTTTTCTTTATAAAGTTCTTGAAAACAATAGGAAAGGTGCAGATTTGTGGGAATGTGTTCTTAAACTCAGTTAAAATACAAATTATATTTAGAAAGTGTTCTGATACACACAAAGTCCAAAAATATTTGCTTTTTTTTATAAATTTTTTTTTGTATTTAAAAAAGTGTCGTATGCTGAGTTTTTTAGTTTACTCTAATTAAATTTTAAATGTTTTAGATGAAAAGTTAACTTTTTTTTTTACAAAAAACCTTTATTTGACATATCTTTTTAAAAATATATTTTTTTTAATTTTAATTAATAATTTTTGAATTTCAAACCACCTCACCAATTTTGTAAAAAAAATATAAAGTAGTCTTATAAATTATTTTGAAAATTGCAACAAAAAAATTTCGCCCCCCAATAATTTTGAGGATGTGCTCTGACTAATACGTGTAATTAAAATCACATGTTTTTTTTAGAAGAATATGACAATTAAATATTACAAAAAAAGCAACTTTAAGCAAAAAATTAGACAAAAATTAAAAAATTCATTAAATTTATAATGGTAAACTTTGAGCACTTTGAGTGTAACGAAATTTCACATTTTTTGACCGTTTGAGACTTGCAATGGCGACATCGGAGTCTTTTATTACCTTCATTGTTCACAATGATATGATTCTTTTGGCTAAATCTGACATCTTCACTTGGGCTTTTTGTAGCTAGAGCTTTGCCTGCTTTTGGAGGATTGAAATCAAGGTTTAGCAGATACTCCACTAATACTCTTCTGAAAGATAGCTGATCATAGGGATTTGAAGTTTGTAGTTTATGAAGAGCCCAAGAATTTGTGATTGACATGTCTATCACGTGTGTCATAATTGGCCAATACCATTTCTTTCCTCTTATTGAAATGCGCTACTGGCTAATATTTTGGTCCAATAAATCAACAGGTCCCATGTATTTATTATATGTATATATTACTTTGGGCTGCCTCAACTGTATTTTTTTCTTTTCGCTTGTCGAATATCTAGTAATATTTTGAATTGGGTTAATGGATTCAAAGTTCGAAACTACTACAACGGTTTTTTTGTCAATCCATCTCAAACCTGTTTTTTAAAGGACATCCTTTTACCCTATTTTTTCTCAAAGTGCCAGTGAGTTTTATGTTATTTTCAGAAAGTTTGTCAACAAGTTTCAACGTTGTAAAGTAATTATCGGCAAAATAAGAATGTACTTTCGGGACAATTTTTTGCGTATTTTTAGCAAATTTAAATACAATTGAGGCTCCTAAGCCTTACTCATTTACAAATGTCCCTATACCTTGATATATATCACATTGGCAACAATAGCCATTAACTAGACAGTCCGACCACTGACGGTAGCCAAATTTTATAGGCCTATGTGGAAGATACTATTTGGATGGATGATTTCCAAAATAGGGAATCATAGTCTCATCTACTGTTTGAAATTCGCTAACTGGAGAACAACTTTGAAAAACTTTATTTATTTGGTTCAAAATAGGCCTTACCTTTGAGAATTTATCTTTTGGATCTAAAAGATAATTGTCGCAAAAATGAAAGTTATTTTTAATATTTTCAAATCTTTTGCGTCGCATTGCTTGGAAGGTAGTTCTGTAAACTCCAATGTTGTTGCTTTATCTTTTCCCAGTATTGAGATGTCGTCAACGTAGAGTATTACCTGGCATGTAGGGAGTCTTTCTTGGAACGTTTTGATCTTTTTTTTTATTTTTGATGATTTGACTTTTAAGTATTTTCATTGATATGGAGCAAATTTTTTTTTTTAATTTTTTCTTTTTCTATTGTTAGTTCAATTTGAAGAAAGACCTTTAAAAAACAAAATTTTATCAATAATGTTTCTGAAAAAAATTGTTTTAAAAAGTTTACTTCAAATTTAATTTGAAAAGGTAGAAAGCAAGGCCTTTAGGGTCTTTTTATTTAAAAAAAATCCCATTGCTCTCATACTTAAAATTTTTTTTTTGATTTTATTACTTGTTACGTTTTCGCAACGTTAGACTTGAAATTAGGCGAGGATTTACTTGGTAAAACATTTGGAAGAAAACCTCCAAACAACAAGGAAGTATGGTGGTGGAATGAGGAAGTGCAAAATAAAATTAGAATTAAAAAAGAGTCGATAAATTAGAGTACGATAAAAGATGAATATAAAAAGAACAAGATGAAAAAAAAGCGGTAGCAAAGGCTAAAACAAAAGAGTTCAATGCGATTTACGAAAAATTACAAACAACTAAAGGAGAGAAGAAGTTATTAAAAATAGCGAAATTACGAGAAACAGAATCAAAAGATTTTATGCGTATAAAGAAAATGAAAATCAAGGGGTACTTGTTAAGGAAAGAGAAATTAAAAAGAGATGGAAAAACTACTTTGAAACCTTATTCAATACAGAAAATCAAAGAGTGGATGTTGAAGAAGGGATCCCATATCAGGAAGATGTTGAAAATATAACAAGAGAAGTTGAACGAGCTTTGCAAAGGATGAAAAATGGGAAAGTATAGGACTCGATAAGATCCTATTTGAAGTATGAAGAGCCTTGGGCAAGAAGGTGTAAATATTTTAACTGAATTTTATCACTAAAATATTTCGACAAGGTAAAATTCCAGAAGAATGGAGAAAAAGCTCAATTATTCCTATATATAAAGGTAACGGAGATGTGCAGGATTGTGGCAATTACAGAGGTATTAAACTGATGAGTCGCACAATGGAGATTTGGGAAAAAATAATTGAAGCAAGATTGAGAAATGTTATAAAAATTGAAGATGGACAGTTTGGCCTGAGGCAAAGAAAAATTCCACATAATCTTCATCGATTTAGAGAAGGCATATGATCGAATCCCTAGATCTGAGGTGGTGAGGCAAAAAGCAGTGGCAGAAAAGTATGCTGAAATCATACAAGACATGTACGAAAAAGTGAATGCATATGATCAAGCAGTGTGGGTAGTACAACAAATTTTCCTGTAAAAGTTGAGCTCCATCAACGGTCAGCTCTCAGCCCTTTTTTTATTTAATATAGTAATGGATGGTATAACTCAAGATATCAGGGATCGGGCACCATGGTGTATGCTTTTTGCGGATGATATGTGGGGAAAATCAAATGAAAATAGCAGAAAAGTTTGAAGAGCTGAGGGAAAGGATGGAAAACAGAGGTTTGAAGGTAAACAGAGACGACGGTTTACATGAGATCAAATGATAATGGTAAAGAAAAAAACAGATTACAAGGAATAGAAATAAACGAAGTGGAAAAATTCAAATAACTGGGATGAAATATATCAAAGGATGGCTATTTAGAGTTATCATTGTCTGTTCGATACATTGTCCATTCGACACTTTGTCTTTCGACATTCTGTCCGCCCACGCGTATTAACGCATGGTGGCTAAAGTGGAAAAAAGTATCATCGATAATTTCAGATAAAAGAATTGGAATCGCGGGAAAAAGCAAAGTATACAGGAAAGTAGTTAGACCAGCGATGATTGATGTATTCAGGCTTTTTTACAATTAGGCTAAAGGTAATTTTACTGAAATGATGGATGACTGGAAAGACAAATTGAAAACAATACAATTAGAAAGGTAAAAAAAGTCGATAAAGTATCAGAGAAAGTAGACTCAGATGGTATGGCCAAATAATGAGAAAAGATGAGGATCATATAGGAAAAAAGTGATGAATATGGAAATAAAAGGGAAGAGGAAAAAAGGAAGGCCGAAACTCAGATGGATCGATTGTTTAAGAAAGGATTTCAAAGCAAAGAAATGATGTCTGGGATAGACAAGAATGGAGAAAGAAAATAAAAAAAATCGACCCCAATGGGAAAAGATGAAGAAAAAAAGAAGAAGATCCTAGTTTTTCCCAAAAATAACATAAATTTTAAAAATAGCGTATTTATAAAAGATGATTCTAGAAATAGGAACCCATTTTAAGAGTATCTTTGTTTACACTAGGCATGATAAAAGGGCCAATTAATTTTAACATAATATGATCAGTTAAACAGCTAAACATAAAACTGTTTTCAAAATAGTGGTTGCAATGTTACCTTGAAAACAGTGATAATTAAGTGCAGTGGTATTTTTTATTGAATTGTGATGCTAAGTTTAATTAGATCCTAAAAAACATACACAATCTAACTTTTTTTTTTTAAATTAATATGGTTATAATAACCAAAATGTACGTTAATTTTTTGCTTATAGAAGGGTGTGTGCCATTGTAAAATGGGCCCGTATCAAATCTAGCACACGTGAGCGTCATGGGTTGCCAGCGCCTGGTCTAAAGGTAGTACAAAATTTCTTTTTCATTTTATAAGACGGGGGATAATTTTAAGGACCTTTTTTGAAAATAAGTGTTTTATGGTTCCGTTATTACGGCAATAAATCGTCGCAAAAAAATTAGAGACTCAATTCATATCTGTTCTATGATTATTATAAATGAATAAATAAACGCATGGTGAAAGGGGCAAAATGACTTAACGAAAAATTAAAATAGGATGGGAACATTTTATTCATGATAAATAAGTTTACTTGTATATAATAGATAGATGTTTTCTTTGATTCATAAGTAAATAAAGTGGTATATTAATACTCTAAATAACTAAAACGTAAGAAAAGCTTAGTAGTAATAATAATAATTATTATTCAATAAAAGGAATTTCATAAATCTTCTTTACTTGCACAAAAAGCGCAAACAAAAAGATGGAAGAGGAGACTATTCGGCCTCCTCATGCGTTTTCCTCAAAAGATTGAGCAACATCGCGCCACCACTGTGGATCTGGGAACGGGATTGGTTTCAGCAGCCGTGCTGGTCGGCGGAAAGTAGGCGTGGACTTTGAGGCTGGGGATTTGGAGGACGAGTTGGTCGATCGCTTTGCGAGTGATCAGGGCGCAGTCGTAGAGTTCAATGTGCGACAGCTTGGAACAATTTTTGAGGTTTTGTAGGGTGGCGTTGGTCAGTTGTGGGCAATTGTCTAGTTCCAGAAACTTGAGAGTTTGGTTGCAGTAAATCGTGATGCACTTTATGCCTGTGCAAAACAAACGTATCCTGAAGTCAGCTCACCTTTTGCAGACAACAGTCCTTACAGAAAATATCTGCATCACGTGAATAAATAGTAATACTTGTAAGAGCGTAATTTAGTTTACAAATATTAAAGGGACTTCATGGGTGGGGCAGAGGCGGCGAACCTGCGGCCTTTAAAAAAGTTATTGCATAAGTTACACATGTGTTTAATACGCTCATAATTTTATCATCAAGATTAGATTGTTTTGTTTTTTAAAAATGTTCCCACTTATAACGTTCAAATAAGTTTACTTTTATCTGCAAGTTTAAGCAGTTCACGTTTTTTTCTACTTCGCTCATGCAATATGACAAATTTCGAAGTAAGCCTGTCTACATTCTGCAATTTTTAATTAATGCTATTTGATTGCAAAAAAATAATGTTAAAAAAATGCTTAGATTTTGTTAAGAAAATTTCCTTATATTTTTGATTAAAAAAAATCAATAATTTAGGAGTGGCTTAACGCTATCACTTATAAGGCGAAAAAACAAGCATTTTACCAGATTCAATATATAAACAATGGGGCTATTTTCTATTGTAAGCAATGTTCGAACTGAAGCAGCTTTGGAAAGCTACTCCCACTACAAATTAATTTCCACCTCTTTCAAAATGGAAGGTAGCTTTTTCAAAAAGTAGGGGAAGAGGATTATAGAACATCAATTTCTCAAATAAGCCTATATTCCATATAAATCTTAGCATGTATGTCTTTGAGTGCAAATTCTTGTGTGCGCATGTGTAAATACAATCTCTCTAAATGGGTGACTTTCTCATCTCTCCCAGTGTGTGTTCTTATGAAAAGTGTCTCTAAAAACTTATCTTTTCTCTAAAAAGTGTCTAAATTCTGTTATATTTGGGTGTTGCATTATCAAAGGATACACGCATACACAACTCGATCAATACGAAACCATTCAAGCGCTAGGCCATCCGCCAAAGCAAAGAGTCTATGTTTTAGTGGTGGCTAAGTGAACAGGAAGAAAATAAAAATTTCGAACTAATGTTTCAGCCTTTTGAGGTGTTGGAAAATCATTATTGGTATTTGAAATCACTCATTAAAAAGGAAAATAAATAAATTTTATATTTGTCCTCCTATTCATGCCTAAATTTATTTCTTTTGACCCAAAAATCCTTATTTTTTTTAATTTTATTATATGAGTTGAAAATATCAAACAAGGAATATTATGTATACTTATTAGAAATGGCTTTTTCATCCCTTTTGAATAAGATAATTATTTTTACCGTGTTGTCTCTTGATTTCTATAACATCAAATCAAACACAGAAGAAACTTTATTATAAAAAAGAAGCAGGATAAAGTTTTCGCCTATTCAATATGCAGCAGACTCTCGATAACTCGAAACTTTGCTTATTAACTCGAGGCAACATTTTAGTCAAGTCCCAGTTTTTAAATTCTCCAGTCTTTTTAATTCGAAGTCTGATGAAGCAAAACTTAGCTTAACTTGATGTAACTTAAAATGTGTTTGAGTTTAACATCTATGTTTCAACACTTGAATCAAACTTGTGGTTATTGATTTTTCTGTCTATGAAATATATATATCTATCCCTACTATATCAAATCAAATACAGAGCAAAATATGTTTTATATGCAAACTATAATTTATGGCAGGCTAACATTATAGTTGAATTGATTAGTGGATAAAATTATGAGGAGTTTTCTCTCACTCTCTTTATATATCTATATATACCAATCAGGAGTATTATAATATAGAATAGATTATTATCATTAATTATTATTATTTTTGTGGTCGACAATATGACCACTTTAAACGCATATTCAGATTATGACCGATATCGGTATTTTTTCTGTTCACCGAAATTACATTAAATCTAAGATTATCTTAAAGGGTGTGCAAAATTTCATCAAAAAATTTGAATTTCATTGATTTCGTAAATAATGTACATAGTAGTAATCTGGCAAAACCACATATGCTTTGTATAATTCAAATTCACATATCACTCTTTGATTTTTTGTTGCATCCCATCGTGTTGCCAGGCGACTAAATACAAGAAAATATGGGTGCGGGAATTGCCCAGTTTGCTCCTTGATAAAGTCGTCGTTCCTGCTAAAGGAAGAAGTTCAGAGAACTAAAGGGGCTAAAGTTTTGGAATCGTGTCATCACCACATTCGAGCGATATGGGAGAAAAAACCTTGATCTGTTATGGCGTTGCAATGAGACAAGCTTATTTCTTGCAGGTCCGAAAGATTCAGAGCGATGTGATTGAGGGTGGTGTCGGTGATCAAAGAGCACTCATCCAAGTCAATTCGCTGAACGAGTTTACAACTCTGGAAGAACGTTCGAAAGCCGGAGTCCGTAAGATTTGAGCATCTCGCTGCTTCGAATGTCATCAAGTTGGGACAGTTCTGGGCAAAAGCTACAACACAAAAGAACGAATTAGCATTTGTCACAAGGATATAAGACATGGACTGATATCATACCGAGTACCGTGACCGGACAATTCGCTGAAAGATATAATTCAAAGGAATTTTTTAGTGATAAAATAAAATATAAAAAAGTTAGTTTTTACTATTTCAGTTACTTACCACATAACGTCGATTTGGTGTGAATAAGTAGATCAGCAAGTCTAAGAACAAAATGTTAGAATACAATGCATCTTCGCTGTGTAAGTCGCTTCCAGTTTTAAACAGATAAGCAAGGCTGTATTTATCAAATTGAACGATGTATAGCTTGTTGACTTGCGACAACAAATAGAAATAACTTCTTTCTTTTTTTTCTACTTTTTATATTTTTTTTGTGGTTTGCGTATGCCATATTAAAAATATTATCTATAATTTCAAAATGAACCTACAAACATTTTCGTTTTGATCAAAATAAAACTTACTTATTGCATTCAAAACAATAATCTTATTTCAGATTACACATTACATTTTTAAATGACTTTTGAGATTTTTGCAATATTTACAATTATAAATAAATGTAAATTTTTTTTAATAGACGGATAAAATATTTATCCGCTATAATTTAAAATTGCATTCTTTTTATCTGATTAATTTACAATAATTCTAAAATTAAGGAAGTTTAAAGTTTAGTTCTAAATTGGTTATTTGCAGAATGTATAATAATAAATGCAAAATTTGATCTAATTCCAATCAAAATAATTAGTTTATTTTAACCGATTTCGTTATAAAAATACCGAATGTTCAATATACGACTTTTGTAGAAAGTAGGAAGCGACATGTGGCTGATATTTCCTTCGTATTTATTCGTTGAGATGGAAGAACGTGGTTGACAAAGATTTGAAAAGATATAATTTAGAGGAGAAAGATAACGCGGATAGAAGTAAATGGAAGAAATTTGATAAATCCATTGTACTATTATGTTCCATTTTGAATAAGGAAGGTTTACGAGGAAAAACTACCTTTTAAAAATAAATGATGATGATGATGATTTATTTGTACGCCATTTATATTGCCAATAATAGGACTGGTAGAAACTCACTTGGGTCCTTTTTGGACGCAATCAGAAGGGGGTATAGGTGAAGCTAGGATATTAAGACATTTCAGATTGCTCATGATAGGGGACGAAGAAAAAAGAGAACTTTTTTATAATAAAAAAAAACTACTATATTTTTTATCTGGACTTCTAAATGCTATCAATAAACTTTCCATGCTTTAAGATCGATCATTTCTGTTGATCTAAATTTTGTGTTATGCTTTCCGAACCTGTAATTTTTTATTTGTTAATTTTCCAATCCCTATTTAAGCATATTTTTCGCTATTTTTACAGAAATAATGTTTCAAATAAAATACACGTCTAAAGGAATGTAACAATTGTAAACAATTTTCTTCATTGTAGTCACGTGGAAAATATCATTTATATTCGTTGATTCATACTTTTTCGTAAAACAAATTGGTAATAATCCTACATCGAATCTGCTAGTCTTACTTCATTACGAAGTAGTTGTTTTACATAACAACGCCTGGGAATCTTTTGCTGAAGCACTGAAGTGCTTCGTATAGAAAGTCGACTGCCAGACGTGCTTACATTCATACACTATGTTTTTTTTAATTTCAATCCACCTATAATACTTGTAACGGATGCCTAGCACGCTCGTGACGCTCCCTTACCACTCCAACAATCTCTCTTCTATCTCATAACCACCCTCACGAAAACCCTTTTCCACCCCTATCTTTCATTCTTCTTGATTACATTTAAATTTTAATTCAGATCATTTTTAGGATGTTTGATGTTTATAAAAATTTCTTAAATAATTTTTTTTATTAAATGAAAAATTTATCTGAAATTATCACTAACATTTAAACTGCACCAACAATTCTTCTACGCTCATTTATTTTGTTGGTAAAAGCTTTCATCAGTTTTTATATTCTACATTTTTAAGTATCCTTCAGCGTACAATGATTCAAATAGTGTTGTGTCACTGTATTACGATTCCGTGTTCCGCTGGAGCTTGTCTCGCTAGAAGCAACTGAGACATGCGATGATAAGATACTCTCACTCAGTGATATCCATTTCAATGATACTGCCCAATGAGGAATGCAATTAATCGCGGCCATTATAAATTCCGGGGAATTTTATTTCTGAAGAAAGGCCATTAAGCCAAAATAAGGAGCGACATTTTTCCCTTTTGGATCGAAAATGCGATGTAGCATTTAAAGAATATGTTTTCTCTAGAAGGAAACGCATTCATACTTTTCATTTTGCACATAATCGTTTCGTGTGTGCGCTTATTACCAGCCATGGCTTGCACTAAATTTTCTTTTAAAAATTGAACAAAGCAGGAGGATGGCTTGTATTTGGGTGAGAAATAAATTATCAAGTCTTAGGAGTATATTAAAAAAAGAATACATTGTAGAAGCTTATTTTTACGACTAAAACTAAAATCAACTAAACAAATATATTCAAAAACTTATCTTCAATTGACATGTTGTTTATTAATGTTCGTTTAATTTTATTTAAAAAATTGGAAAAGGCTTCTATTAGGAGGTGACAGGTAATATGGGAACAGGGGCGCACATCCGGGGGGGGGCGACCGAATAAAATGTGTTTTCAGGGGGGGGGGGGGCGCAATTGCCCTTCCCCCCCCCCCCCCCCCCCCCCCCCCATAATTTTATATAAGTTAGAGTTGCTGCTTGTTTATAAAACATGTAGATCATCGCATTTTTCCTATCGAATATATTTTACAGACGATGCGTGAGAGCTAAATAATAATAATCCATTGCTTTATGCACACAATAAGTAAGCAATGTTTATCACAGTGTCTCCTCTTTCTAGTATTTTTGAGCAAACACATGTTGATGATCCACTAGATTTTCTCATCTTCTGTCACAGTGATTCTATTTCTCTTTCCGTCTCCTGTGTCTCTTCCGCTTTCTCTGCTAAAACTCAATCATTCACTCAAGCTCACTCAAGCCCTCTTCTCTTGTTAAGCTCTCCTATCTCATTCAGCTCTCTTCTCTCCAGTGACGTAGCTCGGCTGGGGCATGAGGGGCCGTGCCCACACTCCTATGTACCGCATGGTGCCCCATGCATCTTATGCGATATCAGTTTTTGAAAATTTCTTCAATGAAAGGATCAAGAAAGTATAAATAATGTTGCGCAAGTTTTTTGTTTTAAAATTGTGCCCTTCTATCAACTTTTTTTTGACTACACCACTGCTTCTGTCTAGTTTGCATTTAGAGTTAAATTAAAATAGTTTTCAATCGTTACAATTTTATATCAATAAAATATTGTTAGACTCGCGCTAAGAACTTTTTTTCAACAAAAGTCACTTAATCTTTATCACTACGTTTGCTACATTTTGTAACATTTGAAAACTTTAATTTTTTCAAGTCAAGAAATTTTTTTCAATAGTTATTTTGGAATGAATATTTTGACTATCTATTCAGTTTAAAAGCAAGAATACTCTATTTGCTTAATATTTGAGCAAAGATATTTTTTATAATGTTCGATTCGACTAATTCGATATTCACGATTCGAAGTAACTGTACATAATCAAATCATTTTTTTTAAGAAAATTTGTTGATTATTATAATAAAAATATAATATCGAAACAAAATGTTTCAGTTGTTAAAAATGTACTTGATCTATTTATGACAGCTGTCAGAATTTTATTTATAGACAGAAATATTCAAAAAAAAACGCAATGATTTTCTTTTCTCGTATACTTTGATTTATGTTAATTTGGTCCTCGGACATTTCGCCCCATTATTTTCATAAGATAGTTCGTCCCATGGACAATTCACCCCATTATTTTCATAAGACAGTTCGTCCCATGGACAATTCGCCCCATTATTTTCATAAGACATTTTGTTTCATGGACTCATGGACAATTCTAAAAAATTAAGAGATAAATTGATTAATTTGAAATAATTTAATAGAGATAAAATAAACAAGAATATAAATTTTTTTAATAATTTTACACATATAATAAGCAAAGATGGATGATACTAATAGCCTATGAGACAATTTGTCAGGGGGCGAAATGTCTGTCGACCGTTATTTAAATAATTTTTTAATTATAAGGGCTAGCTACTTAAACGTTGGCTTTTGCTGCTTATAAAAACTTGAAAATATCAAATAAACTCTCATTCTTTATGCCTCCTATTATTTTGAAATTATTCTGAGAACAGACGGTTCCATTTTAAAATAGTGAAAATTGCTTTATTAGTTTATTTTGTTTCCTTTCTCTCTTATGTTAATTATGTAGCAAATTTTTCAATTTTGGGTGGTGCAGTGGATGTATTTTCATTGACCAGGCACTGATGTACCGCTTATGTCAAACTATGAACAAATTTGTATCGATGAGGAATCGAATCCAGAGTCTTCTGTGCTATGTCCATCATCTCAACCAACCTGTCATGCCACCCATAGAGTATGCTGTAGGGGATACATCAAATTAGTTTTCAAAAAACTTAAGTTATGCACTAAAATTTTTTAGTTTTTGTTGAACCTCTATAACTTTTTTTCCTTAAAAGTTATTATAAAAGGCAAATCATTGCAAAATGTTAACAGTTATTTTACTTTTTGTAGCTTGTATAATGAAATAATGCGATCTTAATTTTTTGTTTTATTTTTGTTTGCACAATTATAACTTCGTTTTATACCCTTGCCCTTAAATCAATCACATTTTTTCATATAAACATCACAGGTTGTCTAGTAGACTCTTTGCCTTTAGACTACATTCACTGATATAAAACTATCCAACCTTCAGTTATTTGTTTTCTCTATGAATCAAATATCCTTTCATCAATTCCTGTAATGTGCCTGATAGACTACTTCATTTTTCAAATGAAAAACCCTATTCCACCCCCTAACATTTTTGGATTTTTTTAAACTATTGTATATTCGATGGTTGTAGGTAAAAATGCCCCCAATTAAAAAGTATGAAAAAATGTCCCCTAATTTTTGATTTTCAGGATTTTTTATAATTATATAAATATTTTTATTTGGTACCGTTTTGAAAAGCTAAATTCCTAAAATTTCTTAATCTATAGGGTTTTTTCTTTATAAAGTTCTTGAAAACAATAGCAAAGGTGCATATTTGTGGGAATGTGTTCTTAAAATCAGTTAAAATACAAATTATATTTAGAAAGTGTTCTGATACACACAAAGTCCAAAAATATTTGCTATTTTATAAAAAAAAATTTTGTATTTAAAAAATTGTCGTATGCTGAGTTTTTTAGTTTACTTTAATTAAATTTTAAATAAAAAGTTAACTTTTTTTTTACAAAAAATCTTTATTTAACATATCTTTTTTAAAAATTTTAATTAATAATTTTTTGAAATTTTTTGTGTTGGGGCATTTTTTCCTAATTTAAATTGGGGCATTTTTTTCGGGGCATTTTTTCCTACTTTTTAATTGTGGGCATTTTTTCCGGGGGTATTTTTTCTGCGCACTATATTTGATATGCAAATTTAATTAAAATATTTTCGCTGGAAGTATAGTATTTAAATTCACCAATTTTGTAAAAAAAATATAATGTAGTCTTATAAATTTAGGACTTTAGGGTATGCGCTGAATACACTCTATTTTAAAGGATATTTGGTCTCCCGTGGTATTTCCAGACCACTAATTTTGAAAATTGCAAGAAAAAAATTTCGCCCCCCCCCCCAATAATTTTGAGGATGTGCGCCCCTGTATGGGAAACATGCTCCAAAAATGTCAACACAGACTATAATACCGAATAAGTGTTGATATTTTGTGTGAAATTTAAATAATCCTTTAATAGTTGCCTGTGTTCATCCTCTTAGCTGTAGAATGAGGCAGTACATGTAGGCTTTGATTTTTAAATCAGCATGAATATAACTAACCCATTTTGCACACCCAAATTCGTTAGAGGGGGCAACTTCATTCGCTGTTCCACGGCCAATAAATCAAAATTATTTGAAGCGTTGATAATGCATTGAAGTCTGATGACTGTAAAGAGTAGACTGGGTATGCAAAAAGTTTTGTCAAAACCCCTTCAGCTCAACCCCGAATAAAAACAATTAACCACTCACTTATTGATATGAAGGCAACAGATGGCAATTATGATGACAGCGATATCACGAACACAACTCACATTTGTTATTGGGAAAAAGTTTCTTGTATTATACGATTTTATGTACTTGCGCCCACTTAAAGTGTACTTTGTTGTGGGTATGAACACTTTATTTTGTTTTATTTCAAATTACTCAATATAGTCTCTTTTTCTGGCATAAATTGGTTCAATCTGTAATTAACAACCATATCATGATGCACTGGAAATTTTCTGTCAATTTTCTGATCTCTTTGCCGACATTATTTTAGGACTTAGAGTGCCCTTATGAATATTGTCGCATCTGTAGGAGCTTTAACGATTCAAAGTAAAATAGTAGAGATCTTGAACTCTGCGTTCGGAGGTGCAGAAAAGATGATAAGTGGAAAGAATTATCTCACAATTTACGATCTTTATGAGAGACAGTTAGCAACCAGCATTTTAACAGGATTAATGACCTATTCAAGTAATCTCTAGGTAAATTTAGATGGAAATGGTACAAGATGATGTTAGCTAAATAGGTACAAAATAAAAAAAAAGAGAATGTACATCTTTTTATTCTTATTCTCAACCCGATGACATGTCGATGAGCTTCAGAATTTCGATTCTCAAGAAGATGCGACTAAAAAGAAATAATATACCATGCACAATGTTCTGATGACACTTCAGCATTTGTTCTTCAAAGATAGACAAATAATTGACATAAAGATTTTTTAAATAGAATAAGGTAGCCAAATAAACTGAATGTGGAAGTTTGTAATGACCAATTGGCTCTGTGGTTTCCATATCTTATAAAACTGTTGAGTTATAGGCAAATTTTTCGCATTTAACTACCATTCTTTTACTTTACAGTTCTACTACTATAAGTGTTAATAGCAAAAAGCGTAGTGAGTTGACACTCGTATAAAAATGATGACACACAGACAGTGCCGTATTAAGAAAATTATTTTAGAGGGGGGAGGGGGGGGGCTTTTAAAATAATCATGATAACTACGTGGCTATTATTAATGAAGTTGGACGTTTCAAAGATAAAATTCGTATTACATTCTATTTCAAATAAACTGGAAGGCAAACAAATATAAAAGATCGATACTTCATTTTAAGAAATGGGGTATTGCCCAATGCTCCCTTGAATACCGAACTGCTTAAAATCAACTCAACAGTAATGTGCAAAAACATCATCGTTTCATGCAGGGTTCAGCCCTTTAGGCCCCAATATATAGCATTTTAATCTAAAAATATATAGCGCCCTTCCCTCCCTTCTCGAAAAAGAAAAAAGGCGAAGAACCGATGAGAGAGGCGTCGGTGATGTGCGAGCAGCCAGAGAGACAGATGTTCTGGAGTTTGGGGCAGCCTTGGGCGAGGGCCGTGATTGCGATGTCATTGATGTTGATGCAGGAGTGCATGTCCAGCGTGTTCAGGGAGGAACAGTGCTCTGCGATGTGCACCACGGCAGGAAACGTCAGTTGGATGCAGCCGCGCATCAGGAGCGTCGTTAGACGGGAACAGCCTGCGAAAAGCGACTTAGTGGTATCAAAGGAGAGAGCATACTATTCTGTTTATTTATATATTTGTATATCATATATACATATTCCAAACGTTTCTTGATTTATTCCTCTTCTAGGGTTAATTAAATAAAAATTGAAAGTCTAAAATGTTTGGAAAAAAATTTGCTACAAATCTTAAATTTATACGCAATTAGCCATTCCATTCCCTAAGTGATAATGGATAATTTTACATAATGAAAGTTTGTACAGAAAATAAAAAGAAGACAATAAACATAGGAGACTTTTATTGTTCTCAAATGAGTAAAGCGGTACCTAATGGGTTAATGAGCTAAGAGTTTTTAATTTTAATTATTAATTTAAATAATTTTCGGAACATCTGAAATGGAATTTTCAGAACATTTGAAATTCGGAAGAAATCCGAAATTTTTACAACGAAATATTGCAAAAATCATATATATTTAGAGAAGTTACATAAGTTTTAAACTTTAATCAAATTGTTAAGATAAAATGATGTCTAAACGAGTTTGTTCATCTTTGGAAGAAAAAGTTCAAGAAATAGAGTGTTTTAATCAAGGTTTAACAAGTGAATGAAAATTGACAGAGAAGTTTAAAGTTGGTAAGAAACAAATACATAAAATATTAAAACAGAAAAAAAAGATACTTGACAAGTATCAGAATAATCACAATAATCAAAGCAAACGTTTCAAAATTATTACAAGCAATGAAGAAATAAATCCACATCTGTTCAATTTACTGTAGGCCATATTCAAAAAAAAAGCTCTAAAATATGCAAAGGAATTTTCTTTCAAAGCATTCTAACTGTTGGTAAGAAGCTTTCAAAGCAGGACACAATATAGGTGGTGGAACTTTTTCCGGTGAGAAAAGTAGTGCAGATAAAAATGTTATAAAGATTGGATGTCCAGATTGCTTGAAATTTGCAAAGATTATGCTTCTTCCGATATTTTTAACATGGACGAAACTGGAATATTTTTTCGTGATTCCCGCAGAAAAACTCTCAAAATAAAAAGTTGTTCTGCAAGTAAAAGATCAAAAGATAGAGCCCGTTATACACATGTATGACTGGAGCCTCTCATCCTTTGAAAATGAGAAAGTGCAAGATGTTTCAAAAATATCAATTGTTGTGATCTCCCTGTCATGTATCCTTGATTATTTCAAATATACTTTATTTGAAGAATGGATTAAAAACTGGAAAAAAGTAACGCTTCATCACGTTTTTGGAAAATATTAGACTAATCTACTTACCAGTAAACACAGGGTGTGGATGTCTTTCTCAAACAAGGCACACAGGAATAATTCAATCTTTAAAGTTAACGTTTTGAATAAGTTAATTAGGATATGTAATAAATGAAATCGACAAGTATAAAACCAAAACAGGTGATGAGATTTAAAAGAGCGTTAGATATTGCAAACAATATTCTGGGTATCAAGTTCTTAGAACGAAATTAATGACACAACAATTCAGAAATGTTTTTTAAAAGAAGATTTGTAAGCTCAACTTTGAATACAGAGCAATCTGATGAGAATTTTCAGAATCATGAACAAGAACCTAGTTCTATCTTTTCAAATTGATGAAAATTTCAATGATTTATTGGTTGACGATAATAACATGGTGGAGACTACTGATGAATATCAGATAAAGTGCGATCGAAATGCTAAAGGTATTTTATGTCTTCAAGTAATTTGAAAATGAAAGCGTCGAAAAAAGTAACGAAGAAATAGAAGTGCCTGTTTGCTCCTTATTAGAAGCTGAGGATTCTGTTTCAACATTAATCAAGAATGTAGATAATTTAAAATTAAAAGCTTTTTAGTGTAAAATCAAGTTTTTAATTTTATAATAAAAAGAAAAATTTGAATACTTTTTATATAAAAAGTAATATTTAGCATATATGTCGCCAAACTTAATTTAGCGACCACCTGTCTTAACGGACCTTTTTTATTGAGTCCCTTGAGTGGTCGCTTAATACAGGTTTATTATGTATGAAATGAGAGACAGCGTTACAACGTCGTAAATTTTGTTTACATTAAAAAAAATTTGCTACTTGATTTTGATAAATGTCGACACATCTGTGTAAAAATTGTTTTTTTCGATAAGGTAACCTTTCAGTCAAGCTTAGGTTTCTATTTTTGATGGACCAGCAAATTTTTTGAAAGATATTGAAATAATAATTAATTAATAAGCCACTTTTATAAAAAACATTTAGTAATTGACTTCGACTCCATCACTTGTTCAGACTCCATGCCACGAAACCGTATCCATTTCTATTGGTGAAGGTAAAGGTATCATGTGGTGTTTTCATCAAGATGACACCTGAAACGCTTGTATCTAACTATGAGCAAGGAAGGTTTAAAAGTGAAATCGAACCATAAACCTTGTAGTACCAAATCCCTACATAAGAAGGCATACCAACATATGGCCAAAATGGGCAACTAGCAAAAATTATAATTATAAATGTATTTTTTAATATATAGTACCTCGTTAATCTTGGTTAATGCGAAGAGAACATTTGAAAAATCTATTCCGATAATGAAATTATCCAGTTTGTGAAAAAAGAATGATTTCGGCGTCAAATGTTAAGGAGTCAATATAATACACCATAGTATTGCTGAAATAGCACAAATGCTTAATTATAAAAAATGTTAAGGCTTTTATCTTTTCTGCATTCGAAGGTGAGAAGAGAAAGAAAAAGTTTAGATAAAAAACTATCAGTAGGGATAATGAAATCTGGATTAACGAAGGTTGACTGTATTATAATTTACAATTTATAAATTATAATGTCAAATACTGTAAATCATGGAATTTTGGTGACATTCTTCGCGCGCATATTAAACTCTTGCAAATAACATGAAGATCGCAAAGATAACACTACGCGAACTTTTTTAAATAGCCAATCGCCAAAATCTAACTTCCACTAAAATTTCTCGATTTAAGAAAAAAATGTAACGTTGATGCATATGCATGCACGCACACATATCTGCAATAATAAACACTACTAAAAAATCTAAAAATAAGAAAGCCTTAAACGACGATTCACCCGTTTTACCATTTTGAAAATATGGTGCATTCATGTGTCTTAAAGTGCTTTATCAGAGGCATACTAGTTGAATACCCGAAAAAAATTCAAGGAAGACTTTTTTTTATTCTGGGATAATTTTGCGAGTCACAGAACAAAACTTCCTCAAATGGAGCTCAAAAAATTACATAGTTTGGGAATCACTTATCTAGACAACATTACTCAAAGGCTAAATTGATGATGATTGATACAAAGAGTGTCCATTGACTTATTGTGGAATTTTTATTTTGAAATTTTCGTAATTGGCAGTAAAAATGTCGTTTTACACAACATATATCGCGAGCCATCTCTAAGAACAAATCAATAAAAAGATAAAAATAATTGCATGTGATGGACGATTTATTTACTAAATAGTTTTAGAAATCTTCAAAATGATACCTTTGACTAGAGAAAGGATTCCGGCTTCGGTAATGCGATTGCACCAGGACATATTGAAAAAGGTTAAGTGGGGACAGCCTTGAGAGATGTACTGCAGGCCGGTGTTCGTGATCTGGGAGCAGGAGGCGATTTCAAGCAACACGAGTTTGTTGCAGTGTGTGTCGATAGAGAGCAAGGCTGCGTCCGAAATCCGCTTACAGTCCGTTAGAATGAGCTGAACAAATGGAAGCAACCGAGTGAGTTATAGAGCTACTTGATGAGATAATCGTCACCTGGTATACCTTCCACACCTTTTCTTATTTCCTTCTTTAAAGTTTTTTATTCATTCCCGCTAAATACACGAATCATTTTTTTACCCCCTTTTCTTGATTTGAAAGAAAAAATAACAGATTCCTTAAATTCAAAATGTTTTTTGAGCGCATAATATTTTTACTTCAAAATGGCTCGTTTTTACTTTAAATTTATATTTTTTATATTCTACTTAAGCTATTAACACCAAACATCCTTTTTGAAGTCTGAACTTAATTGAAACTTCAACATATTATTATTAATGATCAATATTAGTGTTTTTTATATTCAAAGAAGTTAAAAAAGAATAAAAATGTCTAAAAGTAATTTTTAGTTTTGAAATTTGTATTAATCTAAGATGGATGCTATGTAGAACATTAGTTATGAAGGCGAAGTTTACAAAATGTACACTCTAGTCTAGCGTCGTTCTTACAAAGTCTACATCGACTTTGACTTTTACTTGCTTCTAGTTGATGCGAATCAGCGTCTATTCTAACTCTTTTACCTTGTGGTCCAGGACGATTTGATTTCCTAAGATTTGTAAGTAAATTATAGTGAGAAATCCTATATCTTATTAATATAGTTTTACCTGAATGCTTATTTTATTCGTGAGCTGGACATAATTTAGGTCAGGAGTAACCAAACTTTTTTTGAAGCAGGCCGGATTATTAAAAATTTAAAAAACGCGGACCGGAATATTGAAAAGTTAAAAACATTGGCATTATGAAATTCCTATTAATACTTGTTTAAAGCAAAATAAAGCAAATGCTTGGATGTTTTTCCTATGGATGTGACAAAGATGATACACTAAGAATACATAAAAAGTGGAAATGAACACAATAAAATTTAAAAATATGCAAAATTTAGCTGGGGGTCGGATCTGGCCCGAGGGCCGTAGTTTAGTGAACCCTGATCTATACGTATAACCGTGTTTTCCATATACACTAAAAAACATTAATTCATGTTGACGTTAACCGCGTAATTTGAAAGAAAAAATTCCAGATTTCTTGAATTCAAATGCAAATATAGTTATAAGTATAGATATATAAAAAACATGCTTTGGAGATATGCTCATCTTGCCCCAAAAGGAACTTTCCCTAGTGCAGTGTTTTAACAACTCGTTTAGGGCATGTTGTCCGATTTTAAAAAATATTTAAAATTTTTATCAATGATACAGAGGTGCGGAGTCGAAGATTTTTATTGGATACGATTATGCGTCGAAGTAGTCAGACTTTAAAATATATGAAATTTTTGTAAGTTCTTGTGGTCGGAGTCGTGTAATTTATCTCCGAGTCCGTAACTCGGGATCTAAAGCAGTGTTTCTCAACCTTTTTTCTTTCCAAGCCCATTTTTAGTGCAAAAAAATCTCAGGCCCACATAACTTTTTAAGAGAAACCCAATGCTTTAATTTAAACGTCATATGATCGTATATAGAACTACATGACCTTTAATAAAGTTTAAATAATAATAAAATCTTTATTAGCATAAAGAATGCGAACAATAATTGTTGATTGAAAATTTAAAGTTTTCACAAAATGATAAAAAATTATTGAGAACTTCTACAAGTCTACACTGAACAAAACATTTGATATAAGGCGACGAAGAAGAGTGTGTGAGAGAGAGAAAGAAATTGAGAGAATGAGATAACGTGGAAGAGAGTAAGTGATGAGGAAAATTATTCAAACACAAGACTCACGACAATTGCAGGAGGAAAATAATAAAGTTTTTTTCCGTGTTTATTATTATCCCTTTACCATAAAATGGCTTATGAATAAGTGTGTTTGTATTGAAAAATCACATCTCTAAATAAATAAATAAATCCTAAAGAGCAATTACAAAATTTTAAATCACTGAAAAAACGAAAAATTTTAAACCTAATGTAATATTCTTGAGGCCCACCTTAAGCCCAAAAAAATATACAGGCCCATTTTCAAACTTTAAAAACCCACTTGTGGGCCTGAGGGCCCACGTTGAGAAACACTGATCTAAAGCAAAAACTTTGGCTAGAAATATGTTTAAAAGAAAAAATTTTAACAAAAATTTAAGACCAAATGAATATTTTGTGTGAAATTGACAGTATTTACCTTTCCTTTTTCTTGGAACTAGTAAAGGCAACCCCTTTTATTTTAAAATACAAACGAATTATCTTTACGTTATCTATCACTGTGAGCATTAAAAGCTATTGGAACAAGCATGAAATAGAATTAAACGTATGGTTGGAAGTAGGAGAAATATGGTGAACTCATACTTATCACAATTAATGGCGTTAAAAAGACGTTAAATTTTAAAGCAATAATTTCGCAACAAAAAATAGCTTTTAATTTTGTTTAGTAGTTACATTTTCTAATTCATTTTTTTATTCAATCAATTAAAATTTTTAGAACATTTTATCAAAAATAAATTAGTTTTAATGTAAATATATTTTTTAATTATTCTTTAATCACAGGGGAATTATCTTTACCTGGTGCACTTTCAGAGGAATCATCTACACTTGGGTGCCTTTCAGTAAGATTGTCTTTACTAATGTAGACCCAGAGAGATTAATTTTACTCGACACTCTTTTATTTTGTTTTACAAAGACGTTATAGTATGAGTTGATTCCCCTGTTTACATTTCATGTTCAAAAACAAATCATCTGAGGCATAAAAAATATTCAAATATTTGGAAAGCAACTACCAATCATCACACTCTTGCCACAAATTTTTGAATAGCATATATCCGCCTTACATATTTTTATTCCTCTCGGAATCAAATTTTTATATTCTTTCATATTTTATTTCCGCGCTTATTTCCTATGAAATTAACGCAAGACAAGTTGTATCGTACTTCGAAACGCAAATAGTAAATAGCTATGGACCATCCAACATAAAATCATGGACCACTGCTAATCCATCAACAAGCAGTTAAGAAACACTTACACACTCGACTCTATGCATATATTTTTTTAATTTGGAATCTTAGGTTGTTAATTATTATATATTCGCTTAGTTAGCTATTTATTTAGCTTGTTATTTAAGCATCAAAATTTTTCTCAATAATTTCAAATAAAAGTTGAAAGATAAGCTGGTTGTTTCACTTGGTGGGCGAATTGAAAGTCCACTGGAAAGAGTTGATAATGCGGATGAGGCGGGTTACTTAATCATTTTTGAACATTTTGGCCCACTTTTTTGTCTACCAGTTCTCTGAAAATTTTAGTGCCAATGGTAGGGCAAAGTGGTTGACAATTTCACAAAGCTTGGAGTGGGCATTGGCGCTCTAGAATTCTCGAATTGTTCAGTCCGAAATGAATTTGATTCTTTTGTGAATGTTTGCCCAGAAAATCTGATAAATCAATCAACAGGTTAAAAACATTCTAGATTTTTAGAATGAAAATAAGGAGAAAGGTTCGTGTGAAGTTCATCAATTAGCTTGAGTCTTTGGATAAGATGCTAAAAGTATGCTGGGATGAAACTAGAACCGCCTTCCATCTAACAAACAAAAAGCATCTCTGAAGGTTTAAACACTGCAAGTTAATTGATGACCTGCAGTCTCTTCTCACTGCACTATATAAAGATTTGTTCTCTAGCTCTTTTTGCATTTAATTTCTTACCTACTCTAATTTCAACTAAAATAAGCAGAGTTAAAAATTAGTGGCCCATATTTTCTTGTTTGTAGATAACATAATAAGCCTAACTTCGTTTAGCTTTCAGTTTAAAAATTGGTAAAGCAAGTAAATGCTATTGGAAAGGGGAGCAATTCACCGTATGGTCCTGAAGCCACGAGAGTTGGGGAATAATATTCCTTCATAATTGAGTTGATAGGGATGTTACTATTGGAGTCCAACCCATGACGAATAGATCAATACCCATCGGTTCTATAAATAGGCCACCTGCAGACAACCTTTCTAAATGAAATGAGAAGCCTTATCAAGAGACCAATCAAAATTCAAAGTAGAAAGAGCAATATGAACCTTTTGAATGTTTGGGCATTGCTCGCAGATGATGCCGACTCCAGCATCATCAATGTCTTGGCAGCCGTGAAGAGAAAGGTATTTCAGAAAGGAGGAACACTGCTTGGACAATCTCTGCATAACGGTCCTATCAATCTTGGTCTGAAAGGTGAACAGATCAACTCGTTGCCAGTTTGCGCCATCGAGTGCCAACGAATTCCACAAGTGATTAACTTGCGCACACCTAAACAAATGAATGAAAAACGTTACTTATTTTTAAGTCGAATTATGATTTGTTTAAAACTTTTATTGCACATTAAAAATAATTGCTTATGTGTGTAACTGATGAACAGGACATCTAAGTGAAGTACTTTTAAAATAAAATTTATGAGGTGAAATTTGATTGGCTGAAAGTTGTAGATGCAATGACAAAACAATTTTTCATATGGCAACTGTTTAGATCTTTCGTGGACAACTTTTCAAATTTGAATTCGTACTGACAGCTAATCAAACTTTCAGAAAATAAGTAGTAACAGAACAAAAATTTTGTGATGATGAGTATCAACTTCGTTATTCAAAGGAGCCTTATTTGGTGAAAATTCATCCGGTGATGCCGAGATGTAAGTATGCACGCTCAAAACAATAGCACTTTGGACAACATGGTTCCCTTACATATTAAATGTTTTATAAAATATCATCGAACAACTTTTTTTAAAACAAATTTTTTTTGTTTTTTAAGGCAGACCATTTATTGTTGAAGGGGTGAATATCCACCCGTAGCATATCTTAGCTTGTACATTGTGAGTAAACATTCAAACCCATTTATGACATAAATATATGTAAAAAATGAACGGAAAAAAAGTGAAGTATTATGTTGCGAAATATTTTTCGGCATGTAATAAGTGTAATAACACGGCAGTAATGGGTATATTCGAAATTTAAATTATACAAATGAAATGCAAACGTAAAAATTATGATAAAAATATTTTCTCATACCAAAAGAATAAGGTTACAAAACATATTAGCATTATGTATTCTAAGTGTGATATTATTTGTTTATCAAAGTGACGTAGCTAGAAGACGGAGAGTTCTTTCTATTTCAAGTCGAAACCGCTATCCACACTTAATTACCGAAACACGCGAAAATGTCTCGTACACAAGTAATTTCGTCGAAAAGTGAACCCAAATGGCATTTGATGAGATTATAAAGGCCCTGCAGTAGTTTATGCTCTAGCTTTGAGTAATGATATGGAGAAAATGTTAACTTTTATATCGAGTATATTTCTAGCAAATGCTTAAAGTACACTTCAATATAAAATACCCAATTTATCTATCCTTATTTTTTGGAGTGTCTTATTCGAAGATGATAATTATTCAAAATATACAATAATATTTAATAAAACAATCAAACAATTAAGAACTTAGCATTCATATGACATTTTGTAATGTTATAAAAAGAAACTTGATTTTATGTTAGAAAATATTTCAATTTAAGATGAAGAACAGTGTCGGCATTAAAAACAAGTTCAGAGATGAGCTTATAAAAGGGTCAAAAATATTTAGAAGATAAAAATCAATATTAATAGTGCATATATGAGTTTGTTGTTTCCATACACATAGATAAAAAATTTTTAGGAGGAGAGCGAGAGGGCCTGATGAAATAATTGGAGGGGCTTAAGAGCCCTCTTGACCACATTGGTGCCACCACTGACACATATTAGACGAATCACAATTCACAATACGATTAGACTAAAAATTTAAGATAAGCTAATAGTCTGACATTTTTATATTCTTTCACAAGAAAGTCACAAAGAATGTTGTTTTGAATTCAACGGTCTTGGTCAAGTTTGATACAAGCAACACAGAGTGCGCCTTGTCGATGAAAACACACCGTGGTACCCTTTGCCTTTTACAAGAAAACAAGAAGAGAAAAACAAGTGATTCCTGACCTGCAAAGAGAAACAACGTCTAAGTAGGAGAAAATCCTGAAGAGAAGCTCTTTGGGAAGCTTTTTTGAGATTTTGTCAGTGCTGTCGTTGTTGAAGAGGGATTGGTGGTGGAGAAGGTGATGACTGGAGTGGTGGTGGGTCGAAGACAAATGCGATTTCAACAAAGAACGATTCATTTCAACGGAGAAAGCCAATGAATGTGGTGATGGGTTTGGACCTTTCGCTCAAGATACCTCAAAGCATTATTTGCCTAGATACAAAGCAAGCATTTACTTCGCAAAGTGTGTGTGGATGGCGAAATAGATGATTGACGAGTAGGCGATGAATTGATTGTATCGGGGCACGCACATCTTCCAATCAACCAATAAATTTCATTCCCAAAACTCTTGAAAGCAGACTCCAGGCGTGTTCTTGTTGCATATCCTATAAAATGTTTAGAAATTGGGAATAAGAATTGTCATTAGAGCATCCGATATCAGTTCTTCGAAAATTTTATCCCTACGTGCTGCACATGTGCTCATATGATAATAAAAATAAAATATAATCAAAACAGTCTTTTTACTTAAGGCACAACATACACTGATCTTTAAAAACTGAGAAAAAGACAGCTTACTACGGAAACTTAGCGTTTTGGAAATATGTTGTGCAAATGAAGCTATCATCTCATGCTTTTTTAATAACCATAACAATTTTCAGGGCCGGCTTTAGGCCCCTGCAACCTATGCAGCCGCAGTAGGCCCCGCGCTTCTCATTTTAATTTGGATGATATATTGTATGATTTCCTTAAACGCAAGGTTCGCAAAGTAAAGTTACTTTGATCGTCATTTTGTGTTAATGAAAAAGTAATAAAACAAATCCCTTTTCTTTTTTTCTAAATCTTATTTCTCACTTTTAATCTTTTTTCCTACCCGCACTGGGCCTCGCGCAATCCATTTTGCATAGGGCCCCACGAACACTAGGGCTCTGACAGTTTTAAATACATTTTGAAAAAAATGTAACTAGATAGAGCTCAAACTATATGAGATATTTATCTCTTGTTTAGAATTTCTAATTTACACAAACTTGCTCCAAGAGTTCAGATAAATTCTCTTGAACTGAGTCGTATCAACCGTTTTATAAGATATATAAAAATTTATTGCTTCAATGAATTAGAATGCAAAAAAGAATCCTTGCGAATCCTTTGATTACAGAGCTGATTAAAAAATATCGTTCATTGAACGAAAATGTTAGTGACAACATTGTAATTTTGATTAAATTTTTGTTGTTTTAGAAATAATGTCTCGACAGGTGATTTTTTTAATCAAAGCAAAATGCATGAAACTATTAGGTTCTGTTGAAGAGAATAAAGAGACGTGGAAAAACACAAAAATGATTATCCAAAGCCTTTGAAAAATCATGAGTTTGAAATTTTGGACGAGTTTCATGATAATGATGAAGAATTAGAACTTTTTACAATTTCACTGCAATGTAGTAACAAAGTTAGATATGCCAACAAAATTACTAATTCTTAAAATAAGAAAATTAAAAATAGCTAATAATTATGATATAACTACAGACGAAGTCAGTGTATTGCCTAGATTTTCTGAGTGGCGACTCAGATCGGGATTGGCAAAAAAACCCAAACGGATTAGGCTTTTTTTATATTAAAACTTAGTCTTTTAGATAACTTACTTTTTAAAGCAACAACAGGAAATTATTTTATTTAAATAAATACATACATGCAGAAATAAAATATTTTATATTTTTTTTCTCGCATTGAAAAAGCTTTTGAAATCTTAATTGGGGAAATGCATTGCTAGCCTCAATTAGATTATGATAGCAGTCAGTTGCTTGAGAACGGGGTCGAGGCAAGTAGAATTTGATAAAAATATCCGTTTTAACTGTCAGAAAAATCTTACTTCAAAAAGAAGAAAAGTATTTTGGAAAAATATTGAGTGTTTGACATTTTGCTAGTTAGCAATTATTAACACATTTAGCAATAATTGGGGTAAGCGAGTTTACTCAAGCTTAACTTGCAAAGTAACCTTGTTTTCTAAATAATTTAGTACTTATTTATAAACTTAATCCATTTAGTACGAATGTTCCCGAAAAAACGCATACCAACTCTTGTCTTAAATAGAATTAAATAGGAATTACTGAAATCGTAGGAGTTCCCTTTGGGTTAAAATGAAATACCTTACCAACTAAATAGCCAAAGTATTACAACAAACGAAAAGATGTTCTTGCCAAATACCTAACTCATGTGAAAATACAGAAAGAAATTTGATGTCAATTTCCTTCTTTACAATGAATGCTCAACAGGACAAATTAGAGGCTTTGGAAGTGCCAAGTAGGAGGAAAAACGCTTACTTGACCGGTTTGAGAAAATGCATGCTTCAAACTTAGAGATGCATCATTACAGTGCATCAGGCAAAATGCTGGAGGCAGAATTCGAGAGGATGGAGACAGAAACAAGCTTTAGCAGGTGATCGATGAGGCAAAGAATTATGAAATTGCCAGGATGAAAGCTGCAGCACGCCAAAGCCAATATCAATTATTTTTACTATTTTTATTCTAAGTTATGGTGGATTCGCCTATTTTTATAAGCAACCAACCGAGTTGCTAAGGGTTCACGCCTAAGCAACTTGCTTAGCAACCCTCAGGCCTCAGTTGCTAAATTTTTGCAATTGTAGCCATCGCCTTCATTTATTCCTTTCCCTAAGTAATATGACCCATTTTGAGTTAATTCATTAAAAAGAAAATTTGAAGATTTATTATAAATATGAAATTATTAAATAATAAAAAAAAGCAACCGCCTAAACAACTTGAGGCCTGAAAAATCCCATCGACCCTTTGCAGGCTGACGCGTGATCCAGAAAATGGAGTTGCTTATATAAATAAAAATGTGTGAAGAAACCATTTTTGAGGTAAGCATTACCTTTCAAAAATACTTTGCCCATAGCACTTTAATTTTAAAATATCATACACAATTTTGGAATGAAATCCTGCAAAACTGGTCCTTCTTTTACTATTAAACTCTTAAATGACATTTTGATTATGTTATGAGAAGGATTGATTGCATATACCCTTTTTATTTCTGTGGTGAATTAGCAGAAAAGCTTCTCAAAAATTAATTTAAAAAATGAAAATTTATCAAAACTTTTGCTAAACAAAATATGGATATAGAATATAGTTAAACATTTTTTACAGGCATTTGGCCTAAAGGATTATATTCCTAACCGACTTTTGGCCGGCAAATTTGGTTAAATAGAAACACTTTTCATTTATTATATGAGCATAACTCTATCTAACTATATTCTTCCTTCTAATTCTTTCTTCCTGACATATTTACATATAGAGGCATATTTCGCCATTAGAGATGAAATTTTTCCATAGACCAAAATCCTAAAATATGCAATATGTTCTTGATATTTTGGAGGTGGAATATTGACGTCATGAAACCAGCAGGTTAAAACAAAAAATAAAAATCTAAAGAAAACCCTTTTTTCAAATTGGCAAAAACATAAAAATATTTCAATTCATTTTTCACTGCTTGAATAGTAATCAGAAGGAAAATTCAGAGAAAATTTTTTGAAAAATATGGCCGTCTTAAAGCTCATAAGCAATCATACCTATATTGGAACTTAAAACTTTACAAAAATTCCATTAAATTAAAAGGAAAAAAAGTTCTATCTATATATTCATGATATTTGCATTCTTTATAAGGAAGGAAGGGTAATGATGGATTGACTGGTATAAGATAAAGTTCGTTATATAAAGTAAATGAAACAAAACGTTCATAACATATACGGAATGAATATACAAATTTAACTACACATATGAATGATTATTTCTTTTTTTTTAGTATAAAAACCCCTTTTTTACGTTCAAAGTATTTTTTATATTAATCGTTTTTGTAATGAATAAGCAAAAATTTCTTGACTTTTTTCTAGAACATTTGGTGTCGATTTGATGAATCAAAAATCTGGCAACCCTATGTAATATGTATGAGTCAACCCTCAAATTTAAAAACAAAATGTCCGAATTAAATATTTATTCGCTGTTTAAATCGACCCGAGTTTTAAAATGGCAAATTATTTTGTAGTTCATCAAGAAATAAAAGTTAATCAAATAAAGTGCTTATAGCTCATTGACTTTAGGAAAAGAAAAAAAATATTTTATTTCAAATTTACATCTACAAAGTAAAGAGAGTTTTGTTGATATTTGAAATTCGGTATTTTGTGTTCAATGTTATTTTTGGAGATAAAATTAAGGTGCTCAGATGATTCTACAATGGGTCTGCCGTCCTAATTTATAGGGGAAGAAGAACACCTCATGAAATTGAGATCGCGTTATGCTTACTTTGGAATTAAGTGTCTTTTGTGAAGAAAATTTTTCTGGAAATTGAAAAAAAGAAAAGTGTTGAATTGGAAATGCAAGTTTATCATATAAAAGATATACTCTCGTCATCTCAAATCATCTAACTTGACACATATATAAACATAAGTATGAATATATATTACACATTTATAGCAGGAATATGTGTAAAGGCGCTATAGGCTTAGTAGTGGCGTCTGCTCTAAGTGCGTACAAAAGATATTGATGAAATTATCATCTATCAGCAAATCATTTACCTATAATCAATATAAGGAAAGAAGGAAAACTAATGTGCGCGCGCAGATAAAGAAAGGAGAAATGAGAGAAGTCGTCGTTACAAGCAAAAAGATAAAGGAATTATCATTATACTGCTGCAGAGTTCTTGCTTCGTTCTTCGTTGTTGAGAGAACTGCTGGCAAATGAAGAGAGAGATAAAGGAAAGTACAGCAGCCAGTCACAGTCTATCATCAACGCATGATGCAGAAGGATTAAGATAAAAAAAAAGTAATGTCACAGACTCCCTTGGGATAGAGGAAACAAGAGGCAGAACCTATCTATCTACTGATATGCTCATTTCCTGATTTTTATCAACAGGGTGAGTTCTTAGAGTCTACGGTCTAACCCAGTGGATCGCAAACTTATGATTTTTAGGAATTTGTTAAAGGAAGCGTACACCTGTCTAGTTAATAATTGAAAAAACGGGATGTGCCGAGTTATAAAAATTTCGTTCTGCATTTTCAAATTAGCTTGTAAGGTTGGTTAGGAAGTAAGTCGTTAATTAACTAGTTTGTCAATTAGTTCGAGGTAAGACATTGGGCCAGGCCCATAGCCAGCAAGGGCAGGAGGGGGCTAAGCCCCCCACCCCCCAACCTAATATATTTCGATATCAATATAGGGTTCAAAAAATGGTTTATTTTTAGACTATATATAAAAATTTGGTACTTATTAGTTATCTCCCTCTCACTTTAAAATTTTTTTCAGTAATTTACTAAAAAAATTTTTTGAATGGGGGAGAGATAACCCATAAGTACCAAAAAAATTTTTGTTAAAATATTTAGCCCCCCCCCCCCCCCCCCCCCTAAATTTTTTCCAGCCCTCCCAATTGAAAAGTCCTAGCTACGGGCCTGCAATGGGCAGATTAGTTACTTGGTAGGGAGCGTACTAGATCACTTGGTCGAATGGCACTTAGCAGTTACCTTGTATTATTAATTTTACAAATAACTATTTTTTTTAATTTAATAAAAAATATTTTTATAACTTTAAAATTCAAGAAAAATGTATAATTCATTTTGATATTTTTTCAGCAAAAAAACATTTATAAAAACTATTTTATGAATTTAAAGTTTTATAAAAAATTCGTTTAAAACTATTTTATGAATTTAAAGTTTTATAAAAAAATCGTTTAAAAAGTAAACACCTCTAAGTAGTGAAAAACTTTTCACACTCTCAATTTATTCTTATGAACAAGTACATCTTCTTTATAATGAACGTAAATGAACACTTTTATCAAATCCGTACGACAGTTTCCCCAACAGGCGTGGTGCAAGATTGGCGCCAAATATTTGCACACTTTACAAGCATCATTCTTCATTGGTTTAAAAAAAACTTAAACGAAATAAAATTTTTGCTTTGAAAACTAAACTATCTAAACAATTTTTTAGTAAAATTCCACTTATTATTATTATTATTATTATAGTATCCACTGTTAACATTAAAACAAGAAAACCTCTTCTAGTTCCGTATATCACACACACGATTCATCACAAAGAGTGTAACTGTAGATACTTCACGATTTTCCAATTGCTTTGTTTTTTTCAAAATTTTCGCAAAAGAACTAAAATCTAAGAAAATGCAATACTATATTTCATTTTTTTTATTTATTGACGAGTTTTTATCCATCACTTCATAAAATACACGCTCTCGGTTCTGACTTTATTTTTTTACTTCTTATTTATGACTTTTTTCAAAGAAACTTTTTTTAAACGCTTTAAGTTTGTAGTGAATTGCTGTGATTATAATACTTTTGTAAAAAGAAAAATAAAATTCATTTGTTTGTAGCTTTTGAAGAAAAGAACTTTTAAATATGGAAACGTTTGTGGTTAGGAAAGTAAACACACAAGAAAACAATTAAGCTCAAATATAATTTTTAATTTTTAAACAATTTTCGAGTTCAATTTGTGAAAATGTTTCCGATTCATCTGTTTCAAGACATAGAGGACACTCTTACACAAAGGAACGTGCTTATCTAGAATTGGGCTTTATTCTATCCTTGATGAATCCGATCTTCTCTCGGTTTGTTTCGTTTGTTCAAAAACACACAGCGATGAAACAGTCGTGTCTAGCAAAATTAAGCGACACCTCGCTACCAAGCAAACTCATTTGTCACAAATTGCTTCCCAAATTTTTTTCGGATTGTTGGAAAAATAGTGTAAAACAACCAGTATGAAACTATAATGATCAAAAAAGAAACAATTTCTGACATAGTTCTTCAAGTTTCTTTATAACTAGTAAGATGATGCAAAAATATATCCCTCCTACATGCAACTTTAAGAAGATTGTAAAACGAAAAGCTTTCAAAAAACGTTTGCAAATTCGTGTACTTGAACTTAAAGAAGAATTTTGATAAACTTTTTTCATAAATATTGAGTGATATTTAGATTTTGAAGCTGTAAAATATCACGGATATTTTTATGAAGTAGAATGAACGAAATCCTTCAATGCAAGGAAGATTTGAAAATATAATGATAAACCGAACCGTAACTATTTTAGTATAAGATATTAACACATGGGTGCTGCATAGTTTTACCAAAAGTTCAGCAAAGATGTCGTCGTAGGGACAAAAAGTTTGGGAATCCCTACCTTACAGTGTTCAATATAGAGATGTTTCGCTGTTTCCATTATTGTATTGAAAGATTTTATTAAGAAATACACCTGAAAAATTGCTAAATTACCACTTGGGTATAATTTATACTGACTTTGAAAAGCAATGGTTTACTCCCCACTCTATCACGAAGCACGTGATTAAGATATAAAAATATGGTTGAGGTCGCAAACTGTAATTTTATCCAATCAAATGTTGATTTTATGGGTGCTTACTAAATTTCTATTTGGTTATATGTAATAGGCTTTACATTTTATACAAAAATACATATATTCACTAAAATGTATAAACTGAAGAGTACTACACTACATCGTCGCAGTCCAGTTTGCCTAACGCACTTTATGCAAAACGGAGTTTTTGATTAAAACACGAACATTACAGTTACAAAAGTTTTGCTTCATTTACTTTCATATACCTAACTTTATTTTAGCATAATTAGAATCCATTATTATCCACCATTCCTTGCGTATAAAGAATGAATATGGAGTGAAACGTTTTTTCAACATGGAGGATGGCATTTTTGAAAACAAGGGGACCGGAGGGAAAATATCAAACGCAGACTAACTAAACATAATAAACTCAGCGCCAACTCTCCACTTCCGTCTTCGACCAAAGAAGGGTCACTCCGTATGCTTACGAGAATAAAATTATTCTTTCATTATTTACAATGTAAACCTTATTTGATAGAACCGTTTTTAGACAATCCTAATTTAAACATGGACAAGTTGAAAAGTAATTTTTCCGTAGACGTTTACATTTTTATTACAAAGGGCCATTCTCCTATCTCATGGAGAAAAAAGCTGAAATTTGGAAAAATAAAAGCTGTACCATATAAGGATAAGAAAGGATGAATAATATCTACCTTTTTTTCTAAACAACCTTCGAGCCTCAAGTCATGCCAGAAATTAAGCAACTTGCAAAGCAGTCATTTGCTAAATTTTTGGAATTGTAAACGTCGCTTCCATTTCTCCCTATCCCAAAAAATAAAACTGGGTTTAAAAAGCTTTCTTGTCTGGTCCTCAAACGACTGATTTTCGGCCACACTCATATTTGTATCGGAAGAAGTCTTATAGAGAGGATTGTCAAAGTTCGGCCGGCACTCTACTGAAAAACTGATTTCATTGCTTACAATAAAAATATTCTTATAAAAGATTTTCATGAAAGACTACACAAATGATGTTTCTAAGTATTTGTAGGTTTTATATAAAAAAAAGTTTCACAAAGAAATTGTTTCATTTTTCTGCTGATTTATAATGTATTGAAATAATAATCATGGCTTTATAACAGCTTCATTAGAGATCCCAAATTTCAGGACGCCGTTTACGAAGTCAACTGCAGTACTGTCTTGATACTGTAACTTTCCTTTAAAACGATGCTTCCCTTATGAGAAGAGCATCTTCGATCTAAAAGTCTTGTATCTTTGTAAATTTCCCTTTGTTTCCGCCAATACAAAATGAGAACTAGGTATACTTTAGGGCATTTACAATTAAATTTTGTGGGAGCAAAAAAAAGGTGCATTTTTATTTAGAGTACAAAATTTACAAATGTACAGAAAAGTGGTGTAAATAAATGAAAGAAGTCCGTTTTCAATGCTTAGGCAGTTTGATGGCGTGTATTTGGTTGATGCACTGCATTGACAGCCTGAATTCATCTTCTTGGGATTGAGAAGTCGGGAAGTCGCGCACCTCGACCCAAGATGTCGACTGTACAGACTTTTTAATCGCGTAGATCACGGACTGAAGGGCCAAAGCGTCGCTGAAATTTGTTGCATTGGAAATCGGCTGCTTTGCCCACCCCTTTGAGCAGCGCATGAAGGACTCTTTCAAAGATTCCACAACTCTCGAAACTGCGTCCACATATGGTAGGGGGATCGGGAAGGCATTTTCACTCAATAAATCATTTTCTTTGAAGTTGAAAGAAGCATCATTTTGTTGGAATAAAGGCTTTGTTTCCTGCTTCACAGCATTCGTATGAAACAACGAAGAGAGGTCTTGCAAATGAAGGCTTCCTTTATCTCCGTGAATTGATATGCTGGATTCAAAGTTGGGCACAGGCATCAGCGAGTTAATTTTAATGGTGAATAAGATGGTTGAGTTGGTGGGAAGAGTGCAAAGCAGTTGAAATGTGATATACGCAGCCTCACAAGACACGGATCCCTCCCGCTGAACGCCTGTTGGGTAGTGAAAAAAGGCGTTGACCTTGTTAACTCTGATCCCAGAAAAAAGGAAAAAGATCGTGTCAATGACATGAGATCCAACAACTTGACAAAGTCCATACCCCAAATCTTCTTCACAAAGTGAACTCATAACAGCACTCCGTATGAAGGGCAGCGACACAGTGACACCTATCTCGGATGCTAGCACGCAGCCAATAAGATCTTCGCGAATGCTGGCGCGCAACTTCTGCATCCCGGGCAAAAAGCGCAAAGGATTGGCAATGATCGAAATGAGGGAGGGGTAGTAGTGCGAGGCAGAGAGGAGTAAACGGCTGCTGTTGAGGCCGTGAGAGAAGAAAGCGATCACAACGTGTTTCCCGATGGCGAGTGCTTTATTAGCGACGCGTTCGTAAGGAAAGCAGGCGACTAAAACAAGTTGTACGTTCTTATCCACCAAGATGGCGTCTTCTCTATCACTGCCAAGAGCGACGCAAAAGGAGTGTGCTAGTTTTTCAGCAAAGCTTAAATCCTCAGCCCAAATATACTTGAGCGGAAAGCCGCACTTTTTGAAGTAGTGGATGTAGAACTGGGTGATGGAGCAGTTTGAGGAAGACACAAAAAAGGCGATTCCAGGAAGCGTGGAGGAAGAACAATCGTTACTACTCTCTTGAAAATACTTTTCACTTTTGCTTGAGGAGGTAGAGGCTGGCATCATGCTTGATACTTAAAAACACAGAGAAAGAATTTTCACTTCAATAGAAATCGGGCGTCATTATTTTATCACATTTGAAACAAAAAATCGAAAACATATCACATTTACTTGCCATGATACATGCGTACTGATAAGGAGGGGAGGAATAAACAATATTTCCCAAAAGTGAGTCATTTACCATCAGATTTTTTACAACTAAATTGATGTTTTTTTATCAATATAGTGTTTCTAAATATCCAAAAAATAACTTCTTCTGATTCAAAAATTAAATTTGGCAGGAATTATCTTTTCCGGCAAATTTTTTCAGTGATAAATATAAATAAGCGAAAGCCCAGAACAGACTAAAAACTTATCAAATAATGATATTTTTGCCTTATTTATTTTTTTATGAAAATGAATCAAACCTGTCAAAAAAATGATTTGAATATGCCAGATTATGTCAAAATTAAATTTTTTATTGAAATACTTATAAAAAGTTTTTTACAGATATATACCCATTTTCAAGTATGCTGAATTTAAAGGTGATGTTTATTTTAGGGAAATGATGATTGTAATCTTAACTGATATTCGCAAAGGAGGAACTTCATGTTTAAGCTCAATAAATTTTAAACACCAAATATAAGATCATTACAGCATTTAATAGCTCCTTGGAATACGGTAGATCTTCCGTCTAGAGAAGTTTTCAATGACTTTCAGGTCGCTTCCTTCTCTCTTACTCATCTTCAAAAAAATTTATAATGCGTTTTGTTTTTCTTTTTTTTAAATAAATGTTTCATACTCAACATGATTACGAGATGCTGACATCGAAAAAAGAGAGTATATAAAATAAATATATTTGTACTATATAACGATTGTCCAAAAAAAATTGACAAATTTTTGGTAAAAAATTGATTTTCAGGCATACATTACTAATTCGAACTTCTAGACATTTTTAAGCTATCTATTTTATTTATAATGTGAATGGATATTTTTGAACATACATCACTAATTAAATTAGCACTTTCACAAAATTTTCACATTAATAGCCGAAACGGAATTGTGAAATGAAATAGTATAAAAAATATTAAAATGTGAATGGATGGATATTTTTGAAGATAATTTTCAGGAGTTAACCGCAAATTTGATTGACTTTCACACATTTTCACACTCTAATTACAAAAAATGATTCCAGAGATTGAACCAGCATGGTCGATTTTTGAAAAGTAAAAAGTATTGTCCTGGAATTTTTTGTAATGGAAAGTTAAAAAAAAATGTTTTCGAGTGACACAAAATATAAAACCAGACGGTCATCATTATCATCATCTGGGTTTTTTGTACTCGGTTTAATACCTTTAGCTGTTTACATCAAGGAGTATCTGTTATGAAACGTAATATTACTCACTACCAAAGCACATACAGAACAAGTATTTTCCTTGAAAAATCAAACACAAATTCTTCTCTAAGCTTCAAATTCTTCCTTGTTGAGAATAACTTGCTTATTGCAGTAGCTGAAAAGACTAACAGTGTGCAAAGGCTACATTATCAAAGGTAATATTTAGTATTTTTAATTATATTTAGCATTGTTTCCAATCCAGTTTTGATGAAGTTAAATCCTTAATTTTTAGCTACAGATAGAAGCAATAACAGTGGTTTGAAGAAAAGTAATTCTGTTATAGTAAATATGCAGATGAAGAAGGTTTTTTCAGCATAATTAAAAGGAATAGAATAATTTTTAGATCAATTGTAGTTTCCTTGAATTTAATTTTAATTTTTTTTAAGATCTTTCAGATAAATATATACACACCAAAGCTCTCGCTTAAAAGGCAAAGAAGTTTTTAACATATTCGCAAGTTTAAATTAAATTATGAATATAAATATATACACAGACAATAGAAATCACACTCTATTTCACACCGAATGATGCCTTTGACTAGAAAATTATTTAATTGATAGTTTTTGACCTGAGAGTGTCATTCAAATACCATGATAATTTTAGGAATATGGTCCAGCCAATTTTGTACAAATACATTTTTAGTTAAGGGAAAATGTCTTTTATGCCCCATGACACTTATTGGGTTGTTTACTTCAAACATGCATACTCATGATAAAACTGAATTAAATAATAAAAACCTTAGAAATTTTAAAATAAAAACTTCTCCAATAAAACATTACAAGACTCCCATTAACAAAAAGTATTAAATAAAAGTGCGTTTCAAAATCGACTAAAAAATTAATTTTTAGAAAAATATTATCGTTTACACAATCACAACAAAATTGACTTTTTAGTCCTTAACAATTGAATAAAATTTCATCCAGAACTTCCATCATTGTTCTTCGACAGTATTGAAAATTGAGTGGTAAAGTAATAATCTCACGTTTCCAAAGAAAGATTTGGGAATTATTAACATCACTGGCATGTTAAGCAAATTTAGTAACCAAAGTTGCAGGATAAAATTTGAAATTAATTTAAAGAACAAAATTTAACTTTGAAAGGTAGGAGTCAATTTTGAACACAGCGTCTACTTATTCGTTATTGGTACATATATATTTAAAACATTGACTCTTTGCACATTGCAACCCTAATATTTTCACATGTTATTCAATCCCCCTTACTCAAAGATTTTAATGTTCTCTATATCTAATATATTAAACTGCTTTTGAAAAAAAGGAAAAATATAAAATTAGAAATGGCATGATTTATACCTAAATTGAAACAAAAAGAACAATAGACTTACAAATAAAAAAGGAATTGGAATTTACAGAAATTAAACTTTAGAAAGATTTAGGAATGAAAAAGTTAAATAACATCGTGGGCGTTACTAAAAAAAGCCCAACAAACTAGAGTAAATTCAGTGTAAAATCAATCAATTTTATAATTTTTAGATCTAATACAATATGATATATAATACACTATACTAAAATATAGAATAGATAGATGAACTAAAATAAATCACTCAGCTTATACAAACTTTTATCCGAATTGAGTTTGGGGATTCAATTCTTAGTTTAATTCTTATTCCTACATATCTCACAAGTCTTTGTTTACATAATACTTATTGATTACTTTGTGTGCTATCTTCACTTTTATTAAAGGGAATATTTCACCCTTCTATTGTACACTTCTTCAATAAGTTTCTATAAATATTTTTAATGTGATATATATATTTCCCCTATGCTGAATTCAGTGGGCTTATTTTTTTTATCATAATCAATCAAACCTTTCAAAAAATTGATTTATATTTGACACCTCATCTCAAAAAGAACTTTTTAGTTAAAGAATTATATAATGTTTTAAGCCATATATACCCATTTAAAGAATGCTAGCGGTAATATTTATTTTTTATGAAAATCAATCAAACATGTCAAAAAATTGATTTATATATGACAGTTCATCTCAAAAAGAAACATTTTACCCAAATAATTATATAAAGTTTTTTACATATAAACTCATTTTCAAGTAGGCTAATTTTACTGATAATATTCCTTTATTTATGAAAATCAGTCAAACATGTCAAAAATTGATTTATATGACAGCCCATGTCAAAATTTAATTTTTTTTCTTATAAAAAATTTCTTATATATTATATACCCATAATCAGAATTTAGTGGTGATGTTTACTTTCATGACAATCAATCAAACTAGACAAAAAATTGATTTATATACGACAGCTCATGTCAAAATTAAAAATTTTATTGAAATTCTTATAAAAATTTCTTACGCATATATACCATATTCAAATATCCCCAATTTAATTGTGATTTTCATTTTTTATGAAAATCAATCAAACGTTACAAAAAATAGATTAAACATGTCAAATATTTAAACTTGAAAATAAATTTTTCTGCTAATTATTTTCCTAATTTATTTAATTATTTTCGGGGAACGCGCAGTTACCTGTAAACCAGTATAGGTGGCTAATGTATGGATGGCGCATCAAACAACCTACAAACTAAAACTATAATTTATTTAATAAATCAAATTTTGGTATTTAATTGACTCAAAATATTTCATTTGTGATTAAATTATGCATCTCGAACATCAAACGTTTTGGCAAAAGATTCGATAAATACTGGTATCTATTTGTGCTCTGCGGGGGGCGGACGGACGTGGGTTGTCCACAGCAACATTTTTGCGGGGCGGGACAAGGCGGGTGCGGGTTTTATTAATGTAGTGCGGACAATCTGTGGATTGTCCGCATTCGCTTTTATGCAAGTTTTATGAGTGCATAATTGCCTTTTTGGAAATAACTTATTTTTTATAGCTATGTGTTACGTATATTGGAGAGATTTGCACTGAGTAAATGGTGTGTGATGAAGGGAAATCGTAATTGAAATAGAAAGGTAGAACAGGTTTGCTCAGCGTCATTGATGCGTGTACAAGAGAAGAAGGAGAAAAAATAAAATAATAGAATGTCATAATTTTGATATATCCATTTAAAAATATTATTCGATAATTCATTTTTTTGTTGTTTTCTTAGGCATATTTTAAATGGCAACGTTAACATCTCAGCAAGTTTCATCTCATTTGAAATCTGGCTTATATAAAATAAAAAGTTTAAATTGATTGAAATCGGAGGTTTGGTATCGTCGTAAATGAAAAAAACACTTATTTGGTTTTGCCGCTTGTAAAGTATGCTTTCAAGCTTTAGCTTATTATAGAAGAAAAACAGGTACTTCTATTCTTAGGAGACACAAGTGCAAAATATATCCTGATCAAACTTTACCGAGTGATGTTATCAAGCCAATTTTGAATAAAGCTAAAGTTATTTCAAAAGCTAAAAAAGAAAACATTAAACTGACATGCGTCCGTTTTATAGCTAAAGATCTTAGACCATTTGAAACGATCGGTTGTGGTGGATTCATTGACTTAGTTCAAGAGGTAAACTAGCACTTTCTTAAATTTGTAAAATTATTTTATATGAGAAAACAAACTATATAAATTAAAAAAATACAAGCCAAAAATACAAATTTTAAAAATCCAAGGGCTAATCTTTTGTGATTCTATTTTTAAAATTTGAAATATTGCAAATGTTGATGGAACAATTTGTTTATTCAGATAACAAAACGTGTAAATACCATTTTTTCAGACAAAACTTAATTTGTAAAAAAATTTAATAAAATTTTTTAAACTAGTACATAGGGTGCCTGGTCAAAACGTCCGAAAAAAAACGTCCGAAACCAAAAGGTCAGAAAATTAGATTAACAGTATCTCAACCCTAAAAAACACTTTTTTCGAGCATCAAAATTGTTGAGGAAAAAAACTGAAAAATTGAGCACAATACTTTTTTTATTTAAAAAAATTCTATTTCTAGTTTTTTAGTTTAAAACTTTACAGATTTTAGATTTAAATGAAAAATCCATTATAATCACGAATAAAGATGATAGTTCGAAATATAAATGAGCTACTTGTAATAAAAAGGAAATGACTTTTTAAATCACTCTGCAATGAGTTATTCGTGCCTTTATCTTATTAAGGAACTTGAACATGTAAAAGAATCACACAAATTAGTTACTGACGATAGTAAAAAAAATTTTATAAGGACTTTTTTTTTATTCTGTTAGTAAATTAAAAATGTCACAGACGGTGTATCTAAACTCAAAACTCGATGATTTATAGGATTTGAACAGTTTGTGCTTAAACATCCTATCTTTATATTATCACCTATTATTCCATCAAATGTGGACTCAGATGGTTTTACTAATAGTATCATAAAATTTATGTAGAAAATAAATATATTTCTTATGTTTTTTGCTAACCATACTTTTTGTTTTAATATTAGGGAAAACAGATAATTCAAGATATGGGTTCAAATTTATCAATATCATGGGAGCAATATTAAAAATAATCTTTATAATTAAAGTTCTTGAAATAACAAAAATACACGGTAAATTACAATTTTTTTAACTATTTACAGCACAGCTATTATTAAGTCTTATAAAAAATATTTTCACAATGTTCACCTGAAAAAATCAAGTTAACAAGTTCATCATCATAAAGATTAAAGCTGAAATTCTGATTAATAGAGATCAATTTACATGGTTATATTCTTTGCGCCATATATATTAGTGAAACTGTTAAAGTAAGAAAGATTTTATTGCAATAAAAGATGATATTATAAACTAATTAATACAAAACATGAATTTTCAATGAAATGGGAGATAAAATAACAGGTAGTAGACAAGACTACTTAAAGTCGCTTTTGGTACTACTGAACACATTTGAATGTTGATTAAAAATATATTTATCCCTATTGTTATATATGAGGTTAAAAATGAGGTAATATCAAGTAAATAGGTAAAATATTTCAATAAATAAAGGTATATATATATGTAAATCCATAAATTTATATTCACACATTTGAAAGATTATTCAGAAAATTTTATTTTTTACATATATAATAATTATATTTATAAAAAAACAAGGGCTTAACATAATTGATTCTAGATTTCGTTTGAAGGAACAAATCGTTGATAAAATTATCACAATATTTGTTCCAATATCTTGGAATTTTGAAAAGATAAATTATACGCATACAGAATTTCATCAGTAAATCGTCAATTTATAGTAAAATCTAAACTAATAAATTGGAGTTTTTTGACAAAAAGACTAAGTAATTTATAAAAATTGCTGGGCATTCCAGAGAAATTTAAAATTACGAATTTAATAAGTCGACTTCATGTAGATTTTCGAACATCAAACAGGCCATTTCTTAAATTTAAAAATCGAATGATTGTTATATTTTATGTTATGAACTGATTTGACAATTATTTTTAAAATCTTTTAAGTTTTCATGTCTTAATTTTATTATAGAGAATTAGAATTTAGGTTCAAAGAGTGATTTATAGTAAAACTTTAGTCTTGCAACGTAAGTAATTGATCGAACAAAATTTGGAGTAAATACCAATTGAGTTTTAACCTAACAACCTTCAACTGTTCTTTCCATTTAAATTTATGATCAAAGATTATAAATAATTAAAAGATTGCACTGTTTGTATTTAATATTATCAATAATGATTGTTTATTTATATCTATGTCATAGGAAAGGCGAAACTTGATTGATTTGGATATTTCATTACTTAGAAGAGATCAAGCGCAATATTTTACATGTGAAATTTGAAGTGAGAAAAATAAATCATTCATATAAATGTTAAATATCACAAGTCCAATAAATGAGCTATGAGGGACTCATAGATCTACATTTTCTCTAACATTTGTTAGTTTAAACTGTAAAATATATGTAATAAAAACTTAATTGATATTTTATGTTTTCTAATAAATATTTTTATTTTATGGTACTATTAATAGTAATCTTGTAAGAATAATAAATGTAAAGTATTGTTTAAATAAACATTTTTAAAGTATTTTTTCACTTGGGATAGTTTTTTTTTAAAAAGAAGTTAGTTCTTTTTCGGCGTCAGTTTTATCTTTCAAAAGGCTGATTTTTATATTTTCCAAATTTCCTAACGTATATTTCTTTTACAATTATTTGCAAAGTTTAACCCTATAAATTTTTACAAGGGATGCACTTTTTTCACGGGAAAATAGAGTGATGCATAATTACTATTTTTTATTACTACTTACACATAAAAAATTGCGATTAAATGCCCATTTTATCATGACCCTATTTAATATTCTGTTTTTTCGGGATCATTTAAGCTTCAGATATATAAGTTTTAAATAGTTTATTTTAATTTTTAATATTATTTATTTTAAAATTACATGAGTTTTTTTTGAAAAAATTATTTTTTTGTTGTTTCGTCAATTTGTTGTAGAACAATTGGGAAAAAGATAATTTTCCACAACGATATTTTTCTAAAAAATATAAAAAAAATTTTTGAGAGGAGTGAACGAAGCAAGTAAACAAGTGGCAAAATATTTTCTGGGTATAAAACTATGTTATTATTTTCGAATTAAACAACTAAATGACTATTGCTCAAAAACTACTTATAGAAATTAATTTAATATAAGTTTTTTTTATAATTACCTTTAATACAAGTATACATATATCTGTGACATGTTTTCCGAAGCAGAAATATTTCAATATATGCTTTCGACTTCTAGCTCCAGCTATGTGAATTTTTTCTTAACTTTTGAAAAGTTCGTTGTTACATTGTCTAGTACATAACCAACATATGAAAACTCATACTGTATAGAACTAGACTTATAATTTTAACAGATATTTTTTTCTAGAAGAAGCTTGTTTAGATTTTCTTATTAACGAGATAAAACAATACATCTATAAATATAGTTGATAAATTAATAACCCCTTCCACAAATGAACAGATAAATATAATTTTTAAAGTAGCTTAGTGTACTAATGGAATAAATCTATTACTATCCCTAGGGTTAAAAATGAAAAACGATATATACTATTTTTGTATCTAAGCAAAATTTATGTATATATAAATATACATGAGATAGAAATAAAGTTTTGACTCCTCTTTTTAAGTTTTGAATATGAAAGTAAATTGAATTAGTGTGCTCTACTATTTTCAAATCTCAAACTTATTTTTTGGATTTTATAACTTTTTAGCATTTATGGGTAGTCAATATAACTTGAAAGAAATTCTAATATTAAACAAAAAAAGCAATAAAAAGAGAATTTAGAATAATTATCAAATCATTTTTCGGAGCCAATGAGCAACTTTTATGGCATTAGTGACTCATGCCCCCACTCCAACTTCATGTTTGAAAATTACACCGCCTCCGAACCCCTGGTAATAACGCCAGATGAGCGATCCATCTCGGATAGGAGAAGTCATCAGTGTGGGGAAAGTTTTTCTAACGTACGAAGCAGGGGCGCACATCTTCAAAATTATTAAAAGGGGGGCAAATTTTTTTTGTTGCAATTTTCAAAATTACTGCTCTGGAAATACCACGGGAGGGCAAATATTCAAGTAAGCATCTAAAATAGAGTGTATACAGCGCATACGTGAATTTATAAGACTACTTTATATTTTTTTTACAAAATAGATAAAATTTAAAAACTATACTTCCAACGAAAATATTTTAACTAAATTTACATAAAGCATATTCACTAGTTTAAAAAAATCCAAAATTATTGAGGGAGCGGGCAGTTGACGCCATTGACTACGATAGGCATGGGATATTGTAGCACAGAGAATCTTCTGATGGATGTTGCCGTGCACCTTGTGTATGTCCTGAATGTGTCCGACAACCTCAGTCATTTGTCGCGCCACTTTGTGGGACAAACTAGAAGAATTCCTAAACACCTCTAGGTCAGCAGTGACTTAATGGATGAAAACTTCCAGCTGGGCCGTGTTATTCATATCTATGCTCTCGTCAAACACAAGGAAGACAGTTCATATGCAGGTTTTTAGCGAGTCGTGCACTTTGTCTGATCCTCGAAACGATGACAAACGGTTCGAGACGAAATGCTTATGCTCTTAGGGGCAGAAAGGTGCTCTTGACAGATATCTTACCTTTCGATGAAGAACTTTTCAATAAATATAAAATATAAAAACATTCTTTTTGATTTAAATATACTCACATGCACAAATATAAAACACTTTTTTCTTTCGAAATTAAACAACCATTCTTCCTTAAATAATACTACCTATCTATCAACCTATCTATCTGTGTTTATAAATTAATTCTTGAAATATTTTTTTTAGAAAAAAGTATTAATCTTTAGTCGAATGTTGACAGTTCATTGATGCCTTATACCACTTATTCTACAAATGGAGCAAGTTTGGAAGACTGCAATACCAATATCTTTGCTATTGTATCTTTTTTTGTCAATTTGCATTTTTCACTTTTTTTAATGATTATTTTTTTAGGCAGATTTGAATGGGATCAAATGGAAGAGATTTTTTTGTGCAGTATCTTCTATTGGTGATTCTGTCCTTGATGATCCAATTTTACTTGCATACACAAAGTGTCTAACATATGGTGTTTTCAGTTGTTGGCGTTCCATTCAAATAAATAATAATTCAGATAATTACAATTTTTATTTACAAAACTCCTCTTTACCTTCTGTAGGAGCTCAAAACAACTCTAATTTTTCAATGAAGTCTAACAATTCTTTTTCAAATTATGGACGTGAGTTATGGATTTTTTGGCATGGCGATGATCCAGATTTGACTGACATACGTTCGCAAAATATAAAAGGTTTTTTTGAATATATATATTCTTTAAATCCTATTTAATATTTTTTATATTGATTTTATTAAAATTCGATTCTATTTTAACGAGTGTATCATCTTTCTAATATATTTGTAATCTAAATTATCTAAGTATATATTTTTTCCATTTCTCCATAATTAGTGTATATAAATTATAAATAAGATATGCCAATCAAAATATGTTTATAATGGTAAAGGTAAAATTTACTTTAACATTTTATCAGATAGATAACGCTTCATTAAGATTGTATTTACATGTATTAGTTAGTTTATTTATTGAAAACATTAAATTTATTTGTTAAAAAATCAAAGAAACAAATATATATATACAATTTTTAGTTCGGTTTTGTTTTTCTGCAATTCTATTTTGCCTTTTTGCAATTATATTTTGTCTTTTTGCAAATCCATTTTATCTTTATGCATTTTTATTTTGTATTTTATTACCATTAATTGATAGTGGCATTGTCTATTCTAACATAATCGATGACGGAACCTAAAATTCAGAAAGTAAAAAATAGCGAAAATTTAATAGAATCCAAGGGTCACATTCTTAAATTTTTTAATTTTTATGAATAAAATGTGAGTTTATTTATTAACGTTTACACAAACAAACACTTTTTAAAGCATAATCAAAGAAGCAGCGGTTACAATTAACATTGAAGACCGTTAAGATTTCATTCCTCATATTTTAATAAATATACAAAATTGTCAAATGGGAATTTTCTAAAATAAAGGGCGGAAGTTTTGGCTATTAAAAAGTAAATAAAATATAAAAAAATATTGAATAAATAATTAAAATTTGTAATAGTTTAATTGTTAATTCCTTGTTAATAATTTTAAAATTTAATCTGGAAATAATGTTAAAATAGCAAATAAATTTTTTAAATTTAAAACGACATTTCAAAACAATATAAACACACAACAGAATCAAAATTTAAATTCATATTAAATTGCAAAACGCCAAAATAAAATAGCAAGCTATATATAATACAATTATTTAGTTTCCGCTATCCGCTATGTCAAGTGCATCAATATTTCATATCGTCTACACAAATGATTTATATTTTTGTTTCCACGCTGCCCCAAATATTCGAAGTCCAATTTGAAACAACCAATCAAATCTGTTCAAAAACTGTCTTGTGTATAATTGTAGTATATAACAAGGGGTTCAGGCTCAATCCCTTTAGTTTTAAAAATTCTATCAAATATTTTTGCATTGATATCACGAAAACTTGTCAGCTATACCGCTGTTTTTAAGATTTACGTATTTCAGGTTTGAGTGTCTAATGTCATGTAATTGTAGTATGTATGTATTCGTATGTATGTATGTATGTATTTCTAGATGTTTTATTTGCTATTCGCTAACATTAAACCTAACACCAACTCTAATACTAACACTAATGCTATACAAATTCTAACCACAACAATGGGTTTCCAAAATTTTTACACATTAAGGAGGCCTATTTAGAATGAGCGCTCGTTAACTATTATGCAAATTGAAGAATAAATTTGAATAGTCAAAATCAGCGGTATAGTGTTCTTGACTTGTAGCTATTTTTTAAAAAGAAGTTATATACTTTATTTTTTATCCGTTTGGACATGGAAATCTTTTTATAATGTTGTTTTTATATTATTTACCCATTTTCACTTTAATTAAAATGAATTTTCATTACTAGAGGTTGAACAAGGTTCATGGGAGAGTGGAATTTCCTATGAGTGCAGAACTCTTTTCTTTAAAGCCCTTCACAATATCATCGAGAGGTATTTTTTTCACTTTTGTATCATAAGAAAGAAAAACGTATTTGCAATTTTCTGTAGCAATCCAATTTTATGGTCCTCACCCGACCATAATAATAATTTCAATTATTATACTACCCTCACTTTTTCTATTTTTATCTTTATAATCTCAACCCCACATAAGTTTTGCTTGAGACAATCTGGATAATCACTCCATTTTAACGTCCTTGATTAATCCCAGCAACACGCGGTCAGACAATCTGGATCATTCTAGTATTTTAACTTTTTCATTCACAATGGGACACAAGTGTCCCACAAAATAAAAATAATCTGCTCAAGGTATATAAAAATTAATTGAAAAAGAAAGCAGCCTGAAGATTGAAGATGCTGAAATGAAAGAAAGATGGAGGCGTCGCTGCAAATTCAAAGTCGACCTTGGCTCGTCAGGACAAAGACCTGCTCATTAGAGCGAATGGATGATGATGATGATGAAAAAGAAAGCAAACTATTAATTTTAGAAAACCTATGCCTTTATGAGAGGGTATTTTTAAACCAAAGATGTTTCGCGGCTTGAGTAGTGTTGTCTAAACCTTCGTACCGCAAATCTTTGCGTTGAATTCAACATCAAACCTTTTTTACCTGTTGTAGTTTGAGACAAGCTGTTCAATTGAGCATTTTCTTTGAAAATATCCCTCAGATTATTTATTATTCTATATTATAAATATAGAAAATACATTTTTCTTTGAAATGAATGAAAAGTCGCATAAATCATGGTACACGCCCAAAGTTCACAATGAATCACTCAAACAGCCGCTACATAACTAAAACATTCACCATGCTTAATATTTTTAGGTCACGTATCTCTTAATTTGGCCATTGATTTTGTATAATTTTACTTTTTAATAAAAAATTTTCCTTTCAAAATATTGTGTATAACCCTAACAGTTGCCATCCCTATCGAATTACATCCAAAACCATGTTACTTTGGTTAACAACCTAAATAGATATAGCTACAAAATGCAGACCGTTCTTGTTCCCTACCACATTATGCTATCTCATTATTACCCTAAGTAGTCAGGGGAAATTTTTTTTTAAATTGGGAACACTTTTTTCATCAAAATTTCTGACAAGGTTAAACGCAAACGGTTAATTTATATAACGAGACATTTTCACTTTCACTTTGATAATGTAAAATTTTAGATATCTTATTACAAATGGATTTGTTCGATTGGGGAAATGGTTTTTTGAAAATATGAATTTCAAGAAAGAAAAAATAGATAAAAAGTAAGGAACCTATATTTTTCTTTACTTTTTTCAATGAAAAATATTCGATCAATTTCAATGGTTTTTTATTCTTCTATTTGATGTACTATGTAATATATAATATATGTATCAGGAATGGATTTACCTTGAGGGGGGGGGGGGGGGTGAGGACATTGTCTCCGGTATAAGTTACTTACTATTAATTTTAAATTGTGTACATTATAATAAAGTTCTTTGTTTTTAGTTTTTATTAAATTACTTGAGACAAGTTTCAATTTTTGAAAATCTATCTTTACTGCTTTATCATATTTATAAAGAGATTTGTAAGAACTATGCGAATATTATTCAGCTTCGCCTTACTAAAGAGTAATCTATTTTTTACATCGAGGAAATGATATGTGATGAGATGATAAACTTTCATATTTATAACATTGGTTTTTCATTTTATTTCGCTTATTTTTATAAATCATTCCGATTCGGCCTGTATTTTTTTACTTTTTATGTATAAACATTTTTGTAAATTTTTACTGTGATAGATTACGCGAATGAGTAGGAGTTTTAATTAATTTTTTAGATACACAAATGTTTTTTCCTTTTCATTCTTTTTGCATGGCGAGAGCACTGTTTGTACATGCGTTGAAGTGCAACATCTGCCACCTCTTTTCCCCCTGAGTCAAGAGATAATCACTCTTGCCCAAAATTTGCAATCCAAGTGTCTGAAAGGTATTTACTTTCTTGATGTATTTTATTTGTTGGTTGATACATTTACTTTTCGCACAAAGATTTATGTTTTTTAAATTTCTTAGTTAAACGTTTCATCATATTTTTTTAATATCTTGTTTTTTTGTTTTATTTATTAGTTTCCTTCATCAACCCACTATTTTTGACATTTACCATGTTTAATGTAAGGTTATATTAAAATATCTCAACTTTAGTATTGATTTTACGTTCATTAACTTTTTTTTTTTTATAGTTTAGCCTATAATTGCAAATTTTATTATATCAAAATTCTTCGTAATATTATAAATTCAAAGCTAAGTTCATTATAACGTATTTTTTATTTAAACATCAAAAAGAAAATTCTTTGTATTTTCTCAATAGAGTTAGTTCATAAACGTTATAGTCGTTTTTTTCTAGAGAATCTTTTACGATTCTTTATGGGTTCCTTATTTGCAATCCCTAATTGTTAAATTATTTATTAGTTTAGTCTTTTAAAATTTCAATCACATCTAAGCACCGAAATAGCTAATTTTCTTAAAATTAATTTTTTGAAAAGACGCTTTCAAATAAAGAATGTCAGGGAGGATGATCAACTACACGATTAACACTAGTCGATGTTTGAAGAATTAATGCCTTTTTTAATTTCATAGTATTTCATAAAATTCTCTTTTCCAAAGAAATCTCGCATTGTTTTATGATATAGCAGTCAAAATGAGAAATTGCAATTAAATGAATCTCTTTTTGACCCAACTTCTACATAGTTTGTTTACTTTCACGAATTCACCTGCCTTCTGTTCGTGATTATATATAATATTAATACCAATTATAGTTTTATCCACTATAAAATACACTATCGTAATATGACTTTGAAAAAATTTGATTTTTTAAACAGATAATTTCTTTTAATTTAGTTTTCATTACTTATTATTGCATTTTCTATCTATTTTCTAATTATTTGTCAATTTGTCGTCTATATGTTTAGCAGTTCTTCTTTTTGCTATGTGTTATATAGTATTCTACTTTTATTTCTTTTTAATTTGCAGTTTTTTATCTCGTATATTTTTCTCACCATGCGAAACGAATTTATAAAAAATTTGGAAAAGAACATTGAACTTCTTAGATATAAAACGCCAGCCACTGTTAAATTTATAAATTGCTTAAAATGTAGTTTATTTCTTTGCTCTTTCTTGTTTTTCTTGACATTTTAAAGCAGAAAACGTAAAAGGGAAAGTTTATAATGAACACAATATGGAGCAAACGATTAATATTTAAAGCACAAAATTTTTAATTAAGCATTTTTTTCGAAAATTTATGAATGATAAAAAATTGTTTTTTCTTCTTGTCATTTTGAATAGTCTTTTTCTAACTTTGAGTTTTCGTGTCCTCACTTTGATTTTTCTTATTCTAATTCTGAACTTCAAAAGGTATATCGGTCGTCAAATTAACGATGCACCGCTACTCTATATTCCTTCATATCTTCCAATGTTGACATTCCGATTTCTTATAGTTTCGCAAATTTATACATCTCCACTTATTATCTTTCTTATTTTATAGTGTTATATCCCTCATCATCACTTCGAGAAATTTGTCATGAGAGACAACCGTTTCAAATACAAATAATAAAAGGAAGAAAATTGATTTGGAAAAATTTATCTTTTTATCCATTTTATCCTGAAAAAATGGTCTACTTTTTGGAAGGAATCTCGTAATTGTGTTTCGCCACATACATTATAAACGGCTTAGTAGGCGTGATTGAACTAGAACGTTTCGACCCTTACTCTGAAGTTCGCCTAACGTTACATACTATTATATATATATATATATATTTTTTTGCTTGAAAATAAAAAATCAGCTTTGAATTTTTGAAGAATTTTTTTAAACAAATTGATGATATCTTTTAAAGTACACTCAATCCCCATACAATCAGCTATATTATATAATGTCGAGGCCTATAGACTTCCTTATTTTTCTGGCCCTTTGAATTTTACACAGTTTAGAAATATTATGTTTGAATACTCTACACTTTTATTTCAAATATTTAGTGCTACCTATGCGTCTACAAAAATAACTCATGTGCTATATTTAACAGAAGGAACAGTTTAAAACATTTATCGTTATAAAGATTGTAAAACCCATATAAAAAACATGGCAAATAATACAGGATTTCTTCAAATCTTAACACTTGACCCGAAGAGTTTAATCTAAAACAAAATCAGCTATCGCTAGCTGTGTAAATGGATGGCTGAACTATTGAAAAGCTTTATTTCTAACACCTCTAACAAGTGTAGCACTTATCAATGATAAACTTACATACTGTTAAATGAATGCTGGATGCGCTAACTAATCTGATTCATCAGTACTTAAAGTAAATTTCTTATATCAAGAAGAATTTGAACCGTAATAAATTTTGGTTTCGTTCCATCTCTACTTATAACCATTGTTTCTAAGTGTATTTTCTTGTTCTTACCTCGAGATGTTTATAACTCAATAGAAATCTCAAAATCAGTTTTACTTCTCACTAACATCGATCTAGAATTCCACTTTTTCCTTTTTATTTTCATTCTCATAATTAATATTTCTTTAGTTATAATTTCTCCTTTTGGAATGCTTGGAGTTTTGACGGGACGTACATACAAAGAAGGTGACGCTGATGTATCACGACTTTTAGAAGAATGGGATAGCTTTTATCCAATATCATCATCTTCACCCTTGTCATCATCTTCACTTCCGACAAATGATCTTTACAAATGTGTTGAAGTATCTATATCTGGCATTAAAATTTGTGTACCGATAAATCACATCTTTTTGATGGATGGGGATAATAGTCCTGTCCTTTTTAATCAATCAACAAATCCTGGCCAATTACTTCTCTCTTCTCTTACTCCAATCAAATCGCAATCTACCCTGAATCTTACTCCCATTAAAGCCTTTTCCCCAGGGCGAAATCATCCTTCCTCAACGATAACACCCTTGCTTACGTCCACGACCTCACTAACTTCATCTTCTCTCACATACAAAACATCCTTTGAACAGTCTTTGAGGGGAGAAGCAGGATATGACAATGGTATGCTTGTGATGGGAAAGATATTTAATCAAGCAATTCAAGAATACGCCATATTCAATGCAAAGTCTATGCAAACCCTACTCAAATCTCACGATAAGTACTTTTTTCAAATATTTCACCCAGAGCTGTAGCTATTTGTTATTTTTAGGAGAACTTAAAAGATCTAAAAACACTACTTTAAAAATATTTATCAGACACGTTTTTTATAGGTTGCACTCATCGCGATTATTGTTGACATAATTATTAATTTGAATCTTCTTTTAATATTTTTTCCTCATTATTGTTGCTTAATAATATTATTTAAATGGATTTTTTTTAATAAAATTTAATTTGGGCTTACATCTCCTGTCCCCCTTTGATTATGATTCGATGTAACTTTTTCATTATCATATTAATCTTTTTGAAATATTTTCCAAGTTTTTTATCTTTCATCTTCCATTCATGCTAAAATTGAGCCTTGTGTACGCTCCAACATTTGAAAAACCAAAAACGGAAGAAGTCTGCATGAAACAAAATAAATATGGTTAAAACTAGTGAATAGAAAAAATAATAGGAAGAAAACACATTTTTATAAAATTAAATTTTGCTGTCTTATCGAAAGTGCTTTGTAGGCTATTCTTCTACCAATGTGTACCTTTTGCTAGGTTCCTATTTTGTCCATTGGTCTTGATTTTGTATCACCCATAAATGACGCAAAGTTATGCAAAGTATACGCAAGTCTTTTAGTAACTTCATGAACACTTATTAAAGCATGGCCCTTTTTAACAATTGCTTCCGAGAGTGTTTCAAGAATTTCTTACAATGAATGCATTCCTATGTAGCAAAAGTAAAATATACTCTGATGGCGATATACGGAATTCAATTCAACACTTTATCAGCTTTCATCAAACTTATTTTATTCAATATTTTTTCTACAGCTTCTCTTTCAACTATATCAACTGCTAGTTGATGCTAAGATCCGAATTCAAAGTAGATGGTATCGATTCCACTTGTAGGAACAAAATCTGCTTGTCTTTTCGCCCGAACTAACAGAAATTATATGTTAATTAAGAGTAAAGTAAATAGATAAATATTTTTTAACTAAAGAATTTTATTTAATCTCCTATCCGCCTCATTTTCAATACAAAATTTTTCCGAATTGACCAATTTTTTCAATACTATGTTTTAAGTATTTAAAATTTTTTATATGTCATGAACTTTAGTACTGTTTTTTATGTTTCGTCTATCATGCTTATTTTCTTTACGTATTTATTATTATATAGTTTTATTTATTATTTTATTATTGGTTATATGCAGTAGTGGGATTCAGCCGGTTCTCACCTGTTCGTTAGAAACGTCTCACGGAATTTTGTGAATATGGTGAATCGACTAGTCGCTGTCAGTTGTCTTCTCCCTCTCATCCGAAAAGAACCGTGACTTATATAGTACAGACTGTACAGTAAAATAAGCATCCACAACATCATCAATGATGCTTGTTTAACCATTATTTTAAAATTTTATTGGGGAATAATCAAAATTGATCAATTTATTTGATGACAAATTTGATTTTTTTGTAACAGAACCGGCTGACAAAAAATTTGAATCCCACTACTGGTTATACGTATTTTGCATATGAAGTATGATTTTAACAAAAATTTTGTAAAAAAATGATTAAACATTATTTTGATTTATTATATAGTTACTTTCAGTAGGTTTGGTAAAAAGACGGTCCGAAACATCATTAATTGAACTAATAGAATACACAACTAGTGATTATTGGTCAGTCTTGTGCTCATCGGAATTATTACACATAGTTCTCTTTTGGAATATAAATTTTAACCGGGAGAGATGCTGAAAAATTGAGATTTTTCAATCTCAATAATTTATAATTATTATTATGCTCTTATAATGAATAAAACACTTCATTATATAATATTTCCTTGATTTAAATTTTTATTCTTCTTAAGTACTTCATTTATACAAACTCAAAGAAGACAATTACAACCTACGATTGTTATAAATTTTTACAAAAAGACACACTCATTATAATTATATGCTTGTTTACTAATTATAAAATTATAACACTAATCCAATTTTATTTTAACCTATGTTCACTAATTATTGTATTAGGTATATCATATCAATAATCTTAATATCTTTTTTTATCTTTGAATGCAGGAGGTGACGAAATCAAACTTCTAATACAAAAACAGTGAAATCGAAGAGAAAATGGGGTTGACCAAATTCTTATATTAGGCCGAAACCTTGTTATCTCCAAAATTTATATTCTTTAGCAGAATGTTAAACTATTCAAGTATTTTAATCATATAGTAATATAAACAGACAGAATTATGTCCAATTATTATTATTTATACCGCTATTCATGAAAAAAATTTAATATATAGAGAGAAATTGATAATCCTTCTACACCATGAAAAATTTACTGAGGAAAAGACTGGATAGAGTAATAGTGGATAGCACAAGGTTAGTTGACTACTAATTTATAGGAAGGGATGCTGAAATTGAGTATTTTATAACGAGACTTGAGAAGATTGCTATTACGTGAATTATGATGGACATCCTTTTTAGGTGTGGTAGTGCATTTCAAACTACAGCATCAAATGAATCCCATATCAAAAGAGAGGATGCCTTGAGTGATTCAACTTCTTGTGTGCCATGCTTAGACACCAAATGGTATATTACTGAGCCTACTTTGCATAAAAGTTGTAAATGCTCTGAATTTGCGTAAGTTTCTTTAAATTTGTATTCTCCAATTATGATATCGTTTTGTATTTATCATTATTTTCAAAAATTGTGATATCAAATTGATAAACTAATTTCTCCATTTCTGCTTGAAGTAAGAAAGAATTAGAAAGAATATTCACATTGCATGCTATTACATCATATTTAGAACAAAATTTTAAATAACTGATCGAAAAATTATTGTTGTTAAAATGCTTTTATATTTTAAAATCATTATTGTTATTACTTCCTTCCTCTGAATAAAAATTAGTTACATTCAAAAAATTAAGCATGTATTGTTTTTCTGAAATTATGCAAACATGTTTAAAAATGATTGCCGATTTGCCACAATATAAGATTTTGAAGATTAACTTTATACTTGTATCTCTCTTCAATTTTCATCATTACGTTACTTATAAATATTTGAAACTGTCCAGCATATGTCTATCGCTTAACTGTCCAGCATTGATCTGCAATATTCGGGTCGATTAGTTGGTACACTTTAAATCCGAATTAACGCGTCTTACACGGGTTGAAAGGTTGGGTTCAGATAGAACAGGGGTTCGCAACCTGGGGTTCGTTTCACTTTTTTCAAGGGGTACTTTATGAAGGTATCTGAAAAGTTTTTTAAAATTTTTAACTGATATATTTAATTTCAATGAATTCAGAAAAATAGAGTACCAGTAATGACTTCAGGTTTTAAAGTATTCCATTCTCTCTGTTCATAAGTTGAATTAAAATAGTTTTGCTGTAAAAAATTTTTTATTTAGAGTGCAAACACCAACTCTTCCCTTTTCTTCTTCTTATGTTGCTACTCCATTTCATCGCTTTTCTTCATCCACCTCAAAGATAAAACCGTTGTCAAGCAAATTGCCTGTTTCAGTTTCCGGTAAAATATTATCTTTTTTTAATGCTTGATCATTGAGGGGGGGGGGGGGGGGGATCTTCATGATATGTGAAATTTTTGTTCAAAATCAAAAATGAATTTTTATCCCCTTTACGCCTAGCGATGTTAACGGTCGTTTTTTATGATACCAAGCTCTAACAGTTCATTCTTTACTTTACAACCTTCTAATGGTCATCAATTCTCCTCATATGTTAAGCTAATCTTATGCAACCTAAATTGAAACTTTTTAAATTTTTCTTTTATTCAAATGGGATTAAGAAAAATACTTTTCCTGAGTCATGGGCGTTTCGAATTAATATTGATGCCTCCTTGGAGCCCCCTCCCCCTGCTCGTGGATCTTGGTAATGTTTAATTCGGCTCTTATTTAATCTATTTATTAATAATTTTTTTTGATTGATGATATATTCTTTTATCAAAAAGGATTATAAAGAAATTGTAAATACTTTTATTAGTATAAAACCCTTTGAGGACTATAATTTTGAAGACTAATCGTCTGCCTTCTTTTTCAATGGAATTTTATATGTACATTCGATTTTCATATCTTGGTACACCGGTGTCACACTGATCCTCAAAGTGTTAAATTTTTATATTATTTTTGAAGAATGAACATTTTGTATTTAATCGATTGCTTGTATTGATTGATTGAAAAAATAACATCATAGTAATCAACTAAAATTTCAATAAGTGTTCCTAGAGTAGTTGAATGAAACTTTTTGTGAACCAGTGTAACAGCGCTGTTTCACGAAATAAATATCGTTTTCCTTAAATATATTAAATTTCATTGAAAAACTGACGATTAATCTCAAAAATTCTGATCTTCAAATGTATATGTTAAAAGTGAATAAGCCTATCAATTAGATGAGGTGTACGTCGTACATATCTTTTTGATCTGCAGTTTATATTAATAAATGGGTGTGTATGACAGTTTTGCATCTATCCTTAATTACATGACCGTTAGTTTCTCTTCCACCTTTCATTTTCTGTTTTCTTTCATTTGTTTTTTTTCAATGACAATGACTTTGTGCTTTTGAAATCTAAATTTTGCTATTTAATACGTTAGTATTAACTTTTTCGTATTATATAAAAATATACTAGTGGCCAATGCGAGCTTGACCAACGTTTGTGGGTTTGAAAATTGCTGACATCAAAATGGATATTTTTATGATTGTCTCACAACCAAATATTAAAGTAACAATCCAATTTTAAATGTGTTTTTAAACAACTTTTTATTTTACAGTTTTTTACTCAAGAGCTGGATATCGGATCAAGAAATTTCTTGAATCTTGGTTTTCGAAGCAATTTATATAATTCATAGATTTTTTTAGACAATTAATTTCTATCGTTTTGAAAATATGCCTTTATTAAAATTCTATCTACCCCATCCTAACCCCCTCCTTCTTTCCATAATTTTTCTTACTATTCCACTGTATACGTATAAAATGTATATAACCGCTTTTTTAAAGTGATATGTTTGAATTTATATAGAATTTAGTCAGTTATGCACTAAAAACATGCATTCTATTATATTTGATTTTTCATAGATGCCCATGATTTTTCTCAAACACACAGCCCTGAATCTCAGGAAATTCTTGACGCTGACGAAGTTCAAGCAAACGCGCTTAACAGTTCAAAATCGGGTTCCTTAACCACTCCTGTTCTTACCCCACCTTCCATCTCATCCACAACTCAAGATATCGAGGTTCCTAACGAAGTTTTTGCGAATTCACCTAAGAAGTCTTCTGAAGATAATCCACTTCCTACAACAATATTACCATACTTTTCTTCGTGTAAGTAGCACTCTATATTCCAATATTTGAAGTTCTTGAGCAAATTTTTTGAAAAATACTTCAGACTTGATATTCATCACATGTGCCCAGTTGCATCTAAGGGATGATTATGTAAAAATGACAGGTATAAATTTGACAAAGCTAAATAAACATGTATTTAACAAAATTGAAATCCTAGCGGATTCCACAGTATTTTTCATACTTAATTTTGAAACATAACGTATCGTATGCCACCACTGACTTAATATCCTAATTCGGGTTGCAACGCTGCGTTTGAAAATCCATGCCTTAGAGTGAGACGCATGTGTTCTGTTTTTACAGCAAAGAATACATTTTTCGCAAAGTAATAGCATATTTAAAATTTACAGAAATATTTGAACAAAATGAGTGTTAATTTACTCTATCTCTTCAGTTCAAAAAATTGCCTTTGGCTAGCTGCGTGAATCTCTGAACTAAGAGTTTTGTATTGGTCCTAATAAACTTATATACTGCTGAATGCGCTAAGTCTGAATTTTCAAAACTAAAATTAAATTTTTTAAACCAAGAAGACTTGGAATCACCGATATATAAGAAATTATAAAACTATTTAATTAAATTTATTAACCTTGAAAACTAAAAAGTAGACGATATTTTTCAAATTTTGCTCGTAAATAATTTTGATAATGGAGAATTTATCAAATTCAATTGAAGTTTTGCTCCCCTAATTTTGACAACGTGCTGAAAAAATTCAACCCGAGAAAAAGCAATTTTCATATAATTTCAAAACGTGTGCTGGATAAAAATCAAAAGTATATAAGTAAAATGAGAAATTTTAAGAATAAATATTTTTATTTTCGATATATTTCGATCAAAAAAATCTTTATTAACCCGTTAACGACCGAAATAATCAGACGATATCTAATGTAAAGCAGAAGATTTGTATTAAAGAGCATTGATAAAAGCAGACTATCGTATTTTTGTAAAGTCGATTCTGGCCGTTAACCGGTTATACAGAAAAAACTTAGGTAGAAATGTATGGAATAGAGAAGTAACAATAAAGAGAAATGTATAAAAATGATATGGAAGTGTAATAAATACAATTTCCCTTTGCATTCATTTATTTTAGCATGATTGAAAGTAAGCGCTTCGACACCACCAATTCAAGTAAAAGTAAAGTCTCTTTTACAATTTTATGGGTATACAGTAGAGCAAGATTCTCAATTAATTATCTAGCATCAGAGGATATTATTCCGTTTGTTTTCCTTAAAAAATTATAACAACTAGAAAATACAAAATGTGTACCAAGTATTTCTGCAAAACACTCTCTGTTTATTATAAAGCTGGATTTTCTTGACATTTCTATTTTTCAATATTATATTTTGCTCATTGTATTTTATTCTAATAATCCAAAATGTTAACATAACCAACAAATCCGATCTTTAAATTTTAATGTTATTTATTGTAAAATTTTAAACAATAGTTATTTTTGAGTACAAAAAATAACTATTGTTTAGTAAAAGTGATCTATGATAAAAAATTGCTAAAATTTTCATTTTATTACTTTAAAATATACCTCGGAGTAAGACGCCATATGTCTGTAGTCAGAAGGTTAACAGTTTATACTTAAATTAAGAATTATTATAATAAAGACATCTCAGGGAAAAACCTACCCATTCCGTCTAGTGCCCTAGTTAAACTAGTAGAATTTCATTTGCACTACTATATATTTGACCACTTGGTACAATAATTTTGCATATTCTTTTTCAATAGAGCATGGCTTAATTCGTTTCTTTGATTCGAGAATCATTACGTATTAGTTTTCATGAATAAAATTCTTGTTCACCTGTTAATTTCTTGTGTTTGATTTTGACATAAAATGTAACAGACGAGGTTTCAATAGCCAAAACCCATCTTAGACAAAGTGTAAGGTTAGTAATGAGCATCAAATAAACAAGAAGTTAAGAATTCCAGTATTATTATGCATATATGTTTTGTTGCAAATAATATGAAGTTTGTTGTGTTATTTTTGCTTTTGTGAAATCACAAGCACTGCTTCCTCTAAATCAAAATTATTTTTCATTTAGCTAATGTTGAAAATAAGTCTAATACTCAAACTGAAGCCAACAGAATTCCCGGATGCCTCTTGCCTTATCTTAAGAGTGTAATGCGGCCAGACATGAATGAGATCAATCTGGCTTCTAATCTCCTGATAAAGAATGATTCTAATCACATTTACAATTTTTCTCTCCTCTACACCAACTCCAAAAAAAGAATGTAAAAATTAACACACCAAAAAATTATCTTTTTTTCAATTCTTCTCTTTTGATAGCAAGTATTGTGAGAAAGATCATGAGACCAACATTAACCACATGGACAATAACATGATCTCCAAAACTATCCAACAACAACAATATACCTCTTCTGTATCTAACACAAGTACGAACAAAATTCCCTCTCGTTCCTTTGATCCATACGAATTTAATGAAGAGTCTTCAACCCATCATGTGAAAGCTTTTCCCGGAGCCCTAAACACAAACAAAATGCCCCCTCCATTATCCTTCAAACAATCTCCGCAAGCCCCACTTCTTGAAAACTCTTCATCCCTTTCGTTATCAACAGTTCCGCATATGCTCCAACCTTCAAAGTTTCCTTGTGTGTCTTCTTCGGAAGGAGAAAGAGAAATGCAGTATTCTGAAATGGCACATTTTCTTGTGGATGACCATGAAAATGTTCAAACTACCACAAGTTTTCCTTCTCACTCCGATCCAAATGTACTTTATGTTTCTTTTTTCCATTCTTTGCAGTTAAAATAAGAAAACGAGGATGTTTGTTTAGTAGCAGACGAAACGCCATTTTATCTTTATTATACAATAAATAAATCAATGCTGTCGGGAACTAATCAAAGAAGTTAAACTTTTTTCCAAAGTTATTCTATATGCCTAGTTGATACCTCAAAATTATTACTATTTGTCAATGTTGCCAAAAAATTTAAATTATATGTTATACAGTGACTTAGCCTTAAATTTTTATTTAACCTTTGCGGGCATACTGTATACGTTTTTCTCTACATCCTTTCTACGAATTTCAGATTACTAAGCGTTGGTGTAATGGATATATGAATACGGGTCTCATAACGATAAAAAGTTTGAGTCCTAGTCGTATCATGACCTTAATTTTTTCCAATGTTTTTGAACTCATATTTTGATTCATTTGTAATTAAAATTCATCTAATTGAATGCCATTAAAACAGAATGTTCAAGAACCCAACGTGTTGATTACAAAAATTGAAAAATCATAACTAAAAAAACCTGAAATAATAATGCAACATGAAACGAGTACATTTTCAATGAAATTTCAAATGAAAAAAAAATAACGGCATGGATAACTTGATCAAACGAACCATGGCCCATTTCAGTGAGTCAAGATAATACTTGTTCAAAGTTTTCCAACAAGAATCCCATGAAGCATTTATTTCTAGCAAGTGTTCCTTTGATTGCTTCAAAAACTAGACATGCCGTTTTTAAGGCCATCAAAAACATACATTGATATCCTTGTGGTTGTAACATTTAAAGCCTACCAGGTTCGCTTAACACCACTACTTGGAGGAAATATGGTATGAGATTGGTAATTAAAGCCATTGCTTTTATATCTATCATTCGGAACTCGACGATCCATGCCGAGCATTGGTAAGTAAACACTTTTTGAAGAATGCTTTTTCAACCACTTTTTTCAGAAGTTAAAAATATTGTATGGATATTTTATTAAATATGATAGGAATGAAGGAAAGCCCTCCCAACTTTAATTTCTTATAAGTTCTCATCAAAATTACAGAGTCTTATTTACAACTTCACTTGTACAGCAATATATCAAGCACTTTTAGCAGCTATCAATGCTTTTTTCCCCATTAAACATTTGAAAAGCAGGAAAAATATACACTTTCTATTTTTGTAAAAGTTCCAATATTGGATGCAGTGAAAGTAGTTAATGAAGAGTGACAGTGTTATCAACAGGGTTGCATAGCGAGTCGGTATCTAATAAATTTGGGAGTGGGAGCTGAGTTTTTTAAGTATCTTAGATAAAGAAGTTTAATTTTTGTAAGCTTACTTCTTCTTTAGTCGAAGTTGAAAGCGATAAGGGGGGGGGGGACTCCTCTCTGATCTAAACGTCCTTCATTGTAGAGATGTATATAACTATACCTCTCCATAGTTATTCACTCGTAAAACAATGTTTTTGAAAGCTTGTAAAGTATCTTGAAGGATAACACAAGTTTTTAAATTAAACAATAAATTTTTTAATAATAACTCACAACTTTTTTAAATTGTAATTTTTTGATTTTAAGCCTTTTACAATTTTTTTAATATTTATCGTTTTTATGTTCTTTAGGTAGGGGTAAAGGCATGCCAAAGATGACATGGATAGAAATAGTCAAAAAAGACATGAGTAAAAGATATTTAACATTAGGGGACGAGCAAAATAGAGATGAATGGCGACGCAAAATAATGAGAGATTCGTTTAATTTTGTCTAAAATTCTATAGTGGTAAAAACCCGCTAAACCTCAGCGTGCTGAAAACATTACCCGTAAAACTGATTATTATTTTTTTTATGCGTCATTCACAAATGATGTCAATCAGTTTTTATAATCCCCCTCCCCCCACCCCTATATTGCCAACTTTCAGCTTAATCGCTCCTCTTCCAAAGTTGACATCTTAAAAAATCCGTCCATGTAGTAAAAGCTATAAAGTTGGGCTTTTATTTACTTGCTATTTTAACAAATTTTTTGGTTATTCAAATTTAAGTTGATAATAAAAATTGGATTGTTAAAGCATAAATTAATTGAAAAAAACATTCAGAACTAGTCATTAATTTCATTAAAAAATGGATTAATTATTATGGGATGAAAATGATAAATAAAAAGTTATTAAAAAATATAAATATATGATAAAGAGAGTAAAAATATATAAAATAAACACACATATTTGTTAGGAAAGTAAGAGACTGATAAGGGTTTCTTTTTGTAAACAGATCGGTTTGAAAAATTTTATGTCCAGAGCCTCTTTCACATCTAACCTTGAGGAATCCTTGAATGATATAATCTTAAAACAATCGGATCAATAGGAACTAACGCAATCAAAATTTTCCAGAACGTGTTTCTTTATGGATGAAATACAAATCATGGCTTCCTTATATTTCAATGCACCATTTCTAATTCCAGATGGAACATGTTCATTGATCTTAGAATCAAGCCTTTGAAATGTTTGGCCAATATGTGAAGCATCACAACTGTGGCACTTGAATTTGTCACACTAGGAATTTTTTTTTTAATTATACTCCATTTATTCTTTAATTTTAGCAGGTCTTAAAAATACAAAAATGTTTATGATCTCGTATTATATTATACATTATTATAAAAAATATAGAACATTTTTTTAAGAAATCTAAAATTAAAAGCTTAATACAGATAGAATGTGCTCAATCAGGATTAGTTGAGAAGATTTAAAGGTGGTCGTTAAAGCAACTTTGATTGGATAAAGTACTTACATTCATGAATGTATATATATATATATCCTTATAGGGGTGATTAAGTGAGTGTTAGGTCCTTTTTATTTGTATTTTTATATAATTTCTTAACTATTTTTTTTATCAATATCTTTCATATTATTTTACCTCAAATAAACGCTGTAAAGAAAGAATCGCCTATTTATAAATAAAGTAAAACATTTCTTTACAGCTTAAAGTATCTTGGATCATTTAAGATAAATTTATAGCGTGTTTTTATTATTTATATAGATTTTTGATTCTCTCTCAACAGTTACAAATCACGTCAAATCCCCAGAAGTTTCTTCATCTTCTACCACACCTCCAACATCTCTTTTTTTAAGTGAATTCTTATTTTTTTGCATATACATATAACATTTTATTTTGATCACAGCGACATTTTTCCTTTTTGTAAGTATTTTTATTTTTTTATCGCATTTTAAAGCTAACTTCTTTTGATCAATCATTTTGGAATCCTTTCACAAATTTTAAGGGCAGAGAGGATGAAAATCTTTTGAATAATATTTTTGTTGGTGTGAGTAAGCTTGCATTGATTCCATAAAGAGGCGTGAGTATGGTTGGTTAGATGCTTAGTAGGTTAGGTCTTGGGTTCGATCCTACACCAAGCTTGTTTTCCTCATAGTTCGATACAAGCGGCGCAATTGTGTTCGATGAAAACACCCTACGGTACCATTACCATTTCATATTATAAATCCGTTTCCTGAATTCAATATCGAACCTTTGTTCTCTGTTCTAGAATTATTTTGCTTCTTATTGAGTTTGATCTCTGCTTTCAACGAGTATCTTGAAAAAGAGCCCGTGTGCTCATTATTTTAGAACCTAGTGATGACCAAGAGTTTTGGATAGCAGACCTTTTTTTAATATCTACGCTTTTCTAGAAGTAGAAAAAGTAGAAAGTAGGGGAGAAAAAAAATTGTAGGATGAAGCTGAGAACTTTGACTCCCAATGTTGTTTCGTTCTACTCCTCATTGTTCGATTAATGCGTGGCAAATTCTCCTTTCTCGATGACTCCACAATACTTTTACCTTTATTTTCTAACTATTTAAATAACTAACCCGCTATACGAACTTTATATTTAGTATACATTATGTTTTAACAAAATGATAAGTCCACTTTTTAGCTGATCTCTAGGGAGTGACAAAATCAACAAGACCTCTATTTTTCAAATTGTAATTCATATCATTCATAGAAATCTAAAGTCACATATTTGAAAATATTAAAAAGCAGTACCTTCACATAAAGAAACACTCCCTGAGAGCAATGAATATTAAAAACATATAAAGAGAACACCTAAAAATTGTTATCGAATCTGATGGAGAGCAGCTTTGAATATGTCATTAAAAACTACTCTCATAATAAAACACGAACTTATTGATATACTTGTATACTCTAATGAAACCTGTGCTTCATTTCGTAAGGTTATTCTTTAACATGGTATTTAAAATTCCTTTAATGATATAAAATCAATTGAGCTTAGGTACTGAACAAAGGCGGCCCTGTTAAGGCGGTCCTGAGGTAGGGAAATGATGAGGCGACCACAAGAACAATGAGAATGTAATAAATATACATTTTTATTAATATCACAAAGTTGCCATTTGTTGATTTGGTGAAAAGACACTTTTATCACATATTGGGATTATTGGTCCATCCTCAATCAATTTTTTTCCAAAAATCTGTCGCATATAATTTTTATAACAAATTATTAAAGAGAATATTTCGACTCTTTGAATCTTTTTCAACTTAAGTCAAGCAGAAAGAGGAAGAAATGGCTTTTATTGTGAATATGTCAGTAAAGGATTTTTGTGAGTGAATCCTTCATTACATATTCACCACAAAAGCCGTTCCCTCCGCTTTCTGCTGCACTTTATTTCAAAAAAACTGATAGAGTCGAAATATTCTTAATAAAGATTTGTCATACCATCTTACTATATTTCCTCTTTATATTTTGCATACTTAATATTACAGCCCTTCAGCCTCGCCTTTTTGTTATATAAATTTGATGTACGTATTAAGAAATGTACAAATTTGAGATAGTGGAGCAATATTTATGATTAGGTGTGTTAATAACTTCTAATCTTCCTTTCCATCAATAATCATGTTCCAAAATTTTGGTCTGTAGATTAGTTATGGTCATGTTTTCTTCACAAAGATGTTCTAATCTTTAGTGCATATTGAGATTTGAAGTGAATATTTCATCCTTAGAATGCTCCTTTTCAAATGAAGCCAAATTTCATTCATTTTTTTTTCTGTCACCTTGATAATCTTCATATGAAAATCAAAATTTTCGTGCCAAATTATTCTCTGTTTGTTAGTTCATGCATACGCGAAGATTAATAAATCAAAAAATTGCTGAAGATTGAATGATATTAAAACAACAAAATCTGATCCGTGATAGCAGGATTCTGGAAAAATCAGCTCGCTAAAGCAATTTTAGTTTGAATTAACAGTATATCACCATTTACTCTCTAATTCCAAACACATTTTAAGTCTCTAATAATCGTCTACCCATCTTACCTACACTCTATTTGAATGTTAGTTATGATATTTTAATTATATTAAAATATAATTATATAATCATTGTTCTCTCTTCTTCAATTATTTTTAGAAGGAAAGATTCTTCTTATTTTGTAAAAGTTTCAATATTGGATACAGTAAAAATAATTAATGAAGAATAACATCAATTATTCAATAAGATTTTTTTATGTATAAAACTTAAAAAATTACATTTTTTTAATTAGTTGATTATTATCATAATTAAATTTTAATTGAACATCTGTCAACCTAGACCACATTTGATGGTTCCCTTCAGAGATCTGTAATACATGTATTTTATAAAATTGTCAAAACAAAAATAAAAAGTAATCCGAATAAAAATTTAATTATGATAAAACAAAATACTTCCCTCAATCAGTGTTATCACACTCGCACCTGCACCGCGCGCAATTTTTTTATTGGTTTTCTTAGGTACCAGAGTGCTTATATCGCCTAATCACGCACGATTCTAATACACATAAACGCAGTTGTTTTTCTTACTATCGCATTTCTACCCTAAACTGTATACACAAGGGCACGATTATTAATTCAATTCTTTTATTTTTTAAACAAAACAAGAATTTTCTAGTTAATATTCACTGTAAAAATTGAAATAGATATTTAAGACAAATCAAAAGCACCATCAAGAATTTTGAAGGCTAAGCAACAAATCAAATAGAAGAACCAAAGCAACAAAAATTTACAAATATTTATACATACCATTATCAGCGATTTATACTATCACTGATTTCCAAAAAAGGTTAGTAATAGCTAATATATTTATTTTATTAAAATTTGCAGCTTCCACATCTTTGATTCCGCCAGACTTATCCAAGATTTTTCCAACTCCCCCCTCCCTTGAGTCAATCCATCCAAACCTGTATTCCCCACTCGAGTGCTTCACCTCCTCTTCCGAAAGCTGCAATACCATAATATCCTCTCCCCCTCCTCAGTTCTTCTCTCACCACTACACAAGCAATCACCACTCTGTCACTTCCCTTCTTACAAGCTTTGGAGATAATATCTCTAAACTTAGGTTACTCAACAACAAAATTCTAGAATCCAAGGTATTTATCATTTTTCCTAACTCTTAGCCATGGTACGATTTAATAATTTTATTAAGATGGTATATTTTTGTGTGATCTCTAACAATGAAAAAATTATAAAATGAAGTTTTAATCAAAATACAGTATGTTACAGTCTTTAACTGTCTTTCAAGAAAAACGAACATTTTTTTCATTATATCATCAATGATAATAAAAGTAAAACAATATGGAGAGAATACAAAAAAAAATTTTAATCATCCGTTTTGACCTATTATTGCAGTAAAAACATTAATTTTATAACAAATTTGCAAAGGAATCTATTACACAAGTGTTTATAAGTCAGTTTTTGTTCCCTCTATATAATGTATTCGATGATGACCAGCTGCAAATTAAAAAAATGAAAAATGATTCTCGCTTTTTATGCTGTTGTTAATACTATTTTTTTCTATAAACTTTATTTTTAGAATTTTGATCCGATATCTTATAGTTCTTCTCATTCATCTTCAAAAAAAGAGGATTTTGAGGAGATTTTTAATCCTATGCAGCTGAGAAGTAATATCGATGACACAATTAAGAAAAAGTACATAGCCTCTTGGCAAAGATCAAAACTTTCCATTGATTCCTCTCAAGCACAGTAACATTTCTTTTTATTTATTTTTTTTCGATATGAGAACGTGAAATTTATGAGAGAAGTTTGTTATCTTTTTGTCTAATTGTTAGACTAAATTTTGAACGTGCAAAAATTTGCACATTATTGACACTTTTCAATCCCAATTATGAATAAGATGGATTGTATTTCCTTTTTTTATGAGACATTTTATTTTTATTTCCACCATTTTTACCTGTAATAAGTTTAGAATCTTTATTATTAGTTAATCCTAATTTTTATGACCAGTCCAAAATTTATCCTTTATTTAAGAACCATTTTTTAACTTAATTTATTTCTTGAAGGATATATTATGAAATGATATTTATATCCTTTACAGCCAAGACTGCGTTAACGACCACTGCAATTAATTAAAAGGCCAGCTGTCTATAACGACCACATTCAATTTTCCTCAATTCTGATTTAGCCTATTTGACCCAGGGCTCTTAGAGTCGGAGGGAAAATACCAGACTACGATTCCAAGTACTTAAAAAAAATCAGATTTCGAGTGCAAATACCGAGATACTTAATAAATTTAACACCAACTCTTCGCTTCCGACTTCAACTAAAGAAAGCACACTCTGTTATATGCTTACAAAAAGAAACTATTTTTTAGTTTCTTTAAAATACTTAAAAAATTATTTTTTAATACAAAAATGGACTCCCACTTCCCGACCCCTTTTCACCCCTGCCAACCATCTGTCAACAAAGACTACTTTTGATGGTTCCCTTGAAAAATCTCGAATATAGGCTTGCTTCTATTTTGTAAAATTGTCAAAATAAAAATAATTATATAAATCAAAAAATGGTTTTGTATAATTTCAAAGTATAAACATGTAGTTTTGAGTTATTTTTAATTCATTTTTGAAAGATCTTTAAAAATTAATAAAAACTAGTGTTTAGAATAAAAAAGTTAAGCCTTGAAATATTTTTTTTATGAAATTAAGTTTTCCTTGAACTATTTGCACCTTCTTGCTCGCGCTTCGTATTTTGGAAATCGTTGGGTGTAGGCACCGTGCGACTAAATGCCCTTTTATGCTGAAGTTTTGAAAAACTTTTCGTTTAGTTATTTTTTTCAACAAATTATTATATAAAAGTAGACGATTTATCGGACACCTGTATCCCACTCTATCTGAAATGCTTACGAGCACGATGAAACTATAATAATCATTGATACACAAAAAGAATATTTTTTGAAAGGGAAAATATACATATATTAATACACTATAATTTCGTTGTGTCCACGTTTTTTTTAGAAAATTTCTGATAATTTAGTATATTTGCGATTATTTTAGCTTATTTCGGAAACAGTTTTATATATTTGTTTTGCCTTATAATTTATTTATTAAAATATATTAAATTTTTGGGAAATGCCATCTTTCATATTCTATAATAAATAGATTTTACAACTTTTGAGGCTCAATTACCCAAAATCTTTTCCCGACCCCTAAAACTTTAGATCGTCCATCATACTATAAATATTTTCATATCAAAGATCTGCAAGTGACCACAAGAACATCGTTAATGTCATTCTTTTTAAAAGGAGTAAAGGAGCATGCTCATCCTATGAAACGACAAATGCGTCTTCATCCTATGCGAATAAAAGTGTCTACAATACTGTGAGCATTGACTCCCCATTCCCCGATTTCAAGTCTCCTAGAGCAGCCGTCCATTCTGTAGGTAATGTCGTTTATATCATCTTTCTTTTATATCGCCTGTTATTGCTAAGGAGAATCACGCTTTTTAAGCCGTTGATGGCCAGTGTGATTACTTTAAGCACTTCAAACTTGCCTTGAAATAAAAATCTTTATTTTTCTGTAGCACACTTCTCACTGGATTGCTGCTGCAGAAAACGATTATTTTGTTAAATCTCGGTATTTTAACTGGTAACGATATATAATAGGAAAGATACGCGAGATCAAAGGAAAATTATTTGCTTGATAGAAAGAAAAATAATAAAGAATTGAAATGCTAAAACTAAAATTTCTACTTGTGTGTTTTTTTAATATTAAGAGCATCATTATATCACTGTACTCTTTAACTCATATTCAATAAGCTACAATTAAACGTAATTTATTTAGAAAAATGCAAAAATATATTTAAATTAGCCAAATTAACTCAATACCATGTAATATAATTAATCAGAGGGGCAGTTGTTCTGCTACCCTTCTTTACATAACTTTTCAAATCGATAGGATCTTGCGTTTTATTTTTTACTGTTTTCTTTCATCCCAACGAACTAAGAAATTTTTAATAACGACCTCTTATTTTTGTTTTTACATAAATTGCTTCATGGAAGTGTCTTTCAGCATTCACATTTCTTTTTGCTTAAAATTTTCACTTTAATACAAGTCTTTCTTCCCATTTTGATAGTATTTTAACTTTTCTTGCACTTCTTAATTTTCACTTTGATGTTATTTTTTTGAACGAAATATCGCAATTCAACTTTTAACGAGGCGCAGACATTTTAATATATTTTAAATATGCTTTCAAACTTGTTTTTTCACAATCTTCTTCTATTATAAGCTAAATCTTCCTCTGATAATTAAAAATTTTTGTTATTATTATTAATCTCTTATCTTTATTTTAGCTTTATTTTTCAATGAGATTTTATATATTTAGAGCAGACAATTTTCCTTCCTTTGTTCATCGGTGTCACACTATTTCTTAAAGCGTTAATGTTTCACGCTTCTGTTTTACTTATTTTTATCTTGATATTTGAATAAATTTTTTCAGTTTGTCCTCTGAATATGTACAACTTTTTACAATCATTCATTAAACATCATCCTCATCATCCATTCGCCCTTCCGGGCATGGCCGTTTTCCTAGCTAACCAGGGTTCGGCCATTTGTTTGCAGCTTCTTTTCCATGTTTTTCTACATAAAAACTTTCATCATTCATTAAACAATTATATTATATTAACCCTTTGAGGATCAGTGAGGCACCAGTGTCCCAAGAAATGAAAATTGTCTCCTTTAAATATATAAAATTTCATTGAAAAGAAAGCAGACGAATCGTCTTCAAAATTTTGGTCTTCAAAGGGTTAAATATAATATAATATTCTTACAATTATATTATATTAAATAATACCGTTGATTGTAGCTTCCCCAAGTTCGGTAAATCCTCTAGTGGTAGATCCGCGCGATTCTACTGTTTTCTTCTGTTTGACTATACTTACATTTTTCCTCTTATTTTTGCAAAGGACCTTTTGATCTGCAGTCTCCAGCATCAAACATGTCCTCCCTCTCAAACTCTTATCACCAGCAAAAGAGTTGTGAAACGCCATCTTCCGGCTTGGAGCAATCCATTCAAAGTCACACCGCTCTTTTAGCCATTTTGTTTGCATCCGATGCTCCCATCATCAACTCTTTTCCAGACCACAATTTCCACAGCTGCACCCTCTGTGTTTGCAATATGAGTATTCGCGCACCGCAAACATTCTTCTCCAACGTGTAAGTTTTTCTTTAGTCTTTCTTACTTTGTTTTTTTTCATTTTACAATCCTGCAACTCAAATCTTTTTTACCTTGACATTTTCAGGTCTCATATTTGGTTTTTCATTAATTTTAAATATAAAGCAAACTTTTTGTATTAAAAATTTGTATATTTTACATCAATAATATTGGCGTGCTAATAATCTTTACTACTTTTCCAAAATGTTTTTTGACTTGGCTTTATGAGTTTTACTCCACGATCTCTTATTAAGGCTAAAATTGAAACAATTATTTCTCTAGATAAAAATATATAACAAAATAACATATACTTTTAATTTCAGTAACAAGCTATAAAATTAATCCATTAATAAAATAATTACTATTTTCAAAATAGCAAAATAAGTGATTGTATTATTACAAGTATAGGATTAATGCTACTATCTACATATAAGCTAAACTTTATCTTCATTTTTTCATGGAATTATACACGCTATTTGAATATATATATTAATTATATTTATTGAAAAAGTTATACCTAATATTCTTTAAGGGAAAACTAATATGTATATTATGTATAAAAAGAATATCCAACTTTTTTTTGTCAAAAAAAAAATAAAAAATTAAATTATAAAAAAAGTTTGAAAAATTTCCAAGACACAAGTTTTGTTCATAGCTTTATTTTCCATCTGATCTTTTTGACATATTTCTAATGTTTCTAATCTGATTTTCTCCTTTCTTCGTTCTTAAATCATCATACACTTTTTGTGTCCCTTGATTTCTTGCAACCGCAAACATCTTTTGGCTTCCTTCTTTTTTGTTCCATATAATTCCTTATCTTCTTTCAAGTACGTTTTTTGCCACTTCTTAAAAGCCTTTTTTTCTCTTTCAACACTCTTCTCACACTTTCGTTCCACCACAATGTCTCTTTTTGCTTTATTCCTCCAGGCTTGTTGCGTCTTAAGACTTTTACTCACTAATATTAAATTCTTCTTTATCTTTCCCAACATTTCTTCTACATGCTCACTCTTTTTCCATTGTATGACCATTTTTATGGCTTCCTTAAACTCACACTTTGTTCCACTTTCCTTCATATTCCAAATCTTCAGTTTCTCATTTTTTCGAATATTTTGCTTATATACTTTGTTTTTATACCAGTCAAGAACAATCAATTTGTGTTGGCTAACAATTTCACGCCCAGGAATAGCCTTGCAATACTTTAAATTTTTTGCATTTTTTGCCTTATCAAGATAAAATCTATTAGCTTTTCTTCCATTACCCGTCATCAATCCCACATTCTACGTGGGGTCGATAATCCAGTCTTTCTCCCTTCTCTTGCAAGTTTTTCCAACATTCTTTTTGAAGTAGGCAGTTGAGGTTTTATGACCAAATGCCCTTCCTGACGCCAACCATTTTGTTTTAAGCATTGGGAACCTTTAGCTTTTGCTCTTCCTTGAGCTTAAACCACAAGGCAGTGGTGGTAATTTGTACTCAGAGTTATTTTCTCCTAGAACAATTGCCCGCCAAGACTAACGAGTTTGTTCTACCCGAAACTGTAGGTTAACCCATTTACGACCAAGCAAAGCAGACGATATCTAAAAAAACGCAGACGATTTATATTCAAAGTCATTGAAAAAAGCAGACGAAGATGAAATTACTTATGTTCCCAAATAGGAACATTGGTCGTAAATGTGTTAAAGCGCCTACTCCCCTCTTTTTTCCTCTAGATCATTTAGTTTAAAACAACTCCACCACGAGGAGGCAGATCTAGAGATTTACTGCCAGAGGCTTTTTGAGGCATTTCCAGGAAAATAAGAGCTTACCTTATTCCCAGCCTCGGGGTTAGCAGCCTTCGGAGCCTTAATTTCAACAACACTATAGAGAGCCTAATCACACATGTGCGCTAAAAGAATACCCTATTTTAAGAAATACATCCATCATAAAAGCATATACTCAATTCCCCTCGTTATAGCATCAGATTTGGGCGGATTTTATTTTAGCCTCTTTTCCCTAACATCTCCGTTGTGCTCAAACAAAGCACTTTTGCCTCCACCCTCTTCCTGCGTTTGTGGTTTCGATGCCTTCACCAACCGAGTAAACACATGGGCTTGTGGATTATTTGCTGAGGATGAGATAGACACCCTCGGGATGCATTCACTCAATAACACCACTTCCGGAGTTGCAACTAAGCCCCACACTACCCTTTCTTCTGCTCCTACTACATCATCTAATTCGCAAAACCATTCCAGTCAGTCACTCAATTCCTTCAACAATTCACAAACCTCATTAGGTACGCCAACAATCTACTTTCTATTTTATTTTTTGTATGAAATTAAAATTTATCATCATACACATTTTCAAATGAAAAAGTGTTCATTTTTTTGGTTTGGTGCATAAATAAATACCATAATTGCACAAATTATATTACAAATAAAAATAAACCTGAAATTATTCAATGCCACTGAGTTGACTTTTTTCCTCAATTTTGAAGCTAATACTTTATTCCTACACTAGTTGACTAGCTGATCCAGTCTTACCATCTCGTTTTTTAGTAATATTAATAAGTTGGTATTGTTCATGTAATCATGATATTTATTTATAAGCCATGGTACAGTAAAAATAGACTCGGATAATCGATTATATCGGAGAAATATATCAGTCCCAATCTTTTTTTTGTTTTCCATGTTAAAAGACTTGCCTATACTGGATCCGGTATTAAATATATCGGATAACTTCTATAATCTCAATAGCAAACAATGAAAGAAAATGATTCGTGTATATAGGATTAAATTTTAGAATACATAACTTAAACTTATTGAACATAAAATTTGCTTATTATCTTTTTGATTAACAACTTACTTTTCTAACTCATAAGTTTCTTTGTTTTAATTTTGTTTATATTTTTATATAAACACTTCAAAAGTCTTTTATAATCTATTTTTATTTTAAAATTTTTTTTTATAGCATTAATTAGAGTATAATTTTGTTTTACTTGTTTATCTATATTGTCTTGTATTAAATAATTGTTTGTATTAAAAGCCTTAAATAAAAGCTGTTTGTAAATTTCATCTATTGATTTTTATTATTTTTCAATAACTTTTGTTTCTTTTTTAAAAAATGGCAGAGCAACCGGATTATATTGGCAAATGCTTCCCGAAAATTATCTAGGATTTATTGGACACAAGTAACACGGCAAAAAGCAGCCTAAACAAAGAATTAATCTGTTGGATAGTGCTAATATGAATGAGAGCGACAAACTCCCTATACTTGCAATTGGAAAATTTTAAAATCATCGTGCATTTAAAGACATCTTACGTACACCGGTGGAATACAAGTTCAATAAAAAAGCATGGATACCCATCGATATATTTGAGAAATGGATTAGAAACTTAGATGAAAGAATGAGGAAAGAAGATCGAAAAATTGCTATGATTCTGGATAACTGTACCGCTCATCCACATTTAGAACTCGACAACATAGAATTTTTTTTATTCCACCGAACATGATATCGTGTACACATCCCATGGAAGCAGGCATCATTCAAAATTTTAAGTTCCACTAGAGAAACATCTAATCTACATGTAGATTAGAAGCAGCTGAAGCAAATCAAGATCTCAAGTGGGATTTACTCAAATGCCTGTTTACAGTAAAATTTGCATGGTCTATGGTAAAGCAAAAAACTGTTCAAAATTGTTGCCACAATGTTGGTTTTGTTTCCACTGATGTTGACATTGAAGAAGTTTCAAAAACTTTTAATAATGAACAAAAAGAGTTCAGAAATGTATGGAGTCAACTTGAAAAGAAACTTTGTGATATCCCATCAATGCATGGTTACATTAATATTGATGCCGAAATAATTGATCCTATTTCTGATAAACACACAGTCTTGAATAATCTAGAAGATACTTCTATCGAATCTCAATCTTTCCCTGTTCCAACCATGTTAGATGCACTTCATGTTATTGATTGTGTTAGATTTATTCTTTCTCCTTCTTGGGATGATCACGAAGTTATTTTACAAATCGCAGACCAGTTTGAGAAGCTTGTCCTGAAACAATCAGCCTTAAAATCAAAGCAGGAACTATTTTCTGAGTATATTTCGTTGATATTTTTCATTGAAAGTGCTTCATATACTTATCAACCGTTAAAGAAATTTAATCTTGAAAGTCTGGCTGTGTTTATTATAAAATTGCTAAATTATACTCACGCATTATAATTAAAACATATTTTATTTATATGCACTAATAAATTTTTATTAAATTTTATTTATATGCACTATTATTGTGACAAAATTACGACCTTGCCATGACAAAAGTTCGGAAATTATTGGTCTTTTTATTTATTTTAAATTATTTTCATACCTTTTTAGACTCATCATCTCCAATGTGGCCTTATCCTCTTTATTTGATGGAGTTGTTGTACAGCAATATTCAACCATTTTCTTCCCTCTTCCTCTATCCCCATTCTGATTTGAGCAAGGCGAGTTGCGCTAAAAATTCTTCAAGCAAAAATTTTTTCAATTCTGTTCTTTACTCTGATTTGTGCAAACTAATTTTGCATGCCATTCACACCTCTAAACAGAATTCTTCCTTTGACATGTGTCAATCACCAATCAAACCCATCACCTCTACTTTGCCTGTTTTGCATCGTTGGCTTTTTTCACACAGTATGCCTTCTCTTTCATTTTCATTCTCGTTATACTTCTCTTTTTCAGTTATTGAAATCTTGCTTTACTTTACCATCTTCACTTAGAATAGTTGATTATTTTAAATTAGCACATTTTATCATTTTATTTTGATTTTAAAGTTACCTACTAAGATTTAAATGATTTTATATCAACAAACCAAACTATTTCATCAAGAAACATAAAAATTGAGACTTTTTGTTATTTTTTTATCTATAACCAGTAAATTCCCTTTTGTTTTACTTTACACATGATTTGAAAAAGCACATTTTCATCATTGGAGATATAATATTTTTTATTTGTATTCATATGATATTTGCATAAATTGTATATCATTTTTGTTTTTATATAGGCAGATGTAGGGTGGCCATTAAAATGAAATACAATTTGACAAACTTTAGAGGGGGCTCTATAGCATCGAAAAATTTTAAGATTAAGAGTATATTTCAGCCAAGTGTCTTGAAGACAGATCAAGGATATAGAGTACACGCTATGTGAATTCATATTACAACACTACTACAAATATCATCAAATTTTGAGCTAAAAGATTGTCAGCTTAAAAAACTCTTGCTGACAAAAACTTTTTTTTAGAAAAAATGTAACATCATTATGAGAGATCAAGTTAGAAGAATTGATATTAATAAGATAGATAAATGGTTGTATTCTTTAGAAACTGAAATTTCTTTCTAAAATACGCTTTTTTTGTTTGTTTCCTCATTAGTCTTTTCTTTTTGATTTAAGTATCACAAAAAAGAGCGTTCAATTGGATTCAAAAGTCATATTTAGTCATTTCAAAGAATAAATAGTTTACCTAATTTGTATTTTCATACCTTTGTGTCTTTGTTTTGTCATATGAATTTGATTAATTTGGGTTAAGGAGTGTTGCAAAGCTTGCGTTTTTCTAGATGCCTGGCTTTGATGCCACGACGTTTTCAGTTCGAAACAGGCATTAGATCTTCCTTGTTCATAGTTTCGTTAACTCATTTCATATATTCCTTATCGGTGTAAACACTTCCCGGTTCTTTTGATTTTTGTTTAAGATGTTTCGCCTATTTCCTCGAAAGATGCAGTGCAGTTCCTACCATTCCTCAACCCACTGCTGCGTAATGCGATGCAGAAAAAGCGAACTTCTTGTCTCTTCGAACAAGCATACAACGTTTCTGGACCTCTCACTTGGCAGCAGTTCCACTGTCTCGCTGGTCGAGGTATTTTTATTTTATTTCCTTTTCCCCAAATGTTTCTTCTTCCTTTATTTCATTGAATAGGGAGAGAGGAAAGAGTTGAGCCCCAAAGTATTCCAGAAATCCTTGTAGGCTTGGAAGGCGAACGAGTCAAAATCTCTCCTCTAGCTCTAAGATTTTGGGTATTGTTAAATATTCCTATATATATGGCAGTACCCCAGTTGTTGCAGGAAACTGGTTGACCCCGACTCTTTGGGAACAATAACCAGGCCTCGAAGGCAAAATGGATGATGATATGGCAGTACCTCATTTCCTTTGGAAATTGAAAGAATGGAACAAATAAAGTTTTCTGATTTTCTTTTGATAATGAATTTTTATTCAGTCTTTTTAAATTAATCAGAAAATACTCATATTCATATGTCAAGAGAATTTTTTAAATGTTATTTAAGAAGGCAATTGTTAAATGGAATTCAAGTACAAAAACATAAAATTATAAAGAATTCTATAATTGTATACTAATCCACACTTAAAAACGTAGAATCTATGAACTCTAAAATATAAAAATAATGATGAATGTATTGTTATTGTACCTCAAATGAGCAAAAGATAGAATGTCTACCCTACCTGAAGATTGGGAGTGGAGGAGACTAATACGGAAGATCTGAAACCAAGTTCTTATATATATGCAGAGCGATAATATAAGAAATAAGCAAAAATTGCTTGAATTTTGAAGAGTCGTTCTTAGATTTTCTACCTTCTACATTCATGCAGTCAAAGTACTAATGCTACTAACTTTATTCTTTTTTATTATTAAAAAAATGAAAAATACTTTTAAACCACTTGTTTATAATTTGTATATGTTCAGTTAAAATTTACTCACCGGAAATTGACAAAACGAAATATTATAAGCCATTTTTTACTTTTCCAAAAAATGTATTGGTAAATTTTTTTTATACCCCCAATTTGCCTGTTGTGAATACCCGATATATCACAAATTTCACACTTCTTTTTATCACATAAACGCTCGTACGAACGGCAATCCATTTGTCAATATATTGTTAAAGATCAGTTACACAATTGTATACGTTTGTAGATATAATTGTGTTATTTATAAGCATGTGCAGCAGATAATGAAGCTTTACTTTAAAGACAAACGATTCTAAACATTGAAAATGAGGTGACTTATCTAAACCTACTAGTGTTATCATATTAGACACTCAAAGTCTAATTACTTATCTACCCTAATTTTAATGTTTTTTGTAAAATCGGGAATATTGTCTAACCGGAGAAAGTTGTTCGTGCTAAGCAACTTCTGTTTAGACAAGTTTGCTTATATAAGATTTTTATCATACACAGAACTGTGACCAAAATGTATAAATGTTAACAGCCGCCTTACCTTTCTATTAAACATGGTGTACATGCTTTCAAATTTAGAAGGTAATTTTGTAATTTTTTGGGCATTATGAAAATAAGTTTGAATTTTCTAGCAAAAACTTGCATATCTAATAAAGGTTTAAAATCTTTTACTAATTAAATTTTGACATTTTCAACTTCTTTTCAAATCCTCATTTTAAAATATTCTTCTCACAATCGTATACCTCTTCGTTCTTTCAATTGTAATGCAGAAGTATCTCCACATCGAGCCTTACTCTCCACCAAAGAATATTGCGTATATTATTGTGGCACCTGACGACGCCTGTATCTTGAAATCAACTAAATCTTTCTTTGAAAATGTCAACTCCACTTATGAAGTAAGTCTCATTTTTTCTTCCTTTCATGATTTGACGATATACACATACTTCCATATTAGAAAGAAAATGTTTCATTTTTTTTAATTGCGAGTTGTTATATAAGTTAGTAAGTAGTTCCGTTATTTTAATTTGAAGTTTATTTAATTTATTTTTAAGATCAGTTTTTTAAATTGGAATCCAATTATTTTAACTTAAATGTAAAAATGTGTAGCAAGTTTTACGTTTCAGTGGCAACTATTAAGACATATTTTTTGAATCGTTTTTCGAAAACTAAAATTTTAAAGTTCTGCCTACTCTCTATAAATTTTAGGCATACAAGTTAGGTCGCCACTTACCTATCGCAAAAATTCGAGATGGCATTTTAAGGATTGGACAGAACACTCCTCACAAATTTCCAGAAATGGCAGTTAATGACTGGTTTTCTTCTTTGGGTACGGCAGCCTTTCTTCTCTTTTTTCTCCTTCTTCCTTTGCAATGTTTAAAATCGATCTTTATCTTTAACAGGAAACTCGCCCTTGACAGATAAGTTGAAGTTATTCTATATCGCTTTTAAGCATCAACTAGGTGATTTTATCCTTTCACTTTTTTATTTCCTTTATAACGAATCTCCCGAATTTGATTTTATAAAGAACTTTCCTGCTTCCTTCTCAACATACTGATTATATATACGTATTAGAGTATCGGATAACCGCACAAATTTTAACATCCTCATTCGCATATCATTTAAGTTTCAACATCCGTAATTTTCAAACTAAAATATTTTTCGGAATTGTGATTTACTTTATCTAAGATTTTTATGATAAGTGCGTCTTTGTGATAACATTATGCATAAGCAAATGTATCTAAATATCTCCGTAAATTTTTAGGAAATATAAAACTTGCGTAAATTATGATATCCTCATTTTCTAAAAAATTAATTCTAACATCCCCACCCGCTAAGATGTCAAATTTGATATCCGTATCTGCGGATACAAAAATTTCTGTTTCCGATACATCTCTTATACATATTTATTACAACCTAAACTACAAACATATGGCAATTTACTCCAAATAAATATCTTATGAGCAAAAAATTTACACACAAATATAACATGTTTTATGATGGAAACTTAGACAAAATAATAATTATTTTTCATATTTTGCATTTCGGTATATTGGAACAAACGTGCTTCGGGTTTATTTTTAAGTTAAGTTCAAGCTGGTAAAAAAAACTTTAACTTCTTCGAATACTAAAAAACAAGTTTTGTAATCAAAATGTAAAGCGGCTTTTTGTTAAAATGAAATAAGGGCATAACGACCATAAACAATGTGTTTAAATTAAATTCCTCTAAAATATTACGGTATGAGTGTTCTTTACTATTCTATTTGTACTTTTTCATATCATGTTTGCATCCTTTGAAACAGGTTTAACTTCTATTTAGCATGTAATTCTTAATTTTGAGTTTTTCAATGATAAATTAATTGTATTTAAACCATAGAGTAAGTTAGAGTTAAGAATGTGTGATTAGACAATAAATTCCACGCGATAAATTTAACGGATCGACGAATGCCATGCTTTGACTAATGAGTAATGACAAATAAAATTAAGCGAAGTTTACTGTATATTTATAACAGGGCTGCGGAAGGAAAATATCCAACTCGATTCTAATTCCTAGTACTTACAAAAATCGTATTCCGCCTCATATCCCCTTAAATCTCAGACTCCATTAAATTCGACACCGCCTCCCCAGCCGTGATTTATACAAATTACATTTTTCATAACTTTTTTTACTAGTATTGGAAAATGACTAGGAGAAAGAAAAACGTTTCGTTTTGAAGAAAATATTTATAATATGATTTAAAAATATTAATTTTATCATTGTAATATTATCTTTTATTTCATATAACTTTTTTTCATGTTATAAACATGATATAAGTCGTTCGACTGTCAAGTATTTCGTAAGAAGTCTTTATAAATGGCGTACAAAATGATCTGAAATTTATTAAAAAATCCAATATATTTCTGCACGACTTGATGCTTTTTCAAGCAAAAATAACCACACACTTTCCTCTGCATGACCTGATTTTTGAGTGTCATGGTAGCGGTCCAGATCATAGATATGAAGCGTTATTGACAATTCCCAACAGTTGCATGAAAATTATGAGTATTGCTTAGCCTATGGATAGCAGTGCCTAACCGACCTTTGGTTCAAAACAGCAAAATATCGATTATAAAATTATTATTTCAATTACTTTTATATACTTAACTCTATCTTACCATACAATTCATTATTATACTATCAAATCATACAAAGAGTACAACCGTCATGAATATGTTTAAATAGAATTTTTCTCCATGAGGGATCATTTTTTATAAATATAAAGTTCCCTATAAGTGTCTCAAGCGTGTGATATTTTTCGATCGGAATATTACTTCATCAACCCCAAAAATCAAAAAATACTTCTATAAGCTGTAACCGAAAAGTTTTTAAACAATAATTATTTAAGATCATTTTCATCATGAAGAAAACAGAAATATTTTTACAACATTCTTATAAAGAAAATTGTTATCTGTGCCAGCTAAAAGTTTATAAGAAGAACTATTTTTATACAAGCGCGGTTTTAATATGTCTAAGTCGAAAGGATATTTCCTTACATTTTCATATTCAGTTATTAACCAGCATATATCTGATTGGTTTGATAACTCCAATATGTGGCATTTAAAATATCATAGTCGCAAAGAGCATAAACGATTACATATTTAGCATTTTGACCTTTGTAAAAAAATGTCTACCTCACAGGGAAAAATGTTAAATACCGTATGTTTCTGTGTGTGTAGTTTAAAAGATTTTTATATATGAATTGGCATATTCTCAATTCTGAGAAGTTTTAGGAAAAGCCTGTCGTTTAAAATTTGTTTCAAATTCACATTTAATATTAAAGTCTGAAATTATAGATAAATGATCATGTCCTCTAAAAGATCTTCAGAAAGGCAAATAAAATGTATAATAATAGCTTACTTATAATAATCAATTGAGATATAATATTTAGAGTATTCAAAAATAGTAAATTTGAATCCCTGCTAAACTGTTAAGCCATACTTGTACAAATTTTTTATTTTCACTCCACCTTCCTCTGATTTTAAATTCAGTTACATTAGGCATAGCAATGGCTTCTACTTACGTTAAAACTCAGGGGTAAAGAAAATTTTGTCTCCACCCTGTAAAGAAAGCACCGAAAATTAAGATGTATTGTGTCCACCATAAATTTGCAGCTTTATATCGAGGATCTCTATATTCAGGACTGACTATATATAATAGAAATACTATATACTGGTTCATATTATTATAAATTGATGCAATTATGTTGGTATAATTTTAGGACCTTTCTTAGCTACTCATCCATTGGTTTTTAATGCCGTTTCGGAATGTTCCAGAAGTCTCTCATCCTCAAATTCAATGCTTACTCCCCCTTATTCGAATTCTGGTATTGTTTTGCTTAATTTCTGATAGTACAATTTTAATTTTTTTTGGTATATCAAACATTAAATAAGTATAGTAACGTATAAATCTATTCTAGCATTAGGAATCATGCTATAGTAAGCCAGAAACGATATATAATGGAAAAACGTTAATTTGATGGTAATGGATCAAGTGATAAGAATTGGTTACTATCAAAAGAGTGACATGACAAAAATACGGAAATTCAAAAGAGAGACATCACAAAAATACAGAAATTCAAAATAGCTGGAAATCAAAGAAGTGACATGACAAAAGAGTGACATAAAATTCTGTAAAGCTCGATTTTATATCGTTTTATAAAATTTGTATTTAAATTATTAATTTAAATACCATACTAATAACTTTTAGTTTATATCATATTTAATAAGATATTATATTTAATTTATATTATCTGCTGACAAGCCATCAAAAATTTATAAGGGAATATCATAAACAAGTTTATAAGTTAAAAACCTTATTGATGAAAAACGAATAATAATTAATTAAGATGGATATTTCGCCTCCTCAAGATTTCTTCAGACAGGTAGAGAGAGAGAGAAAGTATTAGAGATTTATCGGATATCAGCAAAAAATTTTACATCCTCATCCGTGGAATTTTTTGATGTTAACATCCGCAATTTAAAATCTTTACATTATAGCTACTTTTCTAATTTTTACAGTATAGCTACTTTTCTCGATCTGAGATTGAAAAGTAAATTGTTCACCAATTTTGAAACAACAAATAAAGTAAAACTTTCCTTTGGAATTTATATGAGGATGATAAGATTGGTAATAGTAGCATAGAAGTATAAAAGCTGCGAAAAAATGAAGAAAAGTGCTAATGAAATTTATACCTCTTTGAATGAAGCTATGGACATTGGACACTATTCTAACCTTTAGTAGTTAAGAAGAAAATGAAGATAATGAAGCTTTTAATGAAGAAATAACGAATTATCAAAAAGAAAAAAGAATTGATTCATATAATTGCTTAGATATATATTGCTTAGATTGGTGCAAAACTAAAAAAGAAGAATTTCCATTTTTATTAAAGATTGCATGTCATTCATTACCTTACCTGTCCTCCTAGCACTGTTCAAGGCGAGCAGCTCTTTAGCAGCGCCGGAAATATTTATACTGACAAAAAAGAGCTTACTTGGGAAAAAGTAGAAAAACTTATTTTTAAAAAAAATTACCGGTAATTAATTTTGATTATTTAAAATAAATTTTTCTAATTATTCTAATTTTAGTTTTTTTACATTGGTGGATTAAAAAATGTAAAAAAGGGATTAAAATAGTAAGATACTGTAAAATATAAAACATAATTTTTTAAAAATATATTTATCCGCAAAATATTTATTTTGGATATCCGCTTTCGCTGGGATGTCAAATCTAATATGCGCATCCGCGGATGTAAAGAAATTTACATCCGATACATCTCTAGAAAGTATATAAGTAAAAAATTAATATTATATTCCTTACTTATATACTTTCTCTACCTGTCTGAAGAAGCCTTGAGGAGACGAAATATCCATCTTAATGAATTATTCCATCAATAAAGTTTTTCTACTAAACTTCTTTACTAAAACTAATATACCTATTTTATAAAAATTAAATCTGTCTTCCTTGTGTTTCCTGGTAAATTAATTTTCTAATTCTTTTAAACATATAAAACAGCCATACTTGCGTAAAAAATAAATTACATTTTTAATAAAGAGTGTCTTCATCTTGAAGGGAATTTACTAATTTCTCATGATCACATGGAATGGGGATCTCTAACACGTGGTCATCCGATTAATTTTTTGTTCCCCACGATTAAATATTTTTTTCTTTAAAACCTGCGACTTTTTATAATAATTCACTGAAGCAGAGTAGTTATTGAGAAGTCAAAATGTAAGTTCACTTTACTTACATGTCTCTTGACTCAATACTTTTTCAATAAATGGAGAACGCTTAAGACAATATTGATAGATCATTTTAAACAAATTACTAAATCTTTGCTCTACGCTTCCCTACAGTTCTTTCTTCATCATATATTTGAAAGCTTTATCATCCCGGTGTTTATTCATCTGTTTCTTTGTTATATTCTTTGACTTTGGTAGAATTTAGAATCAGATTTTGGACATTTTTCTTTCGATAATGCTTAAATAAGGGATATTTGTTTAATTTTTATATTGAAACTGATTGAGAAGGAAAGCCGAAAATAGAAAAGCAATGCCAGAAAGGGTTAATAAGAGGCAATGGCGTGGCGCGGAATTTATTCACAATGATCGATGAAAATTTAATCGATATATTTTAGAATCGAATAGTATTTAGTGATGCTTTACTACAATTTTCATACCTATATACCTGTATTATTAAGTTTTGAAGTGTTATTTGACATTTCAAAGTGTGCCAAAATTAGCATCTGCCTCTCGTGGTACTTAAGTTTCGTACGCTATTCTTAAGAGGGCTATTATAGGTAGAGTGTATTTTAATATTAAATTTTCAATTTTTGAAAAAATTCTTTCTTTCTAAGGTACATGTTTTAGAGCTCTTAAAAATGTGTACAATTTTTACAATTTAGAAAGTTAATATATGATTTCTTTTCTCTACAAATTAGTGAAAAACACATTTTCTTACTTTCTTTTTACATGAAATTATCTTAAATTATCTGGATTTTAAGCCTATATTTCTAATTTTTACGCCACTTTTTATTTTTTTGTGATAATAAACCCTGTGAAATTGTTTTTAATTAAAATCTCTTATGAAAAAAATGAAAACTAATCGGTGAAATAGAAGTTTTGAAGAACGTTGCCAATAAAAATACTTTGTAATTAAAAATCAAGTATATGCGAGCGAAAAATTACTAATTGTCTTATTTGCCTGCAAAAGATTTCTGTACCCAAAGTATACAATATCAAAAGGCGCTACAACACACGGCATAAAAATTATGATTGATTTGAAGGAAAAATCAGACAAGATAAATTCTTTGTTGATAATCCTTTATCATAAAAGAAACAAATTTTCATGAAATTGCACAGATCATCAGAAGATTGCAAAAACATCACGTGTGTTTACTGAAGGTGAATTTGTGTAAGGTTGTTTAAAAGTTGTCGAGATTCTTTGTCCAGAAAAAGTAAATATTTGCTCTGAAATCAGTCTTTCTGGTTGCTAGGTCAATTCCAAAAATGTCAACCCATGTAGAAAGACAATTTCGTTATCACAAAACCGTGATGCATAACAATTATGTATGCATGCGGAAATTTTTTTTCAGCTTTCAACCTAATAAATTAATTCAAAAAAATGTTACATGTTTTTTGTCATTCTAGTGTTTAGCTTTGGTAGATATTAGATGTACGTTTTTTCCGTAAGATAATTTAATGACAAATCTAATATTTAGAAAGAGCAATAATAGATGAAAAATAACTCCGAAACCTTAAAATGTGGCCCTTGAATAATATGCTTTGGAGACCCCTGACATACATAATAAAAACAAGAAAATGAAAAGTATTATTACCTGAAAATTGGAATCGGCTGCCCTATATATTGCATCTGAATAGTTATTATGCTTTGTTCTAATTGGCCTTTTTTATTCAATCTTAGATGTCATGTCTCCTCCTCCTTCGATAGTGATTTACATCGTGGATGTGTTTTCCTCTTATCCATTCGATCATATCTCTAACCTCTCTCCTCACTTACTTACGCTGGGCTTGGTAAAGTGCTATACAGACATGGCGAATGATATTCCCCAGCACATTCGTAGTCGTCTCACTCTACGCCTTGTTCCAATGTCTGTCTTACTTTCTTCGTCTACGCAGTCTTCGTCGTCTGCCGCATTTGCCTTGTCAATCAACGCCCAAATTCGCTCTGTTCCCTCCTATTCGCCATCTTCTTTTCCTTCTTTAACTGGATTTGGTCCAACCATTTCCAAAATATCAATACTACGAAATCCCAAACCGTCCCCTAGATTGACTAAAGTTTATTCCCCTCCTTACGTTCTTTCACCTCCTCTTTCAGCTTCGTGCTCGATAATCGGTTCTTCTACTGGAGACAGTCTTCTCTCATCCTCAACTGTACTATTTTGTACCTACTGCCTTTCACACGACCAAAAATGGATAATTTCCTCCATAACAGATACATATGGCGAACTGTTGGAAACAGTCGTCATCAACATCAATGTTGCTGCGCGTTTTTCGCGAAAATCAGGATCCCTACAAAAAGCAGCACTTCAGAAAGTGTGGCAGTTTGTGCTGTCCGTAGCATCAACTATAGTTAGCCCAGTAAGACTCGTGATTGGTCGCTTTGGGCGTCTCGGTCACACAGAGTTGAAGATTTGGTCTGTTTTACTCAGTAAGAAGAGTTTACAATGTAGGACGTGTGAAATGCGCAAAAATTGTGATATTTGCTCCTTCATCCCCACTTCTCTGGGAAGCGGTTTACTTTCTGCCTGCTTGGTCTCCTTTGAAATGGAAACAAAGTTGAAAGTTTTTCCTGACTGCGTGGTGCATGAAGTCGACAGAGTTGGTAAAAGCAAGTATTGCTCTCTATCAACCCCGTCCGATGTTTCCACTACACACATTCTTGTCTTTCCTCTCTCTTCTACTGTTCAGGTAGATCTATTTTATTTTTTCAATCTTTTAGGTTTTACAAAACTTCTGTTTCTCTTTCAAGTAATATCAATAAATAATCATAGGAATGTCCAAATATTTTAGGGTTATCAATGTTGTCCCTATTTTTTTGGGTATTGCGGCGTAAAAAATTTGTTTCTACGATACAATATATCTTGCCTAGCAAATTTTAGTTAAAAGCACATAAAATTACCTAAGTTTTTGAGATTTATCATTCTTTTATATCTTTAAAATTTGAAAAATTCTGATTCAAGATGTATGTGGGGCAAAGTTAATTTGATAATGGGCGCTTATAGTTTAGTCCGCGTAATAAAAATGAAAATTTATTGTACAGTGTAAACGTTCAAAGTTATTGCCATGTTTGTTATTACTTCCCCACCTTTGAATTGTATTTCTTCTCTATTTTATATTAAATAACCCTGTGACAATCCGAAATTGAAAGACTAATCGTCTGTATTCTTTTTAAATGAAATTTTATATAGTTAAAGGAGACAATTTTCATTTCTCGAAATACTAGCCTCACACTGGCATACAAAGTTATTGTTTCCAAATTTTTAAATAAACTAACATCATAAAGTCTAATTTTAGCGAAATTTATTAAAAATAGAAAATTGTATTTTTTTTAAAACTAAATATTGTGAACTAACAACAAACTTTCTAATGTGAAGGCAGAAACTCTACGAATATTATCATTTCTATTAAAATTTTGAATGATTGTTAAATTTCATTTTTGAGTAATACTCTAACTGTATTTTCTATATGAATATGTATGTGCCTTCCACAATTAATCTATCTATAGGGTAAATTAATTGTCCCTTGTAGTGGCGTGTGATCAAAAACCTTAATTTTTATTAAAAGTTTACTTAAAATCTTACTCACATTAATTAAGCACAAACCTTTAGTAACATTTCTAGTTTTTTAATTGATCAAATCACTTTTATTTATAAAAATATTATTTGAATGTCTTTGAGTACTTCAAGGCACTAATGTGAGCCTTTTAAAATGAAAAATGAAATTCTTGTTTTTGGTTTACTGAAATGATGAGTTTAATTATTATTATTATTATAATTCAACTTAAAAAATTATTAGGTTCATATTAAGACAGATTTTTGACATAGCAAACTGATTTTCCCATAATGTTCACTCAGCCATCTCAAAAAAATCTTAATGATTTAGATAAAGATTTTCCAAACTGCGGACTTTTGAATGATGATTTGAGCAAAACAAAGTATTAAACGCTTGAATTTTTAACGTGGATAGATAAGCGCATTCTAAAAATAAAGCGCTGCAATATATTCAACTTTTTTCACCTCCATATTTCCTTAAATGTGGATTTAGTTATGTAGCTTAGATTTTACAGAAGGAAAGAAAAAACTTTGATAGGGTTCTTAAATGAGATTCGAGGGTGATGTGAAATTTTTTTGGTGAATCTAGTCTTTTCTTCTTTCGATCTTGTTATTAATATACCGTGTGCCTTGTAAATAAACTTAAATACACATTAATTAATTTTAATGAACGATTCGTTTGCTTTATACATTGCCTTTTCCAATTATTTTCATGATGCGACCCTGTTTTTTACTACTACTATTTTTTTCAAAAGTCTTTTCAGTAGGCTAAGTCTCCTTTTAAAACAGCCTTATTCTTCATAATTCTTTTTCTTCTTCCAAGAATTCCTGTTTTTATAATCTTCGATTTTAGATTTAATATTTTTAACTCCTGGTTTATAACTTCTTTCCATGACTTATTTAGTCTTGCGTTATTTTAATCTCAAATGTTGTATTTTTTAAAACAACTTATTACACTATTGAAATAAAACTTTTAACATAAATTAATCTTGAAATTGTCTTTAAAAAACTTTCCTAAAAATTCTAGAGCCTGTCTTCTCTAATATTTTTAATTCATTTATTTCGATTCTTATAAGATTAACACTTACTCATTAAAAATTATATATACAAAGTTTAATAACTTTTTTTTCATTTAGCTAGGATCAAAATCAATCAGTGCCGATAATTTTGACTTGGAGGGAGTGGTGATGGGTGGGGATGATGAGTTGTTAGGTGCGTTTGGTGACTTGCCCATGGACTCATTTTTGTTCGATCCTGCCGACTTGAATTCATCTGCAAACAACTTCATCAATTCAAATTCCATTAACAACAATCGCAGCTCCCTGTTTGCTCCGATAGAATCCCTCCCAAATAAGGTATTACTCGCACGCGGTATCATCTATAAATTTTAGTTCAGGCCAGGAGAAAGTCTTGCCAGGGCGGATTTATCTAGGATTGAGGAAAAGTTTTTCCATACAGTTTAAGATACAAAATTCTTATAAAGTGTACTTCATTATGGAATAAAAAAGTGTTTATAATAAAATGAAATAGACCAAGTTTTAAAAAATAAAATGAAATGACCAAGTTTTTCAAATGATTTGCTTTTTATAGTTTATTAAAATGATATTTGTTTTTTTCGAAATTGTATATTCATTTCTAACATATTCTTGAAATATATAAATGAAGTGGCGCTGCATCATTGAAAAAGACGTGAAAATTATAAAAAGTAAATTCAGAAGTAATATGCCTTTATTCAAATAATTTTTTTTGAGATAAATTTTCCACCACTATTGTCATCAACTAATCTTCAACATTCATTTAGTAGGTAATTGAAGATAGTTGATGACGTGTAATCTTTAAAGAATTTATTTATTTGAACTAAAGATTACTCTGAATTTACTTTTTATATTCTTGAAAATCATTACTGTTAGAGGCAAAAGCGCTCATTGCCCTTCCCTCTATAATTGTAGTCGATACACATATTATAGTTTTCAATATTTTATTTCGATTTTTTATGAATACAAAAATTTTTAAGGTTAATTTTACTTAAAAAGTGCACATTTAATACAAATTTCTATATAAAATATAAAAAATGAAAAGATTGATAGAAAATTTTTAGAGTAAATGCGATTAAAATGTGCGACCCTGTTTTAGATTAATATATTTTAATTTTTACTTTTAGATTTATTTTTTACTCTGATATATCTATAGTATAACTTATTTTAGATTAACGATGCTATCATTTATAGCTTATTATTTACTTAAACTATGTTATCATATTCTCTATTGTTTTGGCATAAACAAATCCTTTATATTTTATACTAAATAAAGTATATGAATTTTTCAGTAATACCAAATTTCTTTTTTTTTATTTAATTTTATTTTTTGCATTTTTTTTCTTTCCCTCACTATTGCAAAGTTTCAGTGGGCTCCTTTGTTTTTAGAAGACAGGTTTCGCTTATTAACCCGATGAGAGCCAGTGTGCCAAGAAATGTAAATTGTCGAGTTTAAATATATAAAATTGCATTGAAAAAGAAAGCAGATGTTTAGTCCGTGGCGGGACATTTGGCCGAATAGACATTTCACCGAAAATGTACATAGAATTTGGAATTTTGTAGACGTTGCTTTACTTCCAGCAAGTTTGAAAGTTCCAAGCTCTATACAAATCTGAAGCGTAATTTTGTTTTCTAATCGTGCAAATTGCAAAGTATAGGTAATAACTTTTGTAACATCGTATGAGGTAGCAAAATATGAACAGAAAGTTTGATATTTTTTGATTTTTTAAAGAATATTTTTCGATTCTTTGATTACAGAATTTTATTTTGATTATTTGATAAAATATATTATTTAATATCGTGGAAAAATTAATAACTTATCTAACATCCTCTCCCCGAATTAGGTATATCAAATCTTACATCTAGCAAAATATGAACTGATAGGTTGGAGATGAATTATCGCGGTATACAGGTTGGAGATGAACCATCGTAGTATACAGGTATAATGTATATAGGTAATACAGGGCAAGTAAAAGTCAATAAAGTCAATTTTTTCGTAAGCTTTAGTTATTGTTCATAAACAATTTTTTCTTTTATTTCGAACTTTAATGATCTTTTGTTGAGTAATTTATAGGTCAACAAAAGTCAACTTTTTATTATAATGTCAATAAAGTAAATTTTTATTTTTTTCACAACTTGAATTATTTTTACTTATAATAAAAACGTATATAACTTTTTATTTATTAAAAAAGAGAAACTGAGTAATACTTTCAATCAATTGAGAGTTATTTTTATCAACGCTTTTCTTATTTCTGCTTTTAAATTGTTTATGAATGAGACATATTTTTACAGTAGACACATATTTGCACAGGTACTCCGCATACCTTAATACTCTTGTTTTAATGAAAGATGGTGTGTTCTTTTATTATATAGAGTGCATTCGCATCTTACTGGCATTAAATTTAAATGATATCTGTAAACAGCAGTGCTTATTTCCTGTTTTCAACTTGTTATATTTACTATAGCTTACATACTGTAATATAATCATCATGACTAGATGTTCATTACATGTAGACCTATATTTTATGTGCTTGTAATTTGCGCATACCTTTGAGGATGATCGATAAACATATGCTTATTAAAAAACACTAATTTTTGAATATAAGTGCGCTTCTTCATCTTTCATTTTTTCAACAATTACTTCCTTAAATCTTTCATAAGAAACTTTATTTTTGTTGTCCAATTTTCTTCAACTGTTCTTATTTTTGAAAAATAAAATCAAACATGCCAAAAACAACTTTCAAAAAATATCTTCTTTCGTTTTCAAATATCCGAAGGAATTCACTTATTCTACAGATAAAAGTACTTTGTATTGTATATTATGCATGACTGAAGTGAAATACGAAAAAGCTTTTTTTGTGGACAAGCACAGATCAACGCAAAAGCATAAAAGAATTCTTGATAATGCTTCTGGAAGTAAAAGTCTTGAATCCTTTGTAAAGATCACCGATAAAAACTTTACTAATATTTTGATAACGGCATTTTTAGAAGCAAACATTCCTCTTTATAAATTGAACCATCCAAGTATTAAGTCTTTATTTCAAAGTATTGGGAAAGTTTTACCATCTGAAAGAACTTGTAGAAACGCAATAGACGACTTGGCGACAAATAAATTACGAGAAATCAAAGATTTAATTAAAAACCAACAAATTTTTTTAATGATTGATGAAACAGAACTATCAGGTAAAATCTTTGTAAATGTTCTGCTTGGAAAACTTAATCATTCAACTGTCACACATCTTATCAAAATTGTAGTTCATGAGTCTCACTTAAACTCAGAAAAACTAACTATATTGGTAGATGATGTGATTAAAGAGTTTGATATTGAACGCAACGACTTTTGTTTGCTTTTAACAGATGCTGCTACATATAATGTAGCTGCTGGAAAAACTTTGAAGATTTTATTTCCCAATCTCTTTCACGTGACATGCTTCTCTCATCTTCTCCATAACTGTGCTCTAAAAGTGAAAGCTTTTTACAAAAATGTTGATGATTTAATTTCTTCGGTTAAAGCTTTACCAATCAAAAACAAAAGGAGGCGTTCTCTTTTTAAAGATATTGGATATCCACCCACTCCTATTGTAAGTGCTCTTTATTACTGTGAGTATCTTCCAAACATTCGACGAATTATTCAAAACATCGATAGTGAAGACAGCATTTTGTTAAAAAGGGAGGGCTAAAGAAAGTTTAAATAATCACGATCTGGCTAAAAATTTACTCTCAATAAAGAAAAACTACAATGATTTGATTGATTTTGTAGAAAAATCTCAAAACTCTACATTTTCGATAAAAGATGCTTACAATTCTTTTAACAAAATTAATTTTTGTGAAGATGAATGCAAAATTAAGGAATATTTTGAAAGACGTTTCAATAAAAATCAAATAAAAGAAATAATAGAAATGAAAAATTGTGAAATTTCACCAAGCACATATTTGAAGCTACAGGACTGTCAAGCAACTACTTCAGAAGTTGAACGTTCGTTTTCTAAATTAAAAAAACTACTGGAAAAAGACCGAAATTTTAAAGACGAAAATATTTTCAAGTATATGATATTTTATTATAATTCAAAAAATAATAATGACTATGAATCAGTGAAATTTCAATAAATTTTTTACAGCTTTACAATCATTTTTGTAAACGTATGTTACTTTCAAAAAATTTTCAAGGTCAACTTTTTAAAAAATATGGTCAATTTTTAAAAGTTTTTTAGGTCAATTTTTCCTTGCCCTGGAATAACTTATGTAGCATCGTCTCCCCGAATGAGGTATATCAAATCTTACATCTAGCAGAATGTGAACAGAAAGTTGAACATTGTCTCCCTTGTTATTTGTACATGGAATAGAAACCATCGTAGTATACAGGTTATCATCGTAATATTCGGGTTGGAGATAACACGCAAGTTGTCTACCCGCGTTCAACCGTACAGGTTATGAGAATATATCATTACATATTAGAGAAGAGTTTTCTAAACTCTTTATACTGAAAAAATATTTCTTCAAATATATTACAGTTTTAGTTTAAAATGCATCCCTTATCTGCTAATTAATGGTATGAAGCCCATGGAAAATATAAACGGTAAAATGGTATTTCTTAAGGACTTATGATATAAGTAATGTATTCTGAAAGCCCATAAAAAATGCTTTAATTTGGTATATCGCATGATGCATTTTGTTGAGAAATGTGAAAGTTATAAGCGTTTTAATATTTTACTAAAATTTAAGCTAGGAACACTACAAATAAACTAAGCGTACACTAGCCCGATAAAATAAACCACACACGCGTGCTAAAGATGTGGTGAAGCGTATGCGAAATAAGAATTCACTGCGCTCACAAACGCGTAATGCAACATGTGTTAATCTTTCTTCGCATAGTTATGCTCTAAAATCAATCAATAATGTGATTTATTCTTCGCACACTGTCGGTATAAATATAACGAATGCCCTTCGTTAAAAATTAGAAAGGTTGTATCTAAACTAAATAAAAGTAGACTACGATTATCAAACAAAACTCTTACATTTAATCGACATTTTTCACTTGAAAAATAATTTAAAATTTATTAGAAAAATGTTATACTGACCTATACTACTGACCCATAAAAAGTAAAAAATATATATTAATTTTCGTCAGTTTTATTTAACTATGACATTTAAAAATGTTAAAAACCATATTCTACCTTTGTGAATATAAAATTTTGAAGAAATAATATATAAACTCATCACGTTAATTATTGGTATTTTTTGAAACTAGATAAAAGTTGACTGACCTCACATAAAAGCGGATTTTAGAAAAATAAAAATATATTTATTTGTAAAACCTAGCCTATTTTACCCACAAAGAGTATAGCTTCAAATCTTGTACATTCGATCAACATTTTTCATTTCAAAATAATTTTAAATTTATTAGAAAAACATTATACTGACCTATACTACTGACCCATAAAAAGTAAAATATATATATTAATTTTCGACAGTTTTCTTTAACTATGAAATTTTAAAATGTAAAAAATCATATTTTACCTTTGTGAATATAAAATATTGAAAAAACATTATATAAATTAAGAACGTAAATTATTATTGCTATTTTTTGAAACTAGATAAAACTTGACTGACCTCACATAAAAGCAGATTTTGGAAAAATGAAAATATATTTATTTGTATAACCTAGCCTATGTTAACCACAAAGAGTATACCTTTCCAATGATACCATTTTAATTCAATTTTTTTTTAAAAATCTTCACATTATGCTTCGATAAAAAGGTGGTCCGTAATTTTTTCAAAAATTTAGATCAAATTTTTTGAAGTAAAGTCCATTTATTAATTTTTTTTAAAACTTTAGCAAAAATGAATTATTCTAGAGTATGTAGCAAACGATAAGCTTTCTAATGATATATATATCATGAAAAAGAAATATTGAAAAACAGTTTAATTCTTTCTGCAAATCAAACAAGTAAAAATTTTCAAAAAATAGTATTCTCTATCTAGCATCTTTTATTTAACAAAATACCAGCAATAATATTTCGGTCACTATGACCTTCTTCAGATATATATGACATAAAATGAAAGCGTGGAGTGTCTTGCTTGCGGAGTGTTGAGAGGGATTATTGGTGCTGATCGTAAAGAGATTACTTTAGGTTAATCACATATATAGTATGTATATTTACAGTGTTATAGTGAAAATGTCTTGATAAATTGATATCAATTAATAATATAGATAAATTGATATCAATAATCTTGATAAACCATTAATCCCTCTCAACACTCAGCAAGCAAGAGACTCCACGCTTTCATTTTACGTCATAATATATATCTGAAGAAGGTCATAGTGACCGAAATATTATTGCTGGTATTTTGTTAAATAAAAGATTTACTCAACGTTTTCAATTTATTTTCTTTACAACTTTTATTTATTTATATAGACTCAGCCCGATTTTATCTACATGTTTTACATTAAAATTTAATATCTAATTTTACAAATTAAAGTTTTTAAAATAAATGATATAATTTAATAGAGACCTTTATTATGATGTTTAAAAACAAAATAATTAAAAAAATTTATACAATATTTTTTTAGTATTGGTATCGACATTTTAAAATGGTCGAGAATATGAAATCCGTACATCACAAAAAAATAAGTAATATGTTCATCTCTTCTTTAGTTTGACTCAGCAAGCTTTGATGACTTCAGTGGAGTGGATAACTTTGAAGACCAAAATTGCGCCCTACTTCAGCAGCCACTAGCCCTGGGTTATTACGTTTCTACTGCGCCAGCTTCTAATCTTCCTGATTGGTTCATTAGAGAGAAGCGAAATGTCAATAAATCCTGTCTCTTTTTCAATGTATTCTTTTTTCGATTCGATATATTAAAAGATTGTATCTTATTGAAGGTTTATAGAATAAAAAATATGAAAAATGCTTCCATTATTTACTGTTTATTTTATTACCACAACTTATTAACAGGACTAGAGAGCCATGACCAAATTTTGTAGCTTCAGCTCTAGGATCCCACCTCTGTTAAAATTATTTACGCAGCTCCGTCTCTAACTCAATTGTTTTAAAAGCATTATATTATCTAAGTCTTGTTTCCTTCATTTTTGAGATTACAAGGCGAAAAATTAGTTGATGCATGTTTATTACACTTCATAACCGTTTTCAATTCAACCGTTGATTCTAGGGCGAGAATTGTTCCTCGGAAAATTGCCCCCTGTTATTTATTTAAAAATCTGATTATATAAAAAACGAAAAAAATATCTATGCTATTAAAAAAATGTTTAAACTATTAAATAAAAACTAAGAAATTTAATTATAATTAATTACATCAGAAATGCTTACTGTAAAATTAATATTTTCTAAAATGATTAGATTTATTAAATATATTGGGGCCGTTGTTCCGGGGCAATTATCCTATGTAGCAATTGTCGTGGGGAGGGGGTTATTGTTCGGTTTCCGCAACTTTTGTAGTCAATTGAAGTAAAAGAAAAAAATTCGTTGTGTTATGCAATATGTCGTGTATATTATGAAATCTATGTAAAAACTTATTGTAATTAAAATAATTTCCAGCCGCATATACCTTTTGCTTACTTTTTTATGAAAGAAGAACAAGTGGTCATTGTTTTTAGATATCAGGAATTTGAGTCTATATCTTTTTGGAGCGGTCAGATTATGTATAGATTTTCACTTTGAATTCCAATTGCTGAAATTTCCTTTGGCTTTTGAAAATTTTTTAATATTTTGAATGTGTAATAAAAGAAAACTTGAGAAACACCGAACCAACCTTTTAATCTTTCGATCTTGTTATTTATGTAAAGTGTGCCTTGTAAATAAACTTGAATAGACATTTATTCATTTTAAGGGTAGATTCGATTCATTTATATATTTGCCTTATTCACTCATTTTGATGATGAAACCATGGTTTTTTGTTTTGAAATGCCTTTATTGCTTTCAATAGTGTAAATCTTTCCCTGAATGTTTTAAAAACTAAGATATTTGTTTTAATGTATAAAAAATATATGATCGTGTATTAATCCTGATATTGTTAATTTTTATTTAAGGCAAGCCTGCATCTAAATTGTACACTTTCCAACTCAAACTCCGATAACCTCTTTCGTGTAAATTCGACCAATAGCGCCTCCTCGTCAACACATTCATTGGACTCGGATCAAACAACTGACGTTCTCAGGTATACCACTTAATGATTTATCCATTTTCCCATCTTACCTCTTCTCTTGTCATTTTCTATATAGCCCTTATAACACCTGGAAATTCAATTTTTCTAGAGCGTTTTCCGTTATCATCATCATGATGTATTCTTTGTTTTAAATACATGAACCATCTCCTTTAATAACGAATGTCGTATTATCTTTGCTTCTAACTTCAATTTCTTTTTATATTATTTTCCTCTAATATTTGATTTCTATTTTACATGTAAAATTAATATTCATCCACTCTATGGATTTGCTCCCTTAAATCGACAGGGGAATTTTTCCCCAATATCGATTTATTTATTTATTTCTTAATCGTAGTTTACTCTTTTAAAAGCATGGAGAATTAAAGGAGAAGGATTGGAAAAATATATTTTAACTTATTTGTATAAACTTAATTTATTGAAAAAATTTGAATACTCGTAATAAAGAATGAAATGCTAATAAACATCACATCGATTCATTTGTTCTCAAAACACTTTCAAAGCAACTAATTCAATAACCTTGAAAATTAAGCCATTATTTATAAATTTTCTCTTATCAAATTAACTTTCCATGAATTGAATTTGTTAGCATATCGCATTCATTTCACGCCAAATTATGACATTTGTTTTCTCAGTCAAGATAACATGGTATTTCATTCGACACATGATTTTGTCGACAAATATAAAACTTAAAATTTTTAATATTTTATGTATATTAAATTTATAAATCGGATAAATTCTCCTGGCTCCTGACAAAATCTCAGTTTTAGTAAAAACAAAACCTCGTGTTTCTGTGGACAACTAAAGAACTTGACATTTTTTTAATTTTGCATTTATTAAGTCTCTTCTAAAATCTCAATAGATTGGACACAGGAGACAACCCTTCATTTTTAGTCACTATCTTCCAAACCCTCAAGAGGATGACCAGTGTATTTAATTTAATACTTTTTTATTATAAAGATTGCTCCGTCTTTGATTTGAAATAATAAAAATAGTGAGAAAACGAGGTGAAAGTGATTGTATTTTTGAATTTTCATTCAACTTATATATCTAGATGTTGATGTGCTTTTAATTTGATGCTTTTCTATAATTGCTCCATTCTTGATATCAAATATAAAAATAGGAAGACAACTTTGAAAAAATTATTGTCCTTTTGAAAACTGATATAGCGCCAATTTTTAATGATCTATATTAGAGATGTATCGGACATCCGCATCTATGGATTATTCACAAAAAAATTTACATCCTCTTAACATCTCATCCGCGAATCATCTAAGTTTCAAGGTCCGCATCCGTAATTTTCAAACATTTTCTTTTTTCAATTTACCGAAAAGTTTTTTTCGAAATTTTTATTCTATCCAAAATATTTATGATAAGTATTTATGACATCTCTCCTAATTTTTAAGAAGTATAAAACTTACGTTTGCTTAGAATAGCAAGTATGATATCCGCATCCTCTAAATAAAAAGTAATGCTGATTATTTCCTTGAATGTTAACAATGAATCAATAATAAATACACCAATGCTTAACACTCATCAAGATTAAGCGGTTTTTAAAAAATCAATATTAACTTCGTAACAGCGTTCATTCATCCATTTTGGCAACAACCTTAATGGATACGATGAGTGAACAGAATACAGGTAGAGATGACTGATGAGACGCATAAAAATAATAAATGCCAAATAATTCTAATAAAATTAGTTTTTTAAAGTTTTTTTCTAAAGATAAACCTTAGAAAAATTAGAAATCTTAATAAGAAGATTCGATTGTTGCGCCAATTATATTAATAGAATGTCAATAACACATATCAAAAGTATTATACCTACAATTAAAAGTTGTCTTTTGCTTTCGAATTTGTTAAAAATAAAGTTCTAATCAATAATAATTGATGTTGAAATTACTATTGAAAAGGACGTAGAGTAATTAAATTTTTAATGACTTTTATCAAAAATGGCTTGCATATTCAAATTCTGTAAAAAATTTGTTAAATTTTGACGTGTCAAACGCCATGTTTCGACTTTCGACTTAATTGCTTAATAATCCTTGAATCATTGCATCATATACCACATAAAAATAACTCGCTAAAAAGGTAGAAAATGAACGTATGCGGGAATCTTTTTCATAATGGTGCTTTCAGAAATGCGCTAATTACACCTTGAATTTCAACAATGCACGATCAGAGATTTATTATGCATGCATCGATGATGATATCAATTATATAAATACCAATGCTAACAACGCATGAAGATTTGCGTGTTATAATAATCAATATTAACTTCAAAAAAAATTTATTCATCTATGTTGGTAACAATCATGAATACGATGAGTGAACAGGAAGCAAGTAGATATGAGTGATGAGCATGACAAAAATAATAAATAACATATAATTCTAACAAATAGTTTATTTTTAAGGAATTCGCGAAGGTCACTCAATAATAATTAGAAGATTCGATCGGTACAAGTTATAATAAAAATATTTTCCAATTTTGACTGTATCGATTTAGCTGATTATACGGTAAACTACATTTCATAGGGTTTTTTGAATAAAAAAAATTTTCCACCAGAAAATGTACAATTACTTTTCTCAATTCGTTTCTTATTTTAAAACTATTGATAAAGTTGCTAAAGTGAGGAAAGAATATTTTGACATCCACTCACCCTTCTTATAAAAAAAACTATGCTTTTATTTTTAAATACTTCAAAAATATTACCTGACCCTTAAAATTTGAAGGTATTCAATTTTGAATTAAGAATAATTTGTCTCCTCCTGAAGTTAAAAAATACCTTTCTTTTATTAAAATTTGGTATCTTATTTTAAAAATCAGATAAAAAATATATATACAATTTCAATTTATTCATAAAATAACACACTACTTTAATCATAACTTGTCCAAAAATTGTTGGAAAAAAATAAGAAATGGAGATAGATCATTTTTATTTTACACTTACACAATTCATGCCATTGTAAAAAAAATTTTTGAAACAGTATATATAGGGTGCTCGCCCCCTCATATATTTATCTCCCTCTTTTTGAAATTTAGGTCGCTACCCATGTTTCAGAAACTCTGATTTATATTCTCAGAGATACTACTGCTCTGTTAAATGAACAAAACCTGATGCTGTTCAATATTATTCTAAGTTTTCAAATTCTTGCCACTTTTTCATTCATTTTTTAATCTTTTTAGATTCGTTCTAGAACACTACAATAAACTTTCTTGGCTAACACTGGATTCTGAAACAAATGACAGACTTTCCTGTTTGCCTGTTCACATTCTCGTCATGCTTAACATATACCATTTGCTGACGATTTTCTCTTGATCTTAGACTTGGCTATATATCACCACTTTCACACCTCTGAAATCTCAACATCAATATTATTCAAAAAATTTCAATCAAGATTATTTAATTTTTGAAAATAGTGATAAATGTTCGTTGTTTTTCTCGCTAATTTTATTATATCAAATATTTTATTTTTGTTCACTAACTAGTTTTAATTATTTATTTTAAAGCACACTTTTTAGAATGTTTTTTCATTTTTTTGCTGTACACATTCACTTTATTATCTAAAGAACTTCTTATAATGGATGGATGTATAAGACATAATAATTACGTAGATCATATATATTTACAATAATATATGTAGTGTATATGATATTTTGTGTAGTTTTTCATATCAATGAAACATTTGAGAAAAAAGTTAAATTATGTCTGAAAGTTATTTTATTTTATTAATAAATGTTTAATTATTATTATACGCAAACAGTCCTAATTATTTAAATGCAAAAATAAAAGGTTGAACTTAAAGGTCATTTTACATAGTGCCCGCGCTAAGCAAAAATTTTAGGAGGGGGCGCTAATTTTTGAACTATCAGATTAATCTGCTTCAAGGAAAAGAAAACATATGATGTATTTGTCAAGCCATATCTATACAGATTACATTTTCATGAAAGAAATTATCATGAATTGTAAGGTTAGATGTTTGGCATATTTTTTAGGGTAATGAAAAAATTTTTAAGGGAGCTTGAAAATTAGCTTGGGGCTTGAAAATTAGTGGGGGGGGGGGGCTTGTGCCCCACAATTTAATGGGTTGCGCGGGCTCTGATCTTACACCATAACTTAATTGTTAGTGTATCCTTTTCAGCAAGCGCAACATAATGATAAACTGAACGTAAATCTATATTACTGATAACTTTATATCCTGACAACGGTTACCTATCTAAAAGTGTGAATCGATTTATGGTTTGACAGTAATCAATGACCAACCTTAATTTTCTGCCTGCTTTTACAAAGCTCCTAAATAAAAAAATGGCATGCCATCTTTGTAATTGATCAAGGCATGCTTCGGTTGGAAAATAAATTAACTTTTAATAATAAGTTAATGAATTAGGAAGGATAATTTTTTTGATATTCTTATAATACTCCCAGTTTTACATGAGCATTGCAAACGACGGTTTGTGAAGAACTTGCCATTTCAAATGATACTGAAGAAGAAAAAACAAATAAATTATGAAGATTAGCAATTCAAGCACATATAAAACTGTTTGAAGAATCGGTGTCTAAGAGAACTTTGTACGGATTGCCCCTGATCTAGTGTACACTCTAGCAAAATGCCCCTATTGTTTACACAAGTGACATTGCACATTTCTTGATGAACATTTGGCCAATAGACATTTCGGCGAAGAAGATTTACCCAAAGGACATTTGGTCGTATGTCCTATTTGTCATTTAACTTCTAGTAGATAACATTTTTTCTCGCATAATTTGTGTATAGAAGTTATCGTGTCATATAAAAATTTGGCAAGGTATACATAAGTTATTCATCACAAAATTCGTGTATAGAAGTTAGAATGATAAGAGAAAAGATAAATTTCGCTGCTGATTTCTATAGAGGACACGCTTGCAAACTTAGTGGAAGTAAAGCAACATCTACAAATTTATCAAATGGTATGTACATTTTCGGTCAAATATCCGGTCACGGGACATTTATATCTAGTATGTACAAGACACCCATAATAGCTACGTTCATGTGAAGATTGAGTGATCTTGACAGCAGATAATTCATGAATGCTATCTGATTTAACGTTTTCCTTTACATTAAGGACTGAGTATTCGAATTGTTTACCTCTTAACTAAAGCTAGTGTTAGAGCAAAAGATCGAGAATGTCTCATTCTGACTGTAAGTCGACATTTAACTTCTAGTATTGGAGTACGAATAAAAGCCAAAGCTTCAATCAACGACACACATACTTATTTTCAACTTACATGAATGATGATTGCTTAAAGTGTAATAAACGACAGAGCAAACGAGGTATGACAAAAAGAGTAAAACAAAGATGTAAGATCTATCAAATTTTTCGATTAAATATTATTTATACCAAAAAACTTAAAATAGCTTCGATAAACTTGTCCACTCCTTCAAAGCCTTATCCCAAAAGAAAAAATGTTTATTTTTGGACACCAGCCCTAAGCCAAAAAAAGAAAACACTACGCTGCGCCCTCAAAAACTTGAGGAAAAACCTTTCATCTTCGAACATCAAATTCTACAGACACACTCGACAACTCTACCTTAGCTCAATAAAAACTGCGAAGCGAAATGCATGGATTAGTTTTACCTCATCCAATCCATGGTCCACCATCATCAAGTCAAAAGAGCTTCCAGAACCTAACCCCGATTCAATTCAAATAAATTCACCTTTTCTCTCTTCCTTTTTTCCTTCCGACAAACCCCTCTCTCACGATCCATATCAAGCTAATATTATCAAAATATTTTACACATTTTATTAGGGAAGAAACTTGAAAACGTATGTAAAATAAATGATTAAAATTATATTACAAAGTCTTTTCTTCTTTCTTTTTGCTTTGAAAATCGATCAATGACTTCATCAATTTTGATTTCGATTTTAGGGTGGACTCCAACCTTAATTTTTCTTGAATAGATTGCTGGTGGGGGGGGGGGGGGTATGCATCCCCCCTATCTTCCTCTCTGAAACACCGAGTCAGCCTTATCAAAACTAACTGAACACTCCATCACATCCCACAAAACCGCTACAATCCTATTTTTAGACATCGACAATGCATTTAACAGCGCCTGGCACCCCGCAATCATTCTGAAAATGCCTCTCAAAAAATATCCACACTACATGATTAAATTCATACATAACTATCTATAAAATCTAGCTTTCGTTTTTCGCAAAAAATCAACACGTGCATTTCACTTGCTATCATTCTCTACCCCTCAAGGAAGATGCCTCTCTGACATTCTCTGGCTTATCTTGATAACCCTTTTCTCGACATCCTGGACTCAAACGCACACTTCTCACAATGCTTCTCAGACGGCCTGCTATTTTCCTTTTCCCCGAAAACATTCAGGGCATCTCATCCCTTTTCAACGGTTTAAATTTCACCGCAAATTCACACAAAATCACCTTTAACACATCCAAAACTACACTAATGCATTTAAATACTTCAAAAACTATTACACAAAACTCACCAAGACATTATTTCCATTAAGAGCAGCCATTAAATACAAATGGGGCCTCAGCATTCACCACTCTCTTTTTATTTACAAATCACTCATACTTCCATCACTTCAATATGGCATTCTATCTTGGGGGTCATCACTCGATCATCCTAAAACCCTTACTTTTCTTTTCAAAATCCATGGCCTTAGTCTTTTAACAAAAGCTTTCCCCACAACTCCCACTCCTTCTTTAGAGTTCATGTTAAATTGCCCACCCCTTCTCATTCATTTGAAAAGCATACTCATCAAACGTTACGTCAAGATATACAAATCCTTATTACCCTCCTATGCTTACCTACCCTCCAATGCTATACACCCCTACACAATCCTTCTTCATACAGCACTCACACATTGCAACAATACCTCGTACACCAAAAAGTTCATCCACAACACTAACACACCCATCGTTATCTCTTCCATACAACATCACAATTTACCCCAATAAGGACATACCCACATAAAAGAAATCAGAAAACACTCAAACCTCTCTAAACTCAGAATTTTTACAGGCGCGGACAAATCAATAAACAGATGCGCTTTCACATACGCTTTACACGCAGGCGACTCTCTAATTCACTTCAATTCCTCAAATTCTCCTTTAAACCACTTGACCACGACATATGATGATTAATGCACAGCCTTAATCGCCTCCTGCTACGATATTACCCATAACATTTACCTGTTCAAACAGTTCACCCACATCATTTCTACAGAGACTCACAGAAAATCACACATGACCTACATCTTCACAGAAACATTCCTTTCCACACATCAACCCTATTCTCAAAACTGCGCTTTCTCTCCTGTCTTTTCACTATTTTTATTCTCTGGTGCCCTGCTCATTCCAACATACAAGAAAACATACGCGTAGACTTGCTCGCTAAACAAGACCTTTCCAAAACACACACATTACACTTAACTTCCATAAACTCCGACGTTCTCACTTTACACCCAAAATCACCACTAAACCTCACTTTACACACTTTTAATCAATGGCAACAAATTATCACCAAGTCCTCCAACACCACGTTTTCAGATATAACGGATATAACAGCAATACACCAATCCTGGGCGATCAACAAATTCACCCCACCACGATCCATAATAAGATGATTTTCAGGTCACGGTCCCTGTAAATCATATCTATATTACATCAAACTCACCGACAAACACCTTATCATCTATTATTCATAATCCCTTTTTTCATCTCCTATCGACACACAATGATAAACTCATACATCAAAACTCTATGCCATTTTCCAACCAACTACATCCAAATCCTCTCCCACCCCAATTTATTAAACGTACTGCTTTTATTTTTCTTTTACTTACATTTTAGAAATCTCTCACTTTATTTCCATCATCCTTGCCAAGCTCAAACCGTTTTCAAGCTTTCAACAACGCTTTCGAACGATCTTCAACTAATCTTTAACAAGCAGTTTGCAAGCATATCAATTGATTTTGGAAAGTGCTTTGATATCCTTACTAACCAATAAGTAGGTATTCAATTTTTTTTAATTAAAATTGTTTTTTTGATTGATTGATTGAGAGGTGTTGACACAGCTGATAGACTATAAAAGGTCCGATAGCTGACAAAAGCTTGAGGTTAATGATGAAGCGAACTAGGTAAAGTGGATAGCGTCAAAATAAAAAAAATTAATGAAATATTATTGAATAATGTATAAACAGGGAAGAGAAGTTTAAATTGTGGTTTAAGGGGGAGTCAGTCTTAAAGTTCTTTTAACCGACTCGATTAGACAGGATAAATTTTTTGTAAACTGAGGATTTAGTAAAATTTCATATATATAGAGAACATAGAAAACCCATTTTTCGATATGTTTTTGGCGTATAACAAATCTGAAAGACCTCAGTTTTGGGGCAAGAAAACAGTAAATGGTTGGGAGTTTCATTATGCATCCAAAACGGCAAAGTTTATTTGGGGATTTTTTAATTTTATATAAAAAAGTTTTACAGTTAGAGTTGCCAGTTAGCCACCTTAAAATATTAGAGTGAATGCATATATTTTCAATTTTTTCAATGCATTTTTCAGGGATGTCAGGGTTAAAATTGGAAAATAGATAGGGTATTTAATGTTCAACCAAATATTTGACCAAAAATGAGTGCTCCTTTTATTTATAAATCTTTTCAATGAAGAAAGAGGCAAGGCGCTATTTTTAACTGGAAATAAAGATCTTGTTTAGCTATTCTATCGGAAAATTGGTTTCCTGTTACGCCCATATGGCCAGGGCAGCAAATAAATCGAATAGAGAAGTATCTACTTAATTCAGAATATAAATTTAAAATTAAAGCCACATAGCCTGAGTCACAAAATTTATTGCGTAGTTAGTTTATTAGAAACTATGAGTCAGATATGAAGTAAACCAGAGAAAAGTGTAAAAATTCGTCAATTCTAGATTTAAGATATTTAAAAGCTGCGATTGGAACTGCGCATTCAGCAAGAAAAGATGACGAAAAGAGTCCGATGTTGAAGGAATGAGAGTAATATGGTTCGTTCTGAGTAGGATAATATAAAGCAAAAGCTGACACGCCTACAGTAGATAGATGATCATAAGAGCCATCAGTGAAAAAAATAAAGCTCTCAATGAATTGATTATTTTCTGACGCAATTTTTAGCTTTCGGTTTGTATTGATTTATGCTTATCCTTATGTCAGGGTTCGTTATCGCGAGGTTATAATCTCTACAAGAAGAAATTATATCGTGCTCACATCAAATTGAAATTCGAAATATTTAAGATAGAGACGATCCAAATGGTCAATATTCGAATAAAATTTATCCGAATCTGTCAAAGTTCCATAAGCTCCATGGTCGACCTTTCAATGTAAAGTAATGAGGGAAGAAAAGATGACATAAGGGAAATTACTAGCTTGGGAGTGGAAATACAACATTTAAGAGCCTGTCTTAAGATAGTATAAAAAGGACACTAAAAGATTGCTGGTACTTTTTTTTTGGAAAATTGTGTCCCATGAAGTAACGCCGTATAAAAAAGAAGGAAGTATTACGTTAAGCAGGACGGTTTTAAAGAAAGTAAAATGTTTAGGCCATTTAAAACTGCTGAGCCATTTGACTATTGAAAAGATTTTGAAGCATTTTGTATGCTTCATGTCATAGTTTAATTTCCAACTCAAAGATTACACCTAAGTACTTCACTGAAGACACAGGTAAAATTGTTTATATTATAATAATAACTAAAATATCATAATTATTTCTAACTAATAATATAAGTATTTTATAAAGGTAATTTTGAAAACACAAATAATTTTTAATTTGTGGCCTGGCAAGATAATAGGAGATATAAAAATATATAACAAGGAGAGTCTTTTAGATGATAAAGTAGGTACTTTTTTAAAATCAAAAATTGACATCACGATAAATCTTCTCGATTGGTGAACAAATATTCAGACTGAATTACCTGATTATAAATATGTGTTACTAATAAAAATAGGAAAGGTTATGAGGTAGGCTAAAGTCTGTTTTAAATAAATCTTTAATCTTTATCATGAAAATGTTCCTATGTGGTAACACATTTTAGTTGATTGATATGAGATATATTTGTAGTGTTTCTTTGAAGCATGGCAAAAATTCATATTGTATATACTTCAAAAAAACTTTTTGGTTTTTTATTTTCATAAATAAGGAGTGATATAAATGAACTATCTATGAACAAGAACAAGAGAAGAAACCGACAATTTCATATTCTCACAATTTTTCATATTGATATTTTTATTCCATAAATTTGGTTATTTTTTTTTTAATTTTAAAAAATGTTTGCTCCAATTTTATTCATTAATTCATGAATTCCCGATTTTCCAATTTTCTGATTTTTCATTTATTCTAGTTCTAAAAATTTTCCTTGATAAATTTAATGTTTCGTGAAAGTCTTTTTGATTGGGCTACAAAAACATTTTCATGTTTAAATCCCAAGCCTGAACCAGACCTAAACATGTTTCCAGTTTACCTTAATGCCTATGATTTAGTAAGCTCTAAAAATTAATTATTAATATTATCAGGTGAAAAATTTTTATAACAAATAACTAGTTTCCTATAACAGCTAACTAGTTTCCGAGTATAATCTACTTTTTCAAAGCAAATATATTTTTTATATTTTTTTGCGTTATCTTTCAATGGGCATATCTGTTAGAAATAATTTCTAAATATTCATATTATATAATATACTATATTCAATTTTTTATATTTATATTTCTAATTCTCACTAATTGAAAAAGTTTATAAATGTAATTAATTTTTCTTTAACATTTTTCAATTTAACTTTAGATCTTGTATTTTACATCATTATATTTTGCAAATTTGGACTATATCCAGCACCCTATTTATTTTGGGGGCTTGAGCCCCCTCACCCCCACTCAATTTTCCAAGCCTCCACTCAATTTTTCAAGCTTAAATAAGTTTTAAATGAATTACATCAGATAAAGTGCGCTTGTGAAGAAGTCTTTTCTTTGTACATTGGTAGTTTCAATAAATATATTATAAAATTGTCTAGAGTATTTTTTGAGTATTAAGCTGCTCTTACAATAGGAATCATTACTGCATCCTGTGAGAGAAATTTTTCCACCCTTAAAAGAGTTTTCGAACTATTTCAACGAAAAGTCAAGAAGGCTGAATGTTTGACATGTAAATTGCTTTATTACTCTGAAAATGATATCATCATCATTGTGCAATATCCATTTGGACGTGGACAACCATGGAGCGCCAAGTTGTTCGATCTTTCATCTTCCTTCTCATCTCCATTGTGTTGTAACTCTTTCCCAAAGCTTCTTTGAGCCCATCGATAAATTTCTTGCGTGGTCTTCCTCTTCCTTCCATCATTCCGTATGTACAAAGGCTTTCTAATCCATCTTTTCTATCAATAATATGGCCAGCAAATGTTAGCTGCCTTCTGTATATTATATTCAAGAGTTCTCTTTTGGTTTCAACTCTCCGTAGTATTTCTTCATTTGTAATTTTTTGCGTCCAATCTACCCTTATCAACCTTCTCCATATTTTTAATATAAACGCTTCCAACTTTTTTTTAGAGTTGTTGCTTATATTCCAGGTTTCGCATCCGTATGTGAGTGTAGACTATATATAGCATTTAACCATTCTTTTTTTCATATTTAATGATAGTTTTGTATTTCTGAGCATTATTTCAAACTTATTCATCGCACTATTAGCTATTGAAATTCTTCTTTTTATTTCTTTGTCACTCCTTCCATCGGAGGTGATTAAACTCCCTAAATATACAAACTGTTTCACTTGATCAATTATGTTCTCGTTGACCTTCATTTCTATCTTTGGATTATTCTCTTTTTTAGTAACTATCATTGATTTTTTTTCCTGAGATTAATTCTTATTCCCATCGTTTCACTTTATTTATTAAGGACTTTATCCTTGCTGTCTGTAATTAATATGGTGTCATCTGCATACCTTATATTGTTCATGTTTTTTCCACCTATCTTTATACCTTCACCTTCTACGTTTCTCATTCCGACTTCAGCGTAAATATTAAACAGGTCTGGTGAAAGCACGCAACCTTGCCTGACTCCTCTCCACATCAATCCATGATGTCATCTCCTCTCCAACTTTCACTGCTACTTTTTGCATTTTATAAACATTTTGTATCATCTTCAAGTCTTTACAAAATATTGAAGCAATATGATTTATTATAATTATGGTTCTGTGTTGGTCACATTTTAGAATTCATTCAATCTTTGGTATCTTAATCATCAGAGTTTCAAACATTTGTTTTGGCATCCTTCCATCCTCATATATTTTATTCGCTATTTCGGTGATATTGTTTACTCCTTTTTCCCCCAATGCTTCAAGTACTTCTTTCGACAATCCGTCTGTTCCTACATCTTTATTTCATTTCATATTTCTAAGAGATTTCTGAATCTCTTCTTTTAAGAACCTTGGTCCTTGTTCTTTTGTTTCTATTTTATCATTATCGTCTTCATCATCGTATAATTCTTTTATATATTCTTCCCATCTACTTTTTATATTCTCCTTTTCCATTAAAATTTTCCTATGTTTGTTCATTCAAGATTTTCTCATACATTTCTCTAGGATTCGTTTTTGAAAGTTCTTCAACCACGCGACATTCTTCATTCATCCACTTTTCTTTCGCTGCAATGCATTCTTTATCAATTTTTCTGTTGTACTCTTTGTATATCACATCATCTGTATTTTTAACTTTTCTTCTTTCAAATGAAAAATTCCCTCAGTCATCCATGCTTTCTTTTCCGTTACAGGGATTTCCTCAATCGATTGTTGAACAGCTTTTTGCAAATTGTCCCATTGACATGGCGGATCATTTTTTTCCATTCCTCATCATTGTGTTGTAACGTTTCAATTTTTTAGAAGCAAAGCTTTCTCGTATTTCATGATTTTTGTGACATGGTTTTTTCTTTAATATTATTCTTACATCTGAAACTAGTAAGTTGTGATCACTGTTGCAGTCTGCTCCTGGGTAAGTTAACGTGTGTAACTGAGTTTCTGAACCTTTTATTGATTGTGATGTAATCTATTTGGTTCCTGTGCTTTTCTCCTTGGCTTTCCCAAATCCACAGCCTTCTTGGGTGTGAACCATGTATTTGTTATCACTTGTTGATATTTTGAACACCATTCTACCCACGTGTCTCCTCTATCATTCCTTTTCCCTATCCCATGTGGTCCTACTATATATTCCTGCTTCCCATTTCAAACTTTTGCGTTCAAATCTCCCATTAGTATTATTATTTCATGTTGTTTACAACATTCTCTTGCTTTTGATATTTCTGTATAGAAGGTTTGAATTTCTTCTTCGTATCTGTCTTCTGTTAGTGCATATACCTGAATTATATTTATATTCATTGGGTTCCCTTTTATTTTAATCAACAAACTCTATCTGAAATTGTCCAATATCCAATTATACTATTTTAATACTACTTTGTATTATAATTCCACCCCTTTTTTCTCGTTTTTGTCCTCTAGAAAACAAAACTTTTCTCGCTTCTTCTGTGGTCAATTCTATCTCATTTCACCTATCCCAAGTATATCAATTTTACGTCTTGACATTTCTTTTTCTAGATTTGCTAGTTTGCCACTTTGACATAGTGTTCTAACATTCCATGTAGCTATTCTTAATGGTTTAGTATGGTTAAAAATGATATATTGTTAATAAAATGATTTTCTTCTTTCACTTTTGTTTTATAATAGTTAATTATACTCCTCAATTCTCATCACCTTACTTTTATGACCTTCTTTAGCTCTTGTTTCCGATGTTGATCGAATTTGCTTCTAGAAAGGAAAATTTAGTGTGTATTTTCATAATGTATCCCCCCCCCCCCCCCCCCCCCCCCATTTTGGTTAGCGCGGGCTCTGACTATATCTATATTAGGGCTAATTAATTAAAAAAGTAGTTCTAAATTAGTATGCAAAGGGCTTCTTTTACTATTTTATTAAACAACTTTTTTATTGATATCTTTAAGTAACTCTAATCCATTAAGGGCCATTATTACACTGCCTTCTTTCTTCTGAATTCAGCTGAATAGTGGACAGCTAGACCAGGTTTTCTCTTCAACCGTAAACCTTTCAATTGAAGAAGATTCAGTGCTATTTCTCTGCGAAAATTTATATAAGTGATTTGCCCTCTGTTAGACTCTTCGTAAAGCTTCCAAGATCACAACTGCTACGTTTAGAGCGCTCATTGCCAAAACTACACCACCATTCTTTGCCTTTATTTTAAGTCTATAAACTGACAACATTTTATTAAACAAACCCACACCACCCATTCCAGAGTTATACTTTTTCACTATTTAACGACATTCAACTCTAATTTTTATGTTGTTCTTGCGTGATTACCGCAACGCCTTCTTACTCTACTGGATTAGGTGCAGAATGTATATCCAACTGTAACACAAGCATTGTCTTTCCATCGCACAAAAAATACATTATCACACTTAAAACCATAAAATAAATCAAACTGCCACAAACTATAAACAAGATAAAAATCTTCTGCTTGTGCATTCAAAAACGAAGTAAATAAATATACCATATATCAATAAAAATGGTATGAAGAAATTTGATAATCTGATACATTTGTAGCAGATAGCTCTGATACATTTGTAGGAGATAGCAATGTAACGTCGAGATAAATTGAATAGCAACACATCGTGACCGTTCATCATACTTATATAACCACTATATTAACGGTTTTTTTTTATATTTTATGCACAGGCAGGAGAACAGGAAAAGATTTATTTTATACTCATGTAAAGATGATATTATATAAAATCAATATAAATATTTAACTTTACCTCAAAGCTTTCATGATAGTTTTTCACACCTATATGCATATGGTTTTCAACCATTGGTCCACAAATGGATCCTTTTTTCAAGGTGAATATTAGGGCACTATTATATTTTTATCGTTTTTTTTTATGATGAATCAATGTTGTAGCTTTTTTTTTTTATCATCTTGAACATTTATCTTCTTGAGTAATCTTCCGCGAAGAGATAGAAATACATTTCTCTTGTTTTTTTTTCTCAAAAATGGATATTTTAAATAATTTTTTCTTGAAATATGTTGCAAAACGCAATTAATTTTTTTGGTTTTTTCAACTATATGGTGCATTATTATAAATAAAAGGAAAAAACCTTACTTTCATTTAAGAATAATATCTTTTATAATAAGAATGACAAGTGGACCATTTGCGTGATTTGGGTAAACATGCTTGTAGAGTTTGTTAATCCCACAGACAAAATATTAAAATTATTTTCATAATACATTTTTAAAATTGAGTGTGCGATAGTACTTGCTCACAGAGGGAGTACATTATTTTTCATATGTTTGTTGATGAATCTTAATTTATATCTAAAGTTATGCATGACGACGACACACAACTTTCCTTACTTTTTCCACCCCTTTGGTGTAGGATAGAAGTTGAAGTAATCATTTGTGAAACATTTTTTTAACATACATAAACAATAACATTAGTGATGGTACGATACTAAAGTTTTGTACGATTCTGATTTTTAAAGCCTATTCCGATACCGATTCCTTTTATTTTGAAGCCTCATATTTTTTACAAAGTGATTAAGTATTCAATTAGCAATGATCTTTGATTAAGTTGAGAAAACATAAAAAACATCAACGTTTTTCTATATTCTTAAGAAGAAGGAGAATTTATTTCGCATAACAAACAAAACAATAATAATATTCATATGTCATTTCATCAACATTATAAATTATTTATGAAGAAAAGATGTATTACAAGTTTACGTTAAGAAAATGCGAGGAAACTCAAACGGCCATTTCAAGCCGCGGGAATGAGTATCCTAATTGAATTGATTTTATCCAGAACAAATATAGAAAAGTTAACAATATTTTTTAAAAAATCTATTCAAAATAGTTTATATATTAATCATAAAATAAATAATTACATCATAGAAAAGAATGGCGAATAAATAACTAAATAGTGAGAAACGGAAGAAAAAAACATCACAAAGAAGGAAAAATTATACAAATGCTACGAATCATATATGAAGACAGGGCTTGATAAATATTTATGTATAATTATGGAGAAATTTATTTATCTTATACTTAACACAAATGATAATAATTACCTTATAAAGCATTTTAAAAACGATAATAGATCTGAAAATGACATAAAATTCCACTTTAACAATTATGAACTCACCAAACTTTAAACAGTATCACTTATTTTACCTTTTATCCATGACCCGCCTAGAAGCATAAAATTATAATAAAAAAACTCACCTTCCTATTAACCCTTTAACAACCAATGTCCCATAAATAGAACGTGGATAAAACCGAATTTTGATGGAATTTAAAAGGAATTTACCCAAATCGTCTACTTTAAGGGGACTGATCGATAAATTGAATCACGAAAACACCACACAACCAACCTCATTCTCAAAACTATTACTAAAGACATCATTTACCTGATTACATGCTTTAACAATAAACAAGATGCTAATAACAAAAGAGCCCTGAAGTTCTTGGATTATCATTTTCAATTAAACTCTCTTTTCCAATCTACAGAAGCTAGAAATAAAAACTGTTCATAAGTCTAACTACTATCAATGAATATACAAGGAAGAACATTAGATCAATAATCTTTCTCAGTTCAACTCGTCTTCACACTCACATCTCCATACAATTTAAAAATTTGAAGTTTTTACCTCGTTTCTAACCTTGTTCTAGTTAAAACCCCTAGCTTAGATAAATCTACTAATTCTTTATATGGAAGAATGAATATTTTATACAAAAACATAAAAGAGTATTCAACAATAAACATTCCTATACATAAAATGTTAACTTTGTTTATTTTTTAAAAAAATGTTTCAAAGGTGAATTGAAGAGTCATGACAAGATATCGCGAGGTAGCAGTAAATTTTTTCTATACGATTCCGATACATGAAAAAAATCCCGATTCTCACGATCCAATTCTGATTAATAATGTCCGCTAATAAACATAATATATACTACTTCATTTAATAACTAACATTTTGGTTTGAGGTATTTATTCTTTATAAATTTCTTACACTGGTAGAAATTTCGTCAATCCTACAATTCACAATCCGACAATAGTATGTGTGGAACCAGCAGTGTCGGATAAACTAGGTCTGACTGTATTTACCCGTAGATAAGAAGGGATAAAGAAAAAAGCCTTTTCGCTTTCAAGAAATATTTTATTTGTAATAAAATGGGCTTATTAACTAATATAAAAAATCCTTCATATTTCACTGTTTGATTTATTTGAACTAGACACATAAAGGTGCATTGCATTTCTGTGTGTTTTATTTTTTAGTTCTAACAAAAAATGTATAAAAAGAATGAACGTTTATAGGTTTTTTGCCATTCCAAACTATATTTCATTTTTAGAAGTAGAAGCAAATTGACTATTTTGTAATAACGATTTGTGACTCCTGATCTATCCAGTCGTCTAGCACAGGCTTTTCTCTGTTGCCTTCTATCTTATCTTCATTTTCCCTTTTCCCAAGATAGACTTCTTGTCGATAATATAATTAGATCATTTTTAATTGCTCTTAGCTTAATAAAATCTTAATACATACAAAGTCAGCATAGTTTAGAAATTGAAAAGCTTTGCTCGAAAAAATTGCAGCATGAATTTTTGAGTACACCGCATTTGTAATTTTAGCATGAATTTCAATTGGACATTTTTTTGTATGTAACTACTTGTCAAATGTCAGAACAACTTTGCTTGCTCTCAACCTTGAAAGCCTAACTTATCTTTTCTCAACGAAAGACAAACTAGAAGTAATTAAATTTAATAATGAATTATTGTTGACAATGTCTGCTTGGGAATACGCAATAAAACTAGGAATTCAAGAAAATACTTTATGATTTGATTTGAGTCTGTTCTTTTGTGAAACAAAGGTGAAAAACCTTGCCAAATAAATGTTACCATTTCTGTAAATATCCAAATCGTGATTTCCAAAAGTATATTTTAGATGTTAGATGTGTATAAAAAAACATATTTCGTTCCGCCCTTCCATATGTGAAATTCAAGGTTGTTGTATTCAGTGACGTACAGGATAGTGATTTGACTGGATGACCCTATAATTCTCAAGGCCAACTTCAGATATCCATGTATATAATAAATAATCTAACTGGATTTCTTTCCAAAACAGCCTTTAAAACAAATATTTCAGAGTTTTTTGGATAAACAATCTAAAATCGCACCTGTACAGTAGATTTTAATGGGCCTGACTATAAGATATGTATATCATATATATCTTGAACTCACCTTATATATATATTTTTTCAGGAACTTAATATAAAATTCTATAAATTTATGAAATCACGTATTTCGGCAATTGAATGAAGTGTATTTTGATAAGTCGTGTATTTAAACTGTCTAGTCATTATGTGAAACAAATAAAAACGACAAATTTGCAGATACCTTGACATTTTTAACGATTATCCAGATTGCATAGATTTACTAAATATGGATATGGGTATATTTAAAACATTTAAGCATATTTTTGTTTTGGTAGTGCTCGCTCATCTAATATTTTATGGACATATTGATTTTGCAGTAGTGGTACATACTAGACAATAATTTCAAAATGCTATTTAAACCATTCATCCTTCACTCGTTTCAGCATGACATCTTCAAATAATGATAACGCTGCCTTAGTTTCAGGTCTCTTTCATGATCTTCACCTTAAAAGACCTATTATTTTGTTTTCATCATTCATTCTACTAACACAAATCAAATTGTCTTCTTTCACGCAAATTTTCTGATTAGTTGATATCATTATCTTTAGTCAATATGATTGTTTGCAATGCAAGCCGATTTAGAATAGCAAGTTATAATCGGATCTACCATTTTTATTTAGGATCATCTTTTTCGTATTACACAAAAGGTTTATGCTATCTCATATCTAGAAATCATAAAGCCACAATTGCAACGCTTGTATCGAACCATGAGGAAAGTAGGCTTAATGGGGAATTGAAATACATTTTCTAACCAACCTTACTCACGCCCGCCTCCTTTAAGAAAAGAAAAAAAACAATGAAATATATATTAAAGAATAAAGAATGTAATAAATTGGATTCATAACATGAAAAATATGTCACTCAATTTTAATAAACTATTTTTCCTAAAGTATAGTTCCGTATGTGTTTTTGATTTCAAATTAAAAACAGTTCTTAGTACAAATTTTGAGCAATTTTATGTGTATCTGCTTGACCCCAGTTTACAACACTGTAGTTTAGGTGTGGTAGAACTAGTGCTTTATACGCTATCAGTTTAACTTTAGTACTCAAGCCATTCTTAAATTTTCTAAGTATATACCATTAACTGGGTTGAGTTTACTTACAACAAAATTTATATGGGGATTCCATGTCAATTTGTTATCCAAGATAATTAAATTCATCACAATTCCTAATTCAAAACAAATATCTACCAATTTAACAACAATTCTGTGATTTGAAAAATCATACCTTTTGTTTTTTTCATCTATAATTTAAGGCCTTCAAATAACACCAATTTTTGACTAAATTAAAATCAGTACATATTTGGGTACTTATGGGTCATTATGCCCCCCCCCCCCTAAAAAATTAAAAAAAAAATTTTTTCCAACTTAATAATTTTAAAATACTAATTAATTAATAATTTTATATATTTAATATTAAAAAAAATTTTATATATTAAATTATTACTTTTTTGCTGTATGATTATCATTAGTTACACTATATAATATAAAATTATATTATAATATAATATATATAAATAATATAAAATTATTATTTTATATATTAAACAATTAATTTATTATTTTTATTCATCATTTAAATTCAAATAAAAATTTTTAAAAAATTTTTTAGTGTGGGGGGGGGGGGGAGATAACCCATAAGTACCCATATTTGTTTAGAAATAAGATTATCACAACTTGAGAGGGATACGACGTTAGGTAAATAGCATAAAAGTGTAATGTCGTTTGCAAACAAGAAAAAGTCTAGTGATGGGTTTGAATGGGATAAATATATCATTTATATATAAGGAAAAGGAAAATGGACCCGATATAGATATCCTCGTCTAACGCCTGAGTACCACTTAGTACTGAAACCATAGTACTTAAGCTTGATTAATAAATATTCATGAACAATCATATCTCAAGAATTACATAGGTAAAATGGAACTCTATCTAAGAAGGCTGAGTGAAGTAATTGAGTATTGTAGTTAGCTCTAAAGCCGAATTGATAGCTATTTAATAAGTTGTTTGTATTTTGTATATGTGTGTGTGTTTGTTTATACAAAATCTTTTCAAAAATTTAGATATGCTATTTATAATATTGACAGGTCTGTAATTTTGCATTAAATTTTTATTACCTTTTTTGAAAACAGGAGTAATACGGGCTAATTTAAATACTGAGGAAAAAGTACTAAACTCAATGCAGGCATTGAATCCTAAAACTAAACTTATTTTAATATAATCCATTATTAAATTTACTGTAAGAATGGATCGTTGATTTATATCAACAGTATTTTAGATTTAATTTTTCAAAAATTTCTTAATTTTAATCCATGTATCCCTAGTTGACTATAAAAATCATTTTTCAATTTTTTTATCAATTAGCGCAACGACATTTTTCCATTTTTTGTGCAACTTATCCCTTTTTTATTGGTCCAAGTAAGTGTAACTTAAAAGGTCAATTTTCAATTCTCTCTGTGATACAACAAAATAGTTTTTCAGGATTGCCAAGATGAGGTCTTAAGTAATTAAGCCAATCATAATTTTTATGTATATCAATAAATAGTTTTCGATATTTTAACTGTTTTTTATTAACCCATTTACGGCCAATGTTCCCATTTTGGAACATAAGTAATTTCATCTTCGTCTGTTTTTTCAATGACTTTGAATATAAATCGTCTGCGTTTTTTTAGATATCGTCTGCTTTGCTTGGCCTTAACAAATGGGTTATTAATATCATGATCATACAAAGATATTTGAAAAATATATGATTTGTAAGAACTAATAGTTAATCGTATGAAGATATCGAATAAAGCATTTGAAGTTGTACGACTTACACACCATTTATAGTAGGTTTCAAGAAAAAAGAAGTACAGATTCAAAAAGTCTTTTGCTTTTTGGCAATTTTCACTTTTGAACTAATATACCTTAAGATCTCCCAATATAATATGAGTTTTAGAAGAAGAAATGATTTCACGCAAAAAAACAGAAACTCGTAAATGAAATGTGAGTCAAATAGGAAGCAAACTCTTGGAGGTCGGTATGTATTATGCAGAGCTAATTTTTTGTTTGCATGCATCAAAATTATTGTATAGCATATTATATGAAAGAGAGTTATCAATTAAAAATGCCAAACCACTATGCTTTGTAACTTTACTAGGTTGAGAAATGAAAACGTAGTTATTAGTAAAATGATCGAAATCAGTTTTGTGTAGCCGGGTTTCCTGAAAAGTTGCAACACTAATACCTTTACCAGTAGATTCTTCAGAATGATCTAAAAAATTCGATTTCGTTATACTTATTCATAACTGATTTCATGTTCAAACTGAATAGAGAACTGTTTCTGTAGATACTAATAGCAAAAAATTATTGTAATGCGAATAGTTAATCAATAAAGAAATATCAGGAATCATTTAATGCCTAATTTGATTTTCAGTTTCTTATATTTCCTCATAAAATATCCAAACAATAGCCGGTTGACTGAGATGCCATGTCTATGATCGGCTTCCAATCTAAGCATTTAAACTTCACTCATCATAGTTCGCTACACGCAGCTCCAAATCTTCTCTTTTGATGGAAACACGTATTGGTATATCTATCTTTACCACGATTATCAAAGTCCAAAGTCGATATCCATTAAAAAAGCAGGGTAATTTTTTCACTAAATGGGTGATTTTAAGAATGCTAAAACAAAAATGTTCAGCTCCTCTCCAAATATATAATAAACGAAATTTGAGGAAAATCGAAATGCTTTATTTAAAAACAATATTTTCCAACTTTATAAGCTGTATGCAATCATTAATATTATGAAAGTCAACAACTCCATCCCAAAAAATCCATTGAATCAAAAGTTCTCACAAATCAAAATTGTAAAGTATAGCGAAATTACGCTCATCATCTCCATTATACTCTCATTGATATTCCTCATTTTATTGTCTTTATTTTTCCACAAATAATTAAATTATATGTTGATTTTATACCCTCTATATACAAACAAAAACCATGTCTCAAACAAGAATTCATAAACATGTAATTATTCAAATAAAAAATAAAGTTAATTTATTAAATAATAAAATAAGATTAATTTTTTATATTAAAATCTATTTATTTCTTTTGCGTTTCATGTTTTCCATACTTTAAATAATTGTGCGTTTTTTTGTTTCATTTAGATTTGGAGCAACAATTATACTTTTCACATTGGTTTAGGCATTTACCACTCAGGAATAGAAGTTCACAATTGTGGTAAAATTATCCTTTATTAATTGAATACATTATATATTGATAAGTTATTTTAGAATCAGAATGAGCATACTTATTATATTTTTGGTTTTTAATTTGAACTCTATGTTTGTTGAAAATATAAAAAAAATTATGCTCAAACAATTCAAAACTATCCTAGTAATATCTATTTGTGTTTTGCCCTTTATAAAAGAGTTTGTTTTTGCAACCCCCTCCCCCCCCCCCCCGAACTTAATAACTAACTAGCTCGCTTAATTAAAAACCTATTATATTTTATGGCAATGTTGAAAGATTTTCAAAGGATATATGGGTCAAATACTAGAAAGTTTGGAGAGCACTGATGTAAAAGGTGTAAAAAAAGAAAAGATAAATACAGTCCTCCACTATTATTGTAGGATTCGTTATACCACGGTATTATACTTTTTATATAAATATAAAAATTTATTTATATAAAATATTAAGCTTTGAGAGATTTAGCAAATATACCTTTTCAAGTTTAAATTCGGAATAAGCAAAAATGAGAAATATGTAAATTCAAATTGAAACTTTAGAATTTTTATCTATCTGCCAATGTAGGAGTGTGTTTGTATATAATAGTGTTTGACTAAGCTTCTTCCTTCTTCCCCTTTGGGGGGGGGGGGTTCCAAATTGTTTAAAAAATTTTTAAAAAAGTGTTTGACTAGGTGTATATGTAATAATTATGTGTATGTGTGTAAAAAGGCTGGGTGTGAAATTTTTGTTAAGTAATTTTTTTAATTTAAACCCTTAAACAACATATAGGAAACATTGAACACCCTTGCACACATATTCTCCACATTCAAGCACGTTCACACTCCCACACTCATGAACATGCGACTTAACTTTCAAACATACGATTGCACTTTCACAAATTCTTACAGTCACACACCCACTTATACAAAAGCGCAGACACGCATATATGCGCGTTTTGTTTAATAAAGCTGTGTATTTAATTATATAAAAAGTATAATACTGTGGTATAACGAATCCTACAATAATAGAGGAGGACTGTACTTATCTTTTCTTTTTTTACACCTTTTACATCAGTGCTCTCCAAACCTTCTAGTATTTGACCCATTTCACTAGAACGAAACGTAATATGACCTCTACCTGAATTAGCCTTCTCAGAATGGGCTAATTTTCAATAACTCAGATACATTTTAAAGTCTATGAGAATATTAACTTTTGTATGCCCACGACAAGCAGGCAATTTTCGAAATTCATATTAATTATAATAAAAAAGCTATCGTCGGTCTTTTCTTAAAGAAACATTGGGCATAAATGGGGTACGGGCGAATTCGCTGTTTTTTGGGAAAGCCGAAAACATTTGGGGCCGGTAATTGAGCTCTTTTTCATCTTGAAACTCATCTGTAGCTGAGCTGTTGTGGATGAGCTCTAAGAGTTCCTTTTGTTCTGGATCTGTGTGACGTTTGTGGATTTATGAATTTGAATGGCAAAGAAGAAAGAGTCGGATCTTCTCCATCACGTAAAGTTTGATGTCCTAGGACATGCCATCGATGCGCAGCATAACTGTTTTGTTAGAGGCTTATCTGATTAATCTTGTTAACACTTTTAACCAGCGTTTCTCCCATCGTATGTGGCTTCTGCTGCGCAATAAAAATGGAGATCTTTGTACTTTTTGAGCTCTTCTCTTTTTCGTTCTGAAGCAGGCGAAACCCTTACGGATCGCTTCCTTGTGAATGGGAAGGGCTTGACACTCTGGTTAGCAAACTCATTTCCTCTTTTTCCACAATATTTCCGCCATCTCCTAAATATTTTGATACAGATTTTTTTTAACTTTTGAATCATGTAAGAATAATTTTAGATTTATCAAGGAAAAATAGAAATGTAAACTTGTCATTTTTAAGATTTAATTTTAGTGGTGATTTTTCTTTGAATGGATTCCTCATATATAAATAAGGACCTATTCTTAGGTAACTGTTCTAAAGTTTTAAAGATAATGAATTAGTTTTTCTGCACATTTTCATTTTTCTATCATCCAAATTCCACAAATTTTCTACAATATAGCCCTACTCCCATTCTTCCACACCTATCATCATGATTACACCTAATTGACACTCAACCTCCCCCTTCCTTTTCCATGAACAAGTACCCTGCTATAAAATTAGGTAGAACGTTGCTTAGTTAGTTGGCTAATTCTGTGACTGCAGTGACCCAAGAAATGAATATCATTAAATATAAAGAAAGTGGACGATTGGTCTTCCAAATTGTTGGCCGGAAGAGGTTAACCCTTTGAGGACCACAATTTTTAAGCCTAATCTTCTGTTTTCTTTTTCAATGGAATTATATATATTTGAAGCAGATGAATGTATTCACTGTTGTCACACTCGTCTACCAAAGGTTAACTGTTTTGGGTGTAGTTGTCCTCAAGATTAATTGTCGATGGGAGCGGTGCTAATTAATGCGGCTTGCGCGCCAATCATAGATGAAAGGGATCTTTCACGAGATTAAATAAATCTATTTTTATTTCAGAATTCGCTTATGGTGGACATCCTTACGACTTCACTGGCATTTTTGAAATATATCCAAAAGATATTTCAGAACTTGGAGAAAAGTTCTCATTCAGGTTTTGATCATTTCAACTAACAATATTTAACTATTTTTAATATTAAATTCTTGTCCTACGCACACTATAACTTTTTACAAAAGTTGTTTTCCTTAAATTACAGATATGCAAAGAAATGTACGTAAAACTTATGTGACTTTTAATCGAAAGTATGAAAAATATGCTAAATTTTTTAGAATATAATGTAATCTTCACGAATTGAGGCCTAACATTGTCTTTTTTCACACTTATGTATATACCATTTAAGTTTTATCAAAATTTTGAAGCTATTTTTATCTTATTTTGTGTAATAGTTTAATAAAAAGCGAAAATTGACTTTTTATCATAAAACTTAGAATATCATAATAATATATCTAAAAATTATAAGTTTATTATAAGAAAGTAACTAGATTAAGAACTAAGAGGATTAAGGAGCCTCATCCGCCTAGGACACTTTTTAGCATGCATATAAATAAGGGTGTCAATATCCAATCGAATATCTCTGAACAAAAAGAAGAATGAGAGCATTAAAACGATCCTCATTCATTGAACTGCGAAGTGAATTGATGTGGTAAAACTTGATGTGTTTAAATAATAAATTTACAAAAAAATTGGATAATATAAAAGTAATAAGTGCACACTTAACTACGATTGAAATATAAAAATCTTTTTAGGGCTTCTCACTTTAGAGAAAGATTGGATCTAAAAAACGAGTTGCAGAAATCATCATAATATTTGAGTTCTACGAAAAGATTTAGATAAAGAAAAATTTTCAAGCAATTTGTAATGCAATTTTAGGGGGGCGTACGCCGGTTCGGCCCCTTTAAATCCGTCAGTGATAAGGTAAGCAAATTAATATATTTAAAAATGAAAGTTTATATATTTCCATTTGAGAAATATTTTTTGAGATGCCACTTTTTATATTTGATGTTAATAGCTTTAATAATTTGATCTTTGGGCTGCAATTTTGGAGCTGTATTCCATAGGAAAAAAAGAAAAGTTTAATATTATTAATTTGGATTTTGGAGTTTGAAGGAAATATTCAAAGAAAAGTAATGTCTAAAATAGAGGTAGGTTACAAATGTATTAATTTTACTTGACAAAAAGTAATTGTTTTTTTTATGTTTTTTATTAAACTTATTACAGACAAAAAATCAAATTTAATAAACAATACTAAAAAAATTAATTATAAGATGAATCGAAATTTTCTTACTTGACCCAAATTAAAAATTCTCATCGAACTCAATTAACAGTAGAACATTTTGAAGATCAATTGTCACTGAGAATGACTATGTTAGAGCCTGAAATCAAAACGCTCTCTCTCTCTCTCAAAAAAAAAATTATTAATTTAAATAAAGACATTGAATTGTAAAGAAAAAATCGATTTACACACAAAAATGAACACATGCCAATGACGGATTTTGTAAAATAGGGTTTGTTTGTAGCCTAAGATGATATGCAACAATATTTTTGCGTTATAGAAGCATTACTCTACATAGGCATTCACTTAGATACAGCATCTAACCTTCTTTACTCGTAGCTAGATACAAGTGGTGCGATTATGCCTTCTCTATTAAAACACTCTAAGCTACCTTACTTTTAGCATATAGAATAGAATATTGATAAATGTTATAAAATCCCACGCAGTAAATTTTCTTCTAGATCCGCCCGGTAACAACACTTATATCAAGTATAAACGTAGGCAGAGGAAAAACTCTTGTATCAGAAACTGGATGGCTCATCATTTTTCTAAGAATCCAAATATCACAAGGCTGTAGTAGCGTAGTGAGGAATTTGAACAAACGGGTAAAAAATTTCATGGAAATAAAGCTAGAATCTGGAACCCTTCCAATTCACAAGGAAACGGCCAGTAACGTCTTGCTTCAAAATGAAAAAATAAGAGCTCACGCGATTGAGATTCTATCGTAGAACATGAGTTTTCTTTGACAGGATCTCTATTTTATTGCGAATCAGAAGCCATAAACGATTGGAGAAACGCTCGTTAAACCTCGTATGATAACGGCTGCTCGTCATGTCCTCGATCTGAAATCTGGCAACAAAGTTAATCAGATATATCTCTAACAACACAGTTAAATTGCGCATAAATGACATGTCCCAGGAAATCAAACTTCAGGTGATGGAGAAAATCCGACTCTTCCTTCTTTGCCATCCAAATTTTTGTCAAGAAGGGAAGGGAGAAAAGTTATTTATAGGCACGCTTCCCTCTGACTACTCTTCAGCCGTTTTATAAGAAAAATATTTTGTTTTCCGTGTTAAGAATTTAGAAAAAGTTAATGCTCCGCTACAGCTTATTCGTTTTCTATTTCTTTCAGTTTAGTAAACTGAATTATCTTGAAAACATTGAAAATTAAACTAAAGTAATTCAATTTCTTTTCGTATTAACAATCAATTGAATACTTCGACGTATGACACCTGTGACATTAATTTTTGGTTCATTTGGTAATGGGTATATAAGGATCAAATATATCATCTTTTATAAACAACTATGTTTTTTGAATGGTCAGTTATTTAGTTAGTTCGTTATTTGCAGGCCCGTCGATAAGAGCAGCCTCCCCCTTTGGGATATATAAATGATATACTTTATTATAGTCCACCACCCCCCCTCCCATCCTTAGAATAAACTTCTCCCCGTGGCCAAAGTTTAGTTGCCAAGCTAGCTATTTGTCTAGTTCAGTGGTTGCAAACTTGTTTTATCAAAAGAGCCAATTTGCTTTCACTTATGAAAATGAGATATGAATTTTATCCAGATGATCTGGGTTCGACTTTCAATGCTGACTACTATCCTTAGCATTTGTCGAGCGATTATGATGCGCTTACTGACAACTAAAAAAATAATGAATAAAACAAACAGCCGTATAATACGTCTTCTTTCAAATAAAATAAGCTCTACACTTTATTATAAATAAAATATTTAGATGTCCCAGTAGTTTACACGTTGAAATAGTAAACAAAAATTTAGGAAGGTTTGTGATTTCAATGTTTTTCATAGTGGAAACTTTTTTTCTTTCTTTAGGTGGTCAATTCAGTTGTTCAGATATGTGAAAATTCGGATACTCGAGGTTGGGATATTTTGGAGGTTACACTGTATTATTTTTAAAATTCATTTGTGAATTTTTTTTCGCGAGCGATTTTAAAAATCAAGTGATATCATTTGAAATCACATAATAAATAATGAAAAACATTGCATTGTCCTAATTAAAATTAAAATTATTTTATAAAATAACCGTTTACTTATTTTAATGTGTTTTTGCCAAGCAGAAAGTAGCTACTATCAGCAGGCAAAAGAGCGGCATATTTGCGACCCTTGGGCTAGTTAGTTTATTTGCTTGCTAGCTAGTTTTGTAGTTGTTAGTAAAGTTACAACTTGTAAGTTATGAGAAACAAATGATTCAAAAGGCACATCGAGGAAATATCACTCTGCGAAGTGTTACACCAAACCTTTAAAATACTTCTCATAATTTTGAAAAGTTTCACTGAAGAGAAGTTAGGGTCGTCCCGAGCGGGTTCGTATTGTAGAAGTTTTACTGTATTTATAAGACGATATACTTTTTGACAAATTTAAACTGACATTGAATTAATAATTTCACAGTGTTTCTATCTAATATTGCAGAGATTCCATTCTTCTGGGGCATACACAATTTCCTCTATCCGACATAAAATCCTTCATCGACCAATTGGGTGAAGAATATTCTGGAAGAAGCTATCATCTTTTATATAAGAATTGCAATCACTTCTCCAACGCACTATCTCAGGTTTTTTTTTTAAGTATCACTACTAGTTTGGAGAGTGGGTGATCACATTATTTTCAATTTCATAACTCTTGGCCTAGTGTTATGAAACCGTGATCCCCCCTCCTATCAGGAGCTCACATCGTCAAAATGAGAGGAGCAAAGCTTCTCCATCAAAATTAGAGGCTTATTTTCAGTGGTATTTTAAAATGTGCTTGCGAACCTAATATAGAAAGTTTCATTCATTGATATGAACATTGAATAAGCGAGATACAGGCCCGTCCATAAGAATGAGGACTGAGTTACCTGGAATTTATTTTGTCCACCCTACGCCCTGAAACTTCCTATAGATATAAAGTGCATTGTCTATAAGAATCAGCTTTATCCGCCTCCATATCCTATAAAAATAATAGTCCTTATTCACTCGGTTCATTCATTATGCCTGCATCAATCAAATTTGCACTTATTTTAGCTAAAATATTAATATAATTAGATGTGATAAAATCAAATATTTTTACATCCAAACCTAATAGACTACATTTTCTATAAACTGTTTATGTCTCGTAGTGTAGTTCTGTTCAGAATAATGCATTATTATGTACTAACCTCTGTAATTTTTATAAAAGAAGTCGGGGTCGCTTTTTTACCTACTATGGCTCACTTTTGATTCTTATTATTCCTTCGAAAAGGCTCTTAGAGCAAAATTTTTGTACACGCAAAGCTTGACACGCGCCTTCCCACACTCGTTAAATAAATTATGTGGGTATCCGCGAGTCCCGCAAATTAATTTTTTTCCGACATACCTTCAAAAGTAAATTTTCCTGTAATAAACTGACTTTTTAGCTCACAACAATTGAGCCGACTGACCATTGGGATAACAAAACCTTAATTTTATTTCGTTTCAGCAGAGGGGATCGAAGGGTTAAATTTTGACTTCCACTTGAAGCACTTTTAAAACTTGGACTCCAATCCAAATTTTCCTAAAACCGACTACGACTTTTCAGAAATTTTATCCTTCAGAATGATTCATATTTAGCCTTTTAGAATGATTTTATAAGCTTTAAGGAAAATTATTTTGAAATAGTATCGAGTTGTTTAGTCTCCTTATTTTTTTGTATACTCAATACTAACTAAAGTTACCATCCGTTTAAAATGTTTCATACTTTTAATCATTTTATAAACCCAGATTTCATATGTTATTTTAAAAATGTAATAATTTGCTAAGCAATTACCCTTCAAAAGTATATTTCTCATCTTTAATTCATAAATATAGCAGAATTAACAATATTTTTGAACCTTGTCTAAAAGCATTAAAGGATTATTCTACGCTAAAAATAATGTGTGTGTGGCCCAACTGTCATGGCTACGTTTTTTAACATTAGGTTTTGAGACATTTGGGCAAAAAGTGTATAAATAAAGATTTTTAGTTGATAGATAAGAATCAAACTTAATTCATTTTTTTATATGCGATGAATTTATACTTTCTAAACTCACAATATATAGTGTAAATTTTTAAACTTTAGAACAAGGCGCGTATTATTTGCGTATGAAGCAGTTTCCTTTGAGGGTGAAAACATTTTTAGATGTATTGTCTCACACTATTGCTATTACGATTCAAATTAAATTAATTAGTTTAAAATGGCACGTGAACTCTATTTTGTGTTTAGTTACTTTGTGGAGCTTCTATCCCGAATTGGGTGAATAGGGCAGCTTATATCAGCTCGTGCATTCCATTGTTGGAGCGGCATCTACCTAACGAATGGTTGACTCCGATAGCACTGGATGAAAGACTTCAATCAAATCCCGAAAATAAAACTGCCAGAACAAGCACAAACTCTACCAATCATAAATTCAATAGTAAAAAAGCTTCCCTTCCAATCAACCCCTCTTATATCGCCGAATTTTTGTCCTCTAATCTACGAAAAGGAACAGATCCTACCACTACAGGTGTCAACAACTTATCCACTTCACAATCTCTCGTTGAAATCTTGCAAGATAGGAGCTTTTCCCTTAACCAAACTTCTTCATCATCCACATCAAATGGGGTTACGCGTTCATCTGCCACATCCATATCAAAGTCTTTTCTTTCTTTGCCTTTCAAAATGAAAAAAAAGGTAATTTGGCAATTTATTTCCACCTAAAATGTAATATAGTCCACTGCATAAACTGTAGATGTCAAACATAGAGTGCAGCGCCCAATGTGACCCGCATTCTTCCTACCCGCCAAATATTCTTCTTTATGGGATGATGAGTTTGAAGTTAATGTATTATCTTTAGAACATTAGTCTTCTGTGTATATTTATTGTGGTTTTCGCTTATTATTAGTGATCGGACGATTAATCGGGTATCGAGTTTTTCTAAATATTGGAATCGCATCCGAAAATTTTACTAGTACCTTCTGATATTTCAGTGATGATTCTTTTTTATTTTTAGGAGTATTTAAAAAAGTTAAAACTTTAAACCTATTTTAACATTTAAATTTTATTTAAATCTATTTATTGATGTTTCAAATCCAAACACACTTATCGTCTAATCACTACTTATTAGAACAAGTAATGTTTACGAAATTGAAAAAAAAAATAGGGAAATTTCATCCCATCTCTCTGTCCTTTTTCTGCCAACCTTGATAATATTCTTCAAGAAGCTAAACGTAGAAGGATAAAAACTTTTTTTATCAATATCCCTTTGAAATAAATACACGAAATCTAAATTTTTGCTTCAAAAATATGCTCCCTTCTCAAAATTAGCTGATACCAAATCTTTATAAGCAAAAATCTCGCCAATGATTTTAAAAGCAATTTTAGTTTAACACAAGTAGGCTAGAGCAGTGGTTCCCAACCTGGGGTCTTCGGACCCCTAGGGGTCCGTGAAGATTAGATAAGGTGTCCGTGAAAATTTTTTACATTATATACGGCCCCATTGCCAGATTCCATATACCAGGAAAAACTTATTTTAATAGGGTTAGGATTATAAGTGCACACATTTATATATGTTTCAAAGACTAGATCTAAAAATTAAAAAAAACAATTTCTTGTTTTACTTTTTAACTCTATTCTTTCAATTCTATTCTAATTTCAAAATGTATTGGTTTAAGTACTGATGGGGCTCCAGCCATGTCAGGAAAGTACAAAGGACTGCTGACAAAATTTCTCGCGATTATACCGAATGTGCCTTTTCAGAGAAACGTTGGCAGCTAAAAATATGCCAGAAAAGTTGAAAGACAATGAATCAAAAGATTAGTTGTTAATTTCATCAAAGCCAGGCCTTATAACTTATTTTCCTGTGCCTTATGCTAAGAATAAATGGATGAAAATCGATTTAAAATAAATGTAGCTGAGAAAAAGGGCTTAGTGCAGTCGAAGAAAATAGTTTAGTGGAGCTATGATGTGTTACATCACTTCAGTTGCGTTTCATTAATTTTTTGAATTTTTGGTTACACACGATAAATGAGTACCCTAAATTGGCATCCAGAGCAATCAAACACTTGATGCCGTTCTCTATAACTTGTTTGTGCAAACACGCTTTTTCTCAACTTCGTTATATCAAATCTAAATAATGCATGTAGAATCGGATATTCGCCTAAAACTATCTACCATAAAAGTATATTTACTATAAGCCTTATAATTTCAATATTCAATTTTATCCCTGAAGGGCTCGCAGAATAATTTTATTTTAGTGAAGGGGTCCGTAGGATAGAAATGTTGGGAACCACTGGGCTAGAGTAAGCTTTAGAGCTTCGTATAGTAAAACATTCACGTTCAAACCTACGACTTACCCAAAGGTATATCAGTTTAGCTCAAAACACTCATCATTAGTTGAGATCAGGGGGAAAGTAACTGGATGGGATGCACTCTAAACAAAAACAGTCCTATAAATAGGCGTTTTTTGAAGTGTCACGTTAAATTTGCATATTATTTTTTCCTCCATATAACAAAATATATCTCAATGAATTAGGAAAATGTAAAATTAGTAAAAAAAAACCATTCGAATATTGGAAACGAAGCATCGGTGTTATAAAGATTCGCTCCGGGTTCACAACTATGTCGGCATCTCAATTCTCTCTAAACAAAGTGAAAATAATAATAACGGGAATAAATAATGGAAATCAAAGCTACTAAGACTTGTCTTGTAGAAAAATACAACATATCCTCTAGTTGCATTGGTACCCGAGAATTGATCAAATAACTGTAGAAAAATGCTATGGTATCATACAATTGTAATCTAAATGTTTATTTTGTGTATCGTACTGCTGAGATAGCCACAAAGCGTATTGCTTCACAAAGACTCAGCCCATAGAAAAAAATTGAAGATATTACTGAAACCCTAGCAAGATTCGATCCGCGTATATACATTATACAAGTATTATTTTTTATCTCAACTCCTCTTTTAAATAAGTGATATTACAAAAGAGATAAACCTTTATATAATTAGAAAGAATTTTAGTGACTAATAAGTAGACAAGTTCACACAATTAGGCCTATGAAGTGATATCGTTAAATGGGGAAACATCATTAGATATAATTTATATATAAAGATGAGCTACATGAATTTAAGTCATTTTATACTTAAGTGAAGTACTTGAAATACAAAAATATGTTGAAATTACGTCAATTATAAACGTATTTTAGTTAATCTAAAAGTAATCTAATTTTTTGTCTTTCCACAGATGGCATCTCTAAAAAATTGTTGTTAAATGGATTAGCATAAAAAGCCATCATCTGTGGGAAAACAAAAAATTACATTACTTTTTGATTAATTAAAACATTAATATTTTAGCGCAAAAATATATTTCTGCATACCCGTGCTTAGAAAGCACAAAAATTTCATCTACCAAAATAATATTGTGCAGATGGGTCAGTCCTCGATTCCTATCACGATTCTTTGTTTTTTATATTTCAACTTCTCTTTTATTCTTTAACACTATTTTTAGTAGCATGCTGAATTATTTGAAACATTTTTCTTGGTTTTTATATGCAAAGATGATGATGTTCCAAGATGACGAATTAAAATTTCAGTAATTGAAGATCTCAAAATGTCTACACAATATCCCGTATTTCCATCCATTTCCTCCTAAAATGCAAGTTTGAGATAACATATACATATATATATATATATTTTTTTTGTGTGTGTGTGTATGGGCGCATGTGTATACATATTTTTTACCTTATTTAAAGATGTGATATGCGTGTCTTGGTGTGACTTGAGTTTTGTTTTTATAATTATAATAGCAAATTGAATATTTTTGAACGATGTTTCGAATGAAACACTTTTTGCCTAAATAAACTTCAATTTGTTTTTTTTGATCCACAATAATTCCTGAAGTTATTTATTTTATAAATTTAATAGTAATATAGCAGTAATTAATTGACAAAAAATCTTGATCAAGAACTAAAAGAGAAAGGAAATAAAATTTATCTTATAACCATTGTGACAAAAAAAATATATGTATATAAATAGTAAGTATTGACAAACAAACTTAAAGGTTTAGTTATCCATAAATATTTTAGATTGTTTGGTTCTCAATCTTTACTTATTCATCATCCGAATTTTAAATATTTTTTCCCTATTACCCTAATTATAGAATATATTTTGAGAACAATTTAATAAAGATAACGCAGACAAAATAATAACCAATGTTCACCCCCATATAAATAAAATAAGGTCTAAAATATTTTTCACCTTGACCTTTTGTTAATTTTTCTGTATATCAATTTCACATCATTTGACTCTAATTTTGAAATTATGCTTTAAAAGATTTTAAAATGAACGCGCATTTTTATCTTTCTTCATTACTTCGGAAATACTTAACCATATTTTATAATAACTAAAGGTAAATTACTCCGTGAAACAAAATTAGAATGATAATACTGAAATAAAATTGACAAGATACAAATCTGTACACGTATAAAAACATAAAATATTCACAGATTTGCGAGAAATACTTTTTGGAGGAGGGATTGAAATTGCCAAATAAATTTAAACTAAATAACAATCATGTCTTATTAGGAATTGAAATTTCCAAATGGGGAGACAGTGATAATAAACCATTAAAGACTTTCCGGTTATACAGTTTTCTCTTAAAGTTTCGAAAGAATTAAAAAATCGCTCTTAAAATAAAAGGTAAATATCACAAATGTGCAGTATCATCTTTTCAAAAGATTTTTTCGGCTGTGTCTAAATTATGCCCCGCTAAAAAAAGTTGTGTCCAGCTCGCGAATTTTACTTTATATATTATCATTAGGGCGAATAAAGTCAATCTATAAAAATATTACACAAAAAGCGTTTCACTAAGATTTTTAAAGTTTTTGACTACAAAAAAGCAAAAAAAAAGTTTTTTTAAAGTCAATTTTTTTTTTGTAAAAGTCCATTTTTTAAATTTTTGTGTAGGAAAGATAAACATTGTAGAACAAAAGAAATGTAATGAAAAAAACTAATTTAGTAAGAAAAAGTGTTTTAAAATTTTATTTTTGGAAATTTTTTCAATCGATTTCATTCTATCTTTTTTGTTGTCAGTTTCATCGGTCACACTAAAATGAGTAAATAATTTTATCCTATCTATAAACGTTGTAATGGCGGAAAATGGAGAATTGAGTAAATTATTTGAAAAAAATGGCAGATTTTTCAGTATGTTCCACTTAATGGCGATTTTTTTTACTTTTTACTAAGATAATTTATTTGGTAATCAATTTTTATTTTAACAACTTTTAATAGATTTCTTCCATACCTTGAATTTATTCAAATTTATGCTTTCAAATATTTAAATAATAAAAGATGGAAACAGATTTAAACTAATATATTTACGTCTCTTGGTGATATCATTTTATTTGCTTTGATTGTTATCATGGGCCTCTGTTTTTAGGAAGTATCTTTTTACTTTATGTTGTGATTCTAACAGTATTTACGCTCAACATGGCATTATTTTTATTCTATCTATTGAGTAACTGAAATTTATATTCTGAACTCCTCGATACCTTATAGTTAAAATAGTTTTTATTTAATATTGTATAACAGTCTGAACTAAATTTGTCGGCGAATGGTCTAGTGGTATAAGCTTCTCAATTCAGAGGTGATTTCTCTCACCATCTGTTCAGATATAGAAATATACTTTGCCCTCTGATGCTATACCGACAACTAAAAAATGCATATAATTCGAAAATATAGATATATCTTTAATAATTTTATTAGAATTCATTTTAATGGATAATTATATTCTTAATTTTGAATTATTTAGTATACAATAATTTTAATAATAATTTTGAACTATTAGTAGACTAATATAATAAGATCAAGGCTTCTTACATACTAAATAAAATAACAGATTTTGTATTATTGGAAATGAATTTTTCGATATTAATTTAGTTATAATTTTTAAAATGGTGCGCTCAAAATTAGAAATTCACTCAAAAAAGTTTACTCATTTTAGTGTAACCCTGAGTATCATTTTATAATTTTTCAACTATTTTTTTTACATTGAACAGATTTTAAAATAGAATATCATACTTTTTAAGATTGAAGACATTTTTGATGCCTAAAATTGCTAAAAATAAAGCCACTAAAATTGGATTGATAGTACAAAAATACCCTCTGGAGTTTACCATTTCCCATTCAAATGAATTGCTTTGCAAAATTTGTAATGTTATTGTAAAGCATGAAAAGAACTTTGTTGAAAATCATCAAAGTTCTAAAAAACATCAAAACTATCTATCTCAATCATCCTCATCAAATAATCAAATACGAAAGTATTTAGAAACAGGAGACAAAATATTTTCAAAAAAAATTGTTAAATGCTTCTTAGAAGCAAGTATTCCATTGCACAAACTTTCGCATCCTTCAATAAAAAGTCTTTTTATGGACCTTGGGCACTCACTTCCTTCTGTTTCTACCAGCCGCAGCATAGTTTCTGATCTATCTTTTGAACTAATGAATAAAATAAAAGACAAAATTGAAAATAAGGAAGTTTTTCTTATTGTCGATGAAAGCATTGTTAAAGATATAAGTTATGTTAATCTTTTAATTGGCATTGCTGATCAACCTGAGAAATCTTGGCTAGTTACTTGTAGACCATTGGATGAAAATATTAATTCCAAAAAATTGTTTGAAATTGTAGATGATGTCTTGAAAAATTTTCAAGTATCAAAAAATCATTTTCTCCTCCTTCTGACAGATGCTGCGAGCTACAATATCGTGACGGGTGATGTACTGAAACACATTTACCCTAATCTTTTTCACGTCACATGCACCGCCCATCTACTACACAATTGCGCAATGTGAGTCAAATCTTTTTTTAAAGAAGTTGACGAGCTAATAAGCACTCTGAAAATGGCAACGATTAAAAATAAAAGCAGAAAAGCTCTTTTCAAAACAATAGGATATCCTCCAGCGCCAATAGTAACCAGATGGGCAAGTTGGCTTAATGCAGCTGATTATTACTGCAACAACTTACCTCTTGTGAGGAAAACTGAGCGAATTTGAAGATGAGGATGGGATTTTGGTCAAAAGGGCTAAAAAGAGTGCTGAAAATGATGACCTTTTTGCTCAGTTAATAAAAATTAAACAAAATTATATGAAGCTTGCTGGAATCATAGAAAAAAATGAATCGACGACTTTTACAGTACAAAATGCCTATGATGTTATTAAGTCCTTATCATTTGATAAAGATGATTGCAAAATTCGACCTTATCTGGACAAAAGAATGACTTGAAAAAAATTGTAGAAATGAGTAACGAGAAATATCTCCAAGCATATACTTGAAGCATATGCTGGCTAAAGATCGTAATTTTTTATCTCAAAATGTTATTAATTATTTTTTATTTTACTTTAATTCTTCAGACTATTAATTTTATCTTGCATAATAAAGCTTTTTCATTGCATCAACTATTTTTATTAAAAATCAAAAGTAAAAATTTTAGGTCAATTTTTTCTCTCAAAGGCAATTTTTTTTTCTAAAAGTCAATTTTTTCATAATTTATAGGTCAATTTCTATTTGCCCTAATTATCATTCAAATGAATATATTAAGTTTATTTCCTTTTAATTGTTAATTAATAATTTTTTTCATAAAACACATATAACTTTTTTTTTAATTATTTTTTAAAATTAAGAACTATTTTGAAAATATTTCGCTAAAGTTCGTTAGTTTAAAATTTAAATGTTAACCCTTTAATTTTACAAAAGATTAAATTAATATGGTAACATTATAAATTTCAATTTAATTTTAAAGTATGAAGAAAATATATAATATATTATAACTAACTCTATAACATTTTGCTTTTTATAACTCTTGGCTTTCTCCTAGATATCTAGGAGTTATCTAGTAGTTTTCAAATATTTCATTTAGGTAATTAGGTCCTTTTTATACAAATTAATGACTTCTTTGAGTTTGCTTCTTCTGAGAAAGCTTTTTGATATCAGGCTCCAGCATAGTGGTTCTTAGTTTTAATTGATCCTCCAAATGCTCATCTGTCAACTGTGTTCTCAGTGAATTCTTTATTTGCGTCAAGTACGAGAATGTGGATTCACAAGAGTATGTTGTAGAAAAGCAGGAAATCAGTCGGCGTGCATGTTCACGAAGACGAGGATATTCTACCGCCTTTTTCCAAATTTCAATGGGATCTTCCCTGTTGTCAAACAGAGATTTCAGGATATCTTCAGACATTTCAATGAGCCCTATCTGTAACTCTTCGGGAGCCTCTGATACATCAACTAAGTGAGGCTGAAAAGCAAGTTTCAGAGTGGTGTTATGCTTTCCAAAGTTACTGAATCTTTTATTGTATAGTCTACAACTGATCCGTATTCTTTAAAAGATTCATAGATATCTTCATTTTCACTTGAGCCAAAAGAGACTTGAAAAATAACAACTTTTTTCTAAATGCCAGAATTTTTTGACACATAAATAGATTTATTTATGCCTTGCAACGAAATGTTTAACTCATTTTGTTTTGACATCACATCACATAAAAAAGCTACATCTCTGTAAAAATTTGGATCTGATAATTCACAATATTTGTCACTTTCTTTGAAAAAGTCAATTATTTGCCTTCGTAAAGACAACATTTTGACCAATACTATTCCTTGTGACAACCAGCGTACTTTTGAGTGAAAAGGCAAATCTACACTAAATACTTCGTCATCCATCATCAGCATGTTTCGAAATTGACGATGCTTCGTGGCATTTGCTCAAATATAGTTAACAATACTTATAACCTTTTGCAAAGTATCATTTAAAATGACAGATTTTGCACAGAGATTTTGTTGATGTAAAATACAATGAAAAGAAATCAGTTCATTTGGATATTTGGTTTCTCTAAGATGCGCAATAAATCCTTCATTCTTAGCCAGCATAGCTGGAACACCATCCGTGCACACACATATCAACTTAGTAATATCTAGTCCTACTTTATGACATTGCTCTTTGAATTTGTTAAAAATATCTATCCCCCATGTCCTTCTTTTAAGGGTGCCTAAAGCAAATAATTCTTCAAATATTTGAAAATTATTATCAGTAATAGCACGAATAAAATACAATATTTGTGCTGAATCTGTCGATTCATCCAAAGTTACTGAGTAATACACATGTTTTAGTTGCTCTGTTACATTACAGGCCAATTCATGCTGTGGATCTGTATTAGTCCTTCTTGAAAGAGGCACCTCTTTATATTTGTTAAATTTATCTGGATCTACACATCTTACCACTTCTAAAATACATTCCTTCACGAGTTCTGCATCGGTGAATGGTTAACCCTTTTTTCCAAGCAAATATGCAACTTCATAGCTAGCTTCTATCGCAGCATTCCCTTGATGTAACACAGAATGGAACTATTGTTTTTGCTTTTCCTTTCCATCTTTCAGTTTCTGCAGTGCTAGCTTTCGAGACTCACCCTCTAATTTGGCATATTTATTGTCTTTATGAAGAGCGTAATGTTGCTGTGCATTGAATTTCTTAACCGTTACAATTGTGGTATCACACAGCAAGCAAGCCATTTTGCCGTCACTATTCACTAAAAAATATTGCAGTTCCCATAAAGATCCTATTTTCTTCTTTCAAAGTTCGTTTCAATGTTTTTGACATATAGTTCTGGAATCTGGGGTAAAAAAGAAGTGTATTTATTCTTCCAATGTGTCAAACGGTATTCCTTCATCCATATTTTATTCTAAACGTGAAAAATTTATTTATATATTCAATAAAAAACTTTATTAAAATATTATACATTCTATTATAAAAAATATAATTTTATACATGTAAAAAATTTTACATTTGTATTTTATTATTCATTTAAAAATTAATAAATTTGATGATAAAATTTATCAGGTTTTCTTTAAAAATCGATTCAATAGAAAATTAGTGTATGATAGCAATGTTCTCATATGAGGACAGCACTATTGAAAGTTCTTCAACTTATATATTATATGGTTTTTTTTCAAAATAAATTATGATTATACTAATTTAACTTGTTTAGCTTGATATGTAATTTACTCAAATAGAAAAGGCATTCATACTTTTGTAATTTTTGAAAAAAACTTTGCAAGCCTGGAAAATTTCAATGGAAAAATTCACTCTAAAAACTTTAATTATTAGAAAATCAAAAATAAAAAAAAAATATTTTTTTGTTAAACATAATTTTCTAGTGCATTATTTCATAAAAATATTTTTTTGAAGTCACTGTTACAAAAAATTATCATAAATTAAAGACAATATTTTTTGTTTCCTCATATGAGCACATTGGGAGAAAACCAGTTAAGTTAAAATTCATTGGGTTAAGAGAAAAATGCTTCCAATTTCTAGGAGTGACATCACTGAACACAATTAATATCCCTTTCGCCTATGTGTGTGGTGTATATTATAAGTTTCAGGTGTATAATGATTTCAGACTTAAAAACTATTCAAGATTTTTATAAAAAATAATATTTATATCAAAGGCCCCACTTGATTACCCGAAAGGCCACAGGTTACCCAATCCTGGCCTAAACTATCCAATTAGGATTTTATCACTATTCTTTTTCAAGTTTCTCATCTTATAGATTTCTTTTTCAGAAAATTGTCGTCCTTTTATTTTATATCTTCTTCATTTAAATTCCTTTCAGGTATTGGTTTTCTATCGTATAATTTTTCTCAAAGAGTTTTTATATAAATTAAGCAGATGATTTTTGGACACTAGTGTCCCATTGTGCTTGTAATGTTAAAACATCTTTTTCAGGTATTTGTTTTCATTAAATCTAGCACGACTCTTCGCAGACGAGTTTATTTTAAAATAAAGTCATCTGCTTATTATATGAAAAAAATCAATCTTATGAGTAAAGTTTCATAATTCGGGTCCTTAAGGTTTTAAAATATAAATAATAAGACGATTAGCTTTAAAAAGTCTTACTGAAAACAAAAAATGTTTTTTCCAATTTTTTGTGGTTTTCCAGTACAATAAATTTTATGTTTATAAATTTTTTTTGAAATGTTGATTAAAATATTCCTCTTTTCTTTTAAACCTCTTTGTTTTGATTTTGTATTTTTAGAAATGTAATATTTCCGCTAATGAAAAAGTTAACATAGCTCTTGGCCCTCCTGTTACCTGCATGATTTTTAATGATTATTATTTTGAAATTATTTTTGTTCGTTTAATAAATATATTCCTACTTCATTAGGATTTATTACTAAATAATTGGGAGACTTAAGTAGAATTACCTATAAATTCACTTTATTTTCCATTGTTTGTTATATAAATCCAAATTTGCTACTTAAATCTTGGTATTGTCCCATACAAATAGTGATGGGACGATACAAAAGTTTTATATGATTTCGATTCCGATTATTATTAAAAAAATATACGATTCCGATTCTTAAATTGAAACATCAAAAATTCAAAAAAAAAAGATAAATTCTCATTTATGGTTGTTAAGAAATGAGGTAGCATAATGAACAAGATAAATGTAAAGAATCCGATATTTTAAAAACACAATTCAGCAGAACGTGCATAAATTTTTAATTCTGTGGGTCATTTTGTGCAGTGGTTAGATTTTCGTAGTTTGAAACAAATATAAAAAACCAATACTTCATTTTAAGGAGGCTATGACCGAATCTCCCTTTGAATATAATCATCTCCCCTTCAATTTACATTATCAAAAAAGGAAATTAATTAAAAAAATATCGCTAATAAAAGTTAACTAAGTTAATTAAAATGTATTTAATAAGATTATGTTAACTTTACATTAATATTTTTTAGTAAATGTTTTTTTACCTAGCTTCTTTGCAACATTTGATGCTCTTTTTACTATTAATTTCTGATCTGTAGAAACAATTGAATTCTCAAGATGGAAGTATTAACATTAATGAAACTTTGAAAGATCTTACCTTTGTTTTCTTTAGATTGTTTTTCCCATTCATTTTTTTAGTTTAATTTATTTTGAAGTAAGCTCATAATCTCCAAATCCACATAATGCACATTCAATCAAATTTTCTTGGAAACAAACTTCTTCATAAACCATACTTAGTAAACTAGGCAATTTAAGAACTTTCCAGTTAGCATTGGATTTGAGTATATTATTCATGGATTCGCAATTGTTTTTCCATTGATAAGGAATCTTAGTAGAGCTTTTGTGTTGGAGAAAAATGTGTTTTTCAATATTTGGTATTATTCTGTCAGTTAGATATTTACCTATTTTGTTTTGATATTTTTTCCTCTTTAAATTCATCTATTGTTTTTGATTCTGGATATCCTTTTTGTCCTAGACTGGAGTCCTTTTTGTCATTTTATTCTGGAGCAGAATAAAATCTTTGCCTTTGGGAAAATTTTTTGAATACTCTTAACTAAAGCTTTTTCTTCGTCCATGCCTATTAGCAAAGTATTCGTTTTAATTTCAGTATTAAAATCACTTTTCAATTGTAGTGATAAATGCGAAAAAAATTAGCATATGTATCGTGTTTTCCATGACAATGAAAATAGACAGGACCTAATAATATGGGAGATACTTTTTTTGATTTTTTAATTAACTCTGTGTCTTGGAGGACAGTACATGTTATAAAACATGGGCCAAGATTGAAAGTTCTGTCTACTCCAAGATAGCTATTATCCAATAGACATCTTTTTAGATGAACGAGCATATGTTATTGGTATAACATATGATATTTGGATGGCCGAATTCTGATATAATAATTTCCACCGTGTCAGATGTTCCATTTCTGGAACATTGAAAAAATAGTGTTTTAATACATAATCAGTGTGATTCTTTTTAAATAAATATATTCAACAGACACCAGGCTTTATATTAAACATAAAAACCTTAAAAAATTGACGGAAAAATATATTGACACTTTTGATACGTCAATTAAACAACACGTTTATGTAAAATTTTTACCTTCTATCGAAAAAATGAAAGAAAAAACTTTAGGATTTTGTTCCCAATATTTTTTTGCTTCAAAGAGTTTAATTAGAGTTTGAATAAAATGTTAAAAATTTAAAATAAAAAATAATTCAAGAAAAAAAAGTTTTTGTACCAGTTTTTAAATGTTCCAGAAATGGAACATTGGCCATTTAAGGTATCTAAAATAACATTTTTGTAAAACTTTATTTATTAATGATATAAAGGAAAACAAAGTTGATGGAGTCTTTTGTTACACAAATTACACTTTTTCTTTGTATTTTTTTGACAAATAGAACATCTTCCTTGTGTCGACTCTACTAAATAATGTCCTTTAGTGACTCATATCTTTAGGTAATGTGCTTTAGGTCCTTGACGTATTTCTTTCAACCTTCCCAATCCTATCAAGTGTAAAACAACATCTCTTCTAAATTCCAAGTGTGTTACTTTTTTTGAAGCATCAAGTTCGCATAAAAGTAGCCAAGCAGAAACAACGCTTAAGTTTAGTCCATTACTAAACAGATTCCACCACCATTTTTTGCTTCTTATTTGAGGTCTGTAACTAGACAAGAGCTTGTCAAGTGTATCGACTCCTCCCATACATTCATTGTACTTTTTTACAATGTTCGGATAATTTACTTGTCTTTTCTCTTTGAAATTTTTGCAATACCTTGAAATTTTACCCAGAGGAATATGCGAACAAAAATTGGAGGCAATATTCATAATTGAGTTGTCCTTCCAACTGCAAACATAAACTTTTCCGTCAGATCCATAGTCAAACTCCCCTCTTTCAACTTTTTTCTTTTTGTTAACTATTGGGCATTTATTGATGACACGAATTGTCCCAACTGCTTTAACATTTTTATCAATCAAAAGAGAAAAAAGTGAATGCGATGAAAAAAAATTGTCGAAATAAACTTCATCATTTTCGGGGTGAGTAAGTTCGTTCACAAACTTCAAAACAACATGCTCACCAACGCATCTTGATCTTTTTTCTTCAGTCCTTCCACAATAAATATCGATGGAAAAAGGATACCCTTTTTTTGAACACATTATCCATAGTTTATACCCAAAACGAATGGGTTTACCTTTTATGTATTGCTTACAAGAATGTTTACCATAATATGGTACCATCGATACTGAGTTCTGTGCTAAATATTCCAAACTGGGGAAGATTTTTGTTCAATTCGTCATAAAAAGGTAAAATCTTTGCTACTTTATTTGTGTGATCAATTTTATTATTATCAACAATATGAAAATATGTTATAATTTTTTTAAACGTGTTCCTTGGCATTGAACTCGAAACCAACTCGACTCCAAGATCTGGTGCGGTGCTCCAGTAGTCATTTTCTTTAGGCAGGCAGTTATACCCACTAAGCAAGACTATGCCCAAAAATTGTCCTATATCTTTCCAATCGGCATCTAAAGAAAATCCATTCTGACTTGCATACACATTTGACATTTCAGATAGTTGTTGCAAGTATTCTTGAGGCAGTATTTTAAAGAATAGTTCAATATTGGATAATGACATCAAGTTATGATCAAAATATTTTTTACTACTTGATGTGTCTGATGAAAGAACTTTGTCAAATTTAAAACTCTTTTTCTAATTAGCAGTAAAAGGTTGTGAAATATTTGTATTTTTACTAAGGTTATTAGTGAACACTTCCAATTCCCCAGTTACATCAGATGCAACAACGTCTTCGAGTAAATCTTCATCTATTTCTTCAGCATCAGAAACACACGAGTTTTCGGAAGGCAAAATACAAACATCCTACACTTTATCACTTTAATCATCTTCTATGTAGTTCACAACTGAATTCAAGGTAACAAATTTCATCAAGCGAAAACTAAAGGAAAGACTGGAAAACAAGGAAGAAAAATCGATATAATTTTAGCACAAGAAATGAGGAGAGTTTTTGCTTTATAATGATTCATTACTCACACATGTGTCTATGCAGGTGCCTTATATCTTTAAAATAAAGTGACCTGCTTTTTTCTTATATATAACAATACCATAGTAAAGTAGCCAATGTTCCACGTGTGGAACATTGCATTTGTCACTTGCATGTGATGTTTTCTAATAAATCAAAAAGGTACATATACTCAATATAGTGATTAAAAATCAATAAAAACTGATTTGGAATAGAAAATTTATTTTTTTGCTTATTGGACACTAAACGGTTAACAAATGGATTTGAGTTGGTGATCATATTTAATACATATTGAATATCATCTGATAGGTTATTTCTATTTAGCTCACCAAAATTTTGTTTTTCCAAGTTATATTAAAATTTTTTATATACTTTGAGTTTCTCGGTATGTCACACTTTTTTTTAACAAGCAAGAATATATTTTTTATAAGAAAAGAACTATTCACTTTCAACCCCATTAAAACGTTTTGTTTAGTTTGTTGATTTGCCCTTATGTACTCATGGTTGTGATTCCTTGTGTTACCGTGTATAGAAATCATATTTGGATAACTTCCAACGTATTCCCATAAATATAATTGTTTTTCTCTAGTTAAATTATCCTCTATCAAACAAATTTTCCTTTTATATTCAGATTTTCTTTTACTTACACAATAATATGATTTTAAGATAATTATTCTATTTTTATCAAGATGTTCATTTAACGGAAGAAATGTTTTACTTTTATATTTACCAAGTTGTCCATTTTTTTCTTTCTAAGAAAGTTATAGTTTCATTTATTACATTTATTAAAAATTCATATTTTTTGAGATGTAATTTTCCAAGAGTCGCAATTATCAATAAAAAAATTCTTTTGGTTTTTCTAGTATAAAATAAATGTTTTCTTTGGGATTGAATTAACTACGTTGATACGAGATTTTAAAATTTTAATTATTTCCATTGATTTCAGAAACTTATTTTTCATGACGCAACATTTCTTTTCACTATGGAGCAAATCATAATCTATGTTATCTGAACCGGCATCATTTATAACGCCTAAACTATCTATCCATTAAAGATTTATTAATAATAATCGGATTTAGTAATATCTATGAGATCATTAAGCTTTATTAATGTGACAAAATGGTTAGGTTGCCAAAAGCTATTTTGAGTTTTATTAGTACTTGTACACATTATAAAAAAAGGTTCAACCTGTTCTTTTTCAATTTTCTGAGGATAAAAAGTTGTATTAATAATTGGTAATATTCTGTCTAACACGCCATTGATTGGGAAATAAATGCTGATTATTTTTCTCCTTATGACAGTAGTAGCAACCTTCATCGTATATGCTGAACACCAAAGACCAATTTTAGAACAACCTAACTTTCTTTTTCTATCAAAGGAGAAACAAAATCATTAGAGGGATTATTCGAACATTTTTTATGTTAAATAATTCGAGTTAATTTCAATTGCTGTTAGGAAACGTAACTTTAGGCGCAAGGATTCATTTCCAACTATGCAAATAGAAAGTTCATTGAAGAAACAATTACCATCTGGTGTTGTTGAAATTGGTACTTTATTATCAACATTATCATTAATCTTTTGATAAAGTTATGAGTGATGAAATGAATTTTGTAATAACAAATATCTTCGAGCATAGGACAAAATTCGAGTTCAACTTCTCTTAAAAAAAAATTTCTCTCACAGCAGAAGCGTAATATGAGCCCAAAATAGACAAGTTATGATCTCTAATAATGCTTTTTTTATAGTCATATTTATTTTCCAGGAAACAAGACACAAAAGGTAAAAAGGAAGTGAAATTGATAAATGAGAAGATTCTAATTTCTGACAATGTGATAAATATTATTGCACTCACAACAGTATATCATTCTTTCATCCTTGCTTTTAAAACAAGTTTGGCAAAGCAAGTTCATATCAAACCATAAATTCAAGACAAGTGTCTAAAAAATTATAAAAATACATCTCAAAACACAAACGTTATACAAGAACAATTCTTAATCAATGAATTTTGACAAAAAAGTTATTAATAACCCATTTAGCTTTTAGTATATAGATACCTTATTAATTTAATCTTTTAAAAGATTAAAGCGTTCGATTTAAATTTTAAACTGACGAAATTTAGCGAAATATTTTCAAAAAAAAATATAGAATTGATAGTTCTTAATTTAAAAAAAAATAATTAAAAAACAGTAATATGTGTTTTATGAAAAAAGTATTGAAAAAAGTTATTTATTTGCATGCCTTCTAACGCTTCTATTTTTGTACCATATATCTTTTATAATCATATTCTTTTATTTATGAACAAGATACATTCCATCGTGCCGGTTTTTTACCCTGGTTTTCTTCCTCCGAAGAATTCAAAGGTTTTTACGGTCAGGTAGTGCTCTGGCGACCTAATTATACGTGGTTACTAATCAAGCTATCACCAGACATTAAGTTTGTTTCCCTAATTGGGGCGTTCGCGTTAAGATTGTATCGATCACTCAGCTGTATTTATATATTTGCAACATAAATCCTTGTAAAATAATATATATATATAACAAGGTATAGTTATGCAGTAACAAGGGCCGGTAGGGGTTTAGTGGGATGGAAAGTCCAAGTAGACCTGGACTCGGCATTCCGGGCGGGCCACGATATCCGAAAAGATGGGTGCGAACGTCACAAAAAACTTAACTACTAACTAACTAAGTTATTAATTAACAATTAAAGGAAAATAAACTTAATATATAAAGTAAAATTCGAAGGCTGGATATATAATTTAGACACATTATATTTTTTCTCCAAAGAAAGTTTCGGAAAGATTTAAATATATTGTTCTTAGGTAAACGTGTTCCACTTCGTTACAGTGCACTTTTTAATTGTACGTATTTTATGTTTTGTAAACAAGTTTATTTTATTTGTCATTAATTCTATCCTCATTTAAAAATAATCATTGAATTGTACATTTCTCAGGCATTTTAAAAAAGGGAATTAGAGTCTATAAATGAAATTCCGTTTTTTTAATGCAGAAATTTGTGTACTTTAAACTTTTGGAAAATATTCCTAGGAGAATAGAAAAATGTATACTTTGAAGAAAAGGATAGCATAAAAAATATTTCAGTAATTTTATTAACTGAAATTTTTCTACATTTTATCAACAATTGAGATAACTTCGCAAGAACTAGTTAGCTTGGAAAAAAAGTAAGTTTTTATAGAAAGAATGTCGTCCTTTTATATATACAAATTTAAAGAGAATTTTTTTGACCAAAGATTTACTTTAATAAGAAGAAGAAGTTTATTAATAAAATTAAAAGTATAGCAAAGTAATTGAAAAACAAACATTTCATAGAGAAACATATATCAAACATTCAGGAATAGAAAATAAATGTAAATACAAATATTTAAAGGTCCAATAAATAATATTTCAAAGTAAAAAAATAAAACAGAAAAATCATTGGAGATTACAATCAAATTGTTTACTTTTTAAGATATGCCTTCTACTCAGTGCGCTAAAGCTAAATTTCAGGGGGGCTGAAATGGGGCAAAGAAACACATTTGCAAAAAATTTATAATTACTTTTCATAGTTAATTTATATCTTATATTACTTTGCTAAAAAGCATGAAGTACTTCTGTATAAAAACCTATAGAAATCTCATATTATACATACACATACACCAGCATTTATATAACATTATTGTGTACAATTTTTGCTTATTTAATTTTCCTTTAAAAAGTGCATGGGGCAAAACCAAAAATTTTAAGGGGGGCAAAGATTAATACAGGGGGGGGGGGGGGGGTGGCACGTGCCCCAAAATTATATAGGTAGCGCGGACACTGCAGTTCTACTTGTAATAAGAGCGAATATTTATTGGAAATTACTAGTAAAGTGGAGTGTAACAGTAATTCAAATTTAATATTTTATTAATCCAAATGGAGTAATTTCATTATAAAATATGCGAGAAATAATATAGACGTTATAAAATCAGAAAAAGAAACAATCAGACTGATGAAGAAATTCTTTTAGAAAGAGTAGAGCAACATTTATTACTTTAAATTTAGACAAAGCATGTAGGAAAACATATTAAGCCTTTTCAAATGAAAATTTCTGAATATCTCACTCTTTAACCCTTATGGTACCCTTATTTTCCCAACTTTATAGGTTCCTTGGGCTGTTTTCAACGTTTTTTTTTCAAAATTTTAATTCACCTGAAAAATTTATTGAAATGGCACAAAAATATAAAAACATTAAATAGAACAATTTATACAAACATATTTTAAATGATTTTTGCATGCAAAGTAGTCACAAATAGAGCATTTCAGAGATATTTTATTTTTTGTGTTTATGCAAAGATGACATCTTGCTTTTTTTGGCCCATGAAAAATTTCTTCTTCAACTTCTTGATTATTTCTTTTTTTTTATTTTAAGTACCAAATTTTTGCTTGATAAAGTTCTAGGCAGTTTTGGCCTTGCCCTAATCAGTGGTTCTATAAGTTTTTTTCCTAGTGTAACCAAATATTTTCGCCTGACATCACAACAATTTTTGTTTTTTTATGAAAATCTCTTTTGACAAAATAAAACTATTAAGTGCGTAAATATCAATTATCTTACTAAAAACCACAATGGGCCAGCGCTTTGTTTTTCTTTTGACTGAATAATTTGATACCATTTGATCAACTACATTAACAGCAACTTTGGTTTTGTTGTAATGTATAATCACTTCTGGTTTTTTTGCTACAGAGTCGTCGATTCTTTTAGATTTATGAAAAGAAGATAAAAGGAAGACGTTTTTGTTTTTTTAGGCATATACGAAATAAGCATGTTTTCTTCGGTTAACAAGAACACAGAAGAAAATACATGCGCTTTTTTATATCAAGTATTGCTGGTGGTATAAACTTTTTGTTTTTACGAACTGTACCAAGCAAAGTCATTTTTCTTTCTTCTAAGAGTCTTTTAGACAGGTTCAAAGATGTAAAAAAATTGTCACACGTCACGATGTGACCCTTTAGTCCTTTTGTCATATCCATCACAACAGGCTCTCCTTGATTTTTTTCAGCTGCATTTCTAGGTTGCTTTCCCAAATATGGCTGGATGTTCCATACGTAAAAACTCTCATCATCTGCTAAAATCCAAAACTTTAATCCATATTAATCTGGTTTGGTAGGAATGTACTGTCTAAAAGGACAATTTCCCCTGAAGCCTCTGAGCTGCTCATCTACTGTTACTTGAAAACCGGGATTGAAAAGTTTGGGTAGAATAGCAACCCATTCATCCAAAATTTCTTGAATTGGAGCAAACTTGTTTTTTCTCTTCTATTTTCCCTTGTTTTTTTGTCATCAAATCGTAAAACTCTTGAAATAATTTTGAAGTTTTTCAGAGACATTGTAGCTCTAAAAATACTTCTCCCAGTATCATCATCCCATAAGCTGGCAGTGGACTCGTTTTTGGATTTGAAAACTCCAGCAAGAATCAACAGGCCTAAATAAGCTTCAAACTTTACGATATCAAGCTCCACCCAGCTATCACCCATCACAACTTTGCCTTTAATGTTAGTCCACTTCAGTATTGTATTCAAAATTTTTGGTGGAAAATATTGCATAAAAGCTGTGTACTCATCTTCTATCCTTGAGCAAGCATAACTTGTTGGACCTGGCTTCATTGATATGCTATTATGACACCTTTCTTTACTTGAATAACTAAAATCTTCATGATACCATTTTGTCTCCCCATCTTTCGAAAGACAATACTCATGAGTTTCCTCATCTTCTAAATTAGAAAGCATTCCATCGGAAAAATCACTATAACATTCTTCAGTCTCACATACTGAAACATAATCTTCTAGCTCAGAAAACTCGCTAATGGAAGGGGAAGAGTCGCTGTACATGCCTTTATAAAAAATGTAACAATTTAGTACTAAAAAAAATTAAAAAAAGTTAAATTATGAAAGGAAAAAATTAATTACTCTAATTTTTTCTTGCTTGGACTCTTTTGAACCCAAGGATCTCAAATGTATAAAAAAAATATATCCTAATAAGTTAAACATTTTTTTGTGTTTTAAAAATTATTTTGTGATTTTTATATTATATGTAAGAAATACTAAAAACTTAAGGCTATGATAATTTTAAAATTTTTAATAAAAGATCATTTTTAAAAAAAATTAGATTTAAATGAGCCCTAGGATCTTATAAGGGTTAAAGGTATTAAAATAGGAAGGTTAGGAATATTTTTACACATATCAATAAAAGTAATTTATTTATGCCTCATAAAATTTATTTTTTAAATATAAGTACTGTGGGTAAATCTAGTTTAAATTAAAGAGAAATTTTATAATATAGACTTTGAAAAGTTAAAAAATAAAAAGGTTATAATAATTTTGGAATTTTAGTTAACTAACTTCCTCATTTTCACATGAAATGAATTAAATATTTTGAGAAATCACAAACATTTTGTAAAAAATATATACCATAAAATTTGTTAACGAATTTAACAGCGTGATATAGACTGACACGATGCAAAGAAAAAAATCAACCTTCATTATAATAGTGTGAATTAGAAAGGTTAAAGAAAATATTCTTGACTTTTTCTAATATATCGCTGTTTGTTACTATGAAGTGCTCTAAGCCCAGCGGCTGAAGATGGAAGGAAGTGGCTTCAACTAGAACTTTGTTGATAATAAAAAGTTGTTTTTTCTAAAACAAGAGTTGTACTTCAGGCTCGTAAGATGGTATGAGTTAATATTCTTTAATCATTCATTGACACTCTTTTTTTGAAGAATATTCAAAAAATATTCATTTATGAGAAAAATTATATAAACCTGCAAATGTTTATAGGCTAGATCCGTTTCTTTAGCCCACTGGCATAAAAATAAAACCACAAAAAAACTGTAGTTAAGATTTAGGTTATTTCATAGTTGTCGGTATCGCATCCAAGGGGAAAATAATTATCCATAGATGGATTAATGATAAGGATAGTTGCGATCGTAAATCAAACCAAATCATTTGTTTTGGACATTATGCTCCCACCAACCACTAGGACATCTGACTAGTAGTTGAATGATGCATTACAAGTTTTATATATATAATATAGAATTAAATAAGAGTTAATGCAATTGAACCAAAGCAATTTTTATTATAAATATAAATTTTAATTTGGAAACTAAACAAGTATTATATGGATATATTACAAAAATGTATATATTTTAAATAGTCTATCCAAGCAGTACACAGTTATGTTCTCCAAAAAATAAAATAATCATAGATAAATAACAAAATTTTAGTTGAACTTAGGGAAACAAGTAGTTTAGTTTTGCTATACATAATAATTGAAAATATATGAAACTTCATATTTAATTTAAAGATTTAATTATTTTTAATATTTTTCAACTTACCATTTTACTCATATTTTTAAATGAGGCTCTATAAGTGCTATTACTGTTCGTCTACTATATACCCAGGACATGGAACAGTATTTGTTAGAAATGATGCCAAAGTAAGTCGTTTATTTTTTATAGTAAAACCAAAAAAGAATGTTAAATTATTAAACTTATTTGTGTGTTCTTAAATAAGTAAAGTGCTGAAGGGTCATTTGTTTGAAATAAAAAGAGTGAAATTTCAAATAAATTTATTTAAATAAAATGAATTTTTGACTCAACGAGTCTTTATCAAGTAGAAGTAATAAATATAAAAGATGTAAATGCTTTGAAAATTCATTTTATTTAAATAAAGTTGGCTAAAGAAGAAGAAATTTATTATCAAAGTTATTCGTATACAAACAAAAAATATGCAAGCTATTAAATATGGAATAATCATGGAGTATTAATATTTTAAATGGTTGAACAATGACTATTGAAAGCCACTAGTAGTTATAACCAATATATATAAAAGTATAATATCATAAATGGATAAAATTTAAAAATATATTATAAAACTTTCTTGATTATAAAATGAAATAAAATATTACTAGGAATTTCTTTAAACTTGTGAATCGATCATTCTGAATATGAATAGGCAGGCTGGAAGAATTGAATAATTGGACTACTTTATATCATAGATTTCATAATGGCTTTATTTCTACATCCTTGTATGTAGAGTTTGTTTTGAGATCTTGTATCATATGGCAGAGAAAGTGTATTCTATTTGAAAAAGTTAGTGAAAGCGAAGGGAGAAATGCCATTTAAAATTTTATAGAAGAAAGCGAGTAAGTTATATTTATATAAAATTATATATTTTAACAATTTGAAGTTTAAAAAATAATTGTGTTGTGAGATGAAGTGAAGATACACTATAAAGGTTACGTAAAAAATTTTTCTGTAGGAGAAGTTTATTTAAATTATTAGCGCTACCCCAATTAACAATTGAAAAAGATAAATGAGGAAGAACAAGAAAGTTATATAACAAGAATTTAGATGAGACAGGTAAAAATTTACAATTTTTTATAGATAAAGTTTGAGGCACATATTTTTGATGTAATATACTAAATATATTGATTCCAACAAAGTTTGTAATAAACTAAGCTTTTAACAAATATATCTTTTTTTAAACGTGAAATTTTTACTTTTTTTTTTACAAGTTGAAATAAAAAGTTTAAAAAACAATATTGTATAAAAAAATTTTTAATATTTTCAATTATTTCTATTGGAAATTTTGACTAAAAAATTTGACTCCTTAAGGAGTCAATGGGATATAATGGGTTAAAACCCAGAAATTTAAATGAATTAACTTTTTGAATATTTGATTTATTGACTTTAATTTGAAAATTTTGAAATTTTGTATGACCATGCCATTTAAAACAAATACATTTAGTTTTTTCAATATTAATTTTCAAATAATTTTTTTCAAACCATTTGTACAAACTATCCAGTTTGGAATTAATTATATCGTTTTTAGACAACGTCAAATTGAAAACCAGAACTATATCATCAACATAACTTATTGATTTGAAACAATCACTGGAGTAAAGATCATTAATGTAAATACTGAAAAGTAGAGGACCCAATACTGAACCCTGGGGAACCCCTGAATTATCTGAATCTAATACGAATTACAATTATTTACACAAACATACTGTTCCCTATTAGACGCGAAAGAAATAACTAAATTTACAAAAGATAATGAAAACTCATATCTAATCAATTTTAATTCTAAAATTTCTAATTTAATTGTTTCAAGAGTAGATTTTAGATCAACAAAAATCCCCAAACTTGCGTGCTTTTTATTCCAATTCTTACTATATAATATTATTCCAACCCGCTTCAATCGAGCGGGTTTTTCTATAACCAAATTGATTTGGTGAAAATAAATCATTCTTTTCCATATAGAAGTTCATTTGATTATAAAGAATATGTTCGAAAATTTTGGATATATATGGAACTACACAAACTGGACGATAGTTGTTTATATCATTTTTATTTTTACTTTTATAGATTGGAATAACTTTAGATAGTTTTAAAACTTTTGGAAAGACTTATGAATGTAGCTATTAAAAATTATCATAGTATATGGTATATATATAATTCAGGGGCGCACATCCTCAAAATTATTGGGGGCGAAATTTTTTTTTTGCAATTTTGAAAATTAGTGGTCTGGAAACACCACGGGAGACCAAATATTCAAGCAATCCTTTAAAATTGAGTGTATTCAGCGCATACCTAAAGTCCTAAATTTATAAAACTACTTTATATTTTTTTTACAAAATTGGTGAATTTAAATATTATACTTCCAGCGAAAATATTTTAATTAAATTTGCATATCGAATATAGTGCGCAGAAAAAATGCCCACAATTAAAAAGTAGGAAAAATTGCCCCCAAAAAAATGCCCCAATTTAAAATTAGGAAAAAATGCCCCAACACAAAAAATTATTAATTAAAATTTTTAAAAAAGATATGTCAAATAAAGATTTTTTGTAAAAAAAAAGTTAACTTTTCATCTAAAACATTTAAAATTTAATTAAAGTAAACTAAAAAACTCAGCATACGACAATTTTTTAAATACAAAATTTTTTTTATAAAACAGCAAATTTTTTTGGACTTTGTGTGTATCAGAACACTTTCTAAATATAATTTGTATTTTAACTGATTTTAAGAACACATTCCCACAAATCTGTACCTTTGCTATTGTTTTCAAGAACTTTATAAAAAAAACCTATAGATTAAGAAATTTTAGAAATTTAGCCTTTCAAAACGGTACCAAATAAAAATATTTATATAATTTAAAAAAATCCTGAAAATCAAAAATTAGGGGGGATTTTTTTCTACTTTTTAATTGGGGCATTTTTACCCACAACCATCGAATATACACTAGTTTAAAAAATCCAAAAATGTTAGGGGGTGGAATAGGCTTTTCATTTGATCGCCCCCCCCCTCTGGATGTGCGCCCCTGATATAATTTGTTTGTTTTTTTTTATTTTTGAATTTATTATTGTAAGTCAGGTGAGTTGGAATTATATAAGCTGTTGATTGCATTTAAAATATCATTCTTTGTTATATATCTAAAATAGAACATTCTATCCGTTAAAGGCAATTTATATTCAATGGGATCTTTAGAATATGTTAATGAATTTTTCTTTGCTAATAAAATTATCCTCAAACTTCAGTTCAATCTCTTTCTCTTCTTTCATTGTCAAGATGCTCCATTTTTTCCATATCTCCTTTGTATCTATTCAGAAGCTCTTCTTAATATCTCTTTTTAGCATTAAAAATTATTTTCTTTAACGATTTATCAATAACACAGAATTTCTGTTTATTATCTATGTTTTCTCTTTCAGATTTATATTTTTTATTCAATTTATCTTTATATTTAATTTGACCCAGAATATCTTTTGAAATCCATGGATTATAGCTTACTTTATATTTGTTCGTTTTAAAAATAGTTTTTGAAGATTGCATTATTATATCTTTCAAAAAGAATATAAGTTTTTCTCATAGTCATCAATAAATTGAGAAAGAAAATTTTGCCAATTAATATTAGAGATTCTAGATACCAAGTCTTCAAAGGAGATAGTACTAAAAGAAACAGGACTTTTTTCTATAAGATTTTAAATTTAGTGATATAAACATTGATCCTATAATCAATGCTACCAAATGCAGAAATTGAATCCTTGAAATTTACATTAATGTTATCTATTATAGTATTTGAATTAAACCTAAAGTAAGAAGAAATCAACGGATAAAAGAGTGTGAAATTAGAGTAAAAAAAATGTTGTCTAGCAGCGTTTTTCAAACTTTTTTTCCTGCGACCCATAGCAAGAAGCACAGTTTGCATCGCGACCCATAATACTTAGGTGTAATAAGCAGGGCGAGGAAAAATTGACCCAAAAAATTGGAAAAAATTGACTTTTACTCAGAGAAAAAATCGACTATATTGACTTTTTAAAATTTCATTGAATTGAACAACTATGAACACTTTAGAGGAAGTATTGAAAATTATTTCAAAGAATGCATGACTTTGTAATACAACATATAATTAATGAAATTTTATGATTTAAAATTCGATCATTTTCTAGTAGTTTTTTCAGTTTAGAAAAAGATCTTTCTACTTCTAAAGTTAAAACTTGACAATTTTGTAATTTGAGATAAGTACTGCGAGAGATTTGAGAGTTTTCCATATTCATGATTTTATTGATTTCATTTTATTGGAATCTATTTTCAAGATAACTTTTAACGCTACATTCGTCTTAAATGATATAATGTTGAAGAAACAAGTAAAGGCATCTTCGACTGAAAAAGTCTCTGTTGATTTTTTCCGACTAAATCAATGAATTGTGAATATTCTCTAATTATTGTTAGCAAGTTTTGACACAGATTTCCTTTTTTTTTTTAACAATTTCTTGATATTTGGCAATAAAATTCCATCATCTTCAGCATTAATTTCTTCACTGCTGGAAGATTTTTGAAAATATTTTGCTGCTTGCAACCAATTTGTCAATTTCGTTATAAATGGAACTGGAATGTTGCCGATAGGTTTGAAAAGAGAACGTCTATTTCTATTACTAATTTGTAATGATTTAATGCTGGTAATCTATAATTTTGCAGGATAACTTAACTTTTAATGTAACTTGTGTAAAAGATGTGAAAAACATGCAATGATAAAAAAGTTTTGGAATAAAATTCCATAACCTTTGCAGCGGGTATATCGTATGTAACCGCGTTCGTCAACAAAAAAAATTTGTTTTACCAAAACTTCTTTATGTTTAACCTAAGTCAGGCAAACTTTACAGTAAAACCTTTTATTAGATGAAAAAAGCCCAACTATTGTAGAAGTCTTGACATAAAGAAGAAATCTTGTATGTATCGCTTATAACAATTTTAGGCACATTGATTGAATCAAAAAGTGTTAAATATAAAAATTGACTTTATTGACCTAAACTCGAAAAATTGACTTTGATTGACTTAAAAATTTGAAATTAGTTCAAAAAATTTTAGACTAAACAAGTAAAGATCTTCAAAGAGTTTTTGCTAAACGGAAATAAAAGTTGACTTTATTGACATTTACTCGCCCTGGTAATAAGACAAACTCTGATCACAAGGTTCATTTATTCAGCATCGACAATTTATATGTATATCTTTTTTATGATCTGCACATTGTTTTATTTATTTGTATGAATAAAATATTAACACTTAGATTTTCTTCACTTTGCTCTCCCTTGATGTCCTTTCTTTTTTGTCACGACCCATTTTATTTTTCACGCGACTCACTGAAAGGTCGGGACCCACAGTTTGAATAACGCTGGTCTATATGATAATTATCATTTACCATCATAAGATTTAGATTCCAGTCACCTGCAATGATAGTTCATTGCTGTTTCATAATTGCATTTAAAAAATCTCCAAGATCTAAGTCAAATGTGAAATAAGACTTTTCAGAGTATCTCGGTAATCTATAGATAATGTGAACTATCAAAGTTTGATAATATGATTTTGATCGATGCAATTTCACATAAAGATGAATCAAAACTATTATTTGTGATTTCAAATGAAATAGACTTATGTATTAGAAAGCCTAGACCGATGTGTACTCGCTGAAACCGTACTCTTTTTGTTTATTCTTAAATAAATTATTTCTTAATGTATTTTTTTATTTAAATTAGATTTTTCGGTTTTGTCGTTCAAAGTGTAACAAAGCATTTAAGAAAAAGCGAAATCCTCGCAAATCTAAATGGACCAAAGTTTTCCGAAAAGCGGCAGGCAAAGATCTAACCAATGATCCTTCATTAGAATTTGAAAAAATTAGAAATATTCCGACTAAATATTCTCGTGAAAAATGGCTTGATACAGGTAAGTTTTTAAATATGTATACTAAACTTTAAAGCTTATCTTATATTTAATTCCATATTTATTTTTCTTACAATATTTTTACAACTTTTGGATATTTTCATATAAAATATTTATTAAAATTGTTTTCGTGTGTAAAATATCGATTTATGTTATATCATTAATCCATCAGACGATATATATATAAAAATAAATAAATAAAGTGGCTGGAATTTTATGTAAATTCGTGGATAATACGATATGAGCCATTGTAGTTTGTTTACATTTTTTCATCCTTTTTTTCTGAACCCTTCTTTCGTTTTTACTAACTATATTCTTCAAAACCAGATAATTAGTTCATCAAAGGTATTTAATTTTTTTTGTCTTTAATAAATATCCATGTAAAAATTTTATCGTAAACTGGAAGAAGTTTTATTTTCATTATTGTTGTTGACCTGCAATGGCAGGTATCTCGTAATTATCAGATCTAAGGTGACCGATTCGCTTTAGTTAGACCACCACAGATATAGGTATGTTGTATATATGTGTTTAATATTTAGGGCTATGTGATTTAGAAAATAGGTGAGACCAGTTTGTCTTTCCATTCTGAAAGAAGGTTGGCTGCCTCGTCTGAGTTAAGCCAAAAATCCATTGGTAGTAGAGATATGTAGTTATGTGTGGGCAGTTGAATAGGTGTTCTATCGTGTATGTATCTTTACAGAGAAGGCAGTTGGGGGAAGTCTGTGTTTTGAAGTTGATTTTGCTCAAATATTCGAAGCGATGTGAATTTATAAGGATTAGTATAGTTGAAAGTGTGTTGCCGTAATTAGTGACTGTTTGTGTGTGAAATGTTCAGTTGGTGAGTGCAGTGTCATGTGCGTTGTCTATGTGTTGGTATGTGTGAAGTAGAATCTTGTTGAAGAGTGTGCTCTTCATGTCTAATGGAGACAGTGTATAAGTTTTAGAGGGGTTGGAGTATGTTGGGGGCTTTGGCTCTGAGTTTTGAAGCGTGTATTAGAGTACTGCGCTGTCCCGACCTGTTATTCGGGTACTCACATAAAGAAAATTTTGCGGGACGCGCGGGTGCATGGGAAAGAATTTTCAGTGCGGGTAGTATTTGAGAACATTTAAATCTTTTTTCTATTTCTCATGCAATCAAATTAAAGTATTAAAAAGATTCAAAGATGAATGATCAAGTTTTATACTTCTATCATTTGCTATTATTGTCATTACGTATAGTTTGTTATGCCCAATTTTAGCGATATAGGCGGATATATGGGAAGAAAAAGGTTACACAACACACTCACATAACAGTGTTTTTGCCGTGTTAATTGTTTTGAATAAAGTTCATGACATTCTTCAATAAAAGTACGCGGATGGTGTCAGTCTTAGTTACTGTGTGTGAGAATATACATTTATATTATATCAAATTAAATGAATAAAGATAGATATTTTTCTACTTCATTATCTTATTGAAACCTAATTTAAAGTACTAGAATACACTGTTAATTTAATTTTTTCTTTATCTTAAGCTCGATGCTTATCTAGGCTTTGTTTATACACTTTTTGCCCCAATGCCTCGAAATCTGATATTAAAAAACGTAGCTATGACAGTTGGGCCACTAAATCCTTTAATGTTTTTAGACAAGGTTCAAAAAAATTTCAACTCTGCTATATTTATGAACTAAAAATGAAAAATATACCTTTGAAGTGCAATTTTTAGCAAATTATTACATTTTAGAAATAACATGAAATTGTGGGTTCTTATAATAAAATTAAAAATGAGAGATGATAGTAGTAACTTTAGATAATATGGAGTATACAAAAAAATAAGGAGATTAAGAAACTCGATAATAACAATTCAAAAATACTTTTTGTTAAAGCTTATAAAATCATTTTCTTCAACATTTATTTATTAAAATTTTCTATTGGCTTGTATTTGTAGTTTTGTGTCTTTCTTGCATTGTCTTCAAAAATATTTTCAAATTTATAACCTTTTTATCTAAGACAAAACTGTTTTGTGTTTGTAATTCGGAATGATCTTTGAGAAATACTGCCCTATATCGTAGATCTGTACTCTAAGATCGGGTGTGTAATGGCTTTATATGTGTTGGATATGGTTTCTTTGTGTTTGCTCCAAGAGGTTCCTTATGGGGCTTTGATAAGATTGAGTGTTTTGTTTCGTGATTCTTTAGTGATGAATATGTGTTTGTTGTATGTGAGTTTGGGGTCGAAAGTGATGCCCAGGATTTTAGGGTGTATGTTAGTATCTTTGATTTGGTTGTTGCTTTTTGTGTTGCATGGAGATTTAGATTGTGTGAAGAGTCTATTTTAAAATTTTGTGTGGTTATGTTCGAGTTTATTATTGATCAGCCAACTGCATTTGAAGTCTCTGTTGTGATGTTTTGCTTAGTTGCTAGGTTGATTTGTTGCGGGGAGTGAGTGAACATAGGTTAAGTTTTATTGTTTCCAGCTTTTTAAGCAAATTTTCATGAATATGGTGAATTAAAAAAGGAAGTAGAGTTTCAACCAATTTTTAGAAAAGAACCCACTCTTTAAAAAGCATTTCAGTTGAAGCGATTATGCAGAAGGCTTTATAAATACAGTTTTTAAGCGAAATTGCCCTCAATCATAATGACAAGACTGGTCCATCTAATTCCACAATATAAAGTCAATGTTATCACTTTACCAACAAATTGCTCTTTAGAATAGTTTTTGTATATTCTACCAACTCTTTTAATTCCTTTGATATTTTTAGATAATATTAATCTTATTGAATATATATATATATATATCGAAATAACCATTTAAAATGAAGTTTTTGGTTTGGAATAACCGGTTGTATGTTTCGTTTTTAATGAATATTTTGAAATACAATTTTTAACCTGTTTCCAACGCCTGACTTACCTTCTTGCAGAAGAGTTATAAAATATTAAAAGTTAAAATGAAAAATATTGCTAACATAAATGTAGAGTATTTTAAAAGTATTAAACCTAAAATACAAGATCTTAGATTGCTACCTATCTTTTTAGTTGAAAAAATAAAGAAAATCGAATCCATCAAAACAAGGAGAGAAGCTCAACACATCCTACACAGGTGCTTATTACATTATTTTCTGTCCCCTTCATCCATATGAATTCATCATAAATTTACGATTTTTATTTACAATCACTTTTTCAAGAGTCAAACAAGGTAAGAAAGTGAAGAATATTCAAGATATCATGGATATCAAGAAGAATGTCGACTTAATTGACTCAAACTATAATAGAGGTAATGTATTTTTTAATCATTATTTTTTAGCACCTTATCGACCATAATAATGGACGGTGTTTAATGTAAAGCACAAGATGTGTATTAAAAAGTATTAATAAACGCTGTCGATTTTACTTTTATGAAGTGGACTGTGGTTGTTAACCTGTTAAATGAACATGCAATCAATCGTTTTGATGTTTCGTCTCATTTCATTGATGTTGTTGCAAAAGTTCACACCCACAAACCTCATTTGTATTCCTACAAACTAAAAAGTTAGATATACTTACATTAAAAATTAAGATTATCCTTGAACTGAAATCATGTAAATATCTTTTTGAATTTCACACCTTTTAGCTTGAGATTTACGAAAGGTAGCCAAAGGTATAAATTAATCACGTTTCTCGAAACAGAAAACATGTGAAAAATAAGGGGGAGCGTCGCGCATCTGATCTCTAATGTTTATATTATGATTCTTTCAAAATTTTCTTGTCTCTATTACAATGTAAATTATAGTTTTTAAGAATTAAGGCTCGAAATCTTATTTTAATTTATTCGAGCATACGTTATCGAAATTATTTGAAAGCAGGTTTAAAAAGTATGGCAAAAATATTTTAAATCTAAAGAAATAGAAAGAGGCCAAAAATTTTCTACAGGGAGCTCATACTACCTCTATAATTTTGACTGAAACAGATGTAGCTTTCATTTTTAAATCAAAATTTAAAAATGAATTATTCTGTTGATGTACTTATTTTATTAAATTAATTTTTAATAAAATTTTGTACTTGGTTCAGTTATAGTGAATTTCGGTTATAACAAATTAAAACTAAAGGTACCCATAAATTTATTATATCCAGTTTTCACTGTATATAATTTTTTGAGAATTCAAATTTTAATTTAACCCATTTACGGCCAATGTTCCTATTTTGGAACATAAGTAATTTCATCTTCGTCTGCTTTTTTCGAATATAAATCGTCTGCGTTTTTTTTTAGATATCGTCTGCTTTGCTTGACCTTAAATGGGTTAAAAAAGTGCAAACTTAAACTTTTTTTTATATAAAAAGTAAACATATAATTTATTGTGCGAAAAATTTTGCTAGCACACATTTATTCCGGCTTCCTCCTACCTGTTAAACTGTTTTTTCACATCTTTTTGTCACTAGAAGTAAATGCTTCCAAGTGAAAGCTCCCATCTAACCGGCTGATTGAAATAATTCAAAAAATAGTCTGCCTCCTAAAAAATTCCGTAAAAAGGATGATTTGTTATTTATATATGACTGATAAATCATTTTTATCTTTTCTTGATATTTTTCAACTTCGCAAAAAGAAAATTATAATAAGGAAAAAATCTTAATTATTATTTTTAATTATATGATTTAAATGATGTGTATTTGATATACCTTATATAATATTGTTCATTTTTTTTAGATATTTCAAAAGAAGATGAATTGCTATTACAGAGTGTCAAAGAAAAGATATTTGCTAGCCAAAGTGAAACTATGATGGAAGTCGAAGAAAATTAAGTGGAGGATATAATATCGAAAAAACCACGATATTTTTTGAATAAATTCTTCATTTCATTTTAATACTTCCACTATTTTTATCCACCATTAATAATATAACTCGTGCTGTATTTAATTCTCGTGCTTCACTTTCCCCCTTTAGAAAGAAATTCTTAGACACTCTCATAACAACTTTTAAAATCTTTTGATTGTAAAATTAAACACATTTTCTAAATATTTTAAGAAGTGAAAAGCACTTGATCAAGTTTTTATGTTTGAGTGAATCTTTTCAACCTTATTTTATATAAAGATTTTATCTTTTCAACCTATATGTATATACAGTCAAACATGTAGTAAGCGAACACCCCTAAAACACTCTTTATAGACAAGTGGTTGCTTAAAATAGTTTTTATATAAAAATAGATTTGGTGGGAAAAATACTGTTCCTTTAACCAAATTTTAGATATTAAAAAAGAGAGAAACATTGATGATATCAACAAAAAATTAATGCTAATGATTAAGAGCCACGTACAAGTTTGTCTTAAATAAGTGATATTGTAACACAGAAAGACATTGATATAATGAAAACATCAAACTTTAACATTTAAATTATAATATGTATGGCTGGATGAAACTGTCTATGAAGACTGTTAAAAATATATATAGATATTTTTTAAACTCAATAAAAAGATAATAAAAATTTTTTAATTCACATCAATTCAAATATGGCAGATAGAAGTTTCGTTGTTAAAACCATATCCTAACTGCGAATCTAGAAGAGCTGCAAGTCCTATGAAAGATTATTTGTTTATGGACTAAATGTTAAGGTATTTCATCAATGAGCTTATTTGTTTTATTCTAATCAAAAGAATATTTTCCAAACATATAATTGAGGTGACAACTTCATTAAATATTTAGATACTTTTACGCCTTTCTACCATTTCTCTGCTATTCTTTGGCCTGCTTTTGAAAAACTTTCATGTATTTTATCATTTATATTTTTGTCCTATTCATGATGCTAACTGAAATCTCTATTCCATGTAAATAAGGTGGGAAACTCCTCTTATATTCTAAAAATTATATTATAATTTGATAATTAATCTTAAATTCAGGAGACAATTATCACCAAAGATTATGAAATACATTTTGAATAATTTATTTTAGAAGTTGCATTCTGCCAAATAGGGCTCTAATATGCCATTCTCTATATGCTAATATGCGTACGTAAAGTGCTTGCAATTGCTGCAAAACAACTTAGCGAGATAGTATACATACACACACATATAAGGAATGGGAATTTTTGGCGCTATCTTATTAGGATCCAATTTTTTTGGCGCTGGAATTATAATTAAAAAAAATGATATTTTCACTATTACTATTTTTTAGTAATAACTGCCAAACTTGGCCATTTCGCTAAAAAAATTGCTCGCATTTCCAGTAAGTCTTCTATTTTTCAAGATTTTGTTTCTGTGCTTCATATACATAGTTTAAGTCATCTACGTGTTTCTTTTTTCATCGAGTACTGTTGAATACGTAGTGCATAGTGGATGTATTGTTTTCAAGTAAAGACTAATGAAAAATGATGTACGACATATGACGCATAGAGAATATAGAGAAGAATATTTTGACAAAGATAATATCAGAGACAAAAATGACAGCAAATTCCAGATATCACATCGCTTATAAAATGTCTTGTCACAGTTGCCATTTAGATTATAGATTGTAATGAATTGAGTGCCTGGGAATAACATATAATGTAAGATTTGATGCCTAGTGTAGAACATGAGAAGTGAAGAAGTATTTCACAAAAATGATGAATCATATATTTAATAAAAATTGAGGGATTGGGTGAAACGTTCTTTATTAAGGGCACTAAGAAGATTGAAAAGTTTTGATTATTTTTTCAAACAGAAGAAAAATAATTTTTCAAAAAAAGCAAATATTCTTAGCTTTCCTAAATTTTTAAACATTTTTTAATTTTATCTGTGTTTTGAAACTTTTCAATTTTGGGAGTGAAACTACCGCGAGTCAAATTGTGAGGGAGTAAAATTACCGGTCACGTTAAATATGAGCCGTGGATAAAGAAAACAAATTATAATCCTTCTTGGTTGGTAGATTATTTTATTGAAAAAGATTTTGGTTTTGTTGGCATTATTTTATTGCTGTAGTAGCTGTGAAAAAAGAAGACGTTAAAAGACGATAACCATAATTAAAATATAAAAAGGATTCGGTAAATTTAAAGAAAATGATGCTTGCTAAATATTTTAGAAAATATTCATTGAAGGATGAAGTAGTAAAAAAAAGACAGTTTTGTTGTATCTCAAATTTTTGCTAAAAGAATGAAAGCATTTCTTGGCAAAATAGAAAAAAGAATGTATTGTTTCTATGGTAGAGATTCTTTGTACAGAAATGAATTTGTTTGTCTTTTAGAAAGAACAATCTAACGAAAAGTTGAATGTCTGCACACAAGTAGGAAAAATAGTCAAGAAAACATTTTAACTTCAGATTATTTTATTTCAATCGATGAAAGTGTTGCCATATCTGAAATCTCTCAATTGACTATTTTTATTGGCGGCATCCATGACAAGTTTGAAGTGAGTGAAGATTTTACAGGATTCATGAAAATTTTAAATACAATGAGACAGGGTAATAGCGATAAAAATAGCGAATATGAGCATTCTTTTTACCTTTAAAAATGCATTGACAAGAAAATATTTAACAAAAACTTTATTTCTGAGATATTTTCCTGGGTTAGAGAAAAAAAATTAAGATTGAAGCAAAAAGTAAGATAGGTTGAGATTCACTGAATTAAAAAATAAATTATTCGACATTGTCTCTGTAAACTTTTTATCCGAATAGCAGTAAAAAATACCGTAGTTTGATAAAAACAATTTCGATTAATTCTACACTTTAGATTTCTCTTTTGTCGTCTGCATACCCTAATAACTACTATAAAAGATAACGGGGTCGCTAAATGCTTACAACTTAAAAATGCATTTCTCAATGCAAACTTAACGCCTTATTTTCATATAATTAATAAAAACTCATTTAAAATGCCTTTAATTATTATTATTCGAATACTAAAAAATTTTATTACAAAAATGATATATATAATAGATAGAAAGACTTGATCAACTCTACACCGAGTAGGATGTGAAGGTATTTCAAATGGGTAGGGCATTCCAATCAATGCTAGATCTCTTTTGACTGAGCAGGAATTGATTTGCTTGCGAAAAGTGCTTACATCCGAAGAAACCTTGTCTTGCGGAAAAGGGCGAAGGATGCGGAGCTCGTAAAATGCAATGACGTTCCCCATCTATCATTTCTCCCTTCTTTTGCGCGTAGGCACCCCAGAGTAGAAAAACGATGGCATTCTCACTCTGTGCGCTCAAATGTGAAATAACAGCGTCTGTGAGTGTTTCCCAGCCTCGACCTTTGTGTGAATTTGGCGCGTTTTTCGTGACAGTTAGGACTGAATTGAGAAGGAGGACGCCTTGCGCAGCCCAGCCAATCAAATTGCCGTGATTAGGGGCTGTGAAGTTTGGAATGTCGCTATTCAATTCCTTATAGATGTTAATCAAGCTCGGTGGTGCTTTGCAAAACGGCTTCACACTAAAGGCGAGGCCGTGTGCTTGGTTCGGATTGTGATATGGATCTTGGCCAATGATAACGACTTTGACCTCGTTGGGTGCGCAGAAGTGTGACCATGAAAATATTTCCTCATTTTTGGGATATACAGCGAAATTCTGCCTCTCCTTTCCTATGAAGTTTTGTAGTTCTCTGAAATACTCTTTCTTGAACTCTTCGCCAAGAACTGGGAGCCAAGAAGGCGATAAATAGCGAGTAAAGGAGGCCGCTGTCTTTGATGCAACACCATACTTAATTATTGTTCCTTGTTTGAGTGTAGTGGCAGCACACTTGCGAATTGTATTCATCGTACTTTTCTTTCTTTTCAACTTCTTCCCTTGCGGCTCCATATGCTACTCTGTGGTCATTGTAGCAAAAAGCTTTTCAAAATTTTATGCACAAAAAATACAACACCTAAAATACTGTCATAAAATATTATATAAAGTAGGTTATAAAAGCTTCAAGAGAAAAAAAGGTTTTTTATATGATAAAACTAAAAAATTGAAAGAATATGAAGTTTATTGAAAAATCAGATTGCAATCAAAAGATTAGTTTTATTACAAATTGGGGATAGATGATAGCCTTCGTTTTTCTTGTTTCAAATAAAAAATATTCATTCGTTTTAAGATTAGAGTATAAAATCTTTAGGTTAAAGATCACAATATATTAATCGTTACATCAGCTTTAAATTGCATTGAGTCGGATTCAAAAGCTTTGAAGTTTATTTCTCTATATCCGAAAATTCGTCAGTGCTGGCTCTAAAATATAATTCAAGGGTGCAAATTTGAGAGGATTGAGAGGCCCCTTACCGTCGCCACCCAAATTTGTTATAACCTGATTTTTATTTGAAATAAATAAATGCCTGAATCTGATTCAAAACAATTCGCTATATCAAGAAATTTGTTATAACCAATATCTTTATAAACGAATTTTTCTGTATTAACCCGTTAATGACCAGAATAATCAGACGATATCTAGTATAAAGCAGATTTGTATTAAAAAGCATTAATACAGACGATTCGCATTTTTGTAAAGTCAACTGTGGTCGTTAACCGGTTAATTAGCCTGGGTTGCAGATTCGAAGATTTTCATGAGGTCGGAGTCAGAAGAGAAATGACTATGCCAGACTCCTAAAATTAAAATATTGAGTTAAAATTTTATCTTACTTTTTTCGCTGATATAAAAATTTATTTAAATTCCTTAAAACATCAAATTGTTAAGAGGTGTTACCTTATTCGATTCTATAAGTATAAAGAGCAAACACATCTGCTACACATTATTGAGAATATAACTTTTAAGTTGCTCATTTTAACCGAAGACAGATGATTACATTTTATTCTTTTTTCTATATGAATGTAAAAAACAGACTTATACTTCATTTTTTGACATTGTGAGTAATAAATTGCATTCTGTTTAAAGATATTAAGTTTGAAGAAAAAAAATTTGCTCTTAATAAAAAAATATTAGATATCTCTTTCAGTGGTATTAAATTTGAATGTCTAAATTTCTGTGTGGCATTATATCGAATTATATCCATTAATTTCTGTGATGGTATAAAAAATCGATGTCGATAAATTAAAACGTTTCCTTTTTGTTGGCTCCTGAAATTTAGTCAAAACAAAAACTTTTCCTATGCATTATTGAGTCATACTTCTTGTGAATTGCAGAAGTCTACAAAAAAAAGGATTCAATTTATGAAAATTTATTTTTCAAAATGACATTAGCCTTTTTAGGCACAATGAAGAAGAAAAATTTTTTTTTAATTTTTACAAAAATATAGAGAAATATTAAGGTAGTAAAATATGTTTATGTTTAAGATGACAAAGTACATGGAGCTTCAATTTCAAACGATACAGTTCATACTTTAGCAGAGTATTTTCTCGATATAAATGAAGGTGAGATCAGAAAGACAAACAGGCCGCTTTTATGGTCAGCCCTTAAATTCAAATTTTGTTGAATGTTTATGCGTAACTGAAGTGCAGGTATGTATATAAACATGATTTGAATTAACATAAATCCAGCATAGGTATATATTTATAATTTTTACTTGAGTCAAGCAGGTGAACTTTTAAGTCTGAAAAAAGAGTGTTTAGATGATCAAGATCTTTAAGTCATGAGATAGCATATCTTTTTTATTTATAAAACTCATATTAAAAATATCTGGTATCACATGAATTAAAAATAAAGATATTTTCAATTGATAAATGTCATCCAATGTCAGGCACAATGGCACTCCAGTGTCCCATAAAATAAAAATCGTCTGCTAAGTTGTATAAATCTCATTGAAAAATAAAACATACATTTATTTTAGAAAACCAATGCCTGAAAGGGTTAAGTTCTTGAAGATAACAAAACCTCTAAAAACAATAATTTCGATTTCTCTAACAACGATTTAATACCGTCACAGAAATTAATGGATATAAAAACTACCCCCCCCCCTCCCAATAATTTTCAATTTTCTGAATTATATATATTTTTAGACTTGTTTGTCTTCTGAGTAGATTTTCGATATTACTTTCCTTGTTTTAAGATTAAGTCTTAGAATGAATATTTAAAATCTATTTTTCCAATCTATTAATAAATTTTAAAATTTATAAAAAAAAAAGCTCGCCCCCCCCCCTCAAATTTTGAGATATGCGCCCCTATTTTAAAACTATACCTATTTTACTCAAATTTTTTCATTTAATCTAATATAATATAAGGAACGAGTCTTTTAACCTTAGCAGGACGGAACTTTTTAGAGCAACACTAAGGACGGTTAATGGGAGTTTTACTCCAATTTTTAAAAAAAGTATATTTCTTTTTTTTAATAAAGCTTTAGCATATCAAAGTCCTTTTAAGAATGTTTTTGTTCAGTTTGATATGTTTCCATGTTTTTTATACGAAAAAAATCAAAAAACTTATTTTAGAATTAACGCCATCTATAATAAAAAAGAGTTTGTTTTAGTTAACGTCATCTATAATAAAAATAAAAATTGCATTCGAACTTCCATAACGTTTACACTTATTAGATATACATATTTAAGAAAAATTTTTAAATTCATCTATTATATTATTTCTTAAATTATTTCAACAAACGCTACTTCATATGCAAAAAAGGCATATTAATCATAGATTAATATTTAGTTTTTTTCAAATATATAAAAAAATGAACTAACATTTATTCAACTATTATAAAAATACAACACACAAGTATTATAATAAAAAATTCGTAAATATTTACAATTATTATGTGTTTCTGCACTTTTTACACATAAATAAAGTATGGCTTTTACAAATGAATTTTCCACATACACTGCATTTTCGTGTTCCCCTTTTTCTTGGCTTACAATCAATAAAAGAGCAATATCCTCGTTGAACTGATGTAGTTGGGTTCTCGTCAACATCAAAAAACCCGTAAAAAGATAATACGTTTCTGGTAGATAAGCGAGTAAATAAACTTTGACTTCTAATCAACATCCATTTTTCAGCTAAAAGTAGAGAAAGGTGTTTTTTCAGCTAAAAGTAGAGAAAGATGTTTTATAAAGCATTTTCTTCCTCCTCTTGAAACTGACGGGTATGCATCTGAATCATTAGTTCTCATAATTACCCAGCTATTATTAACTGCAATATCAAGAAAATTTGTAAAAATTGCAACTGGCCAACGTCTAGAAGACTTATAACAGCTGTAATTTCTTGCCATTCTGTTAAAAACATCTACTCCAGATTTAAACCTATTATAATCTAGAATAGTTTGAGGCTTTTTTCTGGGCCCAAAAGTATCTATTTGTGATAGATGTTGACTAGATAACACGTAGACTGGTTTGAATTTTTTTTAGAATGTTTTTCCGGTATATAAACTGTTAACGAAAAGGTTTCTGAATACAAAAATCTACTCTCACAATCATTCAAACCCAGACCTTTTAAATGCGCTGGACGGACTACATGCGGCATGAACCTTCTATTACTTCTTACCGTACCACAGATTGTATAGTTTTGATTTTTGGCCCAATTACACAAATCCTGGGACATAAAAAACCTATCTGCATAAATACCAATACCGGTCGGTAAGCAAGAAATATTTACCAATCTTTTTACTATATTATTGGGTTTAAAATGATCCCTGTCCACTAAACCACTTTAATAAATTTCGCAGCAAAAAAGAAAAAAACTGGACGAGTCTACACAGTGATAAATTTTCATACCATATCGACCTGGCTTGGATGGGTCGTATACTTTTATAGGTGACCTGCCTCTATACTTGACGAGCTGCTCGTCAATTGTAACGCAATTAGATGGTGACCAATATTTATGAAAATTTTCGAGGAAAAAATTTTGTAAGTATCTTATCGGAGCTAATTTATCTGAACTATTTCTTGTAGTTCTTGAATCAAATCTTATAAAGGTACGAATAAGAATGAATACGTCTCTACTGATTGCAGCTTTTAAAAAAGGGGTTCCATACTTTTCAGAAAAAAGATGTTTGACATCAATCTGCTGATCTTTAGACTGCCCAATGTAAAGAATACAGGCTAAGTATGCTAGCAAATGTTCCATTGAAAACCTTTCATATAAACTTTTGAGGTTCTCCAACAAACAATTAGGACTTCTACAAAAAAAACATTTAACTAAATAATGTTTTCTAATAGAAAATTACTTGTAGTTTTCTTCCATTCTTTCTTTTGTGCAGACAAAAATATGGTTCAAAAGAGATTCAGTGAAAAAAAGATTAAAAATTTTCAAAGGATCTTTCAAATTTTTTGCCGTATCTTTTGGACCTGGTCTACTTGAGATGATATTAGTTGATGATCTTCTTCCATAAATCTCTCTAGGTTCCCAAAAAAATTGGGTTCCATCTGGTGCTACAAGGGACACATCTTCGCAAAGAGTCGTTTCTTCATCGTTTGAATCTATTTGCCCTTCGCTATCAACTGAATTTTGAATTTCATATTCACTATTTGAAAAAACGTCAGAACAAGAGGTTTCTCCTTCATCGCTACTTGTATAAAAACTTGAGGAGATCATAATAAAATTTTGCGAAGTAACTTAGGAAATCCAAATGAAGCTTGTCAAGAAATGGAAGAAATATTACACATACACCAATAAAGCAAAAGAGAGAGTTTTGTGTAATCTATACGCGATTTCTTCACTATTCATTCATGCCAAGGAATTATTTACCAAATGTGGTGAGAAAAAAGATAACAAATGCGTAGACAATTATATATGGATCGTGTAGTCAATGGAACAATTGAGTTCACTCTAGCCGCATGCGTATTCTCGATAAAAAATCAATATCAAGTAAGAGTTCTTTGTGTTTGAAATCATATTTTGATTTATTTCTGCGTTGTATGATGTGTCTTTTATTACCCAGATAATACCATGACACAAATTCAATAAAGAGTCCATTCTCTTCATTTTTTATTCAAGTACGCAACCATGCGCTGTTCAACAAATCGATCTAAAAAGCTATTCTAATTTTTTTTAATCTTTTTTACTTTTTATAAAATATTTTGCACTGTAGAAAAATAAATTTATAAAAACAAAGTTTTGAATAGTGATCAATATAATTTTTTCACAAAACTACATAATCATACGTTTGTTTGTTTTGTTACTTCTTTTTTCTTTGTAAATAAAAAAAAATATTATAGTTCTTCTTTTTAATTTTTTATATATAATATTTTGCACTATGGAAAACAAATTTATGAAAACAAAGTTTTGAATATTGAACAATATAGTTTTTTTCACAAAACTACATATTCGTACGCTTGTTTGTTTTGTTATTAGCTAATAATGAAAGACTTGCTATAATACCCAAAGCGAAGGAAATAATAGAAACATGATTTTCGAACGTCATGTGTTTCAAAAATAATCCTCAGAAAAAATTCTAAATTTGAAATCCACTTCAAAATTTATATTTTTATAACTTGTTTAAGGTTACAACTTAAGTTTTTCATAAAAACATATTAATTTTAGATGGCGTTAAATTTAAATTTCGTATAAATTACTATAAATATTTTTTCATGTGGTGAAAATTTTATATTTCTTTTTATCTTTAAAACCCATTAAAATAAAATAAAATACCACCAAGTTAGCATATCGACTAGCTATATTTTTCTATCAGAAAAAGAGATTTTAATTATTTACTAGCCAAAAAAAGCCCTACTCCGTCCTTCTAAGGTTAAATTAAAAAAAAACTTCAAATTATTTTAGGCCGTAATATTGTGCAATAATTCAAAAAAGTCAAAAATTTGCATTATAAAGTCAAAAAAGGGGATATTTTAGGTTTAAAGATTGTTTACTATTACATAATTCATACTTATCATCATTCTCACGCAAATACATTTTAGTCGCACGATTTTTGTTATCAACGTATAATAAAATAAATATGATAGAAAGCTTCAAAATCTGCTTACTTAACAAATTCTATTTAAAATATTATTACAAAAAAATATAGCAATACATGACCCTACTGCTTATCATTTGTGAAATCTGAACTTTTACTATCTTTGAAAACTTATCTTATTTTATTGCAAATTTGTCCTAAAGATTTTTGAAAAAGAAATATCGCCTATTAGAAATCGCTTTATATATACTTAATCGAATCGCTCTAACACCGCGCTTTCATAATCAAAAACTTTTACAAAACTACCCTTATTGTTGACAGCATGCAAAATTTATTACTTATCCAAAACCTAGGTGTCTATTATTAAATTGAGCAAAAGTTGATTTCATAAAGAGTTATCAAGTAAACAATCTATATCATACATAAATGTCAAAATATTAAAGATGCATATTATAGTTATACTAGCCGGCCTCGCATTCGTATCTCGTAATTAATCCACAGACACATAGACACTAAAGTATTACAATATAGATTGAGGCACTTTTAAATTTTGATTAAACACTTACTTTCATTCCATGGGTATAAACACACTCAAATGGGAAATAAAAAGAAAGCGACTTGAAAGAAAATGATTATAACATTTATTTTTAAATAAGTAATAAAAAAATATTGTACAGGAATATATTTCACTCCCGTGCAAAGAAATATCACAAAATTAAATGGTGTTTCAAAAAAGGTATCTGAAAATTATTGGAAGAGTTGATATTCAGATTAATTTTTCAGCATTTTCAAGAATTCCACGAGCTTGTTCTAAAATGATATCGTCAGAAGGATTGGAAGAGCTTGAGTTATTCTGAAGAATGGCTCGCAAATCTTCACGATACGTTGAAAGCGCTTTTTGAGAAGTGCCGCAAACCGTCTCTAATTCCAGAAGGTATTCTTTTCTTTTCTTCATCTCGTACTTGAGATTTTCATCTTCAAGGTTCCCGGCATCATCAAGCGTGGTATTGCATCTTGCTTTGAGGCATTTTAACTCTTGCCTGTAGTAAGACACTTCTTTACTCAATCGTTTAACAGCGTTCATTTTTATCTTAACTTCTTTACCAACATCCCCACTACTTGGCATTTTTATGAAGGAAAACAAAGTTGGTGGGAAAATCTTTATAAAAAATTTAGAACTTGTTAAAAAGGATGTAGGGTTATTAAATACAACAAAATTAATTATTGTTTTTAAAAAAGCCTAGAAAGATGACATTATATCATTCTTTCTTAAAGGTCTTTTGGAAAAAAATCTAGTTGGCTGATACTCACGACTAACACAAACTAGACAGCATTGATACAACGTGAAAAATTCTCGACGTGTGCTTGAGTGTTTCATTAGTTGAAACCGGTCTTTCACAGAGTGTAATGTTTGTAATGATGATCAAATACAAGAGAACTTATCATTTCTAGTTATTACCTTGTATGCACAATTATAATAAAATCTTTATTTCATTAAGTTGTGTATGATATTAGATATTAGTTATACAAAGTGGCTAATATACATTAGTATTTCAGTTAGCCTACTTTATTCTATATGAAATTTGAACGATTCAGCAAGGAAGTTTTACTTGGATACTAAAAAATCGTGGGTTAAAATATCAACTAAAAAGTCAGACACAAGTGTTGTAAATGTGAAATTTTGATGAAAATACCCCAAAATATAACCTTATATAATATAAAACGGTTAAAATTACTGTTGTCCTACAATATATTGATATTAATTTTTCTACATTACAATATTAGAAATTATGATAGATATATTATATAAAGTACCTTTGAGGAAGCGGCAAACTAACAACTTTGTATTTTAGGGGATAGAAATAAGTAAGTCAAGCATTTAGTGAGCATATATCTGGTAAAATTGATGCATGTGCACGAGAAAACGATTATCTCTAATTTATTGTCTTATGACTTCAAGCACAGATAAATTATTTAACCAAGGGGCGAATACAATTTGGCGCTAAAGCGGTGCAAGCTCCTCCCTTATGAGAGTTTAGCTATATACTTTTGATAAATGATTCAAGGTAAAAAAAAATTTGATAATTATACACAAAATACTATAATCATAAAAATTATACTCATATGAATGGAAAAATAAAACTTAACATACTATAAAATACTTTTTAAAATTTAAGACATCCCCACCTCGAGTTGAAGGAAGAGGTTCTGTATCCGGTCATCTCTTAACTCTTGTCTCTGCGTTTGTTTTTATACAATTTAAAACAGATGATTTTTTATGGGATATTGTTCTATCAATTGCTTTATGATAAACTAAAAGATAATTATAACCGATTAACTTTAATTTAATATTCCAGTAAGTATCTAAAAAATTTATATTCTCATTTTAGTATAAAAATACTAGATAGATTATAAAACATAAATTTATTAAATATACAAATTTTGTCAAGTTTTCATTTCTTCTATCTGTTAATTTAAACCAAGTCCGAAAGGAGCGGTTATCCTTACCTAGGATTTACTTTGCTTAATGGAAATATATAAATTTGAGATGTATATCGGATATCTTAAAAGATTTTTACATCCTCATCCAAAGATCATTTGAATTTCAACAGCAGCAATAACATCCGCATCGGCAATTTTCAAACATTTTTCTTTTTCTATATACAGGAAAGTTATTTTCAAAATTTTTCAATTTTTACTTTATCCAAAAATTTTATAAGTACGTCTTAATAATAAGACATATACATTGACATCTCTCAAAATTTTTAAGAGGTATCTGCGTTTGCTTAGAATAGCAATTATGATATCCGCATCCTTTAAAAAAATAATTCAGACATCCGCATTCGCTAGGATGTCGAATTTGATATCAGGATCCGCGGATACAAAAAATTTCACATCCGATACATCTCTAAATAATATATATGTATACACTTTCTTATATTCTAGGCTTCATTAAAATTAGTTTTAACTCTCCCTGTAATTAGAGTCTGTGACAAGACTGGTTAGAACAACTAAAAAAATTTAAGTAGTACTATAAAAAAAGGTAAGAAATAACAAACACTTTTTGAAATTAAAAAAGACTTACATTACTGGAACTCTATTTGAAAGGTTTTAATAAATAAAAAATAAAAAGATAACTAAGTTTTTAGTTTTGATACCTTATGCAAGTGATCTTAAATTTATTATAACTGCATTGAAGTTATAATAAAATCACTTTTGCTGGACTAAATTTAAAATATTATGTAAAAGTTGCATATCAAAAGTTCTTAAAAAAATCAACCAACTTATCTCTTTTTGGAAACTAAAACGACTCAAATTGGGTCAGGCTAAAACGTGTACTTAATGGAGATGATTTTACGTGTAAATTAATACAACAAAAATGCTCCGAAGCTACACTTTTAATTATAAGCAATGCTTATTCGTTCTAATTTTATTCCATAAACATTCCTAAAATGAAATAGACTGTCGATTTTATTCATCCAAGTTAAAGGTAGGCACCGTAGAATGGACATCCAAATAGCGCTGGATCTTTTTTTACTTTTCTTATTATTTTAGTGGTTCATAGTGAAAACTTAAAGCTGCATCCCAATTGATTTACATTTTAGATGGAAAACTTGTCGAATATTCCCTAAATTTGCTGGATTATGGGACAATTAGCGCCAAAATTATGAATAAACTTTTTGAGTAATTAACGTAACACGTAACAATTAACGTTTTCTATGCGTAAAATACTTCACTCATATGGTATTTATATCCGTTAGATGTTTACATATACGAGGGCACATTTAGCAACGTAAAATACACATATGTCGCCTGCAAAGTAGATGGAATTATGGAAAGTGTCCTTAATTTTAGATACGTAGATGTTGAACAGAAGTTGGTTTAAAGGCGATTCTTACGGGAACGCACGTTCTATGCTTACTCTCTTTGAAAATTCGTTTTTTATTATGACAAGTAATGAAGGGTTTGGCTTTTATGATAAAATTACCCAAACTCTCCCATAATTAACCGATTATAGGTAGGTAGGTAGGTAGATCTCAAAGCACTTTCCAGCGTATGCTAATATGATCGCGTAAGCTTGAGAGTTGGTTAAGGAAGATGGAGATGTTGGTAGAGATAGGGAGGAGTTACGAATGTTATTCTAAAATAGATAATGAAAGGAGGCGGATTAGTTTGTCATAGGGGTTTTCAACGGTGGTGAAAGTTGTTTCAATGGTGTCAATGAGGATTGCGAAGGATTTAAGTAATGTTGGGTGTAACAGAAGATCTGGCGTTTCTATTGTCTCGCATCCGAAACGACAATATGGATTTTCGCTAAATTTAATTCGGAAGAAATATGTTTGTATGGGCAATGACCTAATGGCCAACGAATATTTGAATGCGGTGGTGTAAATTTTTTGTTTTTGAAAGTTGCGTGTATTGTGCGGATGTGTGGTAAAGAGCCAACTAACTCATTTCTAGACAAATTTGTAAATATAGACTTTGTGACGGAGATTTTTACTTTTATATAAAATAGAATATAAAAATATTTTGAAAAAGAAACAATTTTGAGTTTAAGGAAAAAAATTTTATTGAAAATAGAATTAATTTCGGATTCTGCCTGAAACCGTTATCAAGTCTATATAAAAAAGTAAATATAAAAATTCTATAAGAAAAGATGTAAATTCTTACAATATGTGTGGGAGGTGAAGAAGAGGTGTAAAACAACCAAACAATGATGTGTGAAGTTAAGAGGTATAACAAAAGTAGAGGTGATAAATATTAACGTGTTGTGAAGAAGTAAACAATAGAATGACAAAAGTAGAGGTGATAAATATTAACGTGTTGTGAAAAAGTAAAGAATAGAATGGTGTGTAAAAGTAAAATCAAGTGTGTAAGTCGAAATAGAGTGTGTTTATGAGATATATTATTGAAAGTTATACAAAGAAAAGTAAAATTAATTAAATTAAGAAGTAATGATGCAATATTAAAGGTGAATGAAAACTAATCATTGATTAAGTTATGATATATAGGGGATATGTATATATGTTCATTAATTGAATTAGGATTTTTCATTGAAAAAACAGTTTCATAGAATTCTAGAGATTCCTGTTTACAAACATGTAAAATTTTGGGATTATTGAAATCAAAAGTATGTTTTTTTAAATAGTAATGTAAGTGAATGTTGTATTCTGTAGATTATTACTTGTGGTATAAGATTTAAATGCACTTTTATGTTGTCCAATTCGTTGAGATAATTTTTGACTAGTTTGTCCTATGTATACAGTTTACAATCTAAACAATTAAGTTGATAAATGCAATTTTTTATGTTTTTTTCTGGAATTTTTTTATTTCAATTATTAGGAAAAAAAGATTTAAGGGAACTCATGGGTTTAGGTATCGTTTGAATAGTGTAACTTTTTAATAAATGTTGAAGATTTTTGTAAAAAGGTTGAATATATGGTATAGATAACTTGAGAGTTTTTTTATAAATGCATTTATTGAAAAAAACATTTAAAATTGAGCTTCAGGAAAATTTGTGTTTTTTGATTGAGATTTAATTTCAGAAAATCGCTTACATTTGTTTATGATTTCCGTTGGAAAATTATTTGCTTGAAGTGTAAGTGTTATATTTTTAAGTTCTTTGTTTAACTCATTTTGTTTTTTGCAGGTATTAAAGGCTCTATCAAATAAACAATTAGCTGATGACATTTTATGTTGTAAATGATGGTTAGATAGGAAGTCAAGATATCTATATGTATGTGTAGGTTTATAATGAACAGAAAAATTAAATGCATTATTATGCCTAGTTACAGTAACATCTAAAAAAGTTAATTTACAATCTTTCTCAATTTCATGGGTAAATATCATGTTTTTATGAAGGGAATTTAATTCGTCTAAAAAATATTTATAATTAGACTTATTAATAATAACAAAAATATCATCAATATATCTATGATAAATACGAGGAAAAATACGTGAGGTGTTTTTAAGGTGGTTTTCAAAATGTTCTAAAACTATATTTGCAATGATTGGGGATAAAGGATTTCCCATAGAAAGGCCTGATATTTGTTGGTAAGTTTCATCTTTATATTTGAAAAAATTATTATTGAATATGGACTCAATAAATGCTAAGATTGTATCATTAGTAAAAATAGAAGAGTATTGAGATATATCTGTTTTTTTTTTATTAATTTATGTATGATGTCTAATCCAATTTCGGTCGGAATGGAAGTAAATAGTGATACAATATCATAACTAATCATAATTTCGTTTTCATGTATATATGTTTTGTTTAGATTGGATATAAATTTTGTGAATTGTTTACAGAAAATGTATTGGAATGTAAAAAATTACTTAAAACCTTACATATGTGTTTAGATATATTATAAAATGGAGAACTAATTGAACTTACAATAGGGCGTAGTGGATAACCTGGTTTATGTATCTTGGACAGGCAGTAGAGGTAAGGATAATCATTGAAATTACTTCGCATTTCTTTTCATTTATAGAAGGATATCACTTTATTTTTGTATAGGTTAAAGAGAAATGTGTTAACTTCATTTTGTGCGTAAGTGAGAGGATTTTTTCTTTTTTCTACTTTTTTATATGTTGTAGTATCGGATAATAGTTCTTCTACTTTAGATTCATAATCATTTGTATTGAGAATTACAAAACAGCTGCCTTTATCTGCTGTGGTTATTATGATTTCTTTATCATTCTTTAATTTTTTCAAAGCTTTATATTGATTTCTGGTTAAATTGTGTCTTTGTTGAGGATGATACTTTAAAATGTCTTCAACTTCAAGTATTATTTTGTTATTGTTAGTGTCAAATCTTTTTGCAAATTAAAATGAATTAAGCAATATTTACATTTAAGCAAAGAACTGTTTAAATTAAAAAATTACATTAATTTTTGTAAAGTTTATAAAGGTTCTTTTTAAAATCTTATGTTAACAAATGTTTTTTCGCAAATTGCTTTAAAAGGTTACTGGAACAAAGATAGGATAGACATTTCTTTGTAAAGCAATTATTAATAATTATGAGGATATATTTGTAAGTTTGAAAAAATTACGAAATGATACAAATATTGAGTTAGCAATATATGGGGGAATTTTACGTAAGTTTGAAAAAATTGATTGTTTTCATTGCCTTCCTTGTTAAAGAAATTTTTTAAGGTTACATGCATGAAGCTTATGATCTGATTCATTCTACTATTAAAATTTTTAAACAAAAGAAATAAAATTTGGATTCAACTTTTCAACAAATATATAAATATTCCCAATTATTATTTAAGAGAAAATATAAAGAGTCGAGGAAAAAATTTAGCCGATTACTCATTAAATTTACATTTTTCTAATAATGAACCAAATGGTGTGAATGATAAGCTTCATTTGAATTTTTTTTGTATAACTCTCTCTATACTGTTATCATAGGTTTCAAAATTTTTAATAAAAATTTTTTTATTGTCAATCTCTTTTTAAGATTCAACAGTAAAAGTATAAGTTTGTTTCAAACAGTTAACTGTTTCTTACCTAAATTTTCTAATTTTTTGATCCCTTTAAGCTAAAGACAATTTTAGATTTGATTGAAGACTTTAAACTATTCTCATCTCAATGAGATATAGTTTTAAAATTGTACATACATTTATACTCAGCTTGTAAAAACGTTTTTTAGGTAACAAAAATTATTTAAAAAGCAAACTTAATGATTTGAGCACAGTTAAAATTAAAGTTGTGATAGAAGCCTTAAGTCTAATTAAAGAAGCCGAAAAATAAGTTTTCTCTTCATATATTGGTAATACTAAAGTACGTTACATAAATGATCAGTGTGATTGTGATAATAAAATCTTGATACTGGGTGTAAAGAAATACATGACATTTCTAAGATTCAATTAACAGTTTCATTAGGGATATGCTGAGAAAACGAGTAAGGATTAAAAAGCCGAAGTAATTCTAGACAATTCATTTTTTATTAGAGAAGGGAATTTTTTATTTAAAAAAATCTTAGTTATTTAATGGAGATAATTTAAAATTTTGTTTTCTAACTTATTCAACATTTGACAAAGTAGAAAATTAGTAAAGTTTTTAAGCGTGTGTGATAAATTTATTATTTTCATAGCCTAGAAGGCGTCAGTAGGGTTATATAGAATCTGCCTTTCTTTCTTGATTGTCTATTACGAATTCGAGCATTTAAAATTCCCTATAACTGTTTGCTTTCTCGATGAAAACATTCCTCACTACCTTTATCTTCTTTGAAAACTTCTTAAAATACTTCCTTATAATTCTTAAATAACAATTATTTCAGCATCTAAATTAAAAAAATCTAACTTATAACAACAAAAATTTTAGCCTTTATAATTATTTATTAGTTTAAAATTTGGTAATTTTATGTTGACTTTTTTCTTATCCAATTTAGGGCGTAGATTATAGCCCTTTGTAGCAGAAGAAATAGTACACACCTGCGCCTTCCTGAATTTTGTAAATCAATCCTTGCATCTAAAACAAATTTGTATGATTCTTCCTGTTCTGTATTTTTAAGCCCTTACCCTTCTAATTTTTTTGAAAACAACCTTCATTTTCAGAAATAGTCCCATCCACTGAAAAACCATCTAAAATACAACAGAAACAAATCCAGAAATAATTATATCAACCAACTACTATTTCACTCACATTTATTCAAATCAGTTTTTATACTTCTTATTCATATGTCTTGTTAGATTTTTTTCTTTGAAATTTTTACGCTAAATATAAAAACTAATGAGATAATTACCCCAAAATTCAATAAGACACTATTATTGTCTAAAAAATCTGTTAAAAAGCTCTGTTGCTATATATGTGGACTGTCAAAACAGATGGCCAAGTGATGTAATTTAAAATATGAATAAGAGCCAAATATTGAAATATCCATTCATATTTTAATTCACTGTAAGAATAAGGTTATGATTTTTGTTGATTCTAAGTTCAAGCCATAAATGCGGGTCTTGAAAATTCAAACTAATAAACCCACGTATGATGCAGGTAGATATGGATAACTCGCTAATTATTATTCATATTTTATATTGAAGCTTACATCCAATCTTTACAAAACAATATTTGCTTCTGGAAACCGATCTTCCTGCTGGCATTGACCTTACAAACCTACTCATGTTGGTCTGTCCCTCATAGAGCACTATTTTAGATCCTAAGAGATAAGGATATGATCTTAGATCTAGTTGTTCTTGTTCATTTTACTTTTGTAACATCTAGCAGTGCATATCGCAGAAACTTACGTGTAAAGAGGAGGAGGTAATTTTTTTTTGTGACATTGCTGAGAGTATCAATTGCCACGTTTGCACTTTTATGGCAGGGGCGCACATCTTTAAAATTATTGGGGACGCGGCAAACTTTTTTTTATAATTATTTAAAATTATTGGTAGAACGAAAGACTTTTTCAACCTCGTTAATTCAAATTGAAGGGGGGGGGGGGGCTAATAGATAGTACTGTTTTATTTTTTTTAGAAATATTTAATTTACATATAATTCCATTAATTGGTTACATATTTTGTTCTTTACTTAATTGCTTTAACTAAATTGGTTACATATTTTCTTCTTTACCTATATTGATATAGGTAAAATGAATGAATTTACTACTATAATTTTTATAGGTCATTAGTATTGTGTATAATTTTTACCATTTGACGAGCTGAATAACCCGAACCCTTTTCAGTAGTCGCATCGTAGGCCGCTCGAAGCAAATATATTGTGAATCGGCTTTTAACATGAGAAAATCTGCGAATTGTCCACATCTACCTATATGCGGGTATAAATGCGTTTGGATGTGAATTCGATTCTGTTAACTACAAGTGAAGGATATATGTTGCAATCTGCCATATGAAAGGAGCGGATTACCTTGACAATGTTTAGATGTTGTTTGTGGATAATAATTATCAAATCTTTCGCTCTTGGATAACACTATGGTATTTTCCAGCACTCCTATACTTTAAATAAATTTGACTCTGACTTAATTTCTAATAGAACTTGGTTTGCATTTTATTTTTCTCAGCTCTGTTTTAGCAACTATGATTTGAAAATGACTAAAAGTATTTGCAGTTTACGTTTGAGAAAGTGTCTCAAATAACATTTTCCACATTTTAAATAAAATATATTTTTTTAAATAAATCGAACATGCAGATTTTATTTCTCGACATATTTTTTGCATTTAGAGTGTGAAAATGACAATCATATGTGTGGTTGGTGAAAAAATTATTTCCTAGAATATTATTTACATTCTCGATAAAATATATTTTTATACTAGATCCCCATGCTGATTTCATTTTTGGACTTAGTTTTCGTAATTAAAATGTGAAAATGTCAATCAAATTTGTTAATTTCGCCTGAAAATTTTCTTCAGAAACATTTAATATTTTTTAAATTAAATTGACCAAGCTAATACTATTTGTGTGAAAAAATGTGTCAAAGTACAAATAGAATTAGTGATATATGCCTGAAAATTATCTCATAAATCTACTTCCATATTTTAAATAAAATATATTTTTTATTTTTTTATTACGATTTTTTTTATTTGATATTCAAAAGGGCTTGGTTTTCCCAATTAGGAGCAAGAATGAATCAAGTTTGAAAAAAACTCAAATCAAAAAATTCATTTTTGAATGAATATCACTATTAAAATTTTAATCGAGGATAAAATTCTGACTAAAATTATCCATAAAATTTAACATAATTTTTTAATACAATATCGTCTATGTTTTTCATTTCTGTACTTCTTTTTGGTCATTATAGTGTAAAAATGGGTGAAGGTATCAATCCAATTGGCCAAAATCAGAAGTCCGATTGAGATTTAGTTCAAAGCTCCCTCTTTAATTAGTAAACTAAGGGAAGGATAAAATAGAGAACATGAATCAAACCAAGGACTGCCAAAAGTGCTCGGTTTAGTTAGATTAGCAACCAGTCATATTTTTACCATGTAATTGTACAAAAGTTTTTACAAAAATTTTATTGCTGAATTTATTATTTATGACAAATATATTATAATATAAATAACACATTTATAGGCTTATTATTGGAAATTTTTTATGAGAATTAAAATTTTTAATTTTATGAGCTATCTAACATGATCTCAGGTCGCTTTGATTAGAAATTTAGTGCCATTCCTATTTATGAGATGGATAAAATCATTATTATATCAAGAAAATTATTTTATCGATTGTGCTTAAATATATAAAAGTCAATGAGTGTTGAACTAAGTAAATATATAACCATTTTAACCACATTGGAATGTAGTATTCATTACATGTGTATATATTGACAAAAATAATAGAGAAAGGTCTATTTGCTAAATGGAACGAAAATTATTAAAAAAATATCTGACCACAAATTAACCATCCCTAAAAAATAACCGCAATTTAAATTTAAATTGTTTATTTAGAAATTGTCTGAATAATCCAATCAATAAGTAAATGGGATGGATGCACCTCCTTCATCTAAACCAGTTTTGCCAACACAACTCCAATATCATTGCTCACTTCCAAACTGTTCAGGATTTGGTTTCAAGGCAGGTAGCATGGAAAACGCTTGCTCACAATCATATATAGTAACAAATCGAATCAGAACTTTCAGAGCCATCCTTGCAACATCACCATAGGACTGGCATATTTTAATCCAAAAATCGCTGAGACATTTCACAAAAAACATGTTTTGCACCTTCTCAATCGTCAACCAAATCAATAGACTGTTTTTGAATTAAGAAGTCTTCTGAAGCCAGATTATTAATCGAGATTATAAACGGGATTTTGATAAATTGATAGTATATTCAAATGTTTGTAGATTAGGAAAATAAGGAGAAATTTCTTGACTAAGATATGCAACATGGTGATTTATGGCCTCCAGGATATCTTTATTGATCAAAATCTTTATTTCATCAACAAATATTCGAAAATCTAGCAAAATTTTTCTAGTCTAAGAATGCCATTCCAGCTTCATTTCAAAAGCTGTCAATTTTTTATGACAATGGAGTACTTACACAAGGTTACGGGAATTCATAGATTCTAGACTAAAAATGATAGGAATATACGAAAATTCAGAAAACATAAAATTTACATCTATAAAATCAGGCCTGAAGAGTAACAAAAAAGTAAAAATAGTTAAACTCAATTCAAAGACTATATTATTCATTATTTTTGCAAATATCGCAAATGACCAAATATAGTTTCAATATGTTGCGAAAAACGATTCACTCAGTGAAATAATGCAATGAGAATTACATACAACGTAATTTGACTTCTTATAATGCAAGTTTAATGTCGGATAATAATGGTGGTGTGTTCATTGGACAAAAATTCTTTTATAATAAATTTTGAAAATTATAAAAAAATGTTCGCCCCCTCCCCCATAAATTTTGAGGATGTACACCACTGCTTTTGTCGTATTCCTGGAATCTGAGGGCATTGTAGATGAACTACTCTATGGAATAAATTTGAAATGAATACATCGCTTGTCTTCATAAATTCACTTTATGTTTTAGTTAAACGAATAATGACAGCATTTGAAGAGTTTGGTGTGATGCCTGAGCTCTCAAAATCAATTGATGAAATGGGTTGGCTCCTGCCTACCGATATTCAGTCAGAATCCATTCCTCTTATTCTAGGCGGTGGTGATGTTTTGATGGCTGCTGAAACAGGAAGTGGTAAAACCGGAGCCTTCTGCCTGCCAATCCTTCAAATTGTGCATGAGAGCTTGACAAAGATTGATTCTTTTAGCACACCCAAAACTCCATCACCTCAAAAAGTCGAAAGAAATTTGTTGAATGTGTTCGACAGAACTGATGCTTTAGCAATTGATCCTTCAAATAAGTTAGTGTGTGAGTCAAGACATCCCAAGATGTGGAATGGGTGTCGGGCCAAGAAGGGAGTCATACATGCTGGTCGCTACTATTACGAAGCAACCTGCTTAGACGATGGCCTCTGCAGATTTGGATGGGCTACCCTTGATGCAAACCACAACCTTGGTACTGATGAGTACGGATTTGGCTTTGGCGGAACTGGGAAGAAGTCAAATTTCAAAAATTTTGACAACTATGGAATTTCGTTTGGATGTGGTGATGTGATTGGATGCTTTTTAGATTTGGATCATAAGATTATCAAATTTTCAGTTAATGGACAAGATTTTGGCACAGCCTTTCAAATTTATAAAAAGTTGCAGGATGTAGCTTTCTTTCCTGCTCTAGCTTTGAAAAATGCAAAAGTTAAATTGAATTTTGGAGATCAGCCGTTCAATTTTTTAGATGCTAACTGGACAGCTATTGATGATGCAAAGAAGGAGTTTTTATCTAATTCTGACACATCTGCACAGAATAGAAGAGTAAGTGAAAAAAAACTTCCAAATGCTCCACAAGCCATTATTGTTGAGCCGTCACGTGAACTAGCAGAACAAACTGCAAAGTTTATTTCAATGTTTAAGAAGTACATTAAAAATCCTGAAATAAGAGAACTCTTAGTGACTGGGGGAATGAATACAAAAATGTTAATTTCAGAGTTGCTATCAGGTGTCAACATAATTGTTGGTACTCCTGGAAGAATACAAGATTTGATTGAAACACAAAATATTTTATTAAGCTCTTGCAGATTTTTTGTCCTTGATGAAGCAGATGGACTTCTTCAACAAGGCCATTCAGATTTCATACTTAAAGTATATCAAAAAATACCAAAAATTATGTCAAATGAAACACGACTACAAGTGATTGTCTGCTCAGCTACTTTGCATAGCTTCGAAGTTAAAAAATTGGCCAATCAAATCATGCATTTTCCAACGTGGGTCGACTTAAAAGGACAAGACTCCGTTCCCAATACCGTCCATCATGTCGTCTGTCTCATCGATCCCAGAGTTGATAAATTATGGGCTAATCTAAAGCGTTGCATCACAACAGATGGCGTACACAATCGAGACAATCTATCCTGCGCCTCCAAAGAAACTTATTCCGAAGCTGTAAAAATTCTGAAAGGCGAATATTGTAAGAGAGCTATACTCCAACACAAAATGCAACAAGCCATTATATTTTGTCGTACGAAGTTAGACTGTAATAATCTCGAGAATTATTTGAATAAGAATTTGCCCAAACTTGACCCTTCTAATAACTTTTTGCCGTGCGCATGCATGCACAGCGACAGAAGTCCACAAGAACGCAAACAAAATTTGCAAGCGTTCAAAACAAAGCACGTTCCGTTTTTACTTTGTACTGATGTTGCAGCAAGAGGAATCGATATCACAGGTTTGCCGTTTGTCATCAACCTCACGCTTCCTGATGAAAAGTCCAATTACCTCCATCGTATTGGCAGAGTCGGCCGAGCTGAGCACATGGGTCTTGCTATTTCCCTCGTTTCAGTTTTACCTGAAAAAGTGTGGTATCATAGCTGTCCATCCCGTGGAAAATCTTGTGACGACACTCGCCTGAAGGAGGATGGTGGATGTGCAACGTGGCTAAAAGAAATGGAAATTTTATCTGAAATTGAAGAACACATTGGCGAATTAGTTGAACAGATAAAGCCTGACTTTAAAGTGTCTTCTAGTGATTTTAATGGTCATATGGTATATGGCCAGAAAGCGAAAAGTTCAACTAATGAGATTTACACTGGTTGCGCAAATTCTATGAAAAAAATAGTAACAGACTTGGCTAACATGGAGAAAAATGTTCAGAATGATTACTTATCCTTTAAAACGTTGTTTGCTAAATAAAAACTTATTCAACTAGGGCATTTTTTCAATATTCATTCAGTGCCTTTTCCAAGTATCAATATAGAATGATTTACTATTTATTCTTAAATTTTAATTATATTTAGAAAAAAATTTCAACACTGATCTCAATAAAATTTTGATATAAAATAAAAATGGAGAATAACGTAAATTATGGATGATATTAAAATAAAAAACATTTATTAACTAAATTAAAATATTTAATTGCCAATTTTTAATCTTTATTCTTTTTAGAATAGGATTATAACGTTAAAATAATTTACTTAATCCTTTCATTACCAGAAAAATCAGACGATATTTATTAAAAAGCAGAAGATTCATATACAAAACTATTTGAAAAAGCAGACGAAGGTAAAATTGTTTATGCATCATATATGATACACTGGTCATGAAAGGGTTAAGTAAAATGATTCTTTTTTAACTTCTTATTTTCTTGAATAAAATGGTCTTTTGGTATTTAGAATAAGTTTTTCAATTAAATTTTGAAACCTCCTAAGCAGGTGAAAATTGTAAAGCATAATAATTGCTTGAAAAAAAGTTTGATCCGAAGTTCTTAAATTAATTTTTTACAATTCAAAAAATTTGCTATATATTTCATCCGTAACCACATCCACCATTTAGAAAACAGAAGTTTTCGTTCTCTTAATAAAATTTGATAAGTTCTAGATTATAAAATTAATAACTTTTCCAAAATTGAATTCAGTATAGCATATATATTATATATGGTAAGCATTTACGATTTTTAGTGAAACTTAACAGATAGGTTATTGCGGTCTAGATTTTGTAAGAGTTTAATACGGTCACCTCAAAAAACTATTTCTTAAGTATTTAAATAACAATGTTTTAGAATCAGAATAATAGAGGAACAATTTATTTTAAAAGGAAACACGTTTAAAAATTGAAGACGATTGTAACGTCATTTAATTAGTTTTGGTATTGTCAACTTCCATTTTTTTTTCTGCTTCATATTTCAAAATTTCTGTTCGTAGTTGTACACTAAAGTCATCTTCAACGTCATCATCATCCCAGTTATCTTCCCAAACATTCACATCTTCAGCGTTTTCTTCACTCGAATCCCACTCTTCAGAAGGGAACTCTTCAAATTCATCATCTTCTTCTAATAAAGAAATGTCGCTAATCTTTTTGTCTTTTTCAGAATCTGTTTGCACCATTTTGTGGAAGCTTATTGGCTCAATTTTGTCTCTTATGTTTTTTATGAATTAATTTCTAAAATTATGGAAAAATTATCAACATATTTTTTAAAAGCAAAGGTATTATAAATGTCCCATATATTATTTGCGAAAAATTTTTGAATTATTTTCATGTTAACCCTTATCCTAGTGTTTGTTACATTTTGTAACATTTTAATTTTAAATAAAGAAAATCATGACTTAGATTTTTTTTTATTAGATAAAACTTTATGAGCATCTATAATTAAAATATCTTTTTGTTATAAATAAAAAAAATCAATAAATTATTGCCTCATTTTTTCATTTTAAAGATTTTTTGCAGCACTTCTTTTTTATATTATTTTTGTTTTTTAAAGATTTTCTTTTTTTTTTATTTATTTTTGCTCCTCCTTATTGTTTTTATAATAAAATGGAGTCTAGAAGGCTTTTGCACAAAACAGGATTAAAATTCTTACTTCTTTCTAATAAAAAAGAAGAAAGTGAAGAATCTAACACAATTCAAAATGTAGAAAATGGAGATAGTGAAGAATTTTTTTATGACAAAAATATTTATTCAGAAGAAACATCTGATCATTATCTTGATGAAAATTATTGTGGGGATAAAAGTGTCGAGGAAAACTCATATTCTGATTTGGAAGAATTGTATGAAGAGAATGAATGTTCTTCTAACACTGACAATGACACCGAAGCTAGTGATTCTTCTAATGCTCAAATTGAACCCGAAATGTTTAATGCTAATGGAATAAATTTTTCTATGCAATCGTTTGATGGTAGAAGAAGAGCTAGAAATATTGTTGTAAAACAAAAAAAAAGCATCAATGACTTCAATTCTGATTCCTTGTTTGAACTTTTTTTTGATCAATCAATTTTTTATATAATTCAGAAGTATACCAACCGTAAGGTATCTGATATAAAGAGATTTGCTAAAAATCAATATTTTTACATGAAATATTTTCACTCGATGAAATAAAAGCTTGCTTAGCCTTGATAATCAGAGCTGGTTTGGACAGAGACAACTTCACTTCTCTCCAGGAATTATGGAATCCGTTTGAAGGTAGACCTTTTTATAGAGTAGTCATGGGGTTGCAAAGATTTCAATTTTTTTACGAACTGTTAGATTTGATAATTTCAGAAGTCGAAAGGAAAGAGTGAAAAATGATAGAATCACGGCGGTAAGAGAGATATGGGATATCTTCAATAATAACCTGGCAAAGTATTTTGAACCTTCCGAGACACTTACTGTTGATGAACAATTGTTGGGTTATAGAGGTAAAGTTCCTGGACGCACGTATATTCCTTCTAAGCCAAGAAAGTATGGATTAAAAATATTTTGGATCTGTGATGCAGAAAATGGTTATGCATTGAAAGGAAAAGTGTATCAAGGCAAAGAAAATGGCGTAGTACATAGGGGTCTGGGTAAAGACGTTGTTCTAGAATTGTCAGAACCGTTTTATGATACTGGTCGCGATGTTGTCACCGATAACTTTTTTACCTCTCACGAACTTGCAAAGTGTCTTTTAGAACATAATCTAACTTTACTTGGCACAATTAGAAGTCATCGACGAGAAGTACCTAAAATTATGAAAAATAAAAAAAGACTGCTTTATTCGTCTATTTTTTTGCATGATTACGAGAACAAAATAATTTTGGTGTCATATATCGCTAAGAAAAATAAAAATGTTATCTTGCTCAGTTCATCACACCATGGAGAAGAAGTAGTAAACGAAAAAGAGATGCGCCCTACATTGATTCTTGATTATAATTATGGTAAAAAAGGAGTAGACCAACTTGACCAAAATCTTGAAGAATTTACATGTCGAAGAAAAACAAACAGATGGCCTCTTTTATTTTTATTTAATATGATTGACGTAGCAGTAAACAACTCATTTATATTATCAAAAAATGAGGGCTGTTTTCAAACCAGAAGAGATTTCATGAAAAACTTGACCATAAATCTATCTAAAGCTTCTGTTGATTACAGGTATAAAAATAACAAAAAGCTTTCCTCGAAAAATTTAGAGGCTGCGAAACTTTTTGGTATAATTGAAAAAAATATAAAAATGTGCAGAGAAAATAAAAAAGTAGGAAGATGCTTCTTATGCCGAAAATGTGCTCGTTCAAAATGTGACAACTGTTCTCAGTTTGTTTGTACGCTACATAAAAGATGCGCTAAAAAAATAATTTGTGATTCATGCCCATAATTTTTATTTAAATAAAGCTTTTAAAATTGATCTATTTTGACGTTTTTTAGTTTTTATAGAAATAAGTAGGAATAAATTTTGATATAAAAAACATTTTATAGATTAAAAGTATATGTTACAAAATGTAACAAACACTAGCTTTAGGAAGTTTTTTTCACCACATTTATAAGGGTTAATATAACAAGCAACAAATAATAATCTATAACATTGATCATTTTAATTTACATAACATAGTGGTTTAAAAATCTGAAGTATCTTATTTTTTTTTATCAGTTTGAAGAACCAAAGATAACTTTAAACTAAAATTATATTTTATTTATGGAGAGGATTCGTATTTGAATCCACGGGACCTTGAAAACCCAATATATTCACTTTTACCTTATTTTTCCCATTATTTTTATTATTAATGTTTCTAGGTTGCCTCAACCTACTGACCTGCAATTTGGTATACTAGTTTTATTAGAAATTTATTCTGACTTCGAAAATTTTTAGAACTGTAGATTATTTTGAACTTAGAATTTTCCGCACCTAAAGAAAATGGGAGAGATTTAAAAATAGATTTCAGCTACATAATGTTAGAATCACGGGGAAAGCTGCTAGTTCTGATGAAGAAGGAGCAAAAAAGTTTATTGAAAGTTTAGATTCAATCATTTCAGAAGAAGGCTACATACCAGAACAAATTTTTAACGTCGATGAGACTGCTTTGATTTGGGAACGTATGCCAGAACGTTCTTATATTCACCAAGAAGCGAAAAGTATGCCTGGATTTAAAGCCTTTAAAGATAGGCTGACATTGTTGCTCGGTGGAAATATTGCTGGTTTCAAGTTGACGCCGTTTCTAATTTACCATTCTGAAAATCCAAGATGTTTTAAAAATGTGAATAAACACACGTTGCCAGTTTATTACCGATCAAATAGAAAAGCTTGGATGACGCAACAACTTTTCGAAGATTGGTTTATCAATTTTTTTATTCCTGAAGTTCGTGAATACTGTTTTAAAAATAATCATCCTTTCAAAATTTTATTGGTATTAGATAACGCACCCGAACACTCATCTTATTTAGCTGATCTGAATCCTAACGTGAAAATTGTATTTTTACCGCCTAACACAACGGCTCTCATTCAGCCTATGGACCAAGGTGCCATTTTTGTTTTTAAAGCTAACTATCTCAAAACGACTTTTGCCCAAGCTATAGTTGCCACATATATGGATGAAGAGCTATCGTTGCAAGGTTTTTGGAAAAACTATAATCTTCAATGCATAAAAAACATCGCTACAGCATGAGAAGCGTTAACTACAAAATGCATGAATGGCATTTGGAAAAAATGCGTTAAACGATTTGTTAATGCTGGCCACGACAGTGAAAGTGATTTAGAAATAATCAAAGAAAAAATAGTCTCACTGGCAAAAGAACTTTCTTTGGAATGTGACATTGAAGAAGTCGAAGAAATAATTTAAAAAGAAAATGAGGAACTGACAAATGAAGAATTGATTGTTCTTGAAGAAGAAAAAGTAACAGAAGAAATGAGGGCAACAGAAAAAAACGTGGCACAAACAGCAGAAGTAGAAAAGGATGTGCAGAGGATTTTGAGCACCAAAGGACTAGCAGAAGGCTTATTGCAAGTCAACAAAGTTCTTGCACATTTTGAAAAAATGGATTCTAATGTTGAACGTTTTGCAAAAATTGAAAGATTGGTTTTAGATGCTTTTCGTCCATATAAGGAAATTATTGAGGAGAGACGCAAAAATACCGTTCAAACAAAAATGACTACGTTTCTGAAAAAAGAATCTCCTTCATTTAGCTCTGCGATCAGTGAAGATCTTGAAGGTTCGCATCTATTCACAAGCGAAAAATAATTTTTATTTGTGATGTGTCCAAATAAAACTGTTTTTAAATTTTTGACCTATATTTTTTACATTTTTTGTAAACATAAACAGCGTAACACATAATACCTTCATGTACTATAGTGAGTGTAAATATCAAGAATTAAAAGAATTTCGAGGCATAAATATTAAATATAACTACAAAATGTAACTTTAACTCTGACATGTACCTACTCGACTTACGTACAGTTTGCTTTACGACAGGTTATTCAGAACGGAACCCCGTCGTAAGTCGACGATTACCTGTATATAAAGAAAGTGGATGATTAGTTAACTTTATTAAATTGTGGCATTAACCCATGTACGGACAATGTTCCCAAAGGGAACGCAGACGAATTCTTGCCAAAAAGAAATGAACAAACTACTGAATTTGAAAAAAACAAAATAAAGCATTAATTTCAGTTGATTTTCTTTTGCTTGAAGAATACTATAATGAAATAAGTAAACTTAAATCTCCCAGCACCTGAAATATAGTTAATCAAGAAATATTTGGTGCCAACAAAGAATTTAAACTTTTTAAAGCGACAGGCAAATGCATAGAAAAATGGGAAAAATAACTAGCTGCCCTTCTTTTTTTCAGCTTCGGGGTTTTTTTAATCAAAATTCGGTTTTGATTATCGGACTCCACTTTAAATGCACAAGTTTTCTTAAAATATTATTTTAAAAATTACAAGGGTGAAAAATGCTTTTTTATTAAAATTTCAACGTTTTGTTTATTTCTTTGAAGGAATTTATAGTTATTTTTTTAATTTATTTATTTATAAAGGCATGCGCTTTATTTTCTAACACTTCATATGTTAAACCTAATTCATTTCTATGATTAGTAATTTTATACAATTTAAGAAAAAAATTGTTAAAAATAAGAATAGATACGACCGGTATAGTTTACAATCTTCGACAGTCAACGGGTAAAAACTATTATTTCTGTTTGAAGAACCGGGATTCCTTGGTTCTGAGAGTTTTTTGTATCGGTACTGGTTACTAATTTTCGATACTTATGGAAACTCTAATGAATACTGAATGCGCAAATTATAATTTATATTTCAAAACTGAAAGTAATCTTTAAATCAAGCAGAATTGGCAACGTAAAAAATTTGTATGAAAATATGGTAATTAAAAATGTTCAAAATTAAAATAAATTTCAAAATTTTAATAGTCTCCACTTTACCAATTGAAAAGAAAGAGTTTAAAAAAGTAAATAAAAAAGTAAATAAAAATCCTCTATCATATTGAAGCTCATTGGATAACCGTATCTTATACTTATAAAATATTTATATTAATGAGTAAAACTTAAAAAATCAAAAGTAAAGCATCTAAAAAACTTTGAAGCATAAAGATTTACACAAACTTACCCAATCGTTAGCCAAGTTTAATATTTAACATATCCAAATCAGAGATCGATCTAGGTTTATAATTTTTAGCGTGGTGTGGGTTTAAGGGAATAATTGTTTTTTTTCAAATTTTATAAATTCCCTTATTCATTTGAAATGTTACTCCTTAACGATAAATATAATCAAAACAAGACTTTATTTGGCTGATTGAAATTGACACAGCTTGTAGAGAGACTTTGTATGAGAAATTATTATAACGAAAAGAAGATTTGAGTTCTATTAAAGTCGACCATGACATTTAATAATTAAGAAACACATCTACCAATTTTTGATTAAAATTGAAATAAAACAACTAGAGCAGTGGTTTTCAACATTTTTACTCTCAGAGCCCCTTTTATCACATTTAACCTTCCATTCTCTTTCAAAAATTATCTGTCTTAAAATTTGCATTTGAAAAATTTTTATGAAAGCTATAATATAATAACCGAAATCTTAATATTTCTTTCTTATCAGTTTTCTGACAAGACTACTCGATACAACCTCTTATATAAAGATATTATTTGACTTTTGTTAATTTGAGTTTGAACTTTTAATTTGTTAAAACTCAATTTACAAAAAAATTTATTTACCAAAAATTTATATATTATAAATATATATTGTTTACTTCCCTCTCCAAACATTAAGAAAGCTTCCTTTCAAAAATTCTCAAAACTTACTCTGGACATTTTGAAATCACAAGCTAAATTCTCCCTATGATACTCTAACAATCTTCTCTTCACAAATACAAGAGAATCGCAAGAAAATCTCTTCCCTATTTAATTTTCTTTCAACTTCCTTTAACTCATGCAAAATTTCTTATAATACTTCTCAAACTAGTCTTATACATTTCAATCGCTCCCCAGTAATATTATTCATATAGCTCATAACACTATTATTCACACTTTACGAATAAAAACTTACAGATTCTTATCTATTTAGTTTATACTTATATTTTCCTGATTATTATGGTTTCTAAAATTAGACACTAAAAATTCGTTTTCAATAAAGATATAAAAAGCCAAAATTTAAATTTTGTTGTTTTTAATTATGGAATCCTTCAATGAAATAAAAAGACTCAAGAGAGAGATTTACAAATATAAAACACTAAAAAAATCCTTTCAAAAATTTCCTTCCATAAATTATATTTAAAATCATATAAAATATATTTAACATTTGAAAGAAATAAAAGAGTTGTGTTGATCTTGAATTGTTTTAATCAGTAGCGACTATTAGGGGGAGGGAATGCGATTGTATCAGGTATATATTTAGGAGGACCATTTCAAAAATACAAAATATAAGCGCTAAAACGATGAGCAGCGCTTTTAATTTTAAACAAAATTTTGTTTTAATGTATGAAGGAAACAGTGTTAGTGTTCTCTTGATTTTAATTAGAACAATAATTTTTGTTAGTTTTCCTGTAAATATGCACGATGATAATGAATTGCTCTTTACAACAATGACTGCAATGTGGTTAGTGTAATTTTGGACTCAACTAATAAAGTTATAGCTAAATTTGAGCACTTTATGCATTATTAAATATGGCATTTTGATAGTGATGCATGAAGTATAATATAGGCGAAAGAAATTTTTACGTATTTTAAAAGATAAGAAGAAGAAGAAGAAGAATTATTAATTTATAAGCTGTGTCTTCTTCTTCTTCTTCTTTTTCTTCTTCTCTTCACAAATACAAGAGAATCGCAAGAAAATCTCTTCCCTATTTAATATTCTTTCAACTTCCTTTAACTCATGCAAAATTTCTTATAATACTTCTCAAACTAGTCTTATACATTTCAATCGCTCCCCAGTAATATTATTCATATAGCTCATAACACTATTATCCACACTTTACGAATAAAAACTTACAGATTCTTATCTAAAATTAGACACTAAAAATTCGTTTTCAATAAAGATATAAAACGCCAAAATTTAAATTTTGTTGTTTTTAATTATGGAATCCTTCAATGAAATAAAAAGACTCAAGAGAGAGATTTACAAATATAAAACACTAAAAAAATCATTTCGAAAATTTCCTTCTATAAATTATAAATAAAAAAATATAAGATGGCCGTATAATATATTTCTATGCTAAGAGAAAACATTTTAAAGCTGTGTTTCCCGAACTTTTTTAGCTTGTTATCCAATTTAACATGCTTCAATAAGAATGTTACCACTTTCAAAAAATGTCACATTTTGAAACACTAGAGTTCTTTATATTTATTGTATTTGAACATGGTTACAGTTTAGTCTACCCACATTAAATACTAAGATCATTTTTATATTATGTTTTGAAACAAAATAATCATCAAAATCATTAAAGATTACTGAATCAAACAAATCATATTTATACTCAGAGAAAAAATTTTTTATTGCAAATGAAAAGTGTTCATAAAGAGAAAAAAACTGAGAAATTACATATCAGTAAAATCGCGTTATTACGAACTCGCTTATAAAGAACGCTTCAATATAATGCATCTTTTGTTTATCCCCTCTCCCGTACACAAAAATTACACACAATTTACATCTTTTATTACGAACTCCAAGAAACCTCGCTTTTAATTTTGCATATTTTACTCTGCACAATAGAAAATACCCTTATATGAAAAATTATTCTTAATTTTTTTTTCAAAAAAACTAATTACGCCTACTTAGGAAAAGATTAATATTAAAAGCCTATGTTTTTGCTGTTATAATAATAAAGCAGTTAAACTTGCTTACAAATCATAATTTACATTATTTACAGTCAATTCATCGTTATGCATTTTTTGTATATTCTTTGGTTTTAGAAAAAAAAAACTGCAATAAAATAATAGTCACTACATCATACCACATTGCACCAAAAAACAAAGAGATAATAAACTCTTGCTGCAAGGTGGTATGATGTAACTATAGATATTTTATTCTACTTACCTTTTCACTCTTTGTTTATCTTTCTTTTTTCAATTATTGCTAGACTTCATTATCTATATTGGTGTAAAAAGAGCCTTATTCTACAGCAAATTGTATGATGATGATGTAAAAAAAGTTCAATTTAAAGGTAGCTCATAATAGACCACAAGGAAGTCATAATTTTAAGCAATAATGTAAAAATACATAATAAGTTGCAAAGTCATGATACGTATTATGTTACATGAAACGTTGCAATAATAAGGTTTAAAATAATTTTCTAGGAGATTTATAAAAACTAACATTTTTACTTATTTTAACTGCTCAGCATCTTGTTTTGCTTTTTATCTCTATGTCGTCCAAACGTAAAAATTTCAACATAGAAACAAAATATCGTGCTATTACTCTTATTGAGAGAAATGAAAAATCAAAGTCAGCAATAGCACAAGAGTTTGGGATTAGTCTTAATACATTATCAACCTGGATAAATTTTTCGGACAAAATCAAAGAGTCTTTTGGGAAAAATGAAATAAAGCGAAAAATAGTGAGAAAATGTGTTTATCCGGATGTTGAAAAAGCTTTTTTCCTCTGGTTTCAAAATGCCAGATCTCATAATATTCCTGTGTCAGGACCTGTACTTGTAGCTAAAGCGCAAAGTTTGCTTTTGATTTAAAACACTTAGATTTTAATTGTAGTGAAGGTTGGCTTCACAGTTTTAAGAAAAGCCACGGCATTACTTTTCGAATAATTTGTCGTGAAGCAAAAGATGCTCCTGTAGAACAAATGAGTGAATGGTTTGAAAAAATTTTACATTCAATTTTAAACAAGTATGCTCCTGAAGACATTTATAATGTTTATGAAACAGGACTGTTTTTTAAATTACTACCATGTCCATCATTTATGCTTAAATGAGAAAGTTGCCAAGGAGGAAATTTATCAAAGGAAAGACTTACAATACTTGTTGGTGCTAACATGACAGGTGAGGATAAGTTTCCACTACTGGCAATTGGCAAGTCACTGAAACCTCGTTGTTTTAAAGGAATTAAAACATTACCATTAGAGTACAAGGCTAATAAAAAAGCTTGGATGGATGCCAAAATTTTTTTTCTTGGTTGGAAAAATTAAACAATTGATTTCGACATCAAAAAAGAAAGGTTCTTCTGGTATTAGACAATGTTGCTTCTCATCCAAATGTAAATCTAAGTAACATAATATTACAGTTTTTCCCGCAAATACATCATGTACACAACCTATGGATCAGGGTGTTATTAAAAATTTTAATTTTCATTATAGAGTTATGCTTGTTGAAAAACTTATTAATGCAACAGAAAAGAATTCAGTTTATTCAATTAACGTTCTCGAATCTTTGAACATGATTCGTCATGCTTGGTCTATGGTATCGAGTAAAACAATTCAAAACTGTTTTAACATAACTAGGTTTTCAAATTCTTCAGATAACTATACAAGAAATTTAAAAAGTAGCACTGAAAATCCGCCTTTTTTGTTAGAAAAAGGAGCAGATGTTGGACTGCTCACAACTTCTGATCTGCAAAATTACATTGAAGTGGATGATGACTTAATTACTACCGCTCCTCTGTCGAATGATGCAATTATAAAAGATGTTTCAGATCGGGTTGCGAAACTTCAGGAAACAGCGACATAGTTGAAGAGAATATTGATAGTCCACTAGCACCTACTGTATCTGATGCTCTAAATCATTGTAATAAATTAATCAAGTTTCTTCAAACTAAAAACAACGCACAAGAAATGCTTGAATGCATAAGAAAATTTGAAAACATTATAAAGCAATGCAAAAGTTCATCGCTTCTCAAACACGCATTAATGACTTTTTAAAAAACAAAAATAACTTTTTTGAATAAAAATTTTCTTATTACTTTATTGTTGTATATATGCTGTATTTTTTCAGTTTTAAATAAGGTATATTTGGTAAAAGTTTATATAATTTAATCGGTCTTTATTCGGAATGTCTAAAACATAAACATCTAAAACCAGACCACTCAAAAATCATTTAAATGCGCTTTTTTTTTAGGCATTTTCGTTTAAAGCTTTTTATTTTTGAAGGTTTTGACTTAATAGTATTTTACCAATATTAAATCAAAAAATCAATTACACATTTTTCAAATCCTCGGTTAAAGAGAAACTCGTTTTTTACGAACCAAAAAGGCATTCCCTTTCAACTTCTTTTATTTACAACATGTATAACATTTTTTTTCAATAAATATCATAGATACAGGAAAAATTCAATAGCCAAAAATGCCGTGATTAGATTTTTTCGAATAAAAAATATAATATGGAAAAAATGTCAAACTTTTCTGTTACTAATAGTTTTTAAAAAGTTCACGATTGAGGGAAAAAGAAAAGATCATAGTTTGTATGTACTTAAAATCTCTCCCTCTATATTTCTGTGAGGCGCATAATTAGATTATTTTATTCATATTTAAGAAAGTGTATTGGGTGTTTTTAACAGAGAAATTACCATTTATTAATATTCTAATATTCTCGTGTACTCAACTTCTTATAAAAAGAATGTTATTTCTTTTATAGAAATGCTTAACCCTGGTTCCAGAGCTTCTTCAAATGAACTAATATCATCTCATAAATCATTTGGTCTTAAAATTATGACACAAATTCTTAGTATATCTTCCAAAAAGGTCAATGGGTTGAAATATTATAGATAAGAAAACATCATGAAATGAAATATAAGGCTTTATATCAAAATCAATTTTATTTACAAAAAAATAGTGAGATATTGGATGTTATTTCTTTCCAATCATAACTTTCAATTCACCTAGACATTTATTCGATTTATCCGATAGCCAATTTTATAAAAAGAATTTATTAATTGCAAAATATATGAAAATTCAAAATTTTACATGATTTTAATAAAATCGGTAACATGTGAAAATCAAACTTGTGAAAAAAATATTCCATCAAAACCATACCACCGAGTTAATAGACTAGTTTGTTTGTGCCGTTAATGAAAGTTTGAATTGAAAAGCTGTAATATACGACTTTTAGAAATTTCAGGCAAGTTAATTAAGATGGATGTTAAGTGAGAAAAAAATGAGAACATAATAAAATTAAAAGGTTGGTAAGTGCAAAATAGAAAGGCACATGTTGGTTAGAGAATATCAAAGCACTTGCAGCCGCAAGGTGATATGCTCGTATTATGCTTGAGATGATTAATCACAGTTTTTGTGACTTTGTTTTTAAGAGTCAAGAGTCTTGGTGATCGAACCCCTGACCTTCAACTGTTAAACAGAAAGTTACACTCTAACAAACGAGGCTCAGGGAGCCTTGTGTATCGCTGACCTCCAACTGTTAAGCTGGTGTGTGTTACACCCTAACAACCATTGAGGCTCAAGGTGGATGTAAAAGTATGTATATTTGAGTTTTATAATTAACGATACTGTTATTTTATTGAGGATCGGTTTTAAAATTATTTGGGAAAAATTTTTATTTAAGCAAAATATTTTATATCCCTTTTACTTCGAAATTTTCAATGAACAATTTAAAATCATGTAACTTTTTTTTCGGTCCTGGCAAAATGAGCTGACAGAAAAGCTTACAAGAAAAACTTTAATAACTTTTAAAATAATCAATGAATTGACTTGAAATTTTAAATACTAATAAAACATTATAAAATATATAATTTTGTAAAGTTACATAAGAATCTAACCAATAGATTTGATATTATGATCACTCAAAATTCGGAAATTTTTTCGGTAGCCATTTTTATGGTAAAATAAGCTGACAGAATTTATAGCCATTTTATCGGTTTTTTAAAAATGGAGATTTTCGTAATTATCTTATTCCTTTGATTTTCAAATTTCATTTCATTTTTACTACTCGTAAGTTCTCTAAACAATCTTTACAAGTTTTTTACTTTCGTAGATGTAATTAAGAATTTTAAAGCCTATTTAACTTTTTAAATAAACTATGCTCTAATATTTTATTTTTATCTTATAGTTTTAATATTGATATCACATATGACATTTTTAACTTCCAATTTTTATATGAAACTTTTTTCTATCTTTTCGTTTTGTTATTATCTTCACACATGTGAAATATTAATATTTTTTAGAACAGATTTTTACCTTTTACAATTGAATTCTGTAATTTAATTATTTTCTTTTTATTATCTTCTCACATGTGAAATATTAATATTTTTTAGAACAGCTTTTTAACTTTTACAATTCTGTAAGATAATTATTTTCTTTTTGTCATTATCTTCACACATGTGAAACATTAAAATTTTTTTAGAACAGCTTTTTACCTTTTACAATTCCGTAAGATAATTATTTTCTTCACACATGTGAAATATTAATATTTTTTAGAACAGCTTTTTACCTTTTACAATTCTGTAAGATAATTATTTTCTTTTTGTTATTATCTTCACACATGTGAAATATTAATATTTTTTAGAACAGCTTTTTACCTTTTACAATTCCGTAAGATAATTATTTTCTTTGTGTTATTATCTTCACACATCTGAGATATTAATGTTTTTTTAGAACAGCTTTTTACCTTTTACAATTCTGTAAGATAATTATTTTCTTTTTGTTATTATCTTCACACATGTGAAATATTAATATTTTTTTAGAACAGCTTTTTACCTTTTACAATTCTGTAAGATAATTATTTCTATCTTTTCGTTTTATTATCTTCACATGTGAAATATTAATATTTTTTTAGAACAGCTTTTTACCTTTCTATTCTGTAAGATAATTATTTCTATCTTTTCGTTTTGTTATTATCTTATGTGAAGTATTAATATTTTAATAATTAGTTTGAATTCGATCTTTCATTCTCTTTTGCATCTCATCTTACATCAGCATGTATTGTCATTTCCAATGATCATTACATCCTATAATGCGATCATCATACTTTGAAATAGTTTATCCTAAAGATATCCTGAATTCCTATATTTTCTATTATCATGGAAGAATATTCAAAATGAATTAAATAAACATTTTCCTTATCTTGTAGTAGTTAACCCATGTATGCGCAATTTTTCTTTAATAAACGCAAACGATAGTTTTTTTCATTGTAATTAATATGAATTTCCAAAATCCTCTCCTCGTCCTGGGCATAAATTGGTAAAGGTAATGTAGTTTGATCTATATTATTTTGAAATGTGCTTAGGGTTAAAATCAATCTAACATTTTACCTTCTATGTGCTACATTAACTATTTATTTCTGGAAATTCAAATGATGAATTATTATTCTGAAAAAAATTTCCAGTGTATTGGCTATTTGCATCATTTTTTTTCCAAATTTAGATTTTTTAAAAAATGTGAAATATGATGATAAAATAAATTGGACAAACTTTATGATTTCACAATTTTAATTTAACCTATTTCTATAATTATTTTATACGCTCTTATAAAAATTTCGTTGCATATCTTATCTCCTTCAAACTGCATCGCCTTGACGTGGTGACTTAAAGGAGCTTATACCGGTATCGGTTACTAAATGATGCAGAAATGAAAATCTTTTTAATTCAAATTTTATAATTTTACAACTATTTTTAGACATGACACAATGGTTATCTTGTAGACCATAATTTCGAAGATTAAGAATTGCAATGATTATTACTTTGCATCAATAAATAACTTCGATGTTTTTGAATTTAACTCTTTAACCGGATCTTCCCTTTCTAACTTTCACAACCAGTTCATCCAAGCTGGGATTGACAATCTCAATTGCAGATTTGTCTCGAAGTTGTTGAATGACTGTGTGCACTTGGATTCCAGAAATTGGTCGAAAAAGTAAGAAGAATTGGTAACTTATGGAGACACGGAAATGATGGATGTGGCTCGATTTTTCAAACAAGATGTGATGTCCACTGTATTTGCCTTTCGAGATTTCAAATGTGGATATTTATCAACTGACTATGAAAACTTTTTACAAGTTATTAATATATTCCCTGTTTCCACGTCTGAATGCGAACGTGGGTTTAGTTCGATGAATGACATCTGTACATCAGAACGTAATCAGATGAGTGTACGCGCATTTGATGCTGTTCTTTTTCTGAATATCAATGGACCCCCTATTTCACGGGTAGATTTTACAAAATACGTTCAAAACCATCGATCTTCAATCAGCCAGGATCGAAAGACAGATGATGTGTGTGCAGTGGCGGATCGAGAAATTTCTTATAGGTGGGCCGAAATCTATAAAAAATTTTTGCAATTTTGCTAAAAGTCTTCAGAGAATACGACAGCTATGTTATGTCTTTTAGAATCACAAATTACTTATGTTTTCATATTTATAACATTATTTTGCCATGAATAAATTGCAAAATTTTATTTTTTATGCATGTAAGGGTATACATTATTAAGGGTAATTTTCGAAGCCATTTTTCATAAGGGGGGGGGGGGGTAGGCCCATGAGGCCCCCTTTGGATTCGCCAATGTGTGTGTGCCTTGTCTTCAGCACCTACTTTTTTCAACAAAGTGAATTTCGAAGAATTTTTCGCTACCATTTTTTTATGTTAAAATAAATTTTAAAATTGTTGTATTGTAAATTGTAATTCTTTCTATTATAGCCTAACTCTTGTAGTTTCAGTGTTTGTCATGACCCATATTCATAAGAATTCTCACTGACACTTTTTTGATATATAGAACGTATGGTATCCATCTCAAAATATAGACAGTGTAGTAGCATGTAGCTTTAGACATGCATAAAAGCACTGATCTTTTTTGTAGAAGTAGACCTCATGGGACGTTTCCTACAACGTTTATGTGTTTCTATGTAAGGGGTGACTCCACACAGCAGAGCATCCCCCCCCCCCCCCCCCTTAAGTGAAAATTTTCTACTTCGCACCCTGAACTAATGAATTCATATTTCTTTGAAGTTCCCATATAAACTTTAAATGAAATTTTCATTCTTTCAGTTTTTTTTCTAAGCCAAAACTTTTTTTCATTTTTCTTAAACATTTGGTAATTTAATATCTCTAAAACTTTTCACTCAGTTTAACTTCGATAAATAAGTCTATAATTTATTAACAACTTTTCCCGCTTGTTAAGGGACGTCATATATACATGATCCCTTCAAAATATAGTAAATACTTAAAGTTATCAAACATACAAAAAAATCGTTAGAATATTAAATAAATAGAAAAAAGTAAAGTTGTGTTTTTAAATTTTAGACATGAAAATAAACCTATTAGTTAAATAGTTCCTATTCTCTTCTGAATTAAATTTTATAAAATGATAGGTTTTCGCCAATAAAAATATTAATTTTAGTATGTTGTAGATTGATTTAAGAAAAACGAGTGTTCTAACAATATTTCATTTGGATGATTTTTTTAATTATATGAAAAAATTTTGTTCACTTATGAAATTTTCAAGCACTTGAAAAAAGCGTTTAAGACAGGGTATGAAAATAACTTTTTTTTTATATCATTAACCTTTGTTAAGTATAATTTATTACAAAGTCCTATAGATTTCGTTTTCTTGTATTTAATTTAAAAAGAAAATTGTATTTTTTGAAATTCTTTAGCAATGAAAATGAAAAATTTTAATCAATTTTAGTTACCTAAAGGGCCTTTACCTCAGGTGCAATAATTGTGAGTTATGTCAACTGCATAGAAGAAACAAAAAAATATATAAAGAAAGTGAAAAAATATTTTTAATGGGGGTCATTTTTGACCGCAATCTCACTTCAAATTAAAATAGAACTTTATCGAAACGATTGGAATTAAAAAAAAGGCAAATTATATAAAATTTTATATTTTTCTTTTAAAAAGTATATAAAGCGTTTTAGAGTCATTTTTAGCCGCATTGAAATTTGAAACTCAAAATTATAATAATTTCTTTTATTCAGTAAATCTAGACAAAAACACAAGACTTTTAGTTTTACATATAAAAAATAATCAGTAAAAGTCTGCGGATATTCAATAGTGGTGAGTCGTTTTAATTTATTTTCTGGAAAATATTATACATAAAAACAAAATAATACATTTAAATTAAAGTTATCTCTACTTGCCTTTAATCTTCAGGTTTTAGTGTACTTATTATATAAAACAAAGCTGTACAATTAAATAGAATAGTTTTCAAAAAAAATTGAGAAATATGTCAAAAAAATATTGTAAAATCATTTTAGCATAAACACAATTTTTTTATTTGGGAATAATCTAACATTTTCTAGATTTGTTAATTTAAGTTATTTTATAATAAAATTTAAATATATTTACTTGTTAAAAAATTTTAAAGTTTTTATTTATATTTTGTTTAATTTTATTTTTTTTCTTTGAAAAATAAAAAATTTTGCTTTAATTTTTTCGCATAGACATTTCAATCCTTATCGAGGTAACAAAAATGGTTCACAATTATAAAAATTTTGCATTGTTATCATCAGAATGAGGTCTTTGACATAACTTTATAGATTAAGATGATATTTTTCTGAATAAGAAACTCGAGATTTATATGTATGTCAAGTTTCATGTTCATATCTTTTTTTATTAGGTGGCAATTTAACTTTGTTTCTGTCAGCTCATTTTGCCACGACCCCTTTTTTTTAATTTTAAAAAATCATTGAATATCTGTTTCTTTACTAGACGATTATAATATTTCTAGTGTTTTATTATTTTTGTTCTTTAAATTTATAAAGATTATTTATAGATTATCATATTTTTCAACGAAGAAAATAATAAAAGATATAAAGATTCTCTAACTTATGATTGTTTATAAGTTATCTGTGTATATAAATGCGTTATTTTTAAATTTAGATATTTTATGAGTTCGATCTATTTATAAATTTTTGATGATTATCTCCCATACTTCGAATCAACGCGCCTCTGAAAAATATTTTTCAAAATATCTCCTCTAAACGACATTATTTTCAATAAACGTCCTCTACAGTCTAGACCAAATTCAAAGATTACACTCTTTAAAGTAAGCGCCGTTTAAATGAAATTATTTCAAGAAAATGGCTCTTACTTTTAAAAAAGATATTTCTTTTTAGAATAAAAAAATGTCTAAACTTTTAGGTGTTCCCAAAGTTGGGTGTATATCTTCCAAGTTTAAATGTTCTGTTTATTTTACTGAAATTACCACTCTGATGTTCATTACCTAAAATTTTTAATAACGCACTAAATATATTTCCTAACATTCCATCTTTGGGAATGATTGAAGTACTTCGAGAAAAGAATTTTAACCTTTTTTTTAGCTTATATAAATTTTAAAAGATAACTTTCATAATAATTATACAAAATATCTCTTTGCTTCAAATAGGAAAAAAGTTTAATACCTAATACTTGTTGTTTTTAACCTTTCACAGCGTCCCTAAAAATTTCAAACCGCTGCTTTATTTGCGCTACTGTACACTTGAGAGTAACTTAAAGTGACCAAACGTCCCGCTTTTGGCGGGACAGTCCCGATTTTTAAAAAATTGTCTCGCGTCCCTAGGCATTTTAAAAAAGTCCCGATTTTAGAAAAGAATGCACGGCAAGCCAGAAAACGGCAATATACGATTTTCCGTGGCCATGTGACTACTTCGCCAGGATATGAATTTCATATTATTTTTGTTAATTTTTAGTTTGGTAAAAAATAATTATCACTATTTAGAATTGTTATTTACTTGATTTATTTTTTGGTTTTAAATTTTTTGTTTTAGCAGTTTTAATATTTTTTACCATCAATAAAATCTAAATAAAAGATGATTGTTCGAAAAGTATCAAATAAATGGAAATTTCGAGTTTGTAAAAAAAATTGTGGAAAAATTAATTTTCAAAATTGTTTTACGTGTTTCATCGAAATTTATAAATTAGATTGATAAATTTTTTTTTTGCTTTTATTTTTTACTTGAAGTACAAAAAAATATATTCTTATTTCTATATATACACTGTGCGCGTTGAAATGCTTAATGAATTTTGTAAAACTGCGGGAGTCGAATATCAGAAAATACTTGAATACGGTAAAACGCGCTGGTTAGTTCTTTTGCCAGCTATGGAAAGAATTTTGAAAATATATGATCTCTTGAAATCCTACTTTCTATCACAGGATAAATGTCCTAGAATTATAGAAGAGTTTTTTGAAAAAGATTCTTCTAAAATTTGGCTAGAGTTTGTACAAGCAAGCAGCTTTTTTTTCAAAATGCTATAAAACTTATTGAAGGTGACAGAATTTCGGTAATCGAAGTGGCAAATGAAGTTAATAATTTAAAATTTCAGTGCCATGAGCGGTTAGAAAATAATTTCCCCCCGGTTATTTATTCGTAATAGAAGCCAGCTAGAAGAACAAGGTGCAATAAATCTTGCACATGTCATGAATCATGTTAAAAAGTTGTATAGTAATTAGTAACTGCATAGATTATTTAGAAGAGTGGACGCTACATTACAATGATATTGAACATTTTCATTGGGTTACATTGAAACAAGAACTTAAATGGAATGATGTGCTTCGATTATATTACTCAAAATTTCCCATATAGTAATATTCAAAGATCAAATTTTGGGCATTAGCGAAATCACGATAGAGAACAAATGGTTGGAAATATTTCATCATTTTGAAGCAAACCATATTCCATACAATAATCCACTGAAGATAGTGGAATATGCACTGTCCTTACCAGTAACTAATGCTGCAACTGCTTTTTTCTACAGTGAATAAAGTATGGACATCAGAAAAATCACAATTAAGTGTTGAGACTTTAAAAGCCATTTTATGTGTGAAATATAATCCAACGAGTTCCTGTAAAAAATTTAATGATTTTTAAAACAACGACAGCAATCTACTAAAAAGAATTCACTCAAATGAGAAATATGCCAAAGAATAAATAATCTATTCATGTCTTAGGTTTGAAAAAATATATTATTATACTATTTTTGCGTTCTATGAATTTATTTGTTGCTCCATATAGGCCAAATTTTTAATCAAAAACCCCATGTTGTCCTGCTTTACCGATGTTAAAATTTGGTCACCTTAGAGCAGGGTTTCCCAACCTTTTTGTTGCTGTGTACCACTTATGGACTTATTCTGTAGGTACGTACCACCTAAATTCAACGATTAGTTTTTCAACATAAAGGAACTATACTAAAAGGTTAACAGACACAATAGCATATAAATATAATACAAGTAAACGAATCCGCGATTAAAAATATACAAAACTTAATTTAATTTATTTGCACATGTGCATAACCATAAACAAGCAAAATATTTAACTTATCGACCAATAAGTACCCGTAAGTCAATGCGATGGCTGGAGTTGCTTTTCTTCTACTAGTTTTGCAAGCCATGGAGATATTATGCTCACACAACATCAACTATCACAATAACAATGATGTTACTTTCAGCGCCCTGAGAACAATTGAAATGATACATGACTAGAGGTGCACCGGATAGCTCAATTTACAATCCGGCTAGATACTGGATAAATATAGTAGATCTAAATATCTGGCCGGATATTGGCAACTGCTGAGTCATGTCTTCTTTCAACTGTAATTCCCAATGTAAGCACTCTTGAAAGATACTTTGATAAGGCCACTGATAAAGAAGGTATCAAGAAAACTAAACAGAGACTCTTAACTTCTCTTCGTAGTAGATTTTTCAATGATTCGGATTCAAGTCTCAACTTCATGACGAACCCGATATATGTTCTGCCAACAATACTTGACCCACGATTTAAAGCCCAATTTCTTAAAGACAAGACATTTGGGAAAACATTAGTTTCCAAAGAGCTACTTTCAAATCACAACGTTGTTAAAAAGGATATGGAGACGGAAATTCTTGATGAAGCTGCTCGCCCTGACTCTCCAAGCATAATGTACTTAAGGATGAAAGCAAAGATGATTTCATGGCTTGCTTCCAAGAAATTACTGAAACCAATGGAAATTCAAACACAATAAAAAATGTGTCAAAAATGATATTGAAGATGAGGCAGCCAGAGAGTTGGAAGCCTATCTCCGCACCCCACTTTTGGAAAGAAAAAATGTCCCTTGCAATATTGGAGGCAGGAAGAAAAATTTCCTTTGAACAGCCAAACACTTATGCAAGCCTGCTTCATCTGTTGGATCAGAGAGACTCTTTTCCGAATATGGAAACATTTTTGAATAAAAAAAACCAAACTTTTGGCTGGAAAAGGAAAAATGCTTTTATTCGTTCATCACAATTGCAAGGCATTTTTTGACATCTTATTTATTAGTTAATTCTTTGAAATAAACTCAAATTGTGAACTTTTTCTCATTAAAAACTTACTCTTATTAGTTTTATGCTTTTTTAAGAGTAAACATTAAATGATAATTTGTTTATAACTAGCCGGTTTATCCTGCCGGTTAAAAGAATTATCCGGAGTTCATGCCGAATATGAAATAATTATCGTTTTCCGGCGAAATATCCGGCCGGATAGATTATCCGGTGCACCCCTATACATGACTACAAAAATATCTGACAGGTGGGCAATGTTAAGAATGAAGTTTCGATCTTTAACGATCTTCTGAACTTCGTAATCTGTTTGGAAAAACTGAAGCATCTCCTTTCTCAGCACAAAAAGGAGCATAGTGGTATTCCCTCGAGACAGACACCTCACTTCCGTATGAAAAGCAATGACGTGTATTCTGATCCGATATCCTCACAAATGACCTTGAACAGACGACTATTTAGAGCAGATGTCATAATGTAGTTTACCATTTTGACCACCAGTTTCAAACTTGTCTTCATATCAGGAGGTAGAACTTTAGCAGAGAGAGCAAATCGGTGTATGAAACAGTGAACAGAAGTGACAGATGGAGATACTGCTTACACCCGAGCTTGGAATCCAGATTTTCTCCCAAGCATAACAGGAGCGCCGTCAGTTGTGCAACCTACTAGCTTGCTCCATTGGAGACCATTTTTTTTGAAAAAGTTTTCATAAGCTCTAACAAGTCTTCGCCTTTTGTTGTAGTTGCATTTCATTGGCCAAGAGTAATTCACTTCGAATTGCATCCTTTGTAGCATAACGCACATATACCAGAAGCTGTGCGCAGTATGACACGCCCGTTGATTCGTCCAGTTGTATTGCAAATCCATATTTTGAGCCCTGTACTTCCTTAATTAATGACTGGTTCATTAACAGTAGACATTTCTGTAATACACTTCTGTATCGTTTTATTTGACACTGCTTCATCAACGATGCCATGCTTCACCATTTGTCGTGGAAGGCTTTTATTTCTTCGCCACAAAAAGTGCAATTTCACAGAAGGCTCTCACAATACCAACCGACTGCTGATATTACTTCCCCGTTTTGTCTAGTCGTTTTTCTCAAGTCGCTTAAAATAATTAGGATCGCGGTCTGGAGATGGCGTTGTAAAAGGCTTCATTGATGCATTTACACACCACACACCGTGGCACAGATTCTTCCCTATTTTTCAATTCATGGAACCAAAATTAATATATTGATCGCTATACTGTCGTTTGGGCATCTTGATTTGACGTTATAATAATCTGAAATAAAACTAAAATTTGCTTTTTAATATATTGAATATATATAATAATTTACATAATAATCGATACAAATAAACAATCACCAAGATGGTAAGTTAATTAATCACATCACTGTACCTACTAAGTCAACAGAATGTGTGTGCATGCTACATTATACGCATATGCACATATTTAAATGTATTACAGTTGCGAAACTAAAGAAAATGAACTTTAGCCAAATTCGCACTACACTACATTTCTCTCTGTTGGAATTTCTGTGAAAACAAGTACTTTTTTTGAATTTTTGAAAAACATCTCGCGTACCACAGGTTGGGAACACCTGCCTTAGAGTAACTGTGACCTAGATAAATTAAGATTAATAAAAAAGTTTTTTTTAATTAAGAATACATGGAAAGGAAGACATAATGATATCATTCATCTTATGGGTATAGAAAGTAATGTTTTTTTTCAGAAGTAAGCAGAATTTTAACAAATAAATTTGGCAAGATTATTGAAATTTTGGATTGTTTATGTTATTATGACATTTTATTTATGAAATTTTCAACAAAAAATATACTGACCCAAAATTTATCTGAATACATTATAATTTAACAGCACGAATCTTTGATTTTATGAAAATCTTTTAGTGATATCAATATAATCCAACTTAGACTAGATATATTTAAAGATTAAAACTTGCTATTGCATTTTATATTTTATTGAAAAGTCTTCCACTTCCTTCTTAAGCAAATAAATATCAAGGAAAGGTTTAGAGCTTCGGTTACTCTTGCAAGCACATATTAGATGAAGAGAGGAGGAGGGCGGTGCTTGGATGCTTTTCGCCCTCTATAAGTTGTTTCTATCCTGTTCACTCTGTTACTTCCCAAATTACATGAGTTCTTTTAAAATTTGCATTAATATGGCAATAAAATATTTAAGTATTCCATATATACTTTTTTTCTACGATCTACTGCAAGTATCCTTTGCTTTATTGTGTGAAAATTTATACTTGTTCTTTTTCGCTTTGAGAAAAAGACTCTTACCTATGATAAATAAATGGCGAATGCCTTTATCCGTTTTCGTATCCTGTATTCAACAGTTTATCTTGCTGCACAAATAAATTTATATTACCACACTTCCAAAGAACTAATATGGCGTTATAAAGTTCCATTGATGATATTTCAAATTGACTGCGAAGATTCAATAATAATTAGGGCGATACTCAGCATTTATCCGGGCAGAACTTGAAGATCAATTTTATTCTTCGGCAATATCCTTGTTTATATAACAATCGATGATGTTGCAATAATTAGTATATTTTCTTTCTTTGGAAATCTGCAAAAATTTAATTGTAATATAATAAATAAAACTTCAATTATATTATATAATTGAATGAAAAATTCGAACCCAGAGGATTCAATTATATGCTCACTAATTTTCTAATTTTTTTAGATGGCGGAAATAATTAAGAATCTGTAGTTAGTAGTATTCTTCACTGAACCTTTTTATTGTAGTAGTATAAATAGGGTTTCGCGCTTCAAAGATGAGTAAATGACATTTAGTGAGGAAGAAAAAAGATAGAATTTTAGATGTACTTCTGCTGCAGTTTTATATTAAGAGGCTGCAAAAGTGGTATATCAAAGATAACTTGGAGAAAGGTTGTGAAGGATATAAAATGCTGAATTAGAATAAAATGAAAACTATTGTCTTCTGACGGAGATGGTAAAGAAGATGTATAATGGAAATGAACAGTTGATTCATTAAAAATGTCAGTAAGGACAAAGTTTTTACAATTAAGATTAAGGAGCTTTACTTTACAATTGTATTAATATCCAATTTCTCCATCCTGACATTTAACATTTATCCATGGTTCATTGACACATGTGAAGAATTTTGTATGTTGTAGGGGCGAGAGCGATGAAAACGATAATGAAGATGAGAATACCGACAAACTTGGAGATGATTAAATTAAAGTGTTTTGCTACTTGGGTGATGTTCTTGTGAATAATGGAGTAGTTGGGAATGCTGTAATTGCAAGAATCAGAGCTGGTTGGAGAAAGATATAGCGGGTGTACTATGTGAGAGAGTGTTGTCGTTGAAGTCAAAAAGAAGGTTGTATACGCCTTGTGTAAGAAGTGTGATGGGCTATGAAGCTTAATGTTTGGCTATGAAGAAAGTGGATATCAGACGAATGCAAACGGGATAGATGAGGATGATGCGTTGTAAAACTCTCTAGGATAAAGTACCAAACGAGGTCTTGAGAAGACTGATGGTGATGATATTGAAAGACATTTAAAATAATACCGGCTACGTTGGTTAGGGCATCTTCAAAGAATGAATGCACAAAACTTTACAAAAAGAATTAGAAATGAAAATCTTGATGGAAAAGTGAAGAGAGGTATACCAAAGAAGACGTTGGAAGATGTTGCTAAAGAAGATATGATATGGAAAATCCTAAGGTTGAAGAAACTAAGATGAGGGGAAGATGGAGAAATCGTTGCAAACTTCAGGTCGACCTTAGCTAGCCACCATAAAGACGAGGCCTTTTTTTAACGGCAAACAAAAGATGATGATGGCATACAACATTTAAATTATACAAGTGCCAAAAATTTTTATATGGGTCTTGGATTAAATATTTTTAAACTCGATAGATCTATATAATCAAAAGAGAAAAGTTAAATAGAAATTCTTGCACATGAATCTCTATTATCAATAAGTAGTTCGCTGAAGAGACTAGAACTAGAGTAGAACAGGGTTTCTCAAACTTTTCCTACTCATCGCCTCTTTATAAGACATTTTTAACCCTTTACCTCCTAAGTAACTTTTTTTTTTAAGTTTTTTTTATCAATTACTCTTTTTCGTTACATTCCCATATGGCAACGTTAGGCATACAGTGAATGAAAATTTAAAGCAAATTTTATTTATATGCATGATTCCGTACATTTTTTTTTCTTTGGCGCCCGGGTGTTTTCGTTTTGAGGTCGCTGTTACGAATTCTGGTTTTGTCTGTGGCGTTTAGAAGTCTGCCTCAAATAAGCCTAAACGCTAAAATCCCCTGAAATACTTCAATATAGAAGCAGTAAATAATAATATCAGAAATCTATTTGTTGTGTGTTTTAAAACAGTTTTAAGAATTTTCTTTTAATTCTTTTCCTTTTTATTCCAGAGTTGAAAGGTTCCAGAGAGAAAGGTCTCAAAAGTGTGTGCGTGTCTTTGTTCACGTGGACAGTAGTGGCACAACAAAAGGGATTTCCTTGTCAAGGGGCGTACAAAGCCTCGTGAAACGGGACCAAGATAGCGGGCCCCACAATGGGTGCAAAACCGTGTAGAAGTCCGGGTTGGACCAAGGAGCGAAGTTGAGTTGCGTCCAAGGGTGGAGAGGCCCAAGATCTTGTGCGCTACTCGTATCAATGTAGACGGGGTTTAACAAGCACAAGAAAGCAAATGGCCCGAGCCGGTTCGCGTCGTTGGCCCTGAGTCACCGTGCCGTTTCACCAGTCGCCTGAAACGATGAAACCGAAGAGTTCAGCGATCTTCAATATCAAGGGGAAGCGTAGTGACATGAAGAACCCTCAAAGCCTCAGCTTTTCAATCAATCTGAACTAATGACCAGTGCGGCCTTGTTTGTCGAGGGAGTCTGAAGTTCTGCATCACGCTCCAAGAGAAAAATTCTGATTCTAGCACAAAATAAATACTATAGGCAAGGAGGCGTGTTCGTTTCTTTTCTAAAGAAGTGCCGGTCTTTTGATGGTTTGCTTCTTACTGGGGGTTGTTGCCCAGATTGGGTTTCTTTATAGTAGCTCGAATCAAGTCTAAAAGTTGTACTTTTGCTATGGCAATAAGTTTGTCCTGACCATGGCCTCTACCAATAAAGGAGTATGTGGTATCAATTTGTTCTTGAAAAACAAATTACAACTCATAAATGGCTGATTGGTGGCGAAAGGTGATTTTCGGGCAGCAAGGGAGTTCCCGTTTCTTTGTTTGTGGGATAGCGGCAGAAACGGGAGAAGGGGGCCAGAACAAAAGCAAGGGCACACAACTCTCAATGAGCCTTTGGTACCCAGGGATAGAATTTTCCTCCATTGCACATAAAACTAGGGCTCTGAAGCAGTTTGTTAAGGGTTGAACAAAGATGGGGATTGTCAAGTACATATGCAGCATTTCCAGTTTTCCATCGAAAAAGCAAAGGTGGCTCTTCGATGCCAGATTCGAACTCATGAGGGTTCGCTCACTAATCATATGAACAGGGTTGAGTTAAATGTTGGTGTCCTTCACAGATGTAGTGCAAACTTTTTGGGAAATCACAAAGCTGATAATTACAAGCAATTGGTCCGTAAGATGTTACTGCATACGAAAAACTAGGGAAATGTGGATTAAAGTTCATTTCTTGTTTAGCACCTCGAAGATTTCCTGGTAATCTTGGTGATTACAGTGAGGAGCAAGGGAGAGTTATCAAGATAAAAAATGGAAGAGAGGTATCAAGGCAAATGGGATGAGCACATGATGGCAGCTACGCTGGAACTTTGAGAGCTGTGAAAGTTGCTCACAAGCGAAAATCGTATAAAGTCAATTTCACTTTTGTGAATAAAATATTGTTTTGTGTGTTCATTGTAACTAAGAATCTAGTGTATAATAAATGTTTGCATCAAAATTCAGTAAATTTTTAGCAAATTTTTTGTATATTCTCGAAATCTATGAAAAGTGTTCAGTTATTATAGGATAAATGAAATGATGTTATATCTAACTTAACTTGTTAGATTGAGATTTTACACTGTCTTTGTGGTTTTAGATTATCATAAAAATCAATATCTGACATTTTTGCACTATTTAGCCGTTTTTTGTACGTTTAGTTATGGTCGCGAATGGGTGATTTCAGACGAACGACCCCCTGTGATATCTCCAAAACTAGAGCCAACTTGAAAAAACAAATGTCAGATTCGGATTCAGCGCCCTTGAAAACCCCAGAAACCAGTCTCACTTTGCCTGCCAAAAATATTGTGTTGACCAGTGTTATTATTAAACATATACTATTCTTTATTGTGATATTGTAAAAACATTGAGAACCCTTGGAATAGTGCAATCTGACTTCACATTTTATACAATTATATCGCGTGTTCTTTTGACAGATCACGCATCTTCCTTGATCACAGGAGACTGAGTAATGGTTCTTTGTATCATATCGTATGGAATCAGGCAGATTGGAGTGTTTACCACCTCTGAATTGCCTTCTGCTAATTGAAGATTTCATTAGAACAATTGCTATTTCTCGTCTGAAATCCAGATGACTTGTGCATTTTCTGTCTTTTGGAAATAATTTGCAATAAAATCTCCATGCTGCCACCACTGAAATATTGATCAAGTTTGTCATCACAAGCCACCACCACTTTTTTGCTCTTACCATTGGCCTGTACGAGTTCAACAGTTGATTGAACAAATCAACTCCACCCATTCCTTTGTTATATTCATGGATAAGTTTCGTTTGCAGAATCATTTTTCTTCCAACACCTTTTGAAAAGCGAGTGGTTTGTTCAAATGGAGTGTGTGTTAAGGTGGTGCTCGCAATGAAAACTTTGCTGTTATCGAACCACTTACAGAGAAAAACGCTTTCATTGCAACAAAAATCAAAACTTCCTTTACCTTCCTTTTTCAGTAGCATGTCAGATTTCATAAAATCACTTCTACCTTCTGTTCTATTTCTTCTGATTGTACCTGTTATGGCAACTTTATTGAGGTAAAAAAATTATCGAAGTACAATTCATGGTTTTCAGCACTTGAATTTTCGAACAGAGTTTCCATCAAACTCATCACAACATTCACTCCTAAAGGTTTTTTGCTGCATTTTTCGGTACTTTTACCTGTATAAATTATAAGTGTATATGGGTAGCCATCATCACCACAAAATGCCCAAATCTTGTAGCCAAACCTTATTGGTTTTTCTTTCATATACATTTTGCAGCTGTGTTTCCCAGAGTAAGGAACCATACTTTCATCAATACTTAGCTTTTCATGAAAAACTCCAAATTTTATTAAATTTTTGTTCATGAGATTATACAAGAAAAAACTTTTGCCACTTTGTTTCCTTTTTCCAATTTTTCATTATCACATGGGTGAAAGTATTTTTTGATCTTCAAAAATTTGTCCCTGCTCATTGTTTGGGAAACAAAAGGAACTTTCAAATCAGAATTATTACTCCAGTAATCTCTTTCAGATGTCACAAAGTGGTAGCCAGAGAAAATCAAAATACCTACAAATTGTTTGATTTCTTTTAAGGTACAGGAAAAAGTAGGGTTGTTTTTATCTCTTTTTGCATAAAGTAGTGTTTGTTCAAGAAATAACTCGAAAAAAAATTCTGTGAAAAAGAAAGAATTTCTTATCAAGTCTGGATAACTTTCTTCCAATTTGACACAGGATTTTTTGGATAGAGTTTTTGAGAAATGGTTCGCCTTTTTCCATTTTGATTTATTTTTGGAAGTTTTACCAATATTTACTACATCATCATCAGAAGCTTCATCAAACTCCAGCTCCATTTTTCGTGCAGGTTCAAACAACTCTTTACATTCATCACTAAAAGCTTCTTCTTCACTTGGAATACTATTATCACCAAATCTTTGCACCAAGATTATTTTCTTGAATATAACCCAATGCTTCGTCAAGTGTAACAAGCTCAAAAACTTTTTTTGAGAACTCATAGTAATGCGAGCGTAAAAGAAACGAATGGAAGTAAAATTACACAAAATCAAAAAAATAGATTTGCTAAACTAGACAAAATCAATATTTGCTTTTATGACTGCACCCCAGATGCACATGAAAAATATGATTGATTAGCACATGCGTGTGTTACTATTTTATTTATTGGATATTTACATACACACAATGTATTCATGTTTCTATATGTTTTTCGTTTGTGATAAATTCTTTTTATATGATATAAATGTAGCTTGTAAGTGCACTCCTAGTTCCTAACGTTCCCAAATGGGAACATCAAATTCCAAAATACTTGTGTGATGAGCAGGAGTTATTTTTTTTTACAAATTCAAGTTAGAGAGTATGTTTACATTTTTGTTTGCATGGCTACTTTCGGAAAATGCATAAAACCAGTTTTTAATTCGAATAATCATGCAAAACACAATCTGGCCCAAATTTTTTATTTTTTCTAAAAATTATATGGTTAAAAAACGGAACATTTATAGAATTAAACGAACATCTTTCCTTACAAAAGTGTATATCTTTTTACATGAAATTTTGAAAAAAAAATTGCTGAGTTTAAAGAAACTTTTTTTCGCTTTTCAAAAATATGTTCCCATATGGTAACATTAGGCGCTAAAGTGTAAGAAACGCAACCTAGGCGACATTATTTCAAGAAAACGTGCTGGAATTAATTGTTATATCACCACTCTAACATTATCTATAAGCTTTTTTGCAATTTACAGCTCTAAATCCACTTCCTACCATACAATCTAAGCGAAAGATCAAAAATATTTTAGTGAATGTTGAATGGTGGGAAGATAATTTAGACTTTTCCGGATATCGAAAATTTATAGCCTCTTATATAAATTATATTTTCCAAAATGTAACTATCATATAAATTATACAAAAGATATTTTAGCTTCAATCAAAAAAAATGACTACCTAATATTTGTTATCCGTAACTTTTCACAGCGTCCCTTAAGAATTTCAAAACACCCCCTTGGGGACGCTACCGCCCATTATGAGAACCACTGGGCTAGAACATAGCATGGTAAGAACTTATGAGTGAAAGTGAAAAAAAATTCTGGTAGGCAATTTTTTTTATCAAACTGTTAAACAAATATTTTTTCAAAAACTTACTTTTTTACATAAAAATTTTAATGTCAGAATTTAATGGTAGGCAAATTTTTTAAATCACAAATCTCAGATGAAAAATGACTTATTGTAGGGATATATTTGAATCTAAAATAGAAGAATGGGTGATAATTCCTTTTTCTGGTAAAATGGGAAATTTTTTAGGAATAGTTTATTGAACCTAAAGGGAATGAAGAATTGAAATTACAGTTTCAAAAAAAAGGTGAAAGATTTTTGAATTTTTTTCTTCAAAGTGGACGATTTTTAAATGATTTAGAATCTCAATGGGCCATTAAAACAAAAAGGTTGGGAAACTCTGGTCTAGAATATTTATTATATGTTAGAGTTTTTTTTTCATCTTCTGAATATTTTTTTACTCAAAAATGAAACTTGGTTTCCATATCCTAATTATATTGTATATAATGAGAGAAATCAGTATACGTTAAGTAAAGTATTGTTTGTGACCTTCGCATCCATCCTTTCGGATATCGTATTCCCATTCGGAATGCAAAAGTCCAGGTCTACCTGGATTTTTCATCCCACTAAATGCCTAATGCGGCCCTCGTTACTGCATAACTATACCCTGATAGATATAATTTTACAAGAATGTGTCAAATATATAAATACAGCTGAGTGAACGATACAATCCTAATGCAAACGCTCGGAATTTGGGAAACAATCTTAATGTCTAGCGATAGCTTGATTACTAACAAGGTTAGAATCGGGTCGCCAGAGCACTACCTTTCAAGTTAACAACAGTCATAAATACGCACTATTCTATTTACTTTTGTGAACGTGAGAGAGGGGGAGGGTGTGTAACTTTAAATTTGTATTTTCATTATATATTACATATCAGAAGTAAATTTAATTAAGTATATCTTGAGCTTCTGAATATGAAATTTGATAAATTTTTCTTTTGGTGATATATAAGTAAAATTTTTAAAATATATCCTTATTTTTTATTTTGATTTACTAGTTAACTCTATTTAATGTTTCATTTTCGCTTAAACCTCATTTTTGATGCTTTCACTCATCATCCTTTCCTTGGCAAGCTGTCTGTTTCACGCCAAAATAGATTTCGTCTCACTTGATAGACTTTTGCCAGAATTGCAAGTTGGCGACTTAGTCGAGATTGACAGAGGCTTGTACAAGCATTGGGTCCTATATTCAGGAAATGGTAAAGCGATTCAAGTTTCTCAAGCTGACGGCAGTGACATTTCTTCTTCCTCTTGCAAAGAACCTAGCACCATTCCTTTCCTAAGCAACGCTTTCAAGCTCTTCACCGGCATTGATCCTGAGAGCCTTGTCGACAGCCTCTCGTCCAAAGTGGATGCGCTGGTCAACGAAGCGCGACTCAGTGACATTGTGAGGGCGAGCAAGGTTCGCAAAAACAACAAAGAAGAGGAAGCGAGAAGGAGAAATGACATTCAGCCTTCTCCTATGCACATTATTCTGCAAAGAGCCAGGGCTCACTTGAATGAAAAAGTCAACTACCACCTCATTGCTAAAAACTGTGAACATTACGTCACTTTTTGGCGCTTTGGCAAGGCCTGGTCTTACCAATCAAATGTCTCTGCTAAAAAATTGACAGTGGGCGCTTCCTCATTTGCTTCTGCTATCTACGAAAATAAGGATGTGATGTCGGCATTGAAAATGGGCGTGGATTCTGCCGCCTCTTCTCAAAGTGAATTACCCCTTGATCAATACGTTCCTTCCTTCGATGAGTTGTGATTTTTGCCTTCCTTCAATTCCCTTCTATAATTACTTTTAGCTAGTTTGTATTTATTCATTATTAAGAATAAATCGTATGTTATCAATCTACTATAACTATACTATCTATCAATACTTTTTTTCATACATCGCATCTCTCTTTAAGACGCTCCTTGACTTTTACATCTAACACCAATTAACAACTTCCAAATATTAACCAAACTGGAACACTATGCTTACATTATAGACTTTTTTGAATGTATCTTTTAAGAATAAAATTTATCATTTTGTAAAATGTAACTTTTGTCGTCACAAGTTTTACAACGTTTAATTTGATCAACTTTTTTTTCTTTATAAATTATAGCACAACTTCTTTAGAAAGAGAGTCCACCTCTTTTCTAACAAGGTTGAATGGGCGAAAATCAAAAATCAAGTTTCGTGGGCGCATCACAAATACCAACACTTGAACCTGTGAAATCGTATATGTAACATCTAAAGTAGTAATGAGACGATTAATCGGAATCGTGTTTTTTAAATAGCGAAAAATTATCATTATTAGATTCCGATACCTCAGTCTTGATTCTAAGTTAAGAGTGGTCTAACTCTAAGTTATGCTTTTTTCTTTTATAAATAAGTGAATATGACTTTTCCTAACTATGGGATAATACATTGAATTCCAATATTTTGTTCCTAAATTTCGCGGTCGACTTTTACACCAAATTGAGTTGTGTGTCGACATATGCGATAATTGTTTCATTTTTATAAAACTTATTAATTAACATACTTTTAGTAAATGTTTTTAAAATGCATGAGAAAAAAATATGTATAATATTATAAATAAAATGTAATTTTGCTCAAAATAAATTCTTTTGTGTAACACAAACTAAAAATAGTAAAAAAAAAAAGAGTAAAATAGTTAGAAACGTGTAAAGTGTTGTGATGTAGAATGAAATATTTTTATTAGCTCTGCTTGTCATATTGATTTGTATATAGTCTTAATGGATTCATATTTATTATCTTATCAAAGAATGAACAAAATGACCATTAACTCTAGCATAACAATCGAGAATCGTGTTATAACGCATATAAAATTAAAGAAATGCGATTTTGATATCGGAAATAAGGCAAAAGAGTTGTGCTCCGCATACTACTAAAATTGCCGATTCCCAATACGGATGTGAATTCTCGACTTACCCATAGATTTATATCCAAAATTTAATCGTTATTTCCTTTTGAAATAACCAATCGTCGGCGTTTATAAAAAAGATTTGTTCCCAATCAAACTTTATTTTTGTTATAATATTGTTTTAATGGCTCACCATCAGCAACTCTAAACAACTTCTATGAAATTATATATTTAACTTATGCCGTTCAACAAAGCAATCGATAATTGACATCATTATTTTAATGGCTAAAATGACATTGCAACTACTGATTGCAAGAATGCCATTTTTTGCTTGGATTTGTAATACTGTCAATAAAAATTGCATCTTGAATGCAATTGATACAGTGACTCAATTTTGACAACTAGACACGTCAGAATAAGCGGCTAAAAGAATAATCATATATTTCCAGGTTCTTTAGCATCAGGGGTGAGGAACAATTTTAAGCTTTGGGGCGCATTAAAGTCTACCTAGATCCTAGGCTTTAGTGGGTCGCAAAAAATTCGATTATTATATGAAAGTTTTATAAGCATATGAGTTAATTGCAAATACTTATGTCTCATTCACTGTATTTAGGCAAGAAATAGAATTTTTTAATTATATTATAAAATTCAAAAAGTAATATAATTTATTGGGCACAGGATTTAAAACGGTCAATTTTAGCCGACACTCGGCTTTATCAAACCACTATACTAATGAGTAGGGTAGAAGTTCAAAACTGAAAGGATTGGCAAAGAAGAAGACTTTTCTTCGGTAATCCTTCCAGTTTTCAACTTCTACCCTACTCATTAGTATAGTGGTTTGATAAAGTCGAATGTCGGCGAAAATTCAGCGTTTTAAATCCTGTGCCCAATAAATTATATTACTTTTTGAATTTTATTTTAATTTTCCTTTAGTTTATGGGTCAACTTCAGCATGAGATTTACATTTTTTAATTATTATCTGCAGTTATATTGAAACAACACTCCCTTTTATTACTTTCGAATAAAAGGACTTGACGTTGCTTTCATACTCATGTGACAAAACTTTGGTGTTTTTGAACTGAAGTTTGGAAAAGCTTACAAAAATAGTTTCGCATAAAATTTTTAATCTTTAGATGGAACGGGGGCCAAATAAAAAGAGTTCACTCGTCCCATGTGGCGTGTTGGTTGCCCGACCCCTTAGTTCTTCAATATAATTGATATTTGTATATATTCCCATGTTAATCAATCTTGGTTGGTGCTCATTCTTAGAACCTTTCTGGAGCAGACTTCTTCCACATAACGGAATAAGCTTTTAACGTGAAATGTAATTTTCTATTGGTGGGGGTCATAGTTTAAACTCAAGGCCCTTTAATCTACAAATCAGTCCATTGTTTCTCAAAAGGTTCGCCTGTAACTTTTGTCAATTGACTGACTGGGTGGTGCATTAAGCTTGTATTGAGTTGATGTACAAAGGTGATATAACTGACTTTACCTTATTGTCTCATCAGCCAGACCAGGCTTGCCAACGTGCATCCATGGCATGCAATTTTGGGGTGCCCCCCCCCCCCCCCCCTAAGTTTTACTTCTGTCGAGACAAGCCTGGATATGTTTATGAATAAAATTAAACCTTCTTTTCACACTGACGAAAGCAATGGTGTAACCTTTACGTTATTTCTTTACTCGAGTGATTCTTAGTCTTTTTTCCCTTATGGACACTTTTCGAACTAAAATTTTTTTGTGGATCCCTTACTTTTTTATTGCCACCAATAGTGGTTATATTTATCAAAAATATAGAAATAAGTAAGCCGTTCTTAATCAGTATTTTTTTTAATCTGTTTACTCAATTAGTTTTATATAATAATATACATTTTTAACTCTGCTTATCTTTTAAAAATTAGTTACATTTTATGAAATCAATTTTGTTTAGTCAAAAAGTGAAAATTGTTATTCGGAAAAATATATTGTTTATTGTGCTCTTTGAACTTGATGCTTTGAGGCTAAACTTGATATGTCATATGTTACAATGAAGTCGATGACAATCCTAAATCTCCTCTATCAATAAGGTTGATTTCGACTTTTTGAATGCAGATAAAGGATACCACTCAATGCTTTAAAATAAATGATATTTTAATCACTTTTAGTATCAAACCTGATTCAACAAGATATGAAGATGGGAAAGCAGCCCCATATAACTGAGCTTTTTGCAAAAATATATCATTTTTTTCCAATTTCACAACTTTTCCCCAACAAAATTAAATTTTTTATGAACATTTAAATTTATATTTTTTAATATGTACCCTTTGCAAAATTTAGTGATGTTCTATTTTATGTTTAAAATTGAATGCTTTATTTGCATTTCATGCTCTGGTTCATCGAGGTGAAAATAAGCATTGCCATTCCGCAGTCTCAGAAAGTTTTAGAAGCACAGCTCCAGCAGAGCATAAAAATCTGATGTAAAACTAAAGAATTGGTCTTGGTATAACAGAGCGTCTTATTGCTGTCCATAAAAATCTTTCAGCCATACAATTGCCTCTTGTCAATGAAAATGATGTTGAGTGAAATTATTTGCGAGAAGTGAAGCTCTATTTGCTAACTTTTTTATGTGTAATTTTAAAATTAGTATCCCTAGATCATGATGAGGGAGTCTAATAAATTAGCGATAGTTTTTTTTACTTTTGCATCAATGCATATTTAATGTCCTTCAACTTAAGTGGTTTAACTACTGCACACTATGGATGTGTAAAAAGATTATTTTTATCCTTTAGTTATTGTATTGCATACAAAATTCTAAGGATTCCTTTATTCTAAATTATTATTATACTTCTATTTTAGATACATCATTTTTGACAAAAATTTGGGCGTTAAATATTTGAAATGACAGATATACCTTTCAAATTCGATGATCTGGTATCCTTCAATCAGCTCTCTTTGTTAAATGTGTTTGATTTGAAAGAGGGCGAAGTGTGCAGTAGCTATGAGCCGATACAGAGCGTGGTTGTTTCAAACAAACACGGCTTCACCATCTTCTCTTGTCCCCAATATCTCAAATACGCTAGCACACAAAATATCATGGGAGCAAGTGGCTCTTGTTCAAACAAACAAGTGGAATCAGATGTGGACAACTGTCTCAGTTTTACTCTTCCGGAGTCCACACTCATTAGCAAAGTTGGGTTGAATGCAAGTGAGCTTTTACTAGCAGTTCTTTACTCTCAAGGTGATATGCAGGTTTTGCGGCTTTTTGACGTTCGCTCTTTTACAATGAATGGCGATGACATGGAAAAAGTTTTTGATAATGACTTTTTAGCTGAAAAGATTTTATCTCAGTCACATCCTCAAAAAATGGTTATCGATTTTATTTGGAGTCCTCTATCCCATGATCTGTTTGCCATCCTCTTCAATGATGGAAAGTGTCAATTATTAGAAGTGAAGTCTCATAAGCGTGCTATTCACATAAAAAAGAATCTGAATTCAAGCAATGATGACTTTGTCAAGTCTATTTTTTGGGATGTGAATGCTCTTTTCATAATTCAGCAATCTTTGGGAGAATCATACGCAATCCTTGCCCAGGATAAAGACGGAAACAGTTTGCGCAAGTATCCCTTCGATGAAGCCTCCAGTAAAACACTGAAAGACAGAGTGATTTTAAAGTCTTATTTTATCTCTTCACCTCGCTTTGCCATTTTATTTGTGGTGAGTGAAGGAGGTTCTGATGATGGCGTAGAAGTGATGCAAGTTGGTTTTAAAGAAGATGCAGAAGGATTCGCATCAAGCATCACCTACCTTTCTCCATTTTACAGTGTGGGTAGTGATCGGCGTCGCGAGATCTGGCTGCACTACATTCCAAGTCGTAGCCTTTTGATCGCAGCATTTTCTCAAGCACCTGATGCTTGCGTCATATGTATTGGAGAGGATGCCAATTCCACGCAACTAATAAGTCTCCTAGATTTGCCTGAGATTGGACAAATCACGGTGCCTATGTTTAATTACAATGAAAGTTTTGTGATAGGCATGGATGTTGATTACACCTATTGCATAACTGATAACAGTGATAACGATAAAAGCGCACACACAACCTTTTCTCCTACTCTTATCATTTCTACGTCTTCTGGAAGAGCTGTTATATTTTCCATTTCGTTCACAAATCACCAGAAAGAGGAGCGTGATCTTCAAAGATACATTCAAAATTTTCCTCCCTTTGATCAAGAAATTTTAGACAAAGAAGAAAATGGAGATTTTAAGGGCGAAGAAATTATTGACTCGGATAAAAGTACGACTAAAGAGGCAACGCAAACAAAACTGAGTTCCCACTTAAACTTGACTTCTAAAAGGGTGCCTTGCATAAAGGAGACTGCTTTTCACAATGTGTACAACATATTCAGAGATGAAGTACATAAGAGTATGGAGGTATTTAAGGAAAAGTTGAACTTGGCTACCTACTACGACCAAGTTTACTCGATCAATGCCATTTCCAAGAGATTGGAGCGTGTTCTCGGCAACACTGCCATGAGTGAGAAAAAGATTTTGCTAGCGAGTGAAAACTTCATTAAAGTTTTTGCGTTGTTGGATGAAACGCGCAATTTCTTAAGCATCAATGGATCTCAATTCAAAGACGAAAATGCTCTACTTACATCCAAACTTCAAAAGCTGGAAGGAGAGAGTGAGTCTTTGTTGAAGCGAATTAAAGAAGCTTTTCATCAAGTGAAGCAAAGACATGAACATTTGTTTATCGCGCAAAATGAAAATTGTAGCACCGAGTGCTACCCCACTATGAAAAAGACTTCTCCTATTGAAATGTTTACGAATTGTTTAAAGAATAATGAAATTCGCATGAAAAAAGTTGGTTTGAGTGTTTCCAAGTTAGAACAAAAGTTTGAAAGCCTGACACTTGATTCGCTGCCACCTTATTTAAATGGAGTGAACGAACAAGCGCCAATTGGGAAGGAAGAATTATCCCTTGATTCTACACCTCAGCCAAATTCCCTCATGTTTAAGAATGAACGCATGGAAAGGTTGAGAGATTACTTTCTTAATGACTTTGTCTTCATATACTCACACTGCGACTCAATAAATGATATATCTCTCCGTCAAATAGATAGCAATGAGGAAAAAGAGGATCAGAATGATGCGATAAATAAAATTGACAATTTCCTTGATAGAAATTATAATAAACTAGATTCATTTAGTGCAGATCTTTTTTCAAAGTTTACAAAAGCAGACGCGATGATTTCCAAGGATTCCATTGCTAATTCGATGAATGATCATCGCTATCAAGATTCTACTTCGCAGAATGTAAAGTTGTTCGACGTAAAAGACATAAAAACAAGAGAAGTCAAACTTTTTACGTTAAAATTAAAAGAAGAGGATATTAAATTCAGTCCACCAGCCACTAGTAAAATGAGCAATATTCCCCTATCTGGCAGTACTAGTACAGCACAAAGTAGTAAATCTGTAGAAAATGGTGATGTGAAAAAAGATGCCAATTTAGCAAGCATGTCTAACGTGGCTGTTAATAGTAGTGCTGGCGAAAGTTCTTTCACAACTGTTTCATCATTCAATAACGCCACTTTACTAAAAATATCTACCTCAAATGACTTTCAATTTGATTTTTCAGCTTCTTTGCAAAAAAGTTTACCGAATTTTGCGGTCGTAAGCAAGAAAGAAGACCTTTCTCCCGATTTGCGCACTTCTGTGGTGTTAACCACAATACCCGCATACACTTCTAGCACAACTCTTTGTGAGGAGAAAAAAAGTGATTCCCTCAAGTTCTCTTTTTCCACAATCCCAAATCAAGAAGATAAACAGACTACAGCTGCACCGGGGTCATTAGGATTTTCCTTCTTAACCTCATCCATTTCTCCAACACCGATAGTGGCTTCTGCCAATGACAATACCTTATCATCCGTATTCATAACAAATCCTCCTGCATCTAGTCAAGTGTTTAGTGCATTTAGTAGCCAACAAGGTAATATCTTTGCTAAGCCCTCTTCTCAATTTTCATTTTTAAACTCTGCATCATCCGTTCCAAGTGCATTCAGCAATCCTACTTCTACTTCATCAGCACCTTCCCAATTTTCACTACCATCTAGTAATAGTCCTTTCAGCTTTACTTCTCAGTTATTCAACACAGCATCAACAGCAAACCAACAAAGTGGACCGCCTTCACAGTTTTCTGCTTTTGCTATCAAGTCCCCATTAACATCCGATAAAATAGAAACTGTTAAAAATTTTAGCTTTTTTCCCCAATCTAATTCTCCTTTTGGGCAAGTAGTGACTTCATCAACACCTGCTTCTTCTCAATTCTCCTTTTTAAGTGCTAACAGTTTTCCATCAGCCAGTCAAATGGGAATAACTCCAGCATTTAACTCATCTCCATTCTCGAATGTTGCGCAAACTACCCCTATTAGTCCATTCGGTCAAGTGGTTAGCGTTAGTCCAGCTGCGCAAGGCTTTACTTTTGGTGCCACTGCAACTTTTGGCTCGCCAACATCCCAGCTCACGAATAACTCCTTTTCTTCCAATTTGGCGCCATTTTCCGATTCTTCTCCCACATTCGCCACCACCAAGACTTTTGGTAGTTGTTCAAACACTCAACAAATGAGTGGCTTTGCTGAATTAGCAGCTGCTCAAAATCCATTTTCGCCAGGCCTGAATTTTGCACATCAGACCAATGCTCCACAACAAGCATTCAAAAATCCCTTTCACGGCTCTTCATTTCAAACTTACAGGTCATGATCATACTAGGCATCATCTTTAAATGCCAACAATAAAGCTCTAATACACATTTTTATTATGATATCTTAGATTAAAGTTAGTGTAAAACCTCCACCCCTGCTTAATTTAAGTTATTTCTTTTGATAAGGATTAATAAAATATCGTTGCTATGGTTCGGCTTTTGGCCATGTCAAATATATACACTTCAAAATATTTATTTAATAAATCAACATTTGGTGATTAATTACTCAAAATATTTCACCTGTTAGTAAATTAGCTTTCACAGGTGACTTAACGCCAAACACCTTTTCTCATTTTAAAATGAACTTATCCATACAAAGCAGATTGAACATGCTCAATTTGATTCTGAAAATATTTTTGTCACTCTAGATTTAAATTGTTGTTACTGTTTAACTTTGGTTAATTTGTGGTAAGATATTTTTTTTCTCATTTATGAGCAATTTTCTTCACATTTAACAAATGGACCTTTCTCAATTTCACCATGACGGTATTTTTGTCAATATATACACAGATAATTAATAGTTTTATATGTGGTTAATTTGATATGACATTAAATTTTATATATTTAAGCCCAATCTAATAATTTTATCTATTTCATAAATAGGGATGGGACCAAATTTCTATTTAAAGCGACCGGATATCATGTTTGAAGCTCATAAAATTTAAATTTATTTTTCATGAAATTTTTCAATAATAATAATCTATAGATGGCTTGTATATTATAGTATATTTAATGTGTTCCTTAATTTAATTCTCATTCATTAATGGTGTCTACACAATTTACTTAAAGCTTATTAAACCGAAGTCCCTGTTTAAGAAGAATAATTATTATATACTTAAAGCTTGAGTCTTGGACAATTTATTAATGCTTTTGTTAATCAGCTTTCTAGTTTGATATCAAGAGCTGATTTACTATCTAAAAAAGATTTAAGTAATTTGTTAAATAGTGCCAAAGGCGTAACCTACCCTCTAATTTTTTTTCCTCAAATCCATCAACTGTGTCTGTCTTGATTAATTCTTCTTTAAATTTTACTTTTTTCCTGTTATCACCCTAAATTTGTTGAAATTCTTCCCAATCCCTTGATATTTTTTTGTAATCTAACAATTTTTTGTCTTTTGTAATCCTTCATCTAATTTCTTTTTTTTTAATTTTAACCTAAATTACAAAAATTAAATTAAAATTCCAAAATTTGATGCAATTCCTCAAAATCTTCCGTTTTTCACAATCTCTAAAAAATTTTCACTTGATAAATTTGTTAGAGTAAAAAAAATTTAAGGGATTGTAAAAGATTGAGAAAAAATAGCGGGATTGCGTAAAAAAGTCCAGACCCTATAAAATTGACTTCTTTTAAATAGTAATTATTTAAAAAATGTTGATTTTTATAATAAACAATTTGAGTATATTTATTATGAAGATTCGTCTCATAAAAACTTTCACCAATTAAACTTGGTTAGTCTTAATATATACAATCACTTTCAAACAGACACTTTGAACTCGAATTTTTTATACACTGCTTCAATAGAGTTATAGGTGAACCTTTAAGCATTGTTGCACTTCAAGAAACTTGGTTAAAGGATAGTTCTCCAAATATTTTCCTAGAGGGATATAATTTCATCCACTTTCCTTACAGAATAACTATATTTGATTTCTGATTCACAATTACTTATCATTTAAAATAAGTGATAATAATCAATATTTAGGACAGATTTTGAATCTTTAGCATTGAGACACTTTTTGCTTCTTCAAAAAATGTGGTCTTATATAACTCCTAAGTCCTATCGACCACCCTCTCAAAGCTATGATGTATGTTTGATTGCTGAGATATCAAAATTTCTGAGTTCCAATATATTAGCAATATTATTTTATAAAAAAATTTATTTTTATTTTATTGCAATTATTTTTCCAAAATTGTATTCGGAGATTTCAATATCAATCACATCCGAAAAGAACATATTTTTCGGGTGGCCCTTTAATCGCCTTAGAGTGAGTAGTTTGCATAACCATACAATTTTCTTGGCATCACTAAGTTTTTATTTTTCATCTCTGGCATTTCACCATCACTTGTTAATTAATCATTATTTGTCTTCTGTCATCATCTTTTATTACAGCTTTTTAAATGTTACTTTACTTCTAATACACTTGATTAAAATTCTTTAAGTAACGATAAGAAGGTGCCGGGTCAAAACGCCCGAAAATAATAATTCAGGCGTTTCTATTTTTGAAGTTTATTCTATTTGGACAATTTTCAAAACGATCGATTTGACACGAAATGATAGTGATCAATTGGACTTGAAAGATAAAAGTGATCATACTAAAATACATTATTTCTTTGGCTTGAAAAACAATTAAAGTACCAATTTAAACGGAAAATCAGTTTGAAACCAGAAAAGATGTGACTAATTTAAACAGGAAAACAAGAATATAAATAATTTCTGATTTGGGTTCAAAATCTCATGAGTAGTTCGATTCGATAAGATCGATAAATTAGGAATCTTGTATCTGTTTTTTATGCTGAAACAACAGTGTTAAATTTAACATTCTTAGAAAAATATATAAGATAATAATTGGAAAAAAACGTAGATAAAAGAAAAAATCTTAAATTTTTAAATATTTTTTGTAGTTGCGGATGTTTTGGTTTTCGGGCGTTTTGACTCGAATTTGGATAAGTAGTTTGCCAGAATCTCTCTTGAATAAAATTTGAGTGTACCAACTTGTTATAGTCCTTTTACTGAAGGAGACAGTACAATGCAAATAATAAATTTACTTTTGTAAATTTCCTTTTTCTGAAAATTGATTTTTGAACTAAACCAATCGTCCCTAAACTATTTCAGTTCATTTCCAAAAAATCTAAATCAAGTACGATCTATTTTAGTTTATATTAAGTTTTAGACAATTATATCTATAACTTTTTCTTTCTATGTATTTGTATATACAAATCTTTGAAAGAATTTATTGAGTAAAATGTTTCTCATTGATTAAAAAAGCGATAATTGATAACAGTCAAATGTTTTAAGGCTTAAAATGTCCATTTTATCGCCTACGTATGAAAAGACTCTCTACCAATTGCTACAACATATAATATTCTGTCTTCTCACAAAGATAAACATTAATTTTTTTTTATTAATTACTGCGCTCAATACTTCTGAAAAATTGCTAAATTACCTAGACTTTGGAAAGCAGTTAATTTAACAAGAAATAGTCGAATAAAGGTACAGTCAGTTTTCCTATATTGAATAAAATTTGCGATCAAATTCATTCTTCTTTTCAATCGTTCATTCCGTTATCGACTACAAAAATAAAATCGCCTGCGTTTATCAATGCTCTTACAAATCTTCTGCTTTACATTAGATATCGTCTGATTATTCTCGTCGTTAACGGGTCAATCAGGGGTCTTTGTTATCGGTAACGAAAGCAACTGGAATATTCTTTTTAACCGCGTGTGTTTTCCAAAAATATTATAAATTTTCACAAAATTAGCTTATTATTTAATTAGTTGCAAATCATTTGATCCAGTTTATTTTTAATGAATCTCAATCAAAGCTCTCAAAAAATAGCTACGATTCTGGCTAAACAATCATGATGATAACATACGGCTTTTTAACTAAAGTCTTGTCCTATCCTTCACCAAACATATTCCTTGCCCCTCTCAATCATTCGAATTTCAAATAAAGATATCTTGCTTCATAACAAGTTATCATATTTAGATATTAGAATGAAGCCGGTGTTCATGGAGAGGAGGGGGGCGGGGTGCTGTAAATTTTCTCTAAATTCTAATAGAATTTAAAAAATATTTACACTAATCTTAGCTTATCTCACTCCTTTTGAAAGAAATAACTAAAATATTGCAAAAATACGATATAGAGATTTTGACACCTGAACACTGATCATTTTTTTTAGCTTTAGCCACTCAAAAAAATTCTGGATACGGGTCTGAATCTATATTTTATTTGGAATTTGAGTTGTTAAGTGAAATTTGTGAGAATTTTATAATTGTATCAAGGTCAAAAAATAATGAATTTTAAAAAAGGGCTACAAATGAATAACTTACCTTGATTATTGCTAAAAATGAAATACACGTGACGCCTTCTTTTCAAAAAAAAACCAGAATTGCATCATAAATAAGGCGTACAAGGTTTAAAAGTGGGGAGGCATAATAAAATAGAAGCTTTTTAAAAAAAAGTTTCATTTTACAAACTATTATTATTCACGTTTACTAGTAGCAATTAGTTTTCAAAATGTCTTCCTACTTGTCTTAAGTAGTATTCTAGCGTTAGTTTTATACTTATAAGCTTTCACGCTAATAAAATTTTTGCCTTTACAAAAACAAAAGCGCCTGTGTCTATTAATCCTGTAAATAAAAAAGTTAAAACTCGTTAACGGGTTTAATAAAATCTTTTTTAACCCTCGAAAGACAAACTATGGCTTTTTACTCAAGTCAAATTTCCAACCTAATTTTTAATCTGGAAAAAAATATGAGACTCAGTCAAAAATTAACATTTGTTTTTTTATTATCAACCTATCATGTAAAAAATTTTCCTATGAGGCAATATAGATTTTTTTAGCTTAGTTTTTCTAATTTAAGTCATTCATAATGCCTAAGTACATAAAATAGGGAATTATTTTTTTCAAAATTTTGTAAAAAATGCAAATTTTACTCATTAACCCTATTAGTGCTGGGGGCGTAAAACGCCCCCCCCCCTTCACTAAAAAATTAATTGTAGAAAATGGGGTGTATCATATCCATTCAAATTTTGTGACTTTTCCTAAAATCGCTAGCTGCATCTTTTGAAACCATTTTCAAAGGTAGTTGAATGACCCCTCCATGTCCAAAACTGTCAATCAAAATCAAAAATTAAAATTTTTCAGCAAAATTTTGACATTATCTGTACTTAACCTTATAACTTAGGATCTATATTATATAATACCCTGAAAATTTAAATTATATACAGTTTGGAACGCATAACACTTTATATATTTAATTTTTTCAATAATCATGGCTACTTTTTAGAAAATGTCAATCAAAATTTTGATTGATCCAAAATATATCTAATAAAATATACCTTCAAATTTTACATAAAATATATGTTTTTATACTAAATCGGTCATGCTGTTTTCATTTCTGAACTCATTTTTTACATTTAGGATTTTAAAATACCTATAAGTATTAATCAAATTTGCGATTTACATCTGAAAATTGTCTCCAAAAACATTCCTTCACATTTTACATAAAATATATGCGTTATACTAAATCGGCCATGCTGGTTTCATTTCTGGACTAATTTTTTACATTTAGGATCTGGAAATACCTATAAGTGTTAATCAAATTTGCGGTTTACTTCTAAAAATTATCTCCAAAAACATTCATTCAAATTTTACAATGAAATATATGTGTTATACTAAATCGGCCATGCTGGTTTCATTTCTGGACTCATTTTTTACGTTTAGGATGTGAAAATACCTATGTGTCAATCAAATTTGCGGTTTACTTCTAAAAATTGTCTCCAAAAACATTCATTCAAATTTTACAATGAAATATATGTTTTATACCAAATCAATCATGCTGTTTTCATTTCTGAACTCATTTTTCACATTTAGAGGTTTTAAAATACCAGTCAAAATTTGCGGTTTACTTCTAAAAGCTATCTCCAAAAATATTCTCTCAATTTTACATGAAATATTTGTTTTTATACCAAATCGATCATGCTGTTTTCATTTTTGAACTCATTTTTTACATTTAGGATTTGAAAATACCTATAAGTATTAATCAAATTTGCGGTTTACTTCTAAAAATATTCTCTTGAAATATATGTTTTAATACAAATCAATCATGCTGTTTTCATTTCTGAACTCATTTTTTACATTTAGGATGTGAAAATATCTATAAGTGTTAATCAAATTTGCGGTTTACTTTTAAAAATTGTCTCCAAAAACATTCATTCACATTTTACAATTAAATATATGTTTTTATACCAAATCAACCATGCTAGTTTCATTTATGGACTCAATTTTTGCAGTTTGAATTTGAAAATACATATAAGTATCAATTAAATTTGCGTTTAGTTCTAAAATTTGTTTTTATAGCAAATAGATCATGATGATTTCATTTCTGAACACAGTTTTCGCATTTAGAGGTTTTACTGCTAGTGTCAATCAAATTTGCGGTTTATGTCTGAAAACGATATCTCAAAATATTCTCTTTAATTTTACATGATATATATGTTTTTATACCAATTCAACCATGATAATTTTTATTTCTGAAATCATTTTTTGCATTTAGAGGTTTTAAATGTCTGAAAGTGTTAATCACATTTTCGATTTACGTCTAATGTCTACAGAAATATTTTTGAAATTTAAATAAAATATCTGTTTATATGCCAAATGGAGGATGCTGGTTTCATTTTTGGACTCAGGTTTGGCATTTATGGTTTTAAAATATCTGAAAGCTTGAATCAGATTTGCGGTTTACTTCTAGATACTGTCTTCAAAAATATTTTGACTGTGAAAAAGACGTTCCTCTTTTACAAATGAAAAATATTTAAATCTATAGCTTATCATCTAGGATTACAGTTAACATTTAGCTAAGATGGGTAGGAAATCCGAAAATTTAGAATAGGTCAGATTAATCAAAAATGGCACCGATGCCAATATGTGAGAATTTAGTCACTATCAAGATATTTTTAATTTAAATTGAATTTGTCCATCTTTTTCCTTTTGCGTCAAAGAGATAATTTTTTAGATGAAGAACGTTGACAACGTTTTGTAATTGAACAATCAACATCACGAATAATTCATCAGAAAAAACCTTTGAAATGAGATTAGTTGACAAATATTCAGGCCTGAGAGGAAAAAAGTTATTTTATCATTTTAAAAAAATTTTCGAACACACATTGAAGAATATAAATTTCTAATGAAAAATGCTACCAAGAAAGGATCATCATAGAATGAATAGCAAAATTACATACTGTAAATTATAATATGACGTAGAGACTACGGGCGGATAATGAATTTCTAGCCAAAAAGATGGAGGTCCTATCGAGTTACATAAGTTACTGTAGAATGAAATATTTTGAGTGAATTAAACACCTATAGTTGGTTTATTAGATAAATTAAGAAAATAATTACCAGAAAAATACTGCAAGTAGAAGTTATTTTTATGTTTATATATTTGACATTGATTTACAGGTTTAATCGATTTTTTGACAGGTTTTATTGATTTTATAAAAAATGAACATTACCATTAAATTCTGCATACTTGAAATGTATAAAAATTTTAAAAGAATTAAAAATTTAATTTTGACATGGGCTGTCATATTTAAATTATTTTGTAAGGTTTGACTAATATTTATAAAAAAAAAGGAATATAACCAGTAAACACAGCCTACTTGAAAATGGGTATATGTGTGTAAAATGCCATACACGGTAAACTTCATAACCTCCCTATACTTTCTATTAAACGTAATTCTCTCATTTAAAAAACCGTGCTTGATATTTCTTTTTGGGATAAATCAATTTTTTGACAGTTTTGATTAATTTTTATAAAAAAAAATGAATATCACCACTGAATTACGCATGCTTAAAAATGGGTATACATGTGTAAAAAACATTATATAATTATTTAGATAAAAAGTTTCTTTTTTGAGATGAGCTGTCATATGTAAATCACTTTTTTGACAGGTTTAAATGATTTCCATAAAAAATGAATATCACCACTGAATTCAGCATATTTGAAAATGGGTATACATGTGTAAAAAACTTTATATACTTATTTAGATAAAAAGTTCCTTTTTGAGATGAGCTGTCACATTTGAATGAATTTTTTGACAGGTTTGATTGATTTTCATAAAAAATGAATATCACCAATGAATTCAGCATATTTGAAAATGGGTATACATGTGTAAAAAACTTTATATACTTATTTAGATAAAAAGTTCGTTTTTGAGAAGAGCTGTCACATTTAGATCAATTTTTTGACAGGTTTGATTGATTTTCATAAAAAATGAATATCACCACTGAATTCAGCATATTTGAAAATGGGTATACATGTGTAAAAAACTTTATATACTTATTTAGATAAAAAGTTCGTTTTTGAGAAGAGCTGTCACATTTAGATCAATTTTTTGACAGGTTTGATTAATTTTCATAAAAAATGAATATCACCACTGAATTCAGCATATTTGAAAATGGGTATACATGTGTAAAAAACTTTATATACTTATTTAGATAAAAAGTTCCTTTTTGAAATGAGCTGCCACATTTAGATCAATTTTTTGACAGGTTTGATTGATTTTAATAAAAAATGAATATGACCACTGAATTCAGCATATTTGAAAATGGGTATACATGTGTAAAAAACTTTATATACTTATTTAGATAAAAAGTTCCTTTTTGAGAAGAGCTGTCACATTTACATCAATTTTTTGACAGGTTTGATTAATTTTCATAAAAAATGAATATCACCACTGAATTCAGCATATTTGAAAATGGGTATACATGTGTAAAAAACTTTATATACTTATTTAGATAAAAAGTTCCTTTTTGAAATGAGCTCAGCATATTTGAAAATGGGTATACATGTGTAAAAAACTTTATATACTTATTTAGATAAAAAGTTCCTTTTTGAGAAGAGCTGTCACATTTACATCAATTTTTTGACAGGTTTGATTAATTTTCATAAAAAATGAATATCACCACTGAATTCAGCATATTTGAAAATGGGTATACATGAATTATTTAAATAAAAAGTTCCTTTTTGAGATGAGCTGTCAAATATAAATCAATTTTTTGACAGGTTTGATTGATTTTGATAAAAAATGGACATCACCACTGAATTCAGCATAGTTGAAATATATATGTAACATTAAAAATATTTATAAAAATTTATTAATATCTGAGAAAAATAGGGGGGGGGGGGGGCACTTTACGCCCCCCCCCCCAGCACTTGAGCGGACAAATTTTGCCCAGCACTAATAGGGTTAAGATTTGGAAAAAAAGCTAAGAATTTAAAAGTTTGAAAAGTTTAAGATCATTTTTAACATTAAATTTAGAAATTTTAGGTATAAAACATAAATTACATGTAAAATTGGCTACTTTCTAAAAATTTCTAAATATAGTTTGTTGCTTTTATAAAATTTTGAGGTTTCTAATCAGAAAATACTATTTCAAACTTTGAATAGTGCTATACTGAAAACTCTCGTCTTGCGAGGGTCAGTCAAACCGCGTTTTTCCATCAACATCTGTTCCTGAAAAAAATGATGGATCTTGGAGAAACAAAATTTAGCACAATAAACTTTTTATTCTGTAATATTTTACTATTATATTACCCGATAAATTAATAAATGGTTTAAAGTATGAATTATTGTTTAGACAAAAATAAGAGAAAACAAAACAGTTTATTATTTTAAGTTATTGTGGCTTTTTTCTAAATAAAAAAGAGAAAAAGAATTAAAATTTTTTTATTAAGTTTTGCATTTTTATGTGATATATTGTCTTTATGTATTTCATTTTGTAAAGAATAGGATAAAAAATATGTAAATTTTTGAAATATCTCTTCAGATATTCTATGTTAATAAATATTCAAAGCTAACTTCTTCAGGACATAGAAATCATCACAACAATTTAAAGAACACATTATAAAAAGTAAGAAAAAACTTTACATAATAAGAGAAATGGGTTAAAGTGTGTTTGAAAGGCCAAAAATTAATATTGTAAATTTTCTGGAAAAAATCTATTTAAACCTTTCAGGGACAAGAGTTGCAACGCGGTTCTAAAATATCGATCCCAGTAACAAATATCGAAACCTGGAATCGAAAAAATTTCCCAGTTTTTACTAAATTAAAATAAAATATAGTAAATTATATTTAATAAATCAATATTCTTTGTAAAATTTAAAATGAAGAACTTTTTATGAAACTCAAAAAAAAATTTAGTATAAAATTTGTTAAGGTAATTAATTCAAAATTTTAATGCCAATTTTTGAAAAATCAATCATACATTTTGTTATTTTTTATATATATTTGATTTTTATAGATGTTCCTTTGAAATTTAGGGCTTTTAAAAATTAAAGGTGGTTTCACAAGTTTCTATATTATTGAAACTGTTTCTTTGTTTATGGAAACCTTCAATTTAGATTTAAAACGAGATATGGTTGTTAGTAGAACTGATGGAGCGTCAGTAATGTTAAAATTTGGACAACTTATTTAAGTATAGTAAAAGTTATGTATGAGAATCTTCTTAATTCTGATCATTATGTTGGAAAAAAATAGTAGAATGATCGAAGAATATCAACAATTGAAAAGGAAAAATGATGATAGATAAAAAGGAAAACAAATAATGATGATGAGGCTGATTCTGAGAATGATAATAATGATGCCGATGATAATTGTGAAAATTTTGTTACAAAGATTCAAAAAAATTACTACACTTTAATTGAAAAAGTCAGAATTATATGCTAAATTTTTACAAAATCACCAGTTATGAATGATCATTTTTAAAAATTTGATAGTGAAAAAAAATAATGGGAAAACATTGAAACATTGATATATCATAAACTTATTACCTCAACTTTACTTTTTAAGTGTGAAAAAATAAGAGACAAGGGCCCAAAAATGAAACACTGAGCCCAATCAGCAGCGTACAGAGAGGAGAGCAGTCTGCTTCAGACAACACAATATATGTGTATCAATATATATTGAAGAAAATGCAATATAAACCTTGTAGCCTTTAATAAAGTAATAATGGTTGCTAGAGTTTGTCTTCTCATTTTACACACTTATATAATTCAGTATTCGACGTTTTGAAGTGTCCATAAGAACTTTTAAGGGGTGGTGACATTAACATCGGTCCAAATGCGGCACTTGGACTAGACTTCCCATTGAGCGTAATTCTTAAGATGGAGCAAAATCTTTGAGAGGACATTTATTAAAGAAAATATAATTTAAATAAGTTATTATTCCTATCACTATATATATATATACTTTAATTTAAAATGAAGTGCATCGTAAATAAAACTGAAGTTGTCTCATGATCAATCTAAATAAGCGCATCACCATATGAAGCTAGGAGGGGAAAGACATTCACGTTTTGAGCCAAGGATACTTTACCAGCTGTTCGGGACGCCTTTCCCCGTAGTCGTATAGAATTTCGTCATCTACTTTTATCGAAGTTATTGCTTCCAGGTACAGTCTCGGCTTGCCTTCCACCATTGTAACACGTGTTTTGCAGTTTGGACACTTCTGACTGTGATTAACCAGTCTGCCAAGTCTACCAGTCTCCTTTGTAGCGTCAATGCTGCCAAATGTTAAAGAAAATAAAGGAATCAATTATTATGATCTGTAAAAAAGTGTTAGAGCAATTCATGTGTTACTGTGCAAGTAGCAGGATCTGAAAATTCACCACGAGAGTCAAAGATTATGATTATATTTTAAAAATTATAAATAAATTTAAAATATCCTCATAGAATAGATGATGAGAAATATAATTTGTGAACTAGGATGTTTGGTGGTGGTATATGTAATGGCAGTTATTCAATTCTCATGAAACATTCATGGAATGTGTTATCCTTACTTTTGGAAAATGCGTTTAGAATTGAGAAAGCAAATCTTTAGAATAAAATAAAATTTACTCAAAATAAATTCTTTTGGCGTGTAACCAAATAAAACTATAATTGGAAAAGAATGAAAATGTTCTATCACTTCAAATATGAATACTTGTAATGTTTGTTTTTTTAATTTTATTCGCTTTGAAAAAAAGTTAAAAGCAGTTTTTTGGAGAAAACCCCATCTATGAATAATCATTGAAAATTTCTTGTATGTGATAAATACAGCGGTATATATAGAATGTATATACGTATTTTTTCATTTTGAAACAAAAGCATGCATGCTTTTGCTTGTGTGCTATGAATTATTATGAAGGATCATCCTATGCATTAAATTTTTTTTAGTGTGTATATATAGAAAATCACGCAGATAAGGAGTTTTCTCAGAAAAGAGTGCTAGAAAGATGCTTACCTAAATCTTTTGCCACTAAAAGTGAAGAAGTAGATATAACAGCCAATCGTCTCATCCATTTCATACTTTTTTTCCAGGGAAAGCGCTTGATTGACAGATATCAAATCTCCCGCATACTCCACTATGAAATCGCCTTGATCAAAGTTCTTCGTTGCCACCACTCCTCGGCCTTTGCAATCTATCAGTGTTTCCTAATTTCGCAACAGCAACAAAAATACATTCGATAAAATGCCGCAAATTCGAAATATTTTCATTTCATCTTCTGAAGGTCCACAATTAGTTGTAAAATTTTTTAAATCGATCATTCCCTACCTTTTATAATAATGGATATCAGGACAGGAATGACTTGACCTTCATTATAGAACATTCATTAATTAGGACTAATAATAAATACGTGTGCTAACTTAAATGAATTTTTGTTCAGGTAAAATTTAGAGATTTTTCAAGTTGTTTTACTAGATTCTACAAGATGAAATACATATGTAATTGTGTTACTTCTGCTAAATAACGAACAACAATCAGAAATAATTTAAATTTAAAGTGATGCGTGAAGAAGAAATGGAAGAGAAAAAGTCAACCAAAATACAAGCATATATCAAGTTTTGGAAGAAAAAAAATCACGGCATATAAAAAGCGAAAACAGCAAGATTATAAATAAAAAAATATCGTATTCACCCACGCATAAATCGCCCTTTTTTTCACTGAAATTCATGGCAAATTAGAGGTGCGGCTCATGCGTGGGTATACGTTGAATCGTTACAATCGATGATAAAGACGTGTGATTGATTATGTTTCAAAAATTTTATTTATGTTGCTATAAAATTTCAATCAATTATATATTTTACATATTTGCATTGTTTAATAATAACTTTCAAAGCCATCTTCATTTGTATCATTACCAAACATATTGTCCCATTCCTCTTGGGTCAAATCCACAGCCCCGGTAGAGTCAAAATACAACTCATCAGAGTCCAGTACAGATTCCTCCTGGTCCATCTCATGCTCATCCCACGAGTAATCATCCTGGGTTCCATCTAAAAAGTTGCTGATACCACACTTTAAAAACGCAGATTGGATCATGGATCTCATTCCAACAATCTAAGATCCACTGGCAAATGGTAGGTAGATCCACCTTTTTTCTTGTTGAATAAGTTAATTGAAATGTTGAGTGAGTCAACATGGTTTGTAATAAGATGAAATTTTTTTTTGTAAAATTGTTGCCAAATCAGAGGTGCGGCTCATGCAAAGGGGGGGGGTGAATACGGTACTGTAAAATGTTAAACTAGAACATCTTTTTTCACTACATGTCAGAGATACCTGTTTTTAATAATTAATTAAATAATAATGTGTTATAATACAATGATTCCTGAGAATTTCAAATTTGATTTCAAATATTTTTGTTTGTTATTTAATGAAAAAAGAGAAACTCAGTATATTTTTTATGCAACAAACATATTCAGTTTAAACGTCTAGATTTGGTGCTTTCTTATATATATATATACAATTTTAAAATATATTTCATCCTTTTGAAATTCTATTATCTTCTTTAAATCAAAGGATGGGAAAAATATAATTGCAAATTTGGTTGGCTGATGAACAATAGAGGACTGATCATTATGTACAAGAGTGGAAAGGGTGTTCTAAATTTTACCTGATTAAAATGAATAATAAAAAGAAGAAAACCTTGAGTCCATCTTCACAATCGCTAGAAATAAGCTTCTTTATCAGCGCTCTTTTTTCTTCCTATTAATGAAAGTAAGAATAAATCAATACATGAATGAATGAAGCTAATTCTTTTTTAAACGAAAAACCTCAATATTGGAAGCGCATTTTCTACTACTACGCTGTCTGATTGGATAATAATCTGTCAATAATGTGTTACCACTTTCCCTTCCTTTACTTTTGTTCTTTGCATTCGATGATTTTGTGCTTTTTAACTTTTTACTATCTTCATTGCGCTTTTGGTGGCCGGGAAGAAGAGCTCCTTTTTCGGGCTGTGTTTTAGCGCCGTTTTTTAGAATGGACTTGGGATCTTTACTCTTCGCTAGAAATATAAATTCAACGAATTAGTCAGATTCAGAATAATGAAATTTCTTTATGCATTGTAGAAAGAAATAAATAAATTTATTTCGCGTGAAAGACATATAAGGGGCACTTTTATTAGTGGTAATATTTAGATTTCACAGACTTTGAGCAAGATATCAAAATTAAGGATGATTTATAAATGAATCAGATTAATGAAATTTCCAATAACGTTATAGAGGTAAAAAATTATATAACACAAAACACAAATATAAGTTTTCATAACAGCACGAATTGGATAACCGATGTTGTTTTGAAAAATGCATATTGAAATTAATTATTTTCGAAGAAAATAATTTATTTAAAAAAGATAAAATTTAACCAAAAAAGATTGAGAACCACTTTTGTAGAAAATACTTTAGTTTTTCTTTTTGATTGACACTTCATAGACGAATACAAAGAAAATGTTCTCTTTTCTCTCTTTTTAACCCCAATACTATCACCAATCCTATTAGAGGCAAATTGCGGAAATCAACTTAACGATATCATAAAAGAGATATTGTAGTGAATACGCCTGTGGAGTCACAAAGTCAATGTCGAAAGCACTTAAGAACTGGTTGGAGTCGGACTCGACAAAACTATGCCAAATCCAACTCTGACAGAATCAACAAAAAATTTTATAACACAAAAAATGTACCTTTTTACTTTTCGGAAACATTTTTAAAACAATTTCTTTTATGAGATCAATTAAATCGTTACATTTTTTAAACTTTGAAGGAATTATATATAAAAAAAATAACAATAAAATAGTTACAAGGTGTAGTTCGACGCAAAATAAAGTTTGCATCGTTCACATAAGGTAAGCTTAAATAAAACTATAACACAGACCAAGTTTAATTAGAAATGAAGTCCGAGTCGGAATGGCAAAATTAGTAGGAAGGAATGAGAGTCGAGGTTTTTGTTCGGATTCAGCAGCCCTGGTAGCTACAGCAATAAGAATCAAAATATGATGACATGAAAGGGATTTAGCGAGCATGAGTAAGGCTGGTTAGATACTGGGGTTCGATAACTCAAGATTTTGGGTTCGATCCTCTATCAAGCCTACTTTCTTTATAGTTCGATACAGCGCAATTGTGCATTCTCGATGAAAACACCCTGCGTTACCTTTGAAAAAAGAGCGACAGCAAGTTTCGATTTAATTCTTACTCTTAGTTTTGATTCTGAAGTTTTTTATTATAACCGGTGATGCCCAATTAGAAAAAAGGTTTCTAAATTTAGCAATTTTTGTTTCTAGTTTTTTTGGCGTATAAAAAATCAAATATAGAAAAAAACTAGTTAAGTTTTCTTATTTTGAAGAAGATTAATTTTAGGCAAATATGAAGGCATGAGTAAGGTTGGATAGATGATCATTTGCTCCGATTCCACAAGATCTTGGGTTCGATTCAGGATCAGTGTTCTTTGCTTATAGTACAACACAGAGATGAATATGCGCCTTGTGATGAAAACACTCAACTGAAGATGTTTTAACAAAAATGATTTTCAGTGGGAAAACTTCACACCATTGAAAAGGAAGAAAAATCAAACAGTTTATCAATTAGAACATAGTGTTAACATTTTAATCGGTAACATATCATTAGACTTAAGATAAATATAGGAATGGTATTACACTATCTTAATTAGTTTCCAAGTCCATTCTCTATTCACACGTAAATATCTTAAGCCTTGAAATTCTGCCGAAAAATTAAAACACTTTAACCTAACTAATTACACCTTACACCAAGTTCATTAAAAAATACAATACATCACTTTAGAACTAAATCGCATGTTTAAACCTTTGGCGAGCATAGTTTTTAAGGCTGATCGTCTTCTTTCTTCTTCAATCGAATTTTATATATTTAAAGCAGAGGATTTTCATTTCTCACCTGTGTCACACTGGTCCTCAAAGGGTTTACAATTATTTTTCTTCAATAACGAGCTCTACAAACAAACATCAGAAACAGCTATGAGAAAGTCACTATACACTCAAAAGAAAGCACTCAAAGTAGTCAGCAGATGGCCAAATGGTAGGAGCGTAGGCTTTCGATCCAGAAGTTCTGGGTTCGATTCGCGATCGTGACTATGCTTACCATCTGTCCAGCTATGGAAGGTTATTCTTCTCTGGGATGCGATATTGACAACTAAAAAAAGTTACCTATAAATTGTAGTCTTTGTGAAGAAGTGTTTGCATAATAGAGCTCAAGTAAGAGAGATCAGAATTAATTGGCAAACATTAAAACTGGCCATTACAGACAAGTGGGCGTTAAAACAGAAGTGACTTTATTGCATATTTGAAAATAGAAAAACTGATAACGAAATTCATTCCACCGCAAATATATTTCCTAGTTCCTAGTTTCCTAGCCCACGATATATTCGCCATTATAATAAGATTTTCGCTTTTCTCAACAACTGAATACCTGAAATACCAAATTGAAAAAGACAAGGAATGCTCGGTCAACAGGAGAAAGACATCTGTTGGTGCTGGGCAAAATCTCTTTGATGATTTTTTCGTCTAATTTTTTTTAAATCAAAAAGTGGAGTAGAAAGTGGATATAAAGTATTTCTAAGGACTGATAAGTTTATTTTGTTATAACCGAACTAAACTTGAAAGTATGGGAAAATTTATTTGAAAAAGGATAGGTACTGTGCACTACCTTCACTCCGAGTTTTGCTTATAAAAATCTTTTATTTTAGTTTGCGTTTTCTTTCTCTTTTTGTATCAACAACTGTTATTTGAATTGATACACAAATGCAGAATCAATTTCTTTTTATAAACAAAATATTTGAAAAGTCGCAAAAGATATTTTAAAATTTGAAAAAAAAAATTTAAGTTTAAAATAAATAAATAGAAATTTGCAAGTTTTAGGCCAAAAGTCCGCTAGGCTACATGTTCGGTTGCACTTGGAATATTATTACTTTACTTATTCATCGCTAATATATCGGTATAAGCAGGACCAGATGTGCTTGCTTTATTGATGAAAACACTCCATCTTAATTTTACCTTATTATAACTCAGAGAGGTTTGAGATGAAACAAACCTTAAAGTATCCTCCGCTAGAGTATTTATTTATCCCAAGAAGAGTTTAGGATCGCATACGAATTGAGAAAGATATCAGGTGATAGAAATGGGAAAAGAAGATTACCTGATTCGATAGAACTAGCATTTCTAGTGAAAAATATAAGTAAGCTTGACCTTCTTGCATTCTTGCTTCCATTTTTGCAATTGAGTTTGTCATGACCATTAACTTGACTATGTAAAGAAAGGGATTCATTTAAAAAGTAGTTATTATTATAACTAGGACAGTTAAGTCAATAAAGTCAACTTTTGATTTCTAATAGCACTTCTTTGTCAATAACCTAGCTAATATTTTATAAAGCTTGTGTAAAAGAAGGTCAAGTTATTAAGTAAACAAAAGTCCACTTTTTATAAGTAGTCTACATTTTAGAAAAATTAAATTGATAAAAGAAAAGCAAGTCTTTATAACAGTTTTAAAATGGTTTTTATATATTGAAGAGTTCACAAAGCAACTAAAAAATTAATTATTCCACTTTTATAAATATTTGAAAAATTTTCGCCTCCTCCATTGAGGAAAATTGCTTCATTTAATTCATGATCTCAAAGAGCTGCAAATAAAAAAAGAAAACTAATGTTTACTTTTAAATGATAACATAAAATATGACATTTCAGCTGGTAAGGAACTCAACGTGCTATGTCCACGACTATTTAATGTCTTGTTTTACGCACTTTTCCACAACTTCACCTTGCAAGTTGAAGCACATCTTAGGCCAGTAGATGAACCGATAGTCAGTAAAAGAAGAAACAATTGAAAAGAGAAAAAGAAAAGAACTTTTTGAAACTTTAAATTTTCTCTGAACACGGTCCTTACAAAATTGGGAACGATGAAATCTATTATGAAAACTTGAGGAAATAAAAAAGATTGTGAACATTTTAAATATAGACAGTGTAGTGATAAAAGAATCATTGTGAGATATCTTTTATTCATATTATGCTGGAGTTGCAGAATTAATTGAAAAATATAATCTTCGATTGAAAATGATGTAGGTACACGAAACTGCATGGAAACAAACAATTAATAAAAACGAAATGATAACCATATGAAAAATGAAAGTTTATCTCATCACATACATGTTTTTCTCGAAGATTCACAAGCAGCAACAGTGACAACGCAAAGATAAATTAAGTTTATGTCTAAGGATCCCACCTTTTCAAAAGAGAAAACTTAAAAATACTCCTCGTTTCTAACGATAGTAATATTAATAATAATTATTAAGGAAAAGTGATTAAGGAATGCATTTTCGTTTCGTCTATTTTGAGGGATTTATAAGTCAGCTTTTGTTGTCCCTAAATATGGCAATGGCTGCAGAGTCGCAGTTGTAACTTTAATTTCTAACTTAAAAAAACAAGCTTAACATTTTAAAGTCATTAAATAAGGAATGTTGATGTCATTTCGATACTCCTTCATCTTCATCACAATGTTCATTGAAAACTTAAGATTTAATTATTTTTTTTAACTTTAAATATTAAGGTAAACATTTTGTTTTCAATTTCATCGAGAAAAAAGGCTTCAAACAAGCATAATTTTGGAATTTAGAGTCAATTGTTCGTGAAACCAATATTACTGGCAAACAAGGCTTGTTTTTTTTATAATATAGCAATCTGACTTTTTATGATTCTGAAATTCAATATTTTATTGTTCAATATAAGAACTTATACACACATAATTTATAAAGACAAAAATAAAAATTGAATGTTATAATTCTAGCCTTTATTGTAAATTCCAGTATATCAAAATAAAAAGACCGTTCCTAGGTTTCGTATTAATTAGCCTCTATATAAAGTCTAAGACTCCGGTTAGAGTTAATTTAAAAAGAAGTTGTAACTTTTTATCAGAAGATTCGGAGCTCTTAGATTCTTTCTGTCGGTATTTGATTTTTGCGTCATTTTCAATTTTATCTGTCATGAACTCTTCTTTAATGCATATTTCTTACGAAAACAAAAAAGTATTATAAATATATTCATTCTTATTTAAGCGCAAAAACCTTTTTTAATTTTCTGTGGGTTTTCGATTCTGGTGTCATTTTCAATTTTGCCTTCTGTAAAGTCTTCTTTAATGCATATTTCTTTGGAAAATAAAAAAAGTATTATAAATATATTTCAATTTGTTTAAGAACAAAAACCTTTTTTAACGATTACAGCTTTCTCTTTTCGCATCACTTTGAAGAAGGTGTGTTTTTTTGCAAATCTAAAAAAAATTATTTGAAGATTGACATTAAAATAAAGCTCAATCCGTTCTTTTCTGTACATATATAATATGTGTTTAGTACAAAACAAACACATACATATTGTGGCGTAGACAGGTTTTACTGCTAGGGTATCATGCATATTAAAAAAAAAGGTTACAGATCGACTAAAAGCAGTTTTTGGATAAGTCTATAAGAAATACCAAGAGTATGTACGCGTAGTGTAAACGTGGCCAGATTTAAGCTTATCTGAATAATTTTATCAAATTACCGCGCGCAAGCAGTGCCAGATTTATTGTTTGAAGACTTTTTTGTATTAGAAGTGTCTAAAAGGAATAAGCCATTTTCGAAAAGCAAAATGAATAACAAGACATTCTAATTCCTCACATTATTAATATATTCTATGCGTACTATATTAGCAAATTTTTTTTTGTCATATTACCTCGCTCTATCAACAAGCAAAAGGGAACTAAAGGATTCAGTTTGTCTTTGTTTAGATTACTAATCTATCTATGATAAAAAAAATTTTATATCTACCATAAAATATTAATTCTTGAATGCAATAATTATTGTTAAGAAAAATTATCTTCAATCAAAGACAACATACTTTGTGTACTCATATGAGGACATTGGGATAAAACCTGTAAATTTTTATGAACTCAAGATTATTTGTAGTCCACGCGATTAGTGTTCTTCTATCTTTCAGATATATCGTGTTTTGTAAAATTGTTATGCATGCATTGAAGGATATATTATGAGGCTATAACAATAAGAGGCTAATTAGCCAAATACATGGCATAGGCTTATGACAGTTTGAATAAATCGCAACTTCTCCGAAGACGAAATATAGGTAATGGTTGGTGAGTGATGATTTAAGATTATAAACATACCAATGATTTATTATCAGGCCTAATTTAGATAATGCCTTACAAAAAGATGAATAAAAAGTTAAATAATGCGTAGATTATAGAGTGTAGATTTGAATAACTCAAAAACAATACAAAATTATTTGGATTTATAATTAAGTTAGGCATACAGAAGCCATAAATAGGGAAACGCAACAGATATTATGCAGCTTTAGCATGCACCACAATAAAACAAAGCAATGTTGGAGAGGTAGTTAAAAAATGAAGATTTTGATGGCAATACTTGGGCTAAAGAACGTGAAATGAAACCTCTTCCTCCTTCCATGACATACAGTATCAGCAAGCATCTTGCTCTGTTTCAATAATATTGGTAATAAAGAATCGATATTGCCTTGTTTTGAGGTTTACTCGGCAAAGCCTGTAACAGTCGCGCGAGATGAAAGAAGTTTTTCAAAATTTAAACTAAGCCTCAAAAACCTGCAAAATAAGGCACCAAATTCTGGGCTATATGTGATACTCAAGCCTTTTATGTTTGGAGAAAGAAGCCGTACTTAGATAAAAACTTTGATTCGGTTTAAAAAATTTAGCTGAAAAAGTTGTCTTAGAATTATCCAATAGTCTCAAAGGTCATAACATTTCTTTTAATAATTTGATGAAAACTTTCTTGGAAAAAAACATAACATCTATAGGTACAATGAAAAAAATAAAACATCATTACCTGAAAATTTTGCTTTTGCCAAGGGAAGAACTTTAGCTTTGTTTTTATTTCATTAAAATGTTACACTACTAACTTATATGCTTAAAAAATATAAGGCTCTGTCTGTTACTCCAAAGTACATATCATCATTGAAAAGAGATTGATAACTACAAAAATAGTTCCCTTGATGATAATAAATGATTATAATAGAACAAGAGGGAGCGTGGATAGTTTTGACCAAAAACTTTCTTATTACACAGTTTCAAGAAAGACTAAGAGATGAACAATGGCTGTCTTTTTAAATATAATTGATATATCTGATTTGATTTCTTATATTTTATTTACAGATATCACAAACAAATATAACGGAAATTGTGCTTATAAAAGAAGAATTTTTCTAGATGTTTTAGGAAAGCAGCTTGTAAACTCACACATTGAAAGAAGAAAAACTTTCCGCAGAAATGCTAAAGAAAAATTTTATAGAAATTAAAAGCAAAGTAACACAGAATGACTGTGAAAACAAAAAAAAAAGGAGTAGATGTTATCTGTGTGAAAAACCGACAATAAGTTTGATTCAATGTGTTACAAATGTGAAAATTTTGTTTGTAAAGAATAAAGTTTGCAAAAATGCCGTTGATTTTCTATTATTTTTTATTTTTATTTTGTATATTTAAAATAATAAAGCTCAATACTGAACTAAATTTTGTATTTTCGATTAATACGAACCCAAAGGGTAAATATTGCGCCAAAAATTAATGGTTAATGAAGGTTAAAGGGATATTTCGACTCTAAGCGTTTTCCTCCGCTTTCTACCTGAATTGACTCATAGAGTCGAAAATTCTTTTTTTAAAGACACTTGTCATACCATCTTATTATATTCCTATCTATCAACTTTTTGTATTTCTTGGTTAGAGACGATAATACTACACGAAATATTTTCGTTTTTGAATAAACGAAAAATTTTTAACATCTACACTACCATAAAAAGCTATTTTTCTATCACGAATCATTCTTTCTAAAAACAAAATATCAGAATCAATTTCTTTTTTTCAAAAGCAGTTTTTCCAATTTTCTTTTTTTCTAAAACATTTTTTGGTCAAAATAGCATTGTTTTATCTAATTTACTTTTGAATTATAAAATCTTTTTATTATTTTGATTCTTTTCAACTTTAAGCTTCTTTATTTTGTTATATTTAGATCAAAATAGAAGAACTATATTGTATTTATTTTTTTACATTCTACTTATTTATATATATTTTTTTTTATGTATTTTAACGCCATCTACAATTATTTTTTTGGCAATATTTTATTTATTTGCTTGTGCAATACCTAAACATTAATATTTTTTAATATTATTTTAAACTAAAATACAACACCAAAAAAAGTAAGCGATGATTTGAAAATGTTTGAGCAATAGAAACACCCCCCCCCCCCCTCCGGTACATATAACCGAGGCGGAGGTGGAGCTCCTGGAGTCGTAATATTCTGTCAGTAAGAGCCAGAGTCACAAATTTTAATGTGCGGCTCCCTCTTACCGGCTGCAAGTCAACATATGTGTGTGAAACAGTGAAGTAAAAGTAATATAAAAAAACTATTTTAAAAGTAACTATTTTGGATCAACTTACCAGATGGGGTAGTACCTATGTTATGATAAAGCGCTTACTTGAATTAAAATCCGTTTTATTAGACACGGCAGATACTGATGTATCTCTTACGGAATCATTCTGGGACCAAACGAAATGTTTAGAAAGGTTACTATATCAACCTTATGTAATAACCAAAAAACTTCAGAGCGAAGATTTAACTCCTGGTCAATTTTTTAAAGAATGGAGATCCTTAATATTTTTTTTCTCTAATGTTAAAAGCTTGGTAGCAGACGAAATAAGAAGTTCGATGGTAAGAAGGGAATGCAATTTACTTCAAAATGAATTTCTGCTTGCTGGAATTTATTTTGATCCAAGGTACAGATGTCTACTTTCGCTTGAACAAATATCAAAAGCCAGAGAGTATGTCAAAAATATTGTGTGTAAAATGAGAACAGCTGACAATCAAAGCGATTTTTTAGCATTGCAAGAATATTCGAAATCTGTGGGGGAAATCTTCGTCAAGTAGTTCTTCACCTCTATATGAATTCGAAGAGATAACTTTTGATTTTGAGAAAGTTCCTGACAAGCAACAAAAAAGACAATCAAGAAAAAAATGCTTAAAAAAAATCAGTGTCGTCAACAATATCTGATTTTGAACTTCAGATCAAAAAATCTTTTTCTGAAATTGAAAAATTTGACCGTTTTTCGAATTTGTCTTGTGATGAAGCAATTAAAAGTTATTCTGAAATTATTAAAGACGAAGCTAAAATTATAACTGCTTTGCCTACAACACAAGTAAGTGTGGAACGCCTTTTTTCGGCTTTAAAAATTTTGAAATCAGATTTACGTAGTAGTCTCAAAGAGGACATTTTGGAAGCAATGCTATTTTTAAGAACAAACACATATAAATAAAGTTTTGAAATATTTGTCTAATTGGAAACGATATAAATCTTAAACTTTATGTATAATAATTAAGAATAGTATAATTTTGTATAAATAAACCGAACTTTATGTATAAGTGAAAGAAATCACAATAAATATTGAAAATATACTTGGAGCCGGAGCCGTAGTCAAAAAATCTATGCTCCGGAGCCGGAGTTAAGTAATTTTGAGAAGGCTCCGAAGACCTGCATATAACACTTGGTAATGCAAGTGAACACCACTCTACCTCCCTATGGCATTTCGTAATATAAATATATCCCCTTAGCAGATTCTAAATAAGTCAAAGATTTTTGAAATATGGCATAAATATTGTGAATGAACATATAATATATATATTTTATAATGTATTACTTTGTGTATTTTCATTGAGTCTGAACCAGGAAACAGACTCACTATGGAAAGATCACAGCTAAGAGATCGATTTATTACAAAGAAAGGCAGCATATAAAAGATGCTGCATGGTTCATATCAAATCAATTGGTTAAGTGGACTGATTATTCTGTACTGAAATACTTTGCCGCTTAAAAGTAAATCTTAAAATATGAAATGTTAACAATTTTAGCAACCAAATGTGATCTAACTAGATTACTAACATAGAAAAGCAAGGAATCATCTTATATAATCTTCATATTATTACTATCTACATACAGTTCGTAAAGTAAATTATTTGAAAATACACTTGGGCTAGGAATTGACGGAAAAAATTCGTGAATTTAATTTTGGCCCTTTTAAATTGAAGTTAGGTCTGATACTTTGGAAACGATAATTACATGATAATAAAACAGTTTGCTCAGAAAATAATACAAGTGCAAGGTAGACTCTATACAAATTTAACACATTAGATCCAATAAGAATCAGACAATAAATAAGTCATAGAGGATAAACTAGAATACTTTTACTGTACTCAAATGAGTACAGCGCTACCCAATAGGTTAATCTTACTTAAAGGCAAACGTAGCATTTACCATTATCCACAGAGACACTTGAAAATACAAATAACTTTTATGAGAATCATTTATATACTTTACTTATACGTTTTATTAATAAAAAATGTTAAGGAAATTGTAAAAACATTGCGAACTATTCAGTGAAATCTTGATTAACCGGTTATCGACCACAGTCGACTTTACAAAAATAAAATCTCTGCGTTTATTAATGATTTTTAGTACAAATCTTCTGCTTTACATTAAGTATCGTCTGATTATTCTGGTCGATAACGAGTTAAAAAAACTAATACAAGGAACAAAATGAATATCTAAAAATAAAGATACTATAAATTTGAATTCTTAAATAAAAGACTTTGTTTAAATTATATTTAGCAATTATAATAAAGGCATTAATCCTAACTTGTGCATTCTATTACATTAAAATGAACTCTTTCAGTTACAGTAATCAATAGGGATAAAGATTCTAAACTTTAAATTATAGATAATACTTTTTTTTTTTATAGATTTAGTTTGTTTGTTGGTTGATTGATATAGTTATGTGGTTAAAAAAATATTTGCCCCGTTGAAAAATTTGTGAGCTCTTGTTCGAATTCCTGCGTATATAACCTGCATATCAAATGATTAACAAGCCTTTATTTTTCATAGGAACAAATTAATAATGTTTTTTTTATAATTCAGAGACTATATAAATAATTCGCTCAAATTAAACGATATTCCAAGTGTATAAGTAAAAAAGAATGAGGGCGATTGCCCATTCGCCCTCATCTAGATCCGCTCCTGCAAATGAAGTTTACAAATTAAAAAAATAGATTTTAAATATTCATTGAAAGACTTTGTCTAAAAAAATAAAAGTAATATGGAAAGTCTACTCACAAACCAAAGTAGTCTATTAAATAATATAAATGAAGTATTTTTAAAATATACATCAAACATTAAAATATGATGCGTAAACAACTTTGCGGTGTGAAAATCAAATATAGAAATTTGTTATTTGTCCTATATTTGCCTCTAAAAAATAACGCTTGAGCTGTATTCAAGAGAATAGTTAAATAATATTATAAAAATGGTAATACTTAGATAGAAAAAACATTGTAAATACAATTGGGCGTTTTCCAAAGGCAAACGCATGAGATATAAGTGTTAAATCTTAAACAAAAGTCTTTGGCTAGTTATGTGAATGACTGATCTAAAGAAAATCTTTTAAAGTAGAACCTCGGATTAGGGACACTTCAAAAATAGGGAGGCTTGGAATAGAATCGTTTTTCATAGGTAGATTAAATACAATTTTGAATCTTAGAAATAGAGACATTTTTTTCGGCAAAAATAAAAAATCCCTTGCTAGTTAAACTCATTGTATTTTTATAGTTTGAATTAGCTTGATAATAGATTAGCCGGGGTAGATTTGAGGCTAAATATATAAAGTTTTAATTTAATTTTATGATGAGTTTAATTTTGCATAATTATTGTAAATTAAATATTTATTTAATATATAATTATCAAATTTTTATACTGGCAAAAAAATTCCAAAAGAGGTCGAGGTGTCGGCTTTAGCCCCCATCTGTACCTCCGCCCAGATGTAGGACCTATTTTTTATGAACTTACAAATTGTTAAATGAATAGTAAATGGGATTAAAAATTCAGATACATCGTAATGGTTGGTTGAAGATATCAAAGCACTTTCAGCCGTAAGGCTATATGCTCGCATTATGCTGATGGTTAATCACAATTTTTGTGAATTTGTTTTTAGAGTTGAGAGCCTTGGGGATCACACTCCTGACCTTCAAAATCGAAAAAAAATTCCTTAGTCTCATAGTTAATATCCATAAATTTTAAAATTGAATATATACAGGTTTAAGTGTATTAGATTCAAAAATATTTTTAAAATTATAAGGATTTTTGATAATGTCATATTGTAAATTTAATAATAGGTTAAAGAAAAAGATCTTAAAAACTTTAGTAAAATTCAAAAAATTTACTTATTAATTTTAACAAATACTCATTTTTAGAAGCGGTTTGAAATTTTTATTTTGAAAAAACACGTATAAAAAATAATTAAAATAAAAACTATTTACTAATTGAAATATATTTATAAGAAACTTAAAATTTGATGATCTTACTAGTTAGTTCTTGGAACCCCCAATTTCCATTCCAAAAACTTTTAGTAGGACCTCTCTAGTATGATTCAATTAACACCCCGCAATCATTATTAATATTATAAGAAAATAATGCAAAAAGTATTGAAAATTACTTTTCAAATCGCTGTACCATAAATAAAGACAATTCTTAGGGGGCGTGAGCAATGGCGGTTCTAGATTTTCAAAAGTGTGTGGGGGGGGGGGGGGGGGGGGGGGGGTAAACAAGGGCCAAGTTTTTAAATCGATAATTTTTTATAAATTTTGCAATTTACCAAATACATTTGTTTTACTTTTTTTTTCTTTGAATTATTCCAATGAATTACAAAAGAGAGATATTTCTTCTCCTGGATGCAAAACCCACTCAAAAAAATTAAATTATAAAAAGTTTCGAGTAAATCCAGTAAAATAGATATTTGATGTGGAGGGGCCAACATGGGGTCCAGCCAAAAAACTGGGGGAGGGGAGGGGGGCATGGCCCCTCCTGGCTCCCCTTAAAACCGCCATTGGGCGTGAGTAAAGTTAATTAGATACTGCGTTTCGATAACTCAAGGGCTTGGGTTCGATACCGCATAAAGCCTACTTTCTTCATAGTTCGATACAAGCGGCGCAATTGTGCCTTTTCGATGAAAACACCCCACCGTACTTTTACCTTTACTTTTAGTAGTATTCAGTCTCTTACTTTCCAACAACAGGATGGGTGCTTCTCTAATATCCTCTCTCTCTAATACACATAAATCCCCTCTTAGATATTATTACAATTGCCAACTCTTTCCACACTATTCAGACGATCAAACTTTTATCTTCACCTAAAACTCTCAAAAAGAAAACATGTTGAATACCAATACAATTTTCTACTGGCTAAATTTCGTTACAAATTGATTAAAAATATAATTTAACTCAATTAAATAAATTTTATGATCAAATTCCTTCAGTCAAACATTTAATCCAAAAACTTAATTTCTTCTCTTAACAGTTCACAATTTTAAAATAACATTTTTTTCTTTTTTTATAAAAATATCTATGGGTTTCTATTCTTTTAGACACCTAATCTTCAAAAGCACCCTTTGTTTAATACTTCAAATACAATCCCTCTTACCTCCTCTAACTTATTTAATAGGTAGGTAGGTGGATTTAAAACCACTTCCCAGCGTGTGCTGATATGCTCGCGTAAGGGAGATGGAAATGTGCATAGAGATAAGAAGGAGTTGGGTTTAAAAATAGAAAATAAAAGGGAGGCAAATTAGTTTGTCATAAGGTTTTCAACGGTGATGATAGTTTTTCTTTATACTAACATACTTTAATATTTTAAGGATTCCATTTGCTTTCCTTGTAAGAAACTTTCCTTCTTTTTTTAAAGATATTTGTCTATCTTTTTACTAACATACTTTAACTTTGATTCCATTTGTTCTCCTTGTAAGAATCTTTTCTTCTTTTTTTTAAGATATTTTTCTATCTTTATACTAACATAGTTGACATCTTTAAGTATTTCACTCGCATTCTTTGTAAGATTATTTCCTTCTTTTTTTAAGATATTTGTCATTATTCTTATACTAACATATTTGACATCTTTAAGGATTCCATTTGCTTTCCTTGTAAGAAACCATTATCCTTTTATTAACTTATTTGTCATTATCTTTATTACTAACATATTTGACATCTTTAAGGATTCCACTTGCTTTCCTTGTAAGAATCTTTTCTTTTTTTTTAAGTTATTTGTCATTATCTTTATACTAACATATTTGACATCTTTAAGGCATCTTGAAAACAACACACCTTATTATACATTTTGCATCTTGAAAACACCACACCTCATTATACTACTTTTTTCTAGATTTATCGGATTTACTAATTCAAACGCGTTCAGAGTCGATATATATTCCAGTAGCACTCATCATCAAATTTTAAGGAAATCGAATTAATTTAAGCAGTTACCATCTTGTCTCGTATTTAAAATTACCACGCATATCAAACAAATCTATAATAGAATCTACAAGAAAGATAGAATTCAATACAATAGAATTCAATCTACAAGAAACCGGAGAACGTAGGCACAATAATTCTTTACGTGAAGAACGAAGGCGTGCAAATGAGACTCTACAAGAAACCGAAGATCGTAGGCACAATAATTCTTTACGTGAAGAACGAAGGCGTGTAAATGAGACTCTACAAGAAACCGAAGAACGTAGGCACAATAATTCTTTACGTGAAGAACGAAGGCGTGCAAATGAGACTCTACAAGAAACCGAAGAACGTAGATATTGCGATGCACTACGCCAAAGAATTAACAGATTTAATAATACAAATAATCCAACTTCCTTTAATTCCGCAAGAATAAACAATCAAAATATTTTACCTGACTTGCATTATTTAGGTCAGTTTAACATTCTTTGTGAACATTGTCGTGCAATCAAATTTCCAACAGAATCATTGAAGTGTTATGTTAACGGAAAAGTAACACTGCCAAATCTTGAAGATTTTCCACAAGAACTAAAAGACTTATATTTAAGTGATTCTCCTAGAACAAGACATTTCCGTAAAAACATAAGAATCTATAATAATGCTTTTTGTTTTGCAAGTTTACAAGCAAATATACGTACACCACCTGGAAGTGGTACTCTATGTTTCAGGATTTCTGGACAAATGTATCATAGGTATGGTTCCTTGCATCCTGTTGAAAATCAAACACCCAATTTCAGTCAATTATATATTATTGAGCCAGCAACTGCATTGAATATGAGAAGGGCTAATCCATCCAATTTTACATGTAAAAGATATGTTATCGAAATAATTCAGAATGTATTAAACAGAGTTTCACCATATGCTGCCGCATTTAGGCATATGACCGATGTTGAAAAAGAACAAGAAGAAATTGCAAAGCAAGAGAACCGTTTACCATCAATAATAACAATGGTAATGCGTGAAGGTAATGACAGAAGAAGATATAATGCTCCTCTACACGAAGAAGTTGCTGTAATTTTCACCAGTAATGATGGTGCCCCTCCACTTAATAACCAAATTGTTGTATATCCCCATAATCAACCTCTTAGACACATTCCATATATTTCTGCAAACATTGATTCAATGATTTACCCACTAATTTTTCCTAGAGGCGAAGCTGGATGGGACACAAATCTTAATCATTTTCCACAACATTCAACTCCGGTGCGCAATAGACTGACACAATTAGAATATTATGTTTATAGGCTTGCTTTTAGAAATGATTTTTCCGCTTTGCATTTAGCAGAAAAATTATTTCAACAATTTTTGGTTGATGCCTATGTCAAAGTTGAAGGTCAACGCCTTTCTTTTATTCGAAATAATCAAAGGCAAGTTAGAACAGAAACTTATCAAGGTTTGGTTGACCATCTTCAAAGTACTGCATATATATTACCTTTTTCATCTAATTATAAAATGGCTGATAAAATATATTTGTGATTCTTAGTCTGGAAAGGTATCAGTTTCTTCAATTAATCCGATAAGTATTATCTTTAAATCTTTTGAATTTACGTTTTAATTTATACCTTTTGAGGTTTTGAATTTAATAATTGCTCGTTTATGAGTGACGGTGAATATAAGGACGCGGGAACCTAAGTGTTGTCAATGTTCTATTTTAACTGAAGAGATGATCCAATGTGATAATTGTTTTGAGTGGAAATATTTTGATTGTCAAAATTTCAATAAAATTTTTTCAAAACACTTGATAAATTTAGCCAGCATGGTTTTCGTTGGCATTGCACCGAATGCAGAAATAAAAATCGAATTTCGATTAAAGAGATTTTTGATATAGTAAAAGATTTGAAATCACAAATTGATGAACAAAACTCAATTATCAAAAAACTCAGTGAACAAGTTGAAGAGCTTAAAACACCTAGAGTTGAACAAAAGTTGTCTTTTGCTGAAGTAATAAGCAAGAAAAGTGATAAATCAAAAAATTTTTGTACCAAAAATTGTATAGTTGTGGAACCAAATCAAGAATTTTTATCTGGTAAAAAAAATGAGGCTGAAAAATTTCTGCATGAAAATTTGAAGTTTAAATATAATATAAATAAAATTAAAGTTTTAAAATCCAAAAAGCTGTTAATTGAGGCTTCCTCTACAAAGTGCCTCAATAAAATCGAAGATGAATTGAAGGAAAAATTTAAGACAACGCAATTTGAAAATATAGTTCCGAAATTAACCTTCAAAAGAGTTCCAAATTTAATAGAAATGAACGAAATAAATGAAAAAATATCATCACAAAATGATATTAAAGTTGAAGATATTATTTCAGTAGAAAAATATAAGTTCAATTCCCATAAAGACCATTATGGAATTGATGTGAAATTTGATAAACAAGCTTTAACTAAAGTGCTAAAAGCAGGTAAAATATATATTGGATTTTCATCATATCCAATAATCCCTACTTTACCGCGTGTAAAGAAGTGTTCAAATTGTCTTAAACTAGGACACTTTAAAAGTTTATGTAAATCAAAATCACAATATTGTTCTCTTTGTGGAGATAAAGATCATGAATACACGAATTGTTCTTCAGAAATAACAACTTGCAAAAATTGCAAAGATAAAGGAATCCAAGCTGATCATCACCCATTTTCAAAAGAATGCCCTCTTAAGAAAAAAATATACGATAATTTGTTGATAAAAAAAATGAATGAATTGTATATATAACTTTCTAATGGTTGACGAATCATTCGATTTAATAGATTTGCTTTTTGATAATTATGATAAAAGTTATGATGTTCATTTACATAAATCTGATATTTTAAAATTAAATGAAGATAAATCCTCTGATTTTTTCAATTTTAACATATTATCAATGAATGTTCAATCTATTCGAGCAAAATTCAATCATATTGAATTAATGTTAAAACAATTAAAAAGAAACAATGTTTACATTGATGTCTTAGCCTTGCAAGAAACTTGGATGTTGGATGATATTACATATAATATACCTGGTTACATGTTTTTTCTCAACCGAAGAGAATTTCACAACATGGAGGCTTATGCTTTTTTGTTAAAGAACAGTATAAAGTTGACATTTTGGATAGTGAATTTTGCTCAAATATTTATGAAGTTTTTTCCATTAGCATAACTTATGGTTTTTCAAATATTTTATCTTTTCACAATATTTACCGATTGCCTCTTTTTGGTAGCGATCATATGGATGAATTTTTTGAAAATTTTCAAACTTTTTTGATAAAAAACAAACACAATAATAACAGATCAATTATTCTTGGTGATTTTAATATTAACCTCCTCGAATATAATAATAAGAATTATTCTTCCTTTTTTTTGAATTTGCTTATGCAACACCATTTCGTACCTTCAATCACCAAACCAACAAGATACCAAGCATTTACATTGATAGATAATATATTTGTATCAAGTGAGAAAAAATTTAAGGGATACAATATACAAACATCCTTTTCAGACCATATTCCAATTTTTACAACCATTGAACATAGCTTTCGAAATCAATTGCATAAAAATGAGAAATCTGCCAGAGTCATATTTGATTAGAGTTTTTTTCAGAATCTATTACGTTCAAATTGTTGGTATTTTCCAAGTGAGTCTGATCCAGAAAATATGATTTACACAATTAATCATTGTTTAAGTTATTGTGCAAATCAAGCTAAAAAAGTACAAAAAACAAAAAATTTCAATAAGTATAAAGAAAGATTTGCTGAATGGGCAAATGAAAAATTATTGACTCTAATAAAGAAAAGGGATAAAGTATTTTTCTAAATTAAAAGAACCCGTGAATATAAAATAAATTATGATTTAAAAAATCAACATGCTCACTTTTGTCAACAAGTAAAGCAGCTCTATAATGGAACACGTCTTAGAATAACTAAATTATTGGATAATACAATTGAATGTCAAATTCTTACTGGTGTTAACTGTGGAAAGAATGTTCTCCTTACTAGAATTTCACTGTCTCCTAACGATACAAATCTTCCCTTTCAAATTAAGCGTATTCAGTTTCCTCTCAGATTGTCGTATGCACTCACTAACAATAAAAGTCAGGGACAAACTTTTGAAAAAGTTGGTATTTTTTTAAGAAAACCATGTTTCAGACATGGACAACTTTATGTTGCCCTTTCAAGAGCAAGATCTTTTCAGGCCATTAAATTTCAGGTCTATCAAACACATCAACAAGGATATCACAACAATAATTTATATAGAAAAAATATAGTTTACCCACAAATTTTTCATTGAAATCAGAAAAAAACTAAAAAATCAATACTACACAAATATTTTTAACAAAACTAAAAATACTAAAAAATAAATTCTACATAAATAAATATATCATAGGTGGATGGGGCAATACAAAGTAGAACCTTAAAGTTGTAGGTAAAAATAGTTGAAAATACACATAATACAAAATCGCTGTTAAAAATCCTCCGAATAGACAATTAGAAAAATCTTTAAAAAAAGTAGAAAACAGTCAAAAACATATGTAAGAATCGGAAAACACAGTAATTAGATAACTAATTAGTAGTCGTAGCAAAACAGGCAACAATGAGTGTGAGATTTCTGGCTCACATGATACCCCCGCCTTTGAGCGGTTAATACCTTTATGGGGGGACCTGTATTCCAGATAAAGTAATTTAAAATTCATTTATACATACACATACATATAAGCAAGCGCGGAATAATAAACAAAAAATCACATTTTCAGAAATTCACACGTAAAATGCAGAAATAAAAACCGCCATGTTTAGTGTATGCAGTTTACCGCAGCTTCGTGGCTGATTTTAATTGATTTTCAAATTAAATAACTATATCCTTTTTATCGTGTTGATTTCGTTTGAAAATCAATCAAAATCTTTCAAAAAGTAGAATCGTTAATTCAATAGTACTGATATTTTTTGATTAAAATCAATCAAATTACAACTACCAAGAATCCTATTTTTCAAGCGTAGCCTAAAAAAACTAGCCGGTCCCGTGGTCGTTTCGAGCGAAGAGAATTTCAATTAGCAACTCAATATACACACTACCAAGAATCCTATATTTCGAGCGAAGCGAGAAACGACCACGGGACCGGCTAGTTATTATATATTACATAAACATTTCATCCAATCATATAGTTTTTATGAAATAAAACTGCAATTTCAAAGGTAAGTGTTTTGAAGTTTTAGCTAGAATTTTTGAAATGTGGCTTTCAAATGTATGTAAAATATTTTTTGAAAATTTTTATTTTAAGTATATTTTTTTAGCATTTTACGATTTACACATTTAATATATAATAAGGCTGGCAAATTGTCTTTCCGGAGGTCTTGCCAGACCTCTGATATCACATTGAAAATATTTTTAAAAACTTATTAATATCAGAGTAAAAGAAGGGGGACTGCTCTTCTGCCCCTAGCATTTGCGAAGAAAATCGAAATATAATTATGAAATTATAAAACCGATAATATATATTTCTTGCAAATAAATTTTTTTATATATAAAATTTATTGCAAAAAAATTATTTTATTTCAATTTGAACTATTTTAGGTTACCACCAATTTTTTTTATAAAATATTTTAAGTCAAAAAATAAGGTAGAAATTTCAAGTTCATTTGATTAAAATAAATGCCTTTACTATAGAAAGAGCAATTCTTTTAGTATAGAGTTACATCCTTATATCTCATAACAATACAATTAGGATATAAACTTTAAAGAACCCTAAAAATCAGGGATATTCAAAAACACAAGATATTTCATCAGTGACTTTCACAAAAACTCTAAATTTTCGACGATGAATTGGCAAATAAGTTTAACTCTAAAAAAGGAATAATATTTTATAATTGGACAGACATGGACACTTCCTATCTAGCTATAGAAAATTATTATTCCATTGGATGCGATAACAACTACTAGAAAAATTTCAAAATTTAGACAACCCCTTATCTTTGGATAAATATCCACCTCTCGATCACTATGCTATCTGCCGTTATTTTTTAAATATAATAAATTAAAAAAAGTTACGAGAGCTATTTTTTAACTTTTTTTTTAAATTTAAAATATTTGTTGTTCAATCGTATTAAAATTTAACGTGGTTTTTAAATTTTTTATTTTTATGAATGTTTTTTCTCGTATAGGTATTTAATCAATTTCCGAAAAACTGGTAAAAAGTAATATAAATAATTATTTTCTCAACTATAAAAGAAGGTAAATATGAAAATATGTGTGTTTGTATAAATTATATTTTTTTGTCTAAAATTAATTTCAAATAATAGTATATTTGATTTTACTATTTTTTTTTATTTATATATATTTTATATATTTATATTATGTCTTTAATTTAATTTTAATAGTGTAGTTAGCGTTAGGAGGAATGCGTTATAATTTTATCGTAATATCTTTTTTTTTAAATCAGAGTAGTTATTATTTCATTATATTTTAATGTTTTTAATATTCTTTTATCATCAATTGAACAGGAAACTACTACTTTATCGGGATATTTTAAAAGCCGTCTAAACTCTAAACCACTTAAATGATGAAACTGTTTTAAATCCATCTTACATAAATTCTTGGTTTTGCTATTTTCCCCATGTATTTTTGTAGATGAATAGTATAAATTTATAGCTATTTAGTATAAAATTACAAAATTTTGTTACACTGCCACAATGTATGCATTTTTTTGTAGATTTATTTTTAAGATAAAGGCAAACTTTTGTATTAAAATATGAAGTTTAATCTAATCCTTTTTTGAATATATATTAGTGTTATTTTTTACTTCCTTAATAACGACGGAGGGTAATTTTCCGTTCATTGTTTTTTCCAAAACTTAATTTTTTTTGGAAAATTCTTGTGTAGTTAAAAAAATCAATTAAAACTGGTATAGTTCTTTTCTTTAGCTCTGATTAGTATTATATTTGAAAACGGCCATGTATAATCAGAATGGCTAGAAAAAAATTAAAAATTCTTTTTTGATTTTCGGACGTTTTTGTTTATGAAGTTTTGGTTTTCAGACGTTTTGGTTTCGAACGTTTTCTGTTTCGCACGTTTTAACCAGGCACCGTATCTAATGGCATTTATATTTTGGTAATGTTTTACTTTACGCTTCTGACAATCAAAAATTTTTTCAAGCAATTATTTATTGTTGTGATATCAATCAAACTATACATTTTCCAACGTAGTTTATTTTTTTGATATTATATTACTAAAGATTCTAGATTTTTTACATAAACTAACTCAATAAATTTTTAAAAAATTAAAACAATTTAAAAAATTTTAAAATTTTTGATTGAAGGAAACGTAAAGTAAAACATTACCTATGAAAATGTCAAAAATCAACCTAATTTCTTTAATACATAAACTTCAAAATGAATTCTATTTGAAGGATTTTTTTATTTGATTCTGGAAATCTTTTTTATCACTATAGATTTAAATAACAATTACTGTTTACATTTGGCTAATTTGTGCTGAGATTCATTTTTTAGTTTTTGAATAATTTTCGTCTCATTTAGCGAATAGATCTTTTTTTTCAACCCCTATATTGGTAGTGAATATTGTATATCCAGGGTTGTGGAGTTAGAAAAATATTTGGCCTCATTTTCAGAACTCGGACTCCGACTTTACTTATTTATAATTTTCCCAATCCGACCCCTATTTGTAATTTTTGAGGCTGCTTAAACTTTAAAAATTTATAATTATGCAACATCAACTTTTCTCTACCAAATATAAATCTTTAAAAAGTGTGATGACATATGCCATATTTCAAGGTCGTTTGTGAATGTCAATGATAATAGTCATTGAAAGGTTTTCTAAAGTTTAGAAATTTCTGTTTTATGCCGCAACGCAAAATGTTTGATCTATTTTATTCCACATAATTTATAAAAATGTTCTATTGGTTTGTATGTGTAGTTTAGTGTCTTTCTTGCATTGTCTTCAAAAAATTTTCAAATTATTGCTATAACCTTTTTATCTAAGGCAAAACAATAATATTTATAAACAAAATATCTGAAAATTTTTTTTTTAAACTTTCTACTCAAACTGAGTTTTACTTATTTACAAACTAATTGTAACATAAAATAAAAAAGCTGCAAAATACAACGCTTAGACTAAAATGATAAACATTTTATGTTACGTTTGTGCAACGTTACACATTAAAAATAGTGTTTATGAATTTATTTTTTAATCTTCAAAAGGTATAATATATATACTCCCACTCCACAACCCTGGATTTGAATCAGATGTCTTGATAGGACCTCGAATCTCTTCCAAATTTTTAAATAAAAAATTTGTTGACTTTAAAGTTTCTGAGAAATTCGAGATTTTTATTTTTTTGAAAAAGTGCGCTCCTTTGTACCATGCTATTTTTTTTATTTTTCGCTACTCCACTGCCAAGTCTGTGCTGCACATGATTTCTGCTACACTTTACGTAGTATCCAAATTAGCTGTTTGTTCTTATAGTGGCCATTTCTTGGTAGCTCTACTTTAGAAATTTATTTTCCGAACTATGTGATTGAAGAAACCTCTTTCCAGAGATTTATTAACACAGAATTTACGCAATTTTAGTGCTTTCCTATTCAAGAGGATCTTCTTCATATCTTTTTTTAATCAGTATCATATCTTGTATTATCAAGTGATACAAGGGCGCATATGGTTGATATTTGTTAGGGTGGTAGCGAATTTTTTAATGATTTCATGTCAAAAATTTTTGTAATAATTTATTAATAGTGACAGTAGTCGCTCTCCTTCCCTCCATTACTTCTGAGTTGCCTACCTCATAAAATCATTCATGATCCTCTTTGTTCAATTACAAAACTAAAAGATGGTCAACTTCGATTCTCAATATGAAAGTATCTTTAGAGTTTACAATCTCACCTCTTCACAATTAAAATCTAGGAGGGTAATTATAACTCTATCAGCTTGAAATTTTCCTTTAAGTTTCCTATTTATGTTAATGAATTGATGATTGTTTTCTTATCTGTTAAACAAGATTCAACTAAGATTTTTAATTTGACATAGTTTAGCTGCTTTCTTGCCATCCAGATCTTTTTTTTAGCTGACCATACCATCTCTTAGCTCATTCGATAACATTATTGATTTTTTAGAGTTGAGCGTCAATAAATTAAATTTAACTTAAGTCTACTTTTGAAAAGAAAGGCATAATAGTCAACATTGGCAAAGATTTTGGTGTGTGAAGTGAATGAAAGTGCAGCAGTGCAAGCAAAAGTTTATCCTTTTGAGATGTGTATTAGAAGAACTAAGAACAACTGTATAAGATTCAAAATTTGTTCAAAATGGGTACCTGCACGTTGCACTAAAGTAAAGAGAGTTGCACATAGTATGGATGAAAAATTTGAGTGCAAGACTTGTGTCAAGAAATTACAAAGTAATCACAATAAGGAAAAAATAAGAGCTAATACTTTAAAGGAACTAGAAAGAGTAAAAAACTTGTTACCTGGGTGACACAATTAGTAGTGGAGGGAAAAGCAAACTAACTTCAACTAAAAAATAAGATTAGGCTGGTATTCATTTAACACTATCATCTATTTTATTTGGAAAGGGGTATACTCTCAAACTTAAAGGAAGAATATACTTCGCGTATGTAAAACCTTTCATGATTTCTGGCTCTGAGGCATGGGTAATAAGTTCGGCTAAAGAAGGTATTTTGAGAAGAGCTGAAAGAATCATAGTGTGAAAGATATGTGGAGCAGAGGGACGCATCCTATGGGAGAGGAGGTTAGGGTTGGATCCGTTAAAAAATAGCTGCGAAGCAATAGCCAAATTGTTCTCTGATCGCAGTGATGTAAGGACAAGTTTCAAAACCAAAAATTTCACAATCAATCTACTCACAAGCCAAACCGCTTTAAATTCAACCTCATTTAAGGATAGCCATTCTTTTTTTTGGGCGGTATTTTCTTGGTTAAATGATGAAAATCTTCTTGCATACAAATTTGTGTATATAATACTTTGATTTATTTTATTCTCACCAAACAACATAAAACTTTCCATTTCATTATCTAAGGATAATGTTTTCTTCAATCTAAATGGTGCTTCTTTCAATATATTTTGACTAGGAGCTCTTCCATGTTTATTTCCTTTGTAGAAAACCCAATTTCTTCCATCTTTAGAAATAAAATCACTTTCAGTGAAAGAATCATATAGTTTGCTCACTCTCTAAATTAGTTTCATCGCTATTTTTTAACTCGAAAAAATCGGTTGAGAAATCATCACAAAAGGTTAAAGTCGCATCATTTTCATTTGTTGAAAAAAAATTTGGATGTGATTTAGTTTTTTATTACATCATTATCGTTTTCATCAATAAAAATTCAAAATTATTTTCTGGATGAGAGGAATTCATGGCAGCTGCACAAAAATTAATGGAGTAAAATATTTACTAAAAAAAATCATTTTTTTTAAAGAAATAACCTAAGAATGTAAAAGCTTTAATTATTATTTCTTTATGGGTAATAATTACCCAGTCAGTACGTCAACTAATAAATTGATATAAAATATATTCTGTTTTGGTTTTTTAAGTTTATTTATCTTTTAAAAATAAACATAAAAAAAATAAAACTTGTGAAATATGAGTTTTTTCAAGCTAAATTATAGAAGTAGTTTTCGTTTTTATATTAAAATGGGTAAAAATTACCCAAAGTGTACGATAACCGTTAAAATAAAAATATTGGGAAGAGTGAACATTTAATTAATACTAAAATAAATATATAAAATTTAAAAGCACGATTGTTGCCTGAGTGAAGACTTAAAAGAAAATTGACAAAAGCATTCGTCACCATTAAAAGTATGGCAAACATAAATTTGAGCGTTTTTCTTTTCCTGTCCATCCGCCTCCCTATATGCGCTCCTGATAAGTGTTATTCGTTCATAACTGCATAACAATAAAATTTCCAATAGTGTATCTAATATAGACACTAATTTATTATTTATACCTTCATTTTGATTGACAGTTTTGAAAGAGGGTGGTCATTCAATTGTCCTAAAAATGGTACCAACTGATTGGACCAATTATATACAATAAATAGTTGAGGGGACTGGGGCGTAAAATGTCGCACTGTCATTGATAGAGTTTAAGAATAATTATTTTACTACTTAATTTTTGTTTATCATTTATATATTTTGAAATTATTTTTAGGCGGGATTTCTTTTTCAAGTTTAAATTTATTTGAAAGAAGTTGCTATTTTATTGATTGATTGTTTTGTTTCAATGCAAACTTCTTTTGCGCTTAAATCAACTCTACTGAGATCTTTTATTTCTTTATCACTTTTTTGCCAACTATGCCCTCTCAACGATAAGTCAGTTATCGTGACGCTTGATTCTCAATGGACACATACGCCCTTTACTCTCGAAGTTGCTGAGTTTTTGGCTGCGAATGAAGCCACATATACTTTTTGGTCTTATATCGAATCTTTGCATGAAGCGATATATCCTAATTCACTTGAGGAAGAAGGGAAAGAAAAGATTGAAGAAAGGTACAATTTAGCTATGAGTATAGCGTCTAAGTTTTTGTCCTCACAAAAGATTGATATTCTCTCATTCGGTCTATCTCTGCGCATTTTTTCTCCTAGAGTTGAGATGCTGAGGCGTCAATACAAATCTTTATTGTTACATAATCGACCACTTAAATGCCAAAATGGCTTTGTCATAGTAGAAACACTTGCTTTTTGTTCTCTTTCGGCACTTCAAGTTGTTTTTAATAATAATGATAGGCTTTCGCGTGAATCTTTTGAAACTAATGAAGTCTTGAATGAAAGCTCATTCAATCTTTCCAAGCCGTTGCATATTTTTGAAAGTGATCATTTATATGATAAAAAAATCATTGATATGTCCTCTGACATTCCTTCTGTTCTATTTTACGCACGCATTGGTAAAGAAGCTTTTACTGAGTTCAACAATTTTTTGAAAAATTTGGCCCAAAAACGAAATATCAAATATTATCTCAGATACATAATCGACGATGTTTCTGATCAAACAGAATTTGTCAGACTTTCTGGGTATGGTGCAGAAATGGTGTTAAAGAGTACGGAGTACAAAACTCAAGATGACAGCAAGGTTAAAAAGCCAATATCTACTACTTTCGGCGATGAACAAGACATCCTTGATGAGGAAGAAGATGTTAGTGGATTTTACTTTAATAAATTGAAATCTCTTCACCCTCAATTATCTACTGAGTTAGACGCATTTAAAACAGACCTTTTAGCCAACTCTTCTCAAATTTCAGTTCTTAAGCCTTGGCAACTACAGGATTTGTCATTCCAGGCTGCTCAACTAATTTTAAATGCTTCTGTGAACGACAAACTCAGTATAATGAGACAGATAAGTCAGAATTTTTTATCCAAGGCGTTACTTATCTCACAAACTGCTGTAACAGTGTCTGTAAAAAAGTCCATTGAAAAACTTAATCGCCAACTGGCAAAAAGCAGTAGCAATATGGTTTTTGATGGAAATAGTCCTCTCAATATTGATACTCTTTACATCAATGCTATTCCTTTCGACGTAAAAACTTTAAATGTGTTTGAATTATATGAGGTTATGAAGAGTGAGGAAGAGCTTCTTACCTTGATTCAGCAGTTAGGCTTCCATAACGCTTCATCATCTTCTATTTTAGAAATCTTGAAGTTATCTCAAATATCGAATGAGAAAAGAGAATTTGGAATTGATATCAGGCATGAGGCTGTTAAATTTTTAAATGATATTGAAACGGATAATGATTACCTATATTGGAATAAGCACGTCTCTGCTTTACTCGAAATTTCCTTTTTCGGCGTAAATACGGAAATAAGGCGCAATATGTATCATTTGGTGTACGTAGTTGATCCCCTGCAGTGCAAATCGTCAAGTCATCTTTTAAAGCAGGCCAATATCTTGCTTAAAACTAAAACTCCTTTCACCATCGGCATTGTACTGGTGTTTGAGGAGAAGGCAGAAGAATCAGCTCCCATAAGATCTCTTCTTCTTGAAAGTTTTTATAAACTCTTTTCAAACCTTAATTCAAGACACAAAAGCATTGATTTTTTAAATGAATTTTGTAAAGCGAGTTCTAAGAATCAGGAAAATTTTACTCCGAAAAATCTTCAAGATTTGTTTGATTCGAAATATAAAGCCTTGCTTTTGGGCAAGAGTATTATTATTAGCGAATCTCAGTTGGAGAAACAAATGCTTGCTGCGCAGGAGTTCGTTTCAATAGCAAAAATTAAAAAGTTACCTCAAGTTTTATTTAATGGGTTAGTGTTATTTGAATCTGAGTACAACTCCAACTCATATCAACAATTTTTTTATCAGAGACTTTTACAAACTTACAAGATTCTTCATAGTGCGGTATCACAAAAGATACTGACTGACTCCGCATCTACCCGCGATTTCTTAATGGAACAGCCTAACATTGTGCCTTCAATTAATCTTCAAATCCTTCAACAACCAGTTAAATCTATTATTCTTATTAAACCGCTACGCAATCACAACGAAGACTTAGCAGCAGACGTCAAGTATATGCTAAAAGATACCGAAAGCAAATTGCGTCATATTTCATTTTGGTTAGTTCTCAACTTTCATAATAAAAATACGAAAAATGTCTTACTCACTGCTCTAAAGTTTATAAAATCATCTACAATTTCAAGGATAGGCGTTTTACACTGTTCATCACTCACGCCAGAGGAAGGAGAAAGTGGTCCTCGTACTTCAATGTTCGAAAAGGTTGTCTACCTGGCATTTCAACATCTCAACTACGCCCCATTGCGTCTTTTCTTGGCAAAGCTCTTAAATTTATCAAGTAGCGATTTTCCTTCTTCCTTTAGTTTATCAGATTCGCCTGATTTACATATCAATGGCTTAGATGTTGAAGCCTTTGACGTTGCTTTAAAAAACTTTGACTCTTCAAGCTTAGACAGGCAGTATGAGTTTTGTCAAGATAACTTTGATGTCTCTGCTCTGAACAGAAAAAACGCTGTCATCATAATAGCCAATGGACGTGTGTATGAAGTGGAAAATGCATCAAGCATTGCAGTTGGAGACTTTCTAATCATGGAAAAGGATGTGTCTTCATTAGTTAGCAAACGTTTATCTCTACTCATAGAGAATTTTAAGAAAATATCTCTTTTCCCTTTCTTGCTTTCTTCATCAGAGCTGGACATTAGTGATGTCATTATGAAATTATCTTCTTTACTTCTGACTTATAGAAATTCGCATGCTAGAAATGCATTAGTCGATTTGAATACAATAGCCAATCAATTTAATTCGATACGAATTCCTCCCAAAAGCGAGAAAAATCTTTACCTAAATTTGCGAGTTATCATAGATCCACTTTCTAATGAAGCCCAAAAGTTGACTCCTATTCTCAATATCTTAAAACAAGTTTTTAATTCCGAAATCCAAATCTTGTTTTCTTGCCAGGAGAAGCTCTCGCAACTTCCACTGAAAAATTTCTACCGATACGCGTTAGCAGCCAAAACAAAATTCAAGAATGGAAAAATGGTGAAGTTAGTTGCTAATTTCAGAAATTTACCAAAAGATCCTCTTTTTACGTTAAATCTTGATATCCCTAGCAGTTGGATGATTGGATCTGTTAGAGTAGCTTACGACCTCGATAATATAAATTTAAATGAAATTGAACCTAATGAAAATATAATCGCTTCATTTGAATTGAAGCATCTATTAATTCAAGGAGAATGCTACGATAATCAAATGCCGCCCAGAGGCCTTCAGCTAATGCTCATGAATGACGAAAAAAAATTGTTTCAAGACACCATTGTAATGGCCAATCTTGGCTACTTTCAACTGAAAGCCTCCCCTGGTGAATGGACTTTTCAAATAAGGCCCGGTAAATCAAGTAAATTGTATTCTCTTCAGAGTGTAGATGCTGCAGAATTTTTGATAGAAGATACAAAGTCTATTGTTTTGGTAGATTCATTTGATGGCAAAACTCTCAGTGTTAAGGTGGACAAAAGGCTTGGTAGAGAACGCGAAACTCTTCTCAGTGAAAATCAAGAAGCTGATAGTGAAGAGGATAGTGATGATGATGTTAATGAAAGTGGCGAAGTTGAAAAGAATGAAGGAACGTTTCGTGTATTGAACAACCTCTACAATAATATTCTTTCTATGTCAAAGAAGCCGCCTTCTAAGAAAGAGACTTCAGACAAATCCAAGCCGCAGTTGAATATATTTTCAATCGCTTCTGGACATTTGTATGAACGTTTTTTGAAAATAATGATGCTAAGTGTATTAAAGCATACGAACAGTTCTGTTAAGTTTTGGTTTTTGGAAAATTTCTTATCTCCCAGTTTCAAAGATTTTATACCTCATATGTCTGAAAGGTATAAATTTAGTTATGAGCTTGTGCAATACAAATGGCCAAGTTGGCTAATTCCTCAAAAAGAGAAACAGCGTCTCATTTGGGGCTATAAAATACTTTTTCTAGATGTTTTGTTTCCTCTGGATGTGGATAAAATTATCTTCGTTGATGCTGATCAAATCGTCCGAGCAAATTTGCAAGAATTAGCTGATCTCGATTTAGAAGGTGCACCATATGGCTACACACCATTCTGTGATTCAAGGAAGGAGATGGAAGGTTTCCGTTTTTGGAAAAAGGGTTATTGGGCCAATCACTTGGGTTATCGCAAATATCACATTAGCGCACTCTACGTCGTTGATTTAAAGAAGTTTAGATTGATAGCCGCAGGCGACCGCCTTCGTGGTCAGTACCAAGGCCTTAGTCAAGACCCGAATAGTCTGTCCAATTTGGATCAAGATTTGCCTAACAATATGATATATCAGGTAGCAATCAAATCCTTGCCTCAACACTGGCTCTGGTGTGAAGCATGGTGTGATGACGCATCTAAAAAATATGCCAAGACCATTGATTTATGCAACAATCCAATGACGAAAGAGCCTAAGCTTGAAAGTGCAATGCGGATTTTGCCTGAGTGGAAGGACTACGATGCGGAAATCAAAAGCATACAGAATCTTGTTCCAAGTCATAAAATGAAGAATCCTCGAGATAACGATGACCCTTCTCTATCATCATTTCCTCCTCAAGAAAACAAGTTTTCTAGTCAGCAAGAAAAAAGGAATTTGCATCGAGAACTCTAAAAATTTCTTAAAAGTTTGATATATGATTTTACGTGCGCTAACTATTCTTTTTGTTTTATTGAGAAGATGGAATTATTAAAGAAATCAATGTTTTGTTAATTTGATTTTTATTTTATTAAAATGCACTTTTACAACTCAATTAATACTACCTGTACAAATAAATTTTATTTTTATCTTCCCTAGCTTTTAATTTTAAGAATATCCCTATGAAATTTAGTGGCATTTTAACTCAAGAATAATTTGAAAAATCCAAAAACAAATTCCATACAAAAATTCTTATATTTCTTTTTATTTCAGGGCTAAATTAGAAAATTGTTTCGTGAAGCATAGATTTTTTGCAATATTTCTTTTCAAAACTAGCTTGTTTGATTTTATGATTAAATATTTGAATACGCATTAGGAAATTGAAAATCTCATACACCATCTTATGACACGATAAAAAAAATAATCAGCAAGGAAAGTCAAAATCAGAATTCTAAATAGATAAAATTGAAAAACAAGGATTATATTTCCTTGTAATAAGAAAATAAAAACAATATTTAATTGTTATTTTCGTAAACAGACAAAAAGCTGATGGACAAAATGTTGAGAGTTTTAGCGTCAACGGTCATCATGTAAGACATATTTTCGATGTTGATAATTTTTTATTGTTTTACTACTATTACTTCCCATAGTATTTTATCACGTTAGTAAACTTTAAATTAATTTTCTGCAATATTTTTATTTGTTATATTGTTTTCAATAAAATTATGGTTTAATAAAGTTAGTTTTGAATAAGTTAAATGAATTATTAAATTTTCTTCTATTTTTTGTTATTATTAAAAGTACTATAAGTATTACCACAAGTTGTAGCATCAATAGTATAAATACTATAAAAAATTATTAGCGTGGACATTATGTCACATTTAAACAAATGTTGACACTGAGACTGTCGCCATTTTCTCTGTCACCATTAAAAGTGTCGACATTTTGTCTGGCAATCATTATTTCAACATGTTTAACTCTAAACTTCAGGTCCGCATGATAGTAGCCTTTTGTCTGTTATTTTTAGAATTTATTTTATGATTTAGAATTGAAATTATATCGAACAAGTAAAGTAGTCATGGATTTGGTTAGAGACGTGTTTGGGTAATTTATTTTGCCGAGTTGGATAGAGGATTTTTTAATCCCCATTCAGTTACATTTAAATGTTTATGGGGCCATGAAAAAAGTTTAGATCGCACAACAAACCTTCTTTCGGTTCGGTGATGTACCAAAGCGTGGGGGGCGGTTCCTGTTGCATTTAGCAAATTGACCTTTCTCTCTTTGATCATGATAGTATTTTTGTTAATCTATACATAGTTAATGAGTACTATATTTCAATGTGGTTAAAATATTTAAATATGTTTTTTAACTTAACTTTTACATTAATTTTAATATATTTTAGCCAAATCGATAAAATAATATTTTACATTCTTGATATAATTAATAATTCTATCGATGTCATCATTAAAGTTGGAATCAAATATCTACTGAGACTACCTGAAATCAAGTTTTCTAAAAGCTCACACCAGATGTAAATCTAATCATTTTAAAAAATATGATTTATTTTAGATTAAAATCTTTCACATCGCCAATAAGTTCTTGTTTTCTTCACATTATTTTTGTGTCTCTCTCATATGTAATTTTCAGTGCCAATCACTTTTTTCTTTCTTAACGATGAATAGATGTATGAACGAGGCATGGGTGCAAATTAATAATATATTTGAATATAAACAAAGTGGTACTGACAAGCCATCAAAAAATTATAAGGAAATATAGTAAACAAGTTTAAGTAAAAAATTGATTGATGAAACACAAATACTTAATCAGAATGTGATATTTCGCCTCCTCAAAGCTTCTTCAGACAAGTTGAGAGAGAGAAAGTATATAAGTAAGAAATATTTAAGGAGTAGGATTTTTGTGACATGAAAAATTTTCAAAATGAAATATACTTAACTCATATAATACTAATATACGTAATTTGGTATGAAAAACTCCAAAATTGACGCCATCTATATTGCTCAAAGATGATTTTGTTTATTGAAAGACTAGTTTTTTTGAAGTTATTAGAAACTTACTATAAAGATGCTATAAAGAAGGAGAGACCCAAAGTTTCGAATAAAAGATAAGTATTTTACAATAAATTTACCAAAACAAGCACAATACAATATTTTTACAAGAATCAAAATATAATTAAAACACATGAAATCAGTTACTGGAGTAATTTTCTGTTTTCAATTTTTTATGCAGAAAATGAAATCTTATTTTTATCAGTTTTTTTGCACTTTATGGCGTGAACTGTACATTGTTTCATTCAATCAGATTTTATCCTTATTGGCTTTCTCATTGGTTTCAAGTACAAAAAAAATTTGCTTAAAATTTTAACATATAAATGCTTTCTTACACTTGAAACATATTCACTCTGCCTTGAAAAAGAATGCAATGCAGTGAGATTTTTTTGTCACCATGAGGCAAACAAGGCCAGTAAAAACTGTTCTATAACTGAAAGCCTCATTTGTGTATTGACCATTAACTTTATCTTTCTAATCCTTGTTAGAAATTGGTTTAGATGTTTTTCCCTAAGTGATGTGAACGCCTGAGTTTAAAAAACAGCGATGAAAAGGAAGAAATTGGTCAAGAAGAACGAGAGATTCCATCAAAGCACCAGATTGAAAAGAATTTTTTGGGTAGGCCAAAAATGTGAAAGATACAATAAAATATTTTAATCTTTTCTTCACCCAGAATATTTGTGAATTGAACAGATACAGTTAATATTCAACTTTCTTTCTACATCCAATCGAGCATTAGCTTGCTTCATTACCTTGTCTTTTATATGTCGGCAATCAAAGGACCAACAGATTGACGTCAAATATCTCTCCAGAAAAATATGCAATTCCATTTTTGATCAGTTAGTATAGATGTGTTTATTATTGTTTGTACTTTCATACAATTTGATTCAAAGAGAGAAAGCGACAATTCTATGAGATTGGTAGCGCTAGGATGCATTCAAAACAAATTTCTGGAAAATTGACATCGATATTATTCTTCTACAAATGGTGTAACTAGAGATAAGCTATCGAATTTTTATGTTTTTTCTTGTTAAATATTTTAAACTCAATTTTTAGATACGAGAATTTTAAATTTGCTAATAATGTCAAGAGATTAGTTTTTATTTTTTGCTTATCTCCTGGCTTAAGTATTTATATTGGCAGATTTTTTATTAGTACTGTTAGGAACAAAAAATATGCCACATATTCTACGGTTTGCATACCTAAAATTTTCGTATTGACTGGATGTAAAAGTATGCTTTTATTAACACATTATTCATTTTTGACCATATACATTCTACACAAGTATTTAAAAAAAATTTTAAACCAGTTTATGTAGGGTTGAGACAAAATCGTTCAAGAATTGATACATTTGGATAAAAATCGCCGCAAACAATCTTAGACTACAACAATTATACGTCTGAGGTAAACGTTATTAAAAAGAGCCTTCGAAATTTTAGCTGTTAAATATAAGGCTTCAAGATGATGGTCAATAGCGAATTTTAGAAAAGTTCACTACATTGCTGCTAATAACATCTGGTTAATTATGAAAGCTATTCGAAGTGCTTACCAATCTTTTACAAAATTGGCAGGAATTGCTTTATAAAGTTTAGCTTACACAAGCTGAAAGGTCTATGAAAATCAGAAGCGAAAATTTATTTACTTTTAATTATACTAATTTTAATTATTAAGTTTATTACTCGTTAACATCAACAATTAACGATTAGTGCTCTTTGTGTAGTTGTAAGCCTAGAAAAAGGGTAACAAGAAAGTGTAGTGAGTGTGGCGAATGTATTTGTAAGGATCATACTTTATTGTTTTGTTGTAATTCTAAAAACGCATGGAAAATTTTATATTAAAATAAGAAATAGACATTTTTTGTCCAAAAAGATACTTTACAACATTTTCGTTGTTAAATTTAATGTTTTATTTTGCTTTTTTACAAAAAATATTTGTTTTGAATCGTTTTGCCAATTTTCTCGATAACAGGTTTCTTTTATATTGCAATTATAAATATCCATTGTAAATTATATACTGCATTGTATAAACTTATTTTTAATGTTGGACAGAATCTTTTTGATTTTGCTTTATTAATGGAAGGGTAAGACTGCAAAAGATAATATACTGTACTCTATAAATGTATATTGCAAACAAGTGAACTTCAATTTTTTGTAACGCCTACGACATATTTTATATCTTATAATATTTTTGTTATGGACATGTGTTATAATCACTTTGGCTGTTACTTCTCTCATAAGATGAGCATCACCGAACAAACTATACAGCGGTTTCCTTTTTGCTTTTTTAATTGATTTTCTGGTCGTAACGTTACTTTCATTTCTATAATATATAATAATCTGTACTTCTCATACACACGTTAGCGACTTTAATTAGTCTTTGTATGGACCTATCTATGATGATAATTTTTATTTCATGTAAAATTGCTATGAATCTTTGTTTATGTATTTATCTTTTTGAATGTCAATAAATTTTGTTTCTTTCGAAAAAAATATTCTTTCATTAAATATAAAACTATGTATACAATTTTATGAATGCTTTCCTTACCAGATTTTATAATTTGTAAATGTAAAAATAGGTATGCGTCTATTTAGCAATGATTTTGCTGTAAGCACTACAGAAACGCCTATTCAGTCTCAAATGGAACCTATTCTGTTGAAAAACAAAAGTCATTTATGGACAATTCATGGAGAAAATGGTTTGCAGAGTTTAATAAAAATTGTAAGAATTAGTAAAGTTAAATACTGTCTCAATTGCATACAATATGAAACAATTTTTTAATAAAGAATGCCCTTCTTTCTTAAATATAGTTAATATGCTAAAAAGTAAAGAACATAATTATTATTATGCAGCTATAAATGGTTGATTCAGCAAACTTAATTAAAGAATTGTATTTTTTACATTGTGATTTAATTGATACTGACTTTTTTGTTGACTTTGATAAGGAATCTTACTCACTTACTAAATATATTCTTCATGAAGACTCATCCAAATTAAAAGTTTCATCCAGTAGCCTTAAGCTGATTCATTTAAACATTCGAAATGTAAATGCCAACTTTGACGCCTTTGTTGAATTTATCAGTTCTTCAAATATCAAATTCAATTTTATTGTTTTGAGTGAAATTTGGCATTTGGGTTCTAAAATTTTCAATATTCCGGGTTTCAATTTTTATTACCATGAAAGAACCAAGCGTGGTGGATGTTTAGGTATTTATTACATGAAAACTTTACAGTTAACTACTTCAAAAAATTTATCTTGCAATGAGAATTTTTTGGTTGCTTATTGTTGTTCTTTAAAATCGAAAACAAAATATTTAGCTTGCTATCAATATACAGACCTCCTAGCTCTGATGTGTTAGCTTTCAACAATTTTATGACTGATATTTTTGCTAAACATTCGCTATCAAAATTCACAATTATCTGTAGTGATTTTAATTTAAATTTGTTTGATTTTGACAAAAATATTAATATACTAAACTTTATTAATATCTTTTATCAAAATGGATTTTTTCCTTAAATAACTAAAAGCACTCGTGTCAGCACTGTCACATCCACATTGATAGACAATATTTTTTTAAATTTCGACCACTTCTATTCTTCATTCAACGTTATTTCAGATATTTCTCATCATTTCCCGAATTGTATCTTTATAAATGAATTTTTCAAATATCCAATCAAATCTTCTTTTATATGGAAAAAAATTTTAGTCGTAAACAACGCTCTTTTTTGTTGCTGATGTAGCAAAAATTGACTTCTCACCCGTTTTTCAAGCGTCTAATCCCAATGATGCATATAATATTTTTATAAATTTTTTGAAGGATTCATTTTCACGAAGCTTTCCCTTAATTAAAATCAAAGTTTAGTTTGATAATAAGCCTTCGTTTTCTCCCTTTTTAAATTCTCTTAGAAGATTAAAAGTAAAACAATACAAAATTAAACTCTTTAATCCTAATTCATTGAATTAATTTAAGTATAAGAATGTTCTAAAACAGTACAAGTTTGAAGTTAAAAAGGCGAAATCGAAGTACTATTTCAACCAGCTTTCATCCTGTAAAAAAATTACATGGAAAATCAAAACAAAATTTTGAAAAATTCTAGTATGAAATCTTATAGTTCATCTTTTAACAGTAATGACTTTGCTGATAGCTTATCCACTTCCGGTAACACTTGCATTGTTGATGATTCCTTGGAATTTATTGATAAGTCTATTCCAATGAGTTTGTTTCATTTTATTTGCCTGAAATAAATTTCAATGATATTGTGATAGCTTTAGCATCTTTATCAAAAAAGTCATTAATGGTGATGATAAAATAACAATTCAACAGATAATTGATATACTTCCTAGTATCGGTTTTATTTTAGTTCACATATTTATTATGTCTCTTCAAATGGGAGAGTTTCCTGAATATCTCAAACTTGCCCGCATCTTTCCTATTTTAAAAAACGGCAAGCTTCCATCCTCATTGGACAATTTAGACCAATATCTATACTCTCGAACTTTTCAAAAATATTCGAAAAAATTATATCTTACAAAATAATAGCTTTTCTTGATAAATACGGCATAATCAGTCCTTATCAGTTTGGTTTTTCTAAGAATAAATCAACTAAAGATGCTATATTATTTTTGTGTAGTTGCATTTCAAATCATTTTTACGGTAAAAGCTTTAGTATTGTTTTATTTCTCTCTGTTTTATTTCCAAATTGCAAAGTTTGATGCGATTTTTTTAGTTGTCGGTATCGCATCCAAGGGAAGAATCAACCTCCATAGCTGGACAGATGGTTAGGATAGTCAGAATCAGGAATCTAGGCCATCTGCCGACAGAAATTGTGATTTCCAAATCTCAAAAATAAAAGTAGGTACTTTTGAAAAAATGTGTTTAAAAAGTAGTTGATATTTTTTTTTAAAATTGTTTAAAATTTTTATAAAATTGTCAATCTTCCAAATCGTTTTCTGTTCATTCACAACAGTTTGTAAGCTGTCAAAAATGATGTGTATGCGGGTGAGCACATATTCTTGCGAACAACCTTTTGTCTATGAAAAACATTAAGTCAGAAAAATTACAGATACTGTCATAAATTTGGGCAACAACATTCTGTGTATAAAAAATTCAAGATTGATGCAGGCATCAATGAAATATTAAAAGAAAAGTAACAAGAAATCACTAGATACTTTGCGGCCCAGTGGTGGTAAGAGAATTTGATTTTTGCCCCACTCAACAAAATGGATATACCTTAAAATATAAAGTTTAATCTGTTTTTTTCTTAGAAATAAAATACAATTCGAGTCGTTTTTCTTCCTTGTAAGAACACATTTGGATTGAAAGATTTTATCCCAAATATTATTGCATCAATTCAGATAAGCTTTAAAATAATAATATCAAAATTTATTTAACACCTGAATAAAGATTATTACATATTTTACTGAGCCTCAATGGTTGTTAGTGTATACCTTTGAGCTTAACAGTTGAAGGTCAGGGGTTCGATCCCTAAGGCTCCCAACTCTAAAAACAAATTCACAAAACTGTGATATCTTAAGCATAATGCGAGCATATAGCCTTACGCCTGAAAGTGCTTTGATATCTCCAACCAACCAACATATTTTACTTAAAGAAGAAATTTTTTATTTCACCAAAATCATTGTGTATTCTTTAATTTTCAAAGATAATTTTTTGCTATTCATTTTTATTCATAAATAAATTTTGAATACACAACTGTTTTGAGAGCTCTTCAATTTTTTCACAAGTTTAAAAAGTGTTATTTTGAGTTCTTAAACTCATAAGAGATTCAAACAAGATATTTTTCGCTTTTTAAATTTAAATAAAAGAAAAATGATCATAAATGGTAAAAATTTTAAATTGATTTTTTGACAATTTTTATTATTATTCATTGATGTTTGGTTCACATCGCTTATGTTGTATGGGGATATATCAAAGCGCTTCAGGCCATAAGGCTATATGCTTGCATTATGCTTGGGGTGTTTAATCTTCCATAGCTGGACAGATGGTAAGGATAGGCACACTCAGAAATCGAACTTAGACAATCTGGATTGAGAACCCACACTTTTACCATTAGGACATCTGTAAAATTTGTTTTTAAGAGTCGAGAGTCTTTGGCATCGAACCCATGACCTTCAACTATTAAGCTAAGAGGTACCCTAATAACCATCGAAGCTCTATTATTCATTGCTAACTCTATCAATCTTTAAGCTTTGAAATGATTCATAAAGAAGTTCTTTCTTTCTCCAAATAGAATTAAAATCGTTATTTTCTACATAAAATAAATTAAATGTATAAATAAAATATAAATTTTTTTTTTCTAAATTTCTTCAATTTTTTGATATCTAAAATAATTATGGTGCATAAATTTTAAGTTATTTCAATAAAAGTTTATACCAGAAAGACATATTCAGGGAGGATGATAGCGACGTTCCCGCGATTTTTTTCCTAGAGAAGGGGGGTGAAAATATAGATTTATTTTTAAGATTATTTGGCTGCTCGTCAAATACTCAATAAATAATAGAGGAAGTGAATCTAGAATAAAATATATTTTAAAAGTTTATTTGTAGCCAGTAACGTAGCTAATAAATTTGATTTTTAACGTTCGGGGTAGAGGGGTTTTATAAATTTTTTGTTTGTGAAGATTTTTTTAGTATTGAAAAAGATTTTTTTTTACTAAATCCAAAAGTTAATGCCCCTAAAATATAAAATTATATTTTTACCTTTGTGTGTTAAATATTTATTTAAATATTTACTTTCATGTAATTTGATGAGGCTTCTTTATATTAGAAACATTTGTTTTTCAGACATTCTATTTAAAATAACTTTCAATAATTTCTTAATATAACACCTGAAACGAAATTTTTTTGATTCATTCAAACAAATGCATTAATATTTTCATTTATTTTCTAAAAATGTGAAAAAGCAAATTTTTTAATTTACATGTAAATATTCATTAGCTGGCGATAATAATTTCATTTTGCCTAAAACAGGGAGAAATGAATTGATAAGATAGGATTTATTTAGTTTAAAACAAAAAATACGAACTAAACTTAAGTTTATATGTTCGTATGGGAAAAAATCCCTCATCCTCCCTATTGTAAGAATTTCTAATATCAATGTGCTGAAATAGTGAAGTTAAAAATAAGAAAATGTGTAATAGATCGTGTGTAGGGATGAAGATAAATTCAAAAAAACGCAGGAGGATCATATGGATAAAATTAACAAAGGCATTAAAAGTTATACTATACAAATATAGAGTTATTATATATGACCTTAGCTAGGTTTTATTTAGAAAAAAATAATTTTTCGTTGTCAATTGAGACTTTTATTTACCAAGTAGACGTTAAAATTCAAGCATTTCAATGCATGGAAAATATATATTTTTAATGAGCTTTCTTCTCTATATGGATTGTTTTCTAACGCTTTATGTGTGTTGTTATTTATGACTGTCGCGTTTCATGCATATTGTTTTTTTGAAGCACAAGTGTTGATCTTATTGTTCTAATGCTTTCGCAATCAACCCAACTTTGTTTACACTCAATCTACTTTAGTTGCTCATACTTAATATTGGTCAAATCTTCTAAGGTCTGTAACTTTCGCATTTCTCAACCAAATTAAACGCGTGATACACCAAATGAAAGCGCATGTTATGAATTTTATTGTCGTGCACATTAATTTGTTTTAAAATTGGTGTTTGAAAAATTTTATGTTTGCTCAATCGATTAAACCATGAGTTTGATTTTCATGATTGCCATTTCATCACTGAGTTTCAAACAAATTATTTTCATTTTAATCCAAATTTATTTATTTATTGAAATCTCAATAGGGTGTGATATTCTTTACATAACCACGTAGTGGGTAGTTTTTTGCAGGCATTTCTATGATTTCTCCTCATGAATATTTTTTGTGTATATTTTTCTTTGTGTATAATGAAGAAGTGATATAAAATTATTCGGAGGCAAATTAACCTCTGTACTATTGAAAATTTAATGACATACTATGATAGTTTAAATTTAAGACTATTTTAGAATGATTTATTTTTTTTATTCTATCCACTTTTTGTGTGAAGCACAAAGGGTTTGATTTTTGATGAATTTTCCAGTGAAGATCATAAACACTGAGATCTAAATGAAAAAAGGAAACAAAGCAAAAAAAAATTTGAAAATGGAAAATAGAGAATATTTACATGTTAACTGATAACAAATAAGAGATAAATTTTTTTTTAAAATGATTTAATATTTTTTAGATATCTAACATGCAACGGTATTGAATTCCAATTATTAATAACACTTGGTAAAAAACTATTCTTATTTATGTTGGTAAAACGTTGTATAAATACATCTTTATCATTTCTCAAGTTGAAAATAAAGTAATGCGAGGCAGTTAATGAACGTATTTGTTTGATATTCCAAATTCCTTGCTTTTTCCTAATGCTTGTAGAATGACCACTTTCAATGAATTTTATAGCTCGATTTTGTTTGGATTGTAATTTATTGATACCAGTTCTGCTACTAAAGGCCCCAAATTAAATTGCAATAGTAAACTTTGGATTGGAAAAAAGCGTGAAAAAATAAAAGTCTAGATTTAATGTTTAACATATTATATATATTATATGCTACACCTATAAATACTGATAGCTTATTGATAATTTTATTAAAGTGTAATGTAAAAGATAAATTCGATTGCTAAATAATACCTAAATAGTTATAAGAGTTAGTTTTTTCAATTTTGATGTTAGATAATTGGATGTTAAATTTAGTTTTTTTTCTTTGTTAGTATTATAGATCATATCTTTAGTTTTTTCAATATTAATGATTGTTTTGCTCACACCATTGATGAAACCGATTTAGGAATAGGTTAATGAATCTGTTATTCATATATAGATCACGAGTTTTATATAGTGTGATGCAATCGTCAGCGTACATATAAAATTTACAATTATCATTTTGCAGATTAAAAATATCATTAACATATATTTTGAACAAAAGGGGAGCCAAGACAGAGCCCTGCGGAACCCCGTTACACAGAGGTTTAACCCATTTAGGACCAATGTTCCTATTTTGGAACATAAGTAATTTCATTTTCGTCTGCTTTTTTCAATGACCTTGAATATAAATCGTCTGCGTTTTTTTTAGATATCGTCTGCTTTGCTTGGTCTTAAATGGGTTAATTGAAGAATAAGTTCCATTAACCTTAACAGTAGTTTCCGTTGGACAGGTAACTTTTTAATAATTTCAAAAATTCTCCTCGAAAGCCAAATTTATTAAGTTTTAAAAGGAGTAGCTCATGGTTGACTTTATCAGAGGCTTTAGCGAAGTCCATAAAGATAGAACAAACTTGTAATTTATTAGAACGAGCAATTGGATGTTTGTTAAAACAGGGGCAATAGCATCTTCAGTAGATTTGTTTGGCCTAAATCCTAATTGGCTGTCATTTAGCATATCATGTTTCGAGATGAAAGTACTCATTTTCCTATGGATAATAATCTTTTCAAAAAGGTAGTATGGAGATTGGTCTATAGTTACTTCGTTCAGTTTTGACACCTTTTTTAAAAACAGGAATAATGCAAGCTGATTTAAAGGTATCAGGATACGTTTCATCTTCATATATCTTATTGAATAGGTGAAGTAAACTATCTAAAACAAAGGGAACTACAAGTTTAACCATTCTATTGGAGATGTTATCATGGCTAGCAGAATTACTTGTTTTGAGCTCATTACAGGAAATCAAAATATCATTTGTGTTAATTCTTTCAAAATAGAAAGTGTTAGCTTGAGATATAATAAATTGATTATATGGAGTAATCTTGTTGGGGTTGTTGTGGTTTAATGCTAAATACTCACAAAAATCATTAGCATTAATAGGACATATGCCGTTTTTAGTCTTTCTACCAGATATTTCATCAATAGTATTCAAGGTTTTTTAACATTAGTGTGATATTTCTCAAGCAATGTATTATGTATAGATTTTTGTAATATCTAATTTTTATATTATAGACATTTGTAACTTGTTTGTAGGTATCAAAGTTACTGGCAGTTCTAATTGACATATGTTTCCTGAAAAGTTTTTTTTTTGTTTATTTGTTCAAGTTCAGAAGTATACCACTGTTTAGATAAATATTTTTTAGTGTAAAATAATTTGCTATTCAAAAAGATATATCTAAATTTTTATTTATTTTCAACGTTAAAATTGAGCAAAATGTACATCAGTTACATAGAAACAACTAAGATCCCAATTTTCTTTAGTTAGATTCTTAAAAAAAGAGAAAAGTTTTTTCCACTGTAACTTTTAGCATTATTATATGTTGTGGTAGAAGATTTTTTAATGGGAGAAAAAAAACTAAAAAGGCATAGAAAACAGGGATAGTGGTCAGAAAGAGCAGTGTTTATTACCCCGGAGAAACCATTTAAATTGAAGTTGGGAATTAGAATATTGTCTATTGTTGTTAAAGAAGTCATCCCATGCCTTGTTGGAGACTTGATAGTGGGAATGACCCCTATTTCAAATAATCATTTTTTGTAATATAGTTATCACTTGGTAGTGTAAAATTAATATTAAAGTCTCCTAAAATAAATACATATTTGAACTTATCTTGAAGAAGTGGAAATGTTCTTTGGCTTCTCAGGTTCTCTAGCGAGAATCCTGAGGCTGTTTTCAAAATTTTTATTTCTTTTGAGGCGGGCGTTTGCCCTTTGCTGGCCCTTTCCGCTGCGTCTTGAAGGGCATTCTGTTTCGAAAGTACAACGGGTCGGGGAGCGGGTGGTTTAAATGCGAAAAGGCTGGTACATTCATTTACCTTGTCGCAGCTTCCCAGTTGCTTTGTGATGCTAAGCAAGCTGTAGTAGCCAGCGCATCTTTCGGATATCTTGAACCTCAAAGGAAGCAACATATTTTGAACAAATATTTTACAATGACAAGATGATGTTGTCTTTTGCATTTCCGTTTGAGGCAGGTAGAGATGCTTCAAACGCTTCAATTCTGTTCTGCGCTAGGTGAGGATCTTCACCTGAAGGTGGTATATGACGAAGTAGTTCCTCTTTAATTTCGATCGGGAGAGTTTTGGGTTTTGAAATTTTGTGTTCGGTTTGCACCCCCTTTAATGCTTGGCTAGACAATGTACCATCTACTTTAAAGATGATTGTGTGCCCGTTTTATTTTTTCGTACAATGCTGAAAAATCTTTCAATGCTTGCATTGCTATATGGAAGAACAAGAGCTAAGACAGCTACACTAGGAAGGATTTTAATCTGTTTGTTGATGTTTCAGGAACTTTGGGGTTGGAAATGTAATGCCATCAATAAAGAACTCTACTTGAGACAACTCAGCTTTGTCTTCGAGTGACATCGACCCATGTACTGTTGCTATAACTTTTTCATTTGTTTGAAACTTATTTTGAATAAATTAGAGTGCATCCTTATAATAAACTTGAATTTCTTCATGAAATTTAGCGTACTTTTCTTGTGTTATTTCTCCACCATTTAGCAATCTCCTTCTTTACTTACTTTCGGTTAGACACACACTGTAAAAATTAGATATCAAATGTTCGGACTGTAATTGTGTTCATTTTTTGTATGCAATTATCATTAGAACAGTCATGTCTAATATTAAATGGATTGCTTTTGCAGTACTCAACAACATGGCCATGACAATACGGTTGAAATTCCTTATTTATAATGGAAAACGGTTTTGTGTTTGCGCATACTTATGAGGAAACAATTGTGCTGTCAGGGAAATGTTTTTAAAAAGTTTAGCAAAGTGATTAGTAGTTGATATTGGCAAATAATGCTGGATTATTATAAAGTTGGTCGCCATAACTTTTGCATTCAAAAACTTTTTTTAATGAGCTTTCTTTATCTCCAATGAGTGATAAAAGAAGACGACTTTGTTTTTTCAATGATGATTGAGCTTGTAGATGCGATAGTTTAATCATGGCCGGACATTTGGCCGATAGACATTTAACCGAAAGACACTTGGCTCGAACACTTCACCGAAAGACATTTTGCCGAAAAAAACATTTAAAAAATGGACATCTGGCCGAACAATAATTTTACCAAGCAGACATTTGTCCGAACAAAAATTTTACCAACCAGATATTTGGCAGAACAAAAATTTTACCGAACAGACATTTGGTCTAAATATGTCAATTTATAATGATGTATTATTATCTAACATCGTATTTAATTGAATTATACCGCATGTAATGTATTCACCTAACTACATACTTTAATTATACTATAGATCATAACCATACTTTAATTTTATGAAAAAAATTGCTCACAATATTTAAATATTTAAAAATATGTTTTACTTTTTTTTAAAACAAATTCTTTGTTTTATCAATTTTTTGCAATAAATTTTTTAAACATGATTAAAATATATGAATGTTAGTATAAATAGACATGGAATCGTGCTAAAACATCATTTAGTCTACTGGAATATCAAATGAGATTGAAATTTGGAGAAAAAAAATAATTTCCCTCGGGCCCGAAAAATTATGGGTTCTCAATAATCCAGGGTTCTAAAAGTTTCGGAAGTCACAGTAAATGTCTAATAAAACTTATATACGAAATTGCAGGTCAGTCCGTTGAGGCTTCTCAGTACGAACCTTTCTAACTATGAATAAGTATTTAGTGTTTTAAAAGTTAGTTAGGAATAGCTTGTATGTTAACTAGGTAATGTCATTAAACAACATAAATTTATAAAATCCTATGCTAAATAAGAAAAATATACACAAAGAAAATTCACGGAGAGAAATCATAGTATATATATATATATCCAAATAACATTTATTTTTTGAAAAATTTGTTATCGGACGCTTTGGTTTCGGGTGTTTTCGTTTTTGGACGTTTTAACCAGGAACTCGTTGTCAATATGTTGATACTACTTCAGGAATTCAGAATTAAACCTTCTTTACTCAGAGTTCGATACAAGCTGAAGTACAGTTGTGCCTCCTTGATGAAAACATTCTATGTTACATTTACCTTGTATATGTTATATAATATACATCTTATATATTATATTTTTATCGACTATGTACAGTTCATTAGAGGTTTTGGTCTTAATTTTGAAGCTAAGATCCATGCATATGTGCATGAAAGCTTGGCACCTAGACAATGAATTACTTATTCTTTCTATCTAAGTATAGTTATTGTGGATTGATTTAATTCTCCAAATTCTTCTTATTTCTACTCATTTTTTATCATTTAAATAATTACAAATGTTTAGATCACAAATAAAAAATGGTTGTGACTTGAATCGATGTCTTGGTCAGAATGCAGATGTTTAGAAATGTTTTGGCATTTTATTTCTTAGTTTTTGTGACGCTAAGCCTTTTATTTTATTTTTTATTCAATTTTAAGATCAAATTTCATTCAAAAGAGCACACTTGGTTCAAATTTGAAAATAATAAGGTATCCTTCGCCTTTATTCTTCCTTTACAGCGCGTATCATGTGCCTGCTTTTAAGGAATTGACATATTGCTTCTTATTAGTCCGAGATATACGATGTCTTTACGTTCAACTTTATGAAAGGGGGATACTTATTTGAGAAGTTTTCATGAAATTCTTTAGAGATATGTTAATATTTTTTCTCAACTTAAATACTTAATGATTTTCTATATAAAGATGCAAAGTATAATGTAAAGAGTTTCCACTCTTTTCAAAAAAAAGGGGGCGTGACTAAGGTTGGTTAGATACTCGGCTTCGATAACTCAAAGTCCTGGGTTCGATCCCACATCAAGCCTTCTTTCTTCATAGTTCGATACAAGCGGTGCAATTGTGCCTTCTCGATGAAAACACCTCACGAACCTTTACCTTTCTTTTGTGTAAATCATTGTCGCTAATATTAGTTTGTATCTTTTGAATTCGATTTAATAGAAATGCGAAAGAAAATTTAAATAATATTAATAATTAAAGAGACATATTTTTTGAAAGAGCTTGATTGAGTTTTTAAAGGATCAAGATAAGTGTGAAATGATCTTAAGTCTCGTTTGCTAAAGTTTTGCCAACAATCCTGTGAATCTGTTGAAAGGAGATTCCAAAAGAGTCCTAAATTCTTCAAATATTTTAAAAAATAGGAAAGAAAAAAAAGTAGACAAACGTCACTCTCTAAATATTTCAAAAACGCAAAAGCTCAAAACTAGTTTTACAAGGAAAATATTTTTATATTCTAGAATTCAGGGGTTCCCAACCCTGGGGTCGGCAGGTAATTTTCTTGGGGTGGCAAAGACATTACAAATGATCATGTTTTTAAGGGATTTGGCTGATATCAATGGATTAAGAGGATTCAGTAGGCTTTTCCCGAATAGCCTCATTCCGACCTGAGACGGTATATATAGGCCTAATCTATAAGACAAAGGATAGAATATACGTTAGGTCAAACTGAATTGTTTTCCTTTTTTTAACGCCATGATTAACTGGAGCAGTCAATTGTACAGTAGATTGTTGCCTATCGTCTTTCTCAGGACCTTATTAATCCTAGCATTTACTTGTGGGGATCACGGGTACTTGGCCATTTATACCTGTATCCATAGTGCTTCGGATATATATATATATATGCCTGTGTCGGATCATTTGTGTCAACTAAGAGTTCGCATCTGGCATGTCTGTGTATCCTTGTGTTACCAGTCTGCTTGAGCCAACACTGAATTTGTATTTGGAAAGTTGTAAGTATGGAGCGTTGTAATATTTAAGATTGTTGTAAATTTGATTTATCTCTTATCTTTTAATAGTTAGTATTTCAAGGACTAATTTTGTTTTGGGTTTGTTCTTAGATGCATAGTTTTTTTCTTTTGTGTGTGTGTGTGTAATAGAAGGTTGTCTGATGTTTGAATTTTCTATTAATTACGTTCAAGATATTGCCTGAATGTTAAAGATGATTTCACTGCAAATTACCAACCTTCGTATTAAGTCATATATGCCGAAAATATTGATGTTTACAAACCTACAATAAACTTCCGCAAGACATGCGGATATATGTAAGGAATAATAAATGAGTTGTTGGTGAATAATTAAAATGCAGATAAATATGATAGTCTTAAATTCAGTGAAAACCAAATGAGAAAGAAAGAAGGGAGAAAAGTGTGTATGTATAATGTATATGTATCAGAACATAGATAAGGGTGGGAAGGGACAATTGCGCTAACTGTGACGGGTTGCCTTGTGGTAACTAAGTCAAGTATCTAACTAGCCTTAGCTATGCCCTCTAATAATACACATCCCCTTTTAAAAATATACATCCACTTATATAGGGTCAATTCGTATCGTAAATTTAATAAATGGCATAAAAAGAAGAGCATACTATGATAGATGAAGTAATTAGATGAATTGTGATTCCATATAAAAACCTATAAGTAAAACTTAATGGAAGAAATGAGATCAAAATTAGAGAAAAAAGATGATTAGTCAAGAGCTTACGTTAATTGCTAAAAGTCTAATAAGATTTTCTTATCGTGTTCCTATAAACTATATTGCCATAGTATGATTATGAAGTGGTTAAGAAAATAATGATGATGGTAATGCTATAATGGGGGCGTGAGTAAGGTTGGTTAGATACTGGGTTTCGATAACTCAAGCTCCTGGGTTCGATTCCGCATCAAGCCTGCTTTCCTCATAGTTCGATACAAGCGGCGCAATTGTGCCTTCTCGATGAAAACACCCCACGATACCTTTATAACTTTTTAACGAATATTTTCCATTTCTTTGAGCTTTGCGATATATCCCTTTTTCATTACGATGGAATATGTCTAGAGTTGTAAAGATTGCATTTAAATTGCCCTCGAACCTATTTTCGTTAAATTGAATATATGTCAAGGGTGAAGTAAGAACGAGTTTATGATAAAATTGATTATTTTAAAATTACCTTTAATTATAACACTCTTTTGAAGAATTATATTAGGGGTTATTACCCTACGTCTATTGTAGTGTGATATAATGTACTTTTTAACTAGTATGCTTTACACGCGTGTTATGTTAGTTATCATTTGGGCCAGCTTGCAATCTCGAGCTGGGACACGCTTTTAGAAACTCTTTAAGCTAAGAATGTTGAAAATGTTTCATCATCGTGCTTAAACTAAAGTGAGCGCCATTTTTCTTAAAAAATTTGCATACATTTTTGAAAGCATAAACGTTAACGAAAAACGTATTTTTATTAAAGAATGGTAAGTTTTTAAATTTATTAATGTGATATTAATGAGTTTTTGCATAAAACTATTATGTTTTGCTTTTTCGGATGTAGAGAGACAACATTTAGCTAACTGACCCAAATTCTCAATCTTTAAGCCTGCTTCTTTAGCAGTTATTTTTGTAAACTTAACCTTTGGCAACTGTTTTTTTTCTAAAAACAAAAATTATATTTTCTCTATGATATTTCGTGCTTTACCATTACTTATTTTTTTTTCACAATCTCGCCCTTGTCTTTTTTTAAGCGTTTTTTTACATTTTAGAAAAAGTTAATTTTATTGTGGAATCCTCTTTACCAATCTGTAAACTGGAATTTGAACTCTTCTTCCACTTGCTTCAAAGAAAAGTGTTTGCTTTCAACCAATCGAGATTTAGCTCCATTTGCAGATGCCATCATTTTTCATTTTCGTAATTTGCCATTCTTTACCAGAATGCCGCATCGCTATTTCCCCCAGCAAATATGGATTTTTTTCCTAATGGTAAGCCGCCCCATTTTTATCACGGACTTATTTCGGGCCCGCGACAGCCATCCCAACCCACGTTTTTTACTTGTCTGTATCGCATCCATAGGGAAGAATAGAATAATCTTCCATAGCTGGACAGATGGTAATAGTCTTTACGATTGGGAATTGAACCCAGAGCATCTGGATCAATACCCTAATCTGCACTTAATCCTCGCATTTTCACGCTAGAACCAATGAGATCATGGCCTGAAAAATCAGTTTTTATGAAGATAGGATAATCTTTATTTTGATCGATCATAAACAAAGAAAAAATGAAATAAAATATGTTTATGGAACATATTTTTTTCTATAAAACCAAAATATACTTAGAAACAGAACTGGGGATCGAAGGGTAAATATCCCACGCTGACTTCGACTCCAACTCCGAGTACTTAAAGATTTAATAAATTTGAGGCGAACTCTTCTCTTCCGACTTTGACCAAAGAAGGGTCACTCCATATGCTTACAAAAATTGAACTAATAAACGGCCCCGGCCCCTAAATTTCATTAGATACCGACTCCCCTAAAAGAATTAAAATATTTTAAAATGTGCTCAGAAAATTCGTTTATTTAATGCGTTTCATGCTTTATATACTTTAGGACGTAAAACGTGGAAATAGAACTGAATTGCTATTACTGCATTATATAATGGTTGGATAGATATAAGACATAAAATGACTATATGATAAAAAATATAATGCTCAGATTTATTAACAAATCTTGAATCCAAAATAACGAAATCCAATTTTCACAAGTGAAAAATCAGTTATGATGTTTATATTATATTTTTCAAAAATGCTCTCTAGACTTTCTACTATCGTATTTGTGGGCATATGCATGTTATGAATTTGTGGCTACGAGCATAGAGACCTCAACAGGGGTGTGAGAGGTGAAGGTGCAACCCTAACCAATTTTTGGGGTGGAAAGTTGTTTTTTTTGCCCTTCTTATATTTTAGCTATATTTATAGCGATTTTGGTACATTTGATCCAAAATAGATAAACCTCTTTCTTTGGTTCGACTTAAATGCAACAGCAGCGATGAACTGTCTTTTGGTTAAACCGTATCCTTTAAAAATGGAGCACACTGAGTCAAACCATCAAATCAAGCAGGCCACAAATTTTAATGCTTTTTCTACTCATCTTCTCATCATATGTATCAGTTGCCTCTAATTAGCGAAGCTTATACACACTTCAAAACCAGGGGCGCACATCCGAGGAGGCGAGGGGGGGGGGGGCGACCGCCCCCCCCCCCCCCCCCCCCCCCAATGTTTTCACGGGGGCGAAAACGTGCTGAGTCCATCATCTCAACCAACCTGCCATACCACCCATAGAGTATGCTGTAGGGGGGTACGTCAAATTAGTTTTCAAAAAACTTAAGTTACGCCCTAAAATTTTTTAGTTTTTGTTGAAGCTCTATAACTTTTTTCCCTTAAAATTTATTATAAAAGGGAAATCATTTCAAAATGTTAAAAGTTATTTTACTTTTTGTGGCTTGTATCAATTTTGCTTTTAAACTATTTTTGAATAATGCTGAGTAAAATGAAATAATACGATCTTAATTTTTTGTTTGCACAATTGTAATTTCATTTTATACACTTGCCCCTGAATCAATCACATTTTTTCATATAAACATCGCAGGGTGTCTAGTAGACTCTTTGCCTTTAGACAAACTATCCAACCTTCAGTTATTTGTTTTCTCTATGAATCAGATATCCTTTCATCAATTCCTGTAATGTGCCTGGTAGACTACTTCATTTTTCAAATGAAAAGCCTATTCCACCCCCTAACAATTTTGGATTTTTTTAAACTAGTGTGTATTCTTCTGCAAACTTAATTAAAATATTTTCGCTGGAAGTATAGTATTTAAATTCACAAATTTTGTAAAAAAAAATATAAAGTAGTCTTATAAATTTAGGACTTTAGATATGCTCTGAATACACTCTATTTAGGGTCGACAGACATTTTGCCACATATACAATTCGCCCCATAGACAATTCGCCCAATCGACAAATTGTCTCATAGGCTATTTGTTTCATCCATCTTTGTTTATTATATGTGTAAAATTATTAAAAAATTTTATATTCTTGTTTATTTTATCTCTATTAAATTATTTCAAATTAATTATTTTATCTGTTAATTTTTTTATCATTAAATAATTTTAAATTATTGATGATGAATTTGAAGAAAAAGATAATTACAATGATATTACAATTACAAAATATTAATTTTTATTTTGTTTAAAAATTTTAAATATTTGTTTCATTTATAAAATAACTGCCTTTCAAAAAACAATTCTTAAAAAACTAAATAAAATTAAAATATAGCTATTTTATTGATATGAGTTGTGGTATTAGGCAAAACGTTCATATGCCAAACCGTTTTACGAAAAATAGTCTTATGAAAAAAGCGTAAAAGAGTCAAAAAAAATTGAAAAAACGGTTTTATAAAACAATAGGGCTAATTGATCTGCATAAATAGAGTAAATTGTCTATGGCAAGAATTGTATTATAAAAATAGAGCAAATTTTTAATGGAAAGAATTGTCTTATAAAAATAGGACTGGAAGTTTTATAAAAATAATAGAGCGCATTCTCTTATAAAAATAATGAAGCAAATTGAGCATGAGGCAAATCGTCTTATGAAAATTATGAGGCGAATTATTTTATGAAAATAATGGGGGAAATTGTTTTATGAAAATAGTTAGGCGAATTGTCCATGAGACAAAATGTCTTATGAAAATAATGGGGTGAATTGTCCATGGGACGAACGGTCTTATGAAAATAATGGGGCGAATTGTCCTATGAAAATAATGGGGCGAATTGTCCATGGGACGAACTGTCTTATGAAAATAATGGGGCGAATTGTCTTATAAAAAGAATGGGGCGAAATGTCTGAGGACCTTTTAAAGGATTTCTTGAATATTTGGTCTCCCGTGGTATTTCCAGACCACTAATTTTGAAAATTGCAACAAAAAATTTCGCCCCCCCCCCCAATAATTTTGAGGATGTGCGCCCCTGTTCAAAACGTAGAATCATAATGCAGTGACACAACGCTGTTTGAAACATTGTACGCGTATGCATAAATGCACCTTGAAAAAATTACAATCGGAAAACTGATGAAAGTGTTTTACAAAATAAATCAATCTAGAAGAATTTTTGAAACACGTCAATCATACTTTAAGTGTTAATTATAATTTCAAATTAATTTTTTTCTGGTAAAAATTTTTTGTGGGTCATTGACTGCGAGTTTTAAATTAGAATGCATTGCAATTTTCCTTCTTTAGGAATCCCCTTTGAACATGTGCAAGAGTTTAAGCACCGAAATCCCATGCAATTTAACTGAGTATGATGGTCTCTTCAATTGGACTGTCACTTACAAACTAGATTCCACCATTCCTCTTCCATATGGCAGAAAAGTCAAGTTAAAGAAGCTGGATCAAATGGAAATCTCTCAATGCAATATTGATAAATCAAAAAAGAAGCGAGATGCTGTTGCTTACATCAGTGACTGCAATACCTACAATGATCGTCTAAGTTCGTTCTTTTTAAATCTATTTTCAATCCTATTTTAAAGATGTCGGCTATTTAAAGTTAATTAAGAAGCATTATTGTCATAAAAATAAAATATATATGTATGAAATGATATATCTTTCATAGTCTTTTAAGCTTTTTAGGGTGTCTGTCTTATAAAATAAAAATGGTTCTCTTAAACTCATATAAAGTGTGATAAAAATACAATTCTAACTGTTGATAAAATAATGAAATCAAATTTTCACATTTTGAAAACCAATGCTTTTGCATAATGCTCTCTAGTTTGCATACAAATTAGATTCCACCATTCCTCTTCCATATGGCAGAAAAGTCGAGTTTAGTTACAAAATAAATTCTTTTAGTTTATCCGCTGAACTTTAAAATCATTGGTTTCTTTACAATTAGTTTCTGTTTGTTTTAATCTTTTTTCAGATTAGGTGATAAGGAAATGATCTTAAGAATTTAGGCAAAACATTTCATTGAACTTTACCATGCACACCTTAATTTTTTCCATTACCATTTAAGCTCTAAATATATATATATATATATAAGTAACTTCTTGTACACTTATCGATGCACATTTAGTAGTTGAAAAATTTAAAATTAATGCGAACATATTTTTTTTATTAATTCTTATCGATTTAGTGTTTATCATTACAATTCTTTTTGCATAAGAAGGCATCCTCCTCATCAAATAGTGAGATAGAAGTAACCCCATACTGGTTTTGGGCTATACCGCTATTTTTTGAGATATTTCAGTGTATGCATGTCTAATGTCAATTTATATGTATTCGTATGTATGCATGGGTGTATGTACGTCTAGGTGTTTTTTTTATGGCGAACGTGTATTAAATAGGGACTTTTGTATTCTCTATATAACGTTCATTTCTTTTTTCCTTTTAATTAATGTATTTTATACATACTAGCTAGTCTATAATTCACATTTTATATTTACTGATGATAATAATTTATGTTAAATAAAAAAATCGTTCTCGGTTCACAAATATTTCAAATAACGATTAAAGGAATTTAGTTTGCAAACCCGGTTGTTCCACTGTAGTTCTAGAAATGATTTATAATATTCAAAATTTCTAAATTCCTCAGTGATATTTTATTTATATTTGATTCATAGAATTTGTATTCATAAATTATTATTTCAATGATTTTAAGTCAAAAGAAAATTAAAAATTAAATTTCATGTTGTCTCTAAATGGTGTTAGGAAAATTTTATTTTATTTATAGATCGCGTTAAATATTTTTCAAAAAATCTGCTTTTCACTCATAAGTGCCTCCTTATTATTTTAATGAAGAAATAAACTTTTTTTAATTGTTTTGTATCTAAATTTTATATAAAGCAAAAATTATTAAAATGGCCTCTAGAGGGCCAATACGGCCATGCCAGATAGTAAAAAGTTTCGATAATGCGAGGATTAATACAAATAAATAGGAAAGTTTGTGTTAAAATGTGAAAAATATGTAAATGTATGTATGTACGACTGCACTAACGCTAAACCTAACACTAATACGAACAGTAATGCTAATTCTACACTAGTCCTAACCCCGACAATAGGTTTTCAAGTTTTACACATTAAGACGAATTTATAAAATGGTTGAGCACTTGTTAACTTTTATGCAAATTGAGGAATAAATTTGAATAGTTAAAATCAGCGTTAACGTGTGATTTTGTTTCCAAAAACGTGAAATTTTTTTTGAAGAAAAGTTTGGAAAAATTTTATAATAATTTGTAGCCAAATAAAAGTTAATTAAAAAATTTTTAATTAAAGATATGGTGGTTCGCTTGTAAGGTTAGTATTTTTACCCCTTTCAGGAACAATGGAGGTCCCAAAAGTTGACCTCTTAAAACAACCCATTGAAAAAGAACTCTTGACTGAACCTAATATAGGGCTAATTCGGCAAAACAGCTAATCTGGAACCCCCTAAGTCTAAATCTACAACATACGCCTCATATCAATTATAGTTAACCCGTTAACGACCAGAATAATCAGACGATATCTAATGTAAAGCAGAAGATATGTATTAAAAACATTGATACACGCAGACGATTTTATTTTTGTAAAGTCGACATATGTCGACTGTGGTCGATAAACGGTTAAGATAAACATAAACTATTTTATTGCCGCACTAAATATTTTCAGGTATACTCGTTCCATGCTGCACTCTAGTGAGTGAAGTGACGGAGACACAGCAAATCAGTGCTTAAGCGTATTATTATTATTATTATTATTATTATTATAGTATAGTGGGGACTCACTGTTCATTCAATACATACCTTTTTTATACTGCTAATTAATGCCTAAGATATAACTAAATATCAGGATAAATAAACATATATATAGATATAACTAATATAAAATTTAATTTCTATTTTTGTATCTGTTTATTCCTAAATACACATGTAAATATCTACCAAAAACTTTTTTTTAAATAATTTAGAACGGCTGGAAAATCTCAAAAGACAACGATTATTGAAGATTGATATTTTTGGAGCTTGCGGAGCTGATAGTAAGTGTGCAATGAGGGATGAAATTTGTGAGTACAATTTTGTCAAGGATTTCCACTTTTACTTTGCATGGGAAAATAGTGACTGTAAGGAATATATAACGGAAAAATTTTGGCGCGCTTTATTGTCGTGTTCGGTGCCTGTTGTCTCTGGCGCGCGCTTATTGGATTACGCATTACAAGCACCCCCAAACTCATTCATCCATACCGCATCCTTCAAAGACGATAGGGAAATGGCGAAGTACCTCAAGTATTTAACGAAGAACCGAACGGAATACCTTAAGTACCATGCATGGCGTCAACACTACAGCGTTGCTTACACTCACCTAGAAGATGCTTTCTGCGCTGTTTGTGATGCGTTGTGGAATGAAAATGAAGGTAATCTCAATCAAATCAGACAAAAAAGCATGAAACTATCCAATTGGCTAGATTATCGCAGTGAATGCGTTAACTTTGTTCACTCAAATAAATTTAACTCAATTACTTGAAAAACTCTAATCTCTACTTTCGTACAAACACAGGATAACAGTACCAAGAAAAGAGCAAGTGCTCTTCTAAGTCAATATTAAATAAAAGAGCCTTTCCAAAATGTAAGATTCATTTGTTTGTTCTCTATCGTATCAGGACAATTAACCTTTTTTTGTTCATTACTGATTTTTTGTATTATATTTTACGTAACTAAAAAACCTGAAATAAATGAACCTTGAGATAACATTTTTTATTAAATGAATTTTTAATGAACAATAATAATCAATATATTTATAAGATTATTTTTAAGTTTAGCTGATTTTTAACAAAATACACCAATAACATAACAATCTGTGTGAGGTGACGAGGAGAGAGAGAGATTTTTTGCGAGAATAAGCATTAGTTTACTTTGCCAATTCCTAAGTCGATTTCCAAAGCACTAATTTCACTTGACTCAAAACTCGTTTTCATGACGAGATCCTCACACTGTTTGGAGAGTTTATGCCATTTAACTGTCAAACCTCTTGATATTTACATACATTTTGTATCTCGTTATTCCTGCTACATCCAATTTATCATGAAGCTAACCAAGAAAATAAAGACACATCTTTTTTATTCATTATAATCGAGAATACAAGCTAAACGCTTGTATTATAAACAAAGTTTGATACACCACCTCGTGTAAAATTTTATTCTCCAATTGCCTTATAAGTATCAGAAAAATTAAATCCACTTTTCTTCAATTTTCCATTAACACCAGCATCTTTGATGAATCTTATGCACTTGCCTCGAGCTTGTATATACGCTTTAGAAAATAAGTTTCATTTTTCTTTCATAATATGGTGTTAAGAATTAACTGTTTCACCGAAAATTAATTTTTTTGTTCATAGGTTTTTCAGAACATGGGGAAGAGGCTATCTTAGCGGACGATTTTTTTGTACAGATCTTGCCAAAATTTGATAAACTGTGTATTTTTGATTTTGTAGAATACAAAAAATTTCTTTAAAATATTTTAAACTTTATTTTACTAAAGAAATATTTATAAAATGGAAGATTTTTGAACAAATCTGAGGATTCATTTAATGAAAATTATAAGGGATTAAACAATAACTTCTTAACCTTCAAATTTGCGATACTTTTAATTATTCTGAAACTCTTTTTTATGTTTTTTAAAACTTAATAAAATACAATCCTTCAAAATGATGGTTTTATGCTTCTTGCATAAAATAAAAGTTTTTCTTGTTTCAATCGTGGATATATGGGGCAAAAGATGTAACACTAATATCATTTTAAAAATTTTTCTTAAGTATTTCTCCGCCGTTTGAAAATAGAAATATCTAAAAGGTATATTTTTTATGTTTGAGAATAATAATTTATCCTCACTTCAATCAAAGGGTGCTAATGGTCTTAAAATCACCTTTTTAAATTGATAATAATTTTTGACATATGTGTAAGATTAAACACATGGCGTTTTTTAAAATCTTAAATAATTTCCATTCTCAGTTTTGTAAATAAGCACAAAGCCATGTGGCGCATCTTTTTGAATAATTTAGTTAAATTGGCGATACCTCTTGTTGAACTTGGGTGTGGTGATTCAAGTTATGTAATAAAAAATAAAGTAAAATTATTGGGGGGGGGGGGGGGGGATTTTTTTTTTAATTTTCAAAATTTCTTGTCTGGAAATAACTATTGAAAAAAATTTCTTGACTTAAAAAAATTTCAAATGTTACAAACGTACTGATAAAGATTAAGTGACCTTTGGTGAAAAATTTTTTAAACGCGAGTCTGACAATATTCATCGATATAAAATTGTAACGATTGAAAACTATTTTTCTCTCATTTAAAAACAAATTTTAATTTTTGCAAAATGTTTGGTGTATTGATGAAACTAAATTTTTACTAAGAATCTCTGTGATTAATTTGAATAGCTGAACTTTGGTATCATGAAAAAAGGTTCTAAAAATATTGAACTTATATTCTGCTAAAACTAGTTTCTAATTAGATAAAATAGAATTATTTTTAATTATTAACTCTAAATACAAATTAGAGAGAAGAGAGCTGAATGAGGTAGGAGTTAAACAAGAGAAGAGAGATTTAATGAGAGAAGAGAACTTGAGTGATTGAGTTTTAGCAGAGAAAGAGAAACACAGAAGGGGACAGAAAGAGAATCACTGTGAAAGAAGATGAGAAAATCTAGTGGACAATCAACATGTGTTTGCTCAAAAATACTACAAGGAGATTGTGATAACCATTGCTTACTTATTGTGTGCATATTGAAACAATGGATTATTATTATTATATAGCTCTCAGATCGTTTGTAAAATATTTTTGATAGGAATTTCAGAGTAGCTTGGAAACTCGAAAGTCTGCATTCCCTCTTTTATTCTCCTATCTTACTTTATCGTGTATTCGAATGAGCATTACATCCTATAATACGTTCACCATACATGCTTTATAAACAAGTTGCAATTCTTACTTATAGAAAATTATTGGGAGGAGGGGAGGGAGGGGGCGAAGGTCATTTACGCCCCCTGAAAATGCATTGGCTGGAATTCCTACTAAAACAGATATGTTTGTGTCTTGTTCTGCTGAAAAGGCAAGTCTTACGCTCCTCATCATCCGAGTGTTCTCGTTTAAAGGAATTGAAAAAGGATTGAAAATTTTCATGAATTGTGACTCGTCCCTTTATAAGTACATGCACTGTCTCTGCAAGTCTCTTCATTTCATACTTAAAAGAAACGCTTATTTTTTCATTCTTACCATATTGTTTTCTATTCATCGGAGAGATAGAGTGTTGGTGAAGATAAGTCACTTCTAAAAGTATAGATTTATTTATTAAGACTGACAAAAAATCTGAAAATAAGGAAAATTTAATTAAAGCTAATGCACTCTTTTCTTATATTTCGTGGCAAAGTTAACGTTTTCGGTTACAATTTTTTTTAATTTTTATTTGTCCGCATCGAAGGGAAGAATAATCTTTCATAACTGGACAGGTGGTAGGGATAGTCACAATCGGGTTTCGAACTGTCTAATTTCAAATTTATCTTTTTTAAGTTCTAAATAGTCTTTTTAAGTCCTAATTTTATTTTGTATTTTAGAAAGAGCGTTTAATTTTGGAACTTAAAAAAGACAAATTAAATTGAAAAAATAGAACTTAGAAGTAAAAATTGTATATATTCTTATAATTACCGAGTGTATTTTTTTCTTTTCTATGCAAATAAATCTTAAAAAGTCCTAATTTGTCAGCAAGACAAGTAATCTATGAAAATAATTAATCATGAAATTTTTCAATAAATACAAAAAAACTGAAAAGTTGTATTGCAGCTAAAAAAACGAGCTTTGATGAAGGTTCTTGAGAAAAGGTAATTTAGAGTATGTCTGATAGACTGAAAGCTTTTCAACGATGAAACAAAATTGAGTTTTGTTCTTATGGATGCAAATTTGTTATAAGACCAAAAGGAATGAGGCATAACGAACGTTATTTCAAAAACATCTCCAGAGCTTCCGTGTCAGCTTAATTATAATAAATTTAGATATAGATTTGGTGCTGAAGGCGACCCATTACTTGACAACATACTTTTAACAAAAAGTAAATAATTATTTCAAATAAATTTTCACGGATCTTTACAAATTTTTAATATCTGTGATAATTTATATAACATTTTACATGGATACCAACATGACCTTTGAGTCACATAGTTATAGTTTATTTATGACACCTTCTGCACTCCAGTCTTTTTTCATTTCCCAATAGCAACAGAAACAAGATTTTATTGTGGATGATATAATTGACAAAACAGTCAACATGGACTGCATCCAACTTTGCATAACGCACAAGGTTTCAGTCAAATTGTGTCACTTCAAGCGCTTTTTGTTTTCGATCGAGCAAACAAAATGTTTTTAATTTGAACTCTTGTTGTCATACGTCCAACATCTTTTTCAACTATAGTTTGTTAAAGCTCAAAGATTTATACTTTTACAGGGTATTCATTTTTTTTGTAAATTTTTTAACAATACTTTACCTTCCTTGTTCAACTCCTGGTTTAAGTTTAATTATGAAATTGAAAATGCTTCGCACAGATACATCAATCGTTTATATGTTCCAAGATACCATCTTAAATTGTGTAAAAGTAGCCTGAAATATACAACCATTTCATTATGGAATAACTTGCTCTATAATTCTTGTGGTATAATCAATACTGAAAGCATATTCAAATTTCATTTCAAAAAGTACCTCGTATCTCACTATAACTTTTTGTTGTCAGACTAACAATTGTTTCTCATGCCATCGTTCTTGATAATACGAACTTCTTGTCATCAATATTTTTTGTTCTTTTTTTTGCATCGTTTTCTGCTTTATGTCTCTTGTCATTATTGAAACTCTTGTACATGTGAAATTTTTTCTGTCTTTATATTTTGAAGCGGTCTCTGACCTTTAGCTACATATATTTATTTTCCACCATGTTTAATTTAACACTTGAATTATGATAATTCTTTTTTTTAGTTTTTTCAAGTTATTTTTTTTTTGTTTTATACAATAAATTTTTTTCTTCTTTCTTCTTCTAAAACTAATTCTAACTATACTAAATGTTTATTCTAAAATCTATTCTAAATGTTTATTCGGTCAAATGTCCGTTTGGTGAAATGTCGGTTCGGTCAAATGTCTGTTCGGCTAAATGTCCATTCGGTCAAATGTCTGTCGGCCAAATGTCCGAACACGCTCTCTACCATACATTTGAATTCATAAAGTGATTTCAATTTTACCTTCTTGATGAGTGCAGAATCCAAAGATGAAGACAACCAAATGAAAAGATAAAAGAAGATGCATAAATGTGAGCCTGTAGATGACTCGCTTTATGACTGCTAAACATGAAACGCTGTTGTTACAAATACCTCCTCTTCGTTTAAATAAGGTAACGACAAAAGCAAGAAATCTCATCTCTAAATTCAGTAACTATTGCATCAGTCACCAGTGTTTGCTTAAGAGAAGTAAATCAGACATAAAAAAATATGGTCGAAATTTCGTCAAGTCATTGCTTAAACTAAAGCATCGGAGCCAGGAAAGAAGGCCGGTTAAGATCGTTTCTTGAAATATAGTATATTAGGGATGTCCAATAACTATGAATAAAAAAATATTTTTTTGCAAAATTTTTTAGTTTTAAATATTTTCATTATATTTTGGGGAAAAATTATATTATACATATATAACAAAGCAATAAAAATGTATACCCCGTGTCACATGATTTAAAATTTAAGCAGATAATATCGCAAGAATATTAATAACAACTTCATCCGTTATTTAATCTATAGAAGCATAGTTGTTTATCTTTTAGAACAATTTAGTGCTAGTTCTAAATGAACTATTTAGAATAGTGGTTCCCAACCATTTTATGCTGGTGATCCCATACATTGATTTAATTTGTTGGCCCAGTCGTAAATAAACTGTAATTTATTATAGCCTTAAAAAATTTCCGAATGTGACTCTATAGTTGTTAAATAGTCTTAAAAATTTCCGAAATGCGATGAATCTTAATGTATTTATCTGTAAAATTTAACAGTTTAAAATTTGACATTATGTTGGTGTAGTATAATTTGAACCTTCAAGCATCACTTCACCTTTTCCATTATCAAATCTCCTCTCCACTTATTTTATCACTCGAGCTTAATTGTAAAAACCTTGCCATTAACTTCAATTATACAAATCATGTTAATATATATTGCACTCATTTTCTATCTGTTTATTCACCTTGTTGTCCTGTTCGTTGTTGCTTCTTTTCTCACTCCTGATGTTAGTAAGACATTTCACTTCTTTCTTTTGCACTTTTATACCAACTACATTTCAGGGTGTTAAATAAAGAGTTTATTTTGTATCGCTTTTATCACAACTGTGGGCGTAAAAAATATTTTTAAATTTTCCATAATAAAAAAAATTATATTTTAAATATAATAAACTTTTCAATGTGATGGTTGATACTGCATTTTACCGAGGTAGTAACTATAATATGTATTTGAAATGATGATATATTAAACAAACCTGTCCATGATTGATTAATTATACCTCATCGATCATTATATTTCAACCAATCCAAATGCCCCCAACGACACAGAGACAGAAGTTAGGCTATATTATAATGTAGAAGAGGCATCTTATATTTAACTTCATATAAGAATAAATAAGCTAGAGTATTATGTGTTTGAAAAGTGGTAATTATTTTATAGATGATATAAAATTAAAGGAGACATCTTCAATGTTTTACTCCAAAAGCACAAAGTGTATTGATTCTTTTGCCATATGCCTTGTGGACTCTAAACGCATATTTAAATATGTATTATTCATTGAAATAACACGATTTATTGTCAATGACCTTGACATAAAGAAAAAAAGGCATAATACTATGAGTATTTATTTGAAGAACATTGCATGGGACAAACAGTGTGAAACACAGACAAAAAGTATGGTTTATCTTCTACGGAAAACATTTTTCTTGATTTCCAAAAGGTATCTAGCGTACTTGTCATAAGAACAGAAGAGACAAATGGTGGAAAATAAATAGGCTAAGTTTTCTATCAATGTAACCTTTGTGCTCAGAGTATTCAATACGCGAACATCGAAGTACTTGAGCAAGTAAATCAAGATGTATGGAAAAAAGCAAAAGATCACGGAAAAAGTTAAGCAAAGTTCGATATAGAAGCCGCGAATCAGGCGTTTCGTCTTGTAGGTGCTAGTACTCGCTCGTATGCAATTATTTTTTCGATTTAGGGTAATTTTTCTCACCGATAAGATATTGAATATGAAGAAAACACATATGGGAATGATAAATTGGATGATGGATCGGTATAAAGCTAACTTGTTGAAATTGTAAGGATTCACGCATTCTTTGGCGTAGGGAGGCTGAAACACAACGTTTTTCAGCATGAATGGCGAAAACCAGAGAAGCACATTGAGAGCGATGTTGAGGAGCATTTGAATAAACACGATCCTCCATCGATATATCCTAGAGAAGAAGGCCGGGTTGAAGTTGATGATGAAGTTGCTGATGGAAATAGCCAGAATGATGTAGAGTTTGATCGTGGTGAGGGATTGATCTGCGAAGTAGCAGGCTATGCAGAAAGCAGGACTCATGTTCTTCACAGGGCGTCGCGTGTAAAAGCACAAGAGCGAGTTCAAAAAGGACAGCACGTTGGCGCCAAAGAATTGCGAGAGGAGAAAGCAGAAGGGATTTTGCAGCCTGGAAGCGTAAAATGGTAGGGACGTGATGACGCCATTCAGAATGATGTTAGTGACTAACAGCGCGTTACGAATGCCAGTTGCGAAAGTCATCGGCCCTGCACTCTCAGAATAAAGATCAGGTTCTTCAGCCAACTTTAAGAAGAAATAATTCCACCCTGCCACGAAAGATTTATTCCTTCATGTACCTTGCTAAATTATTTATGAGCGATTAAGAGGCAAACAAAATGAATCTACCTGAAGTTCGGAGTGAGAATTAATAATTAATCTGGACAATCTTTCAATTCACATATCTATATTAAATTTTGAGGAAAAAATCAATTTTGTGTATTTGCATCTGAATACAATTCAATTTTCTATTACATACAAGCAGGAAGCGATCACAACAAGTTTTGATGTAAATGATTTAAAAATGCTTCGTAAGAAACAGATGTCTTCATCCCACTTTAATTGAGGAATAGTGGTGAAAAGGATGCGAGTAAAATGATGTTCTTTTTAGAGAAGTTAATCATAAAGAATTGTCCTTATTTTGGATATGTACGCAAAAAAATAACATTATCATGTATTCGAATGAGCATTACATCCTATAATGAGATCATCATGCGGTCATTTCTGACTTAATGTTTAATGTTACCCATCTGTTTCAATATATATATTTTTTGTTGTAATCTGTTACATATTCTTAATAAATATCTTCTTCTTCTTCTTAATCTTGATAATTCAATAAAAAGTTATGCTTGGATTCTCCTAGAAAATGCCAAAATCCACAAGACTAGAGAAGTAAAAGAAATTTCTCGACAGAATGAAAAGAATTCCATAAGAATAACTATGTCTTTTTCATCTACAATCAGAGAAGGTGTTGATTCTATTTCTACGTTTCACCGTACAAATTATTATAGACATATGCTGAACAACATCAATATAGCTTCAACTGGACAATTATATAGTCCAAATGTTTATTCATGATTAATATTTTTACCCAAATAAAGTTATTCTTTTTTACTAAAAATATTTCTTTTTAATTTTATCTGTTAAATTAATTTTTTTACTCAATTTTATATGCTTTCCAAAGTTTGTAACTTATTCTTTGAATGGGCTAGTTTGAAATATTTATAAAAAAAATTCAAAAAAATCTAAATAAAAAAGATTTAAACTAAAATCTAAATAAAAAAGTTAACAACAGAGCTTTTTTCCAATGTACTTGTGATCATTTTTATCAAGTTCTAACTCTCAAGGATGTTCTTCATTTTTTGGAAGAGAATGAAAGTGTTGATCCCAAACTTGTAATTCTTCCTCCAGAATGTAATGATGGACAAGTAACTGATGTTGAAGAAGAAGAAAACTATTTCAGTTTTGAAAAACTCCTCAACGATGTATCGGGATCTTTGGAAATCTGCGCCCAGGAAGAGACTGAAGAAATTCAGCCATTCATCAAAAAACTTAAAAAAGAGTTTCCAAAGTGGGGGAAAAAGAATATGATTCCCTTGAAAAATCAAGAATTATTACCCATTGCTGCAAAATTTCCTGAATTGATAAACTCTAAGCCAATTTTTTTATTTCAAAAAGTCTTCAATGATGAAATTGTGGACTTGATTGTAACAGAAACTAACAGGTATTCCGCACAAAAAATAGAAGTCTAAACCTTGATAAAGTGGAGCTGGAAAAGTTTCTTGGAATTCTTCTTACATCCGGTTATAATTCACGACCAAGGCAAAGAATGTATTGGCAAAAAGATGATGATACCGTTTGTAAGGTTATTGCCAGTTAAGTGTCAAGGAAGCGATGTGAAGATATAAAATCGTGTTTGCATTTTTGCAACAATGATATTTTGAAAAAAAAGACAAATTATCCAAAATAAGACCCCTTCAAAACCTCCTGAATACAACCTTGAAACAGTTAGGATTTTTTGCCGAAAAACTTTCGATTGATGAACAGATGGTTCCTTACTACGGTAGGAATTCATCCAAGGTGTACATGAAAGGTAAGCCAATAAAATTTGGATACAAAAACTGGGTAATGGCTTCGTCTGATGGTTTCCCTTTTCATTTTATAACATACACTGGCGCTTCAGATCAAGAAGACAAAAATTTGCCTCTTGGTACTACTGAACTTGTTCTGAGATAGTGTCACTTCTTAGTGACGTTGAAAGTCATTATGCACTTTTCGATATTTTTTACGTCCTACGACCTCTTGAAAGTTTTACGAGAAAAAAGTATAAAAGCGATGGGAACTATCAGAGAAAATAGAATGTCAACGTGTCCATTCAACAAAGCTAGCGTAATAAAAAAGAAAAAAGTAGGGGATTTAGTGAAACTTTTTGCGATGGAGAAGTTTCGATTGTTCAATGGTTGGATAATCAAGTTGTTTATCTAGCTTCTAATTTTTGGAAAGCAGGGAAAGTGGATAAAATAAAGAGGTATAGTCGAAAAGAAAAAAATATATTTTTGTTTCTCCTGATTGTTTCAGCTTTTATAATTTTGGCATGGTTGGCGTGGACTTCAGGTTTGTAAGTTAGTACCGCCCCAACTTTCACTCAACCTTAAAGCAATCAATCTCCCTTTCATCAATAGGAGAAATGGAATTGGAATCTGAATCACTTCCCTCAAAAAAGTTTTCATCTGATTTTTCTTTATCTGATAAGACATCAAGCAAATTTGTTCGTGCACTTGAGTGTCCGGTTGATTGATAGCACTATTTTTTTTTACCAAAGCTCAAAAACAGCTTCTAGATTTCCATTTGAATAAATCTGATTTGGAATTGACAGTAGACGTACAGCTAGCAGTTCATCTAGTCTATTAATTTTCAAACATGCACGATGTTTTGATTTAACTTCACATGAAAATACACGCTCAGCTCCAAATAAAGATGCAGGAATACATGTCACTATGTCTATCAAAGTTTTAGTCTTTTCCCATTTATTTTTCTTCGGTCGCGCAAACCTTTTTTCTTCGGTTATCTTCTCTCTTATAGCATAATTTTCAAGAAAGCCAAAATCTCGGTACAATTTTTTACATATGCTTACTCTATTTTTATCTTTATCGAAAAAATTGGAACATATCGTTACGACGTTTTTGATTGAAAATTTTACTTCCTTTTTAGGAAATCTTTTACCTTTTATAGGAAGAAGACTAAAATCAAAAGGGTTAAAAACTGCTGCAGATGAATAAGGTAATCTTTTACAAAGGTGCTCTGAAAAAACTTTTCTCAATTCTTTACCTTTAAAACTTAAGTTTTCACAGAACTCCAACTTATTACGAGATTTTTCAATTGCTGTAAAGCACCTCCAAACAGTTGTGTCTTCTATCTGAGTATAAATATATATAATAAAACTTTTTTCTTATATTAAAGAGAAATTTATTGAGTAATAAAAAAAATATATCAAAACTAGTGAAAAGTAACTCATTTACAACTTAATTAATAACAGCCGGTTTTTACAAAAAATATTTCAATAACTGCCGAAAAATTACACTAAACGCCGATATAAAAACTCACCACTGATTTTTAGAGTAAGCACTGCCAGGTCCAAGTGGTAAACGCATTCAAAATCTAAAAAATGGTCTGCACCATCCTGCCTCAGCTCTTACTCAAGGAAGATGTTCTATTTGTAAAAAAATACAACAAAAATGTGCTTTCAGTCTAAGGTTCGTCTGCACCCCCTTGTTTTTACGATTATCATCAAAATAAATAAAAACATACTTTTCTTTTTTTTCACAAAAAAATTGAATATGTTCTTTTGTTTTTGATAGTAGCACTTGAGTCCAATGTTCATATAGAGGAACATCATAAAGTTTTTAAAAACCTTTCAACTCAAAAAGAAAAATCGTTCAATATTTTTTTTGGGTTATTTTAAGAGTTTTTTATTATGTTGAAAACTTAGTTTGGTATAAATAAAAAAAGTCTTCCTCAGCTTTAAGTTATTGTAACCGCTCTGCAAAAAGAAAAAATTGTCTAAATTATTTTTTATGAATTTTCCAAAAAATATTTATAAGTAGGGTTCATTTTTTCAATGATATAAAAAACGTTAACAAGGAATGAAAAACACGTCATTCATATCATGTTCCTCTAGGGCCTAGGCTTTAGAGCAGCGGTTCTTAACCCTTTTCATTTCCGAACCAAATTTACCTACAACATAAACACTCGAGACCCTGCATGTAAAAAAGAATAGGAAGGATAATAAAAAACATTATTATCTAACAACGAAGAAGGGCCTTAAGTGCTTGAAACCCAACCACTTCTTTTACTAATAAATCTTTGTTCAGAAAGCACTCAAAGTTTCTGTTATAAAATCATATTCAAGAGCTTTGTCATTTTTTATTTCAATTAGTTTTTTCTTCTAATTGGTAGATATCTGAAATTTCCTGAGGTAGATCTTCAATTTTCACATCAAATGGATTTCTGACCCAGGTATAAATGGACATATTTTCGGGAATGTATTTTTGGAATTAAAACATCATTTTTTCCAGGTGCTGCACTACAATTTCTTTGACTTCATTAAAGGAAGCTTCATAAATTGTCTGCAAAATCAAAGTAATGTTTGGGAAAAATTGAAGTTTTTCCAAGGGAAATTTTTCGTTTCCATAAGCTGAGCCACGCTTTGAATGCTGTCAACTTTTCTGCTGTTCCTACCAGTGTCTCATTTTGGCCTTGCATTGATGTATTCAAGTTGTTAATTTCTGTAAAAATGTCTGTGAAGTACGCCAATTGTAAAAGCCATTTTGAATTGTCAAACCTAGAAGCAAGTTGGTGTTTTTGATACACCAAAAATATCTAAACTTCTAATCTCGTTTCCAGTAACCTCAGAAGAACTTTCCCTTGAGATAACCATCGAACCTTAGAATGGTAGAGCAAATGGGTATGTTCTTACCCAAAATCTTCGCATATCCGATTAAAAATTCTACTGTTGAATGACTTCTTTTATTACAACAATTAACTCCTCAGAAAGAGTTCACATTTTTTACTCGACTTGTAAATCCTTGATGAGCGCCAAGCATGGCTGGTGCACCATCACAACACACACTGTAACATTGATTCCAGGATATTCCTTCATCTTTTGAAAGAGAATCCATCATTTTAAATATATCTTCACCCGTTGAGGTAGTATGAAGCGGCTTTTAAAAGAGAAATTCTTCTTTCATATCGTCTGCTCCTTGAAATCTTACATAGACCATCAGTTGAGCATCATTCATTACTAATGTCCATCAATTCATTAAACTGAAGACACTCTCAGAATTGACCACTTTTTTTCAGATTCAATTAATTGACTTTTGATATGTTTTGACATGTCAACAATGCGAGAATGAACTGTGTCATTCGACAATGGTATCTCTTGGATTTTCCTAGCCACATAATCTCCACATACTGTTTTGACCTTTATGTCAATAGGGGCAGACTTCACTAAATATTCTCCGATTGTGTGGGACTTTTTCTCTTTTGCAATTCTCCAAGGTGCCATAGTATTAGAATGGAAAAGGTAAAAAATCCTTTGTTATTTTGCGTATCAAATCTGGCTTTTAATTTGAATTTCCCTTTTCTCGAAGAACTTTCTGTCACTGTTAGAAAAAGTAGCATGTTTAGTTTCAAGATGACGCTTCAATTTATTTTCTTTCATCGACTCGTTGCTAAGCACTTCCATACATAAAACACATTGCAGCTTTGATACACGATGATCTTTTAATTTTGAAATCCCAAATTAAGAAATTCATCTTTTTATGGATGTTTATAAGCCATAATGATGAAATAAGATCAAAAGAATGATAAATTAATCACTTGCTGACACCTTCAAGAACAAGAAAAAAATGAATGCATATTAGCGCTGTCAATGCTCTTTTATTTCCTAAATTGATTGACATGTATTGACTGTAAATGTGTCAGAGTTGCAATACTTTTTTTTACACATCCTCAAAAATGTCATGTTATAAACAACATAGAGGCATTGTATTTTAATTTTTTCAAATACACTTCTAAGCTCGTCCTATGTTTCTCTAAATTTAATATCAACTCTTCAAAACACGGTTATGTATATATTTAAAAAGTGTTTAATTTTAAACTTCAACGTGATGTAACAAAATTAAGAATTTTGGGATCAGAAGGAAAAATAAAAGCAATGCTTGAAATAACGAACTTAACCTGGGTTGAATGTTTGTCCAATGCCCATGCACTGCAACGTTGATTCTGATTAACGTTTAACGGTAGTGCTTGCTTGCTACAATCCGATGGTGCACTTTCAACAATTTTTGGCTTTATCATCGAGCGAAGTTTGTTACTTTGCTTTTAATTTATGAGAGAATTTCTTTTCGCACGGCTTGGACAAAAACTTTCTTGGCACAAAAATTTACGTTGAGGCTTCATAGAAATCTCACTCTTTGCGTCAAATTCAAACACTCGATGTTTTCTTTAGACATTACCATCTACTAATTTAATTTTTTATATAAAGGAAAATATTATATTGAATGTGACTTGCCTTTCAAAAACAATTATGATTATAGTAGTTTGTTTTTAATGTCCATTGAGAACATAAAAATCGGAATTATTCGGTGAAAGGACGAAAAAGAGCAGCCGTCTGATTGTTTATATAGATTTATTTTTTAAATAAAGAAGAATTTTATATTTGAATGGTATTCGAGTTGTAAATAATCTTAAAATTTGTAAAGAGAAGTAATGAGACCAGGTTATTTGCATTCTTAAAAAAGAAACAAAAGCAGAAGGGGCAATAGAAACTAAAAATTCATAAAAATCAACAGGTGGTTGTCGTTATGGGATGAGGAACTCTCAAGCAAGGGATATCAGGAAGAGAAACTTGATTAAGTTGGATTTTTGTTGGAGTTGTCACTTTTGAAGCTCAAACAAGAAAATTCGCTGAGCGATAAAGATTGCAAGCTTGTGTGTGAATTCGCTCTAAACAATAAGATTGTGCTTTTAAAGAGATAAAAACGGATAAACATTTTTGGTACATATGTTTTAAAATAGCTATCTTATATTGATTAATTATTAAAATAAAGGTATCCTTATTATTTTGATGTGATTGAACTACTACTATATTTTATATGTAAGATTGAATTTTGAGTGTTTTTTTATTAAGTTCTTCTTAAAATTAATTATGGGTATTACAAATTTTGAATGATAAAAGAACTAATAAAATTATTGATGAAATTTAAAGTGGGGAATTAATTAAAAAAACAATAATTTTATTAAAATTTGTTATGGGTATTACAAATTTTGAATGATAAAAGAACTAATAAAATTATTGATGAAATAGGTTAATAATGAAATGTCTTGCTATGAAATGCAGTGTTAAGTGTAGAATATGTAAGAACGTGCGATAAAATTTTAGGTCATGAAATGTCATGGTGTGAAATGTGGTAATCAACGGGAAATCATGGAGTAAAAAGAAGACCAATTTCCACTGTCCACAAAATAAGCCGTCGTTTTTAGGTAAACTCCTCATAGACTGACAAGATGTCTTCCAATTAAAAGTCCCAATGAGCAGGGCTTCTCAAAATCTTTTCACATACGACCCTCACTTCGAGCAATAATTTTTGCTATTCCAAGACTTCGCATATATAAATTCACATTGTTTGATTTTTAACAAATTTTATTTCTACTCAATTTCTGGTATACATAAGATATAAAATCTACAATAATAAAATGCAAAATGTAATCAGCTACTAATCAGTTGGGCGTGCTTGTTCACCATTAACTACAAAATAGAATATTGATCGAAAATCTCAAAGCACATAACTTAGAGCATCATGAATGGGCAACCTTTTTCAATATGGGTCAGATTATGTTTAGATTTACAAAATATGTACGCATACGCACTAAAACGTTCATATATACATTTTACTGCTGATTTTTTTAAATGTATCGATCTCTCTATGGCTTGCTTTATATAGAAAGGTTATGAAAACAAAATTATACTAAAATTTTTGAAGCATAAATAAATAAATAGAAATTGTAAACAGGCTCAATTAAAAAATTAGCTGTTTGAATTTGTAAGAAATACATACGCTTGTATTAAAACAAAGTTAAAAAAAGTTTCTTGTAAGTATAAAAATAAGTTTGAAGCTTATTTAAAAATAAAAAAGCCTGTTATGTTATACGTTTTGGTGTAGTCAATATAAAGAAGCCTATTTAACTTTAATACTACTGCTTCACACTTATCCATATCCGCTCTAAGATTTTTGTGTTCTAAGACTTTCACATGTTCTCATTTGTTAACCACTCAATATTTTCTCTGGACCAACTATGCTCTACCTGGACCCCGTTCTGAAACATTGCTCTCTATATCTCAGTAGCCTTGTTATTACTACACAATTTATAATAATGAATCATGCAAAATATTTGAAAATAAGTTTATGAAGGTGGTCAACTTTAGATAAATTATTATATTCGTTAGTTTCACGATTTTTAAAGAAATTTAGCTTTTTTTGGAAATCTGAAAAAAGAGAGATTATAGAGCCTTAAAACTCTTTTTATTGACTCCATGAAACTTAAAATAAATAATACATTGTCATAAATTTGAGATTGTAGTTTATTATTTTAGAACGGCAAAATTAATCCTCAACTGGTGAGCAGAAAAGACTAAAAGTCTGCAAAACGTATACTTTCAACGTATCTCAAGAAGAGTGCTTATTCCTATTTTACTTTTTTGTGGAATCGGCGCCTTACTTTCCTTGATTTTCGTTTCCATTTTAATATAGACAAAGCGTTATGCGTTCAAATCTGTATTGATATAGTATAAAAAACCAATACAAAAGATCAATTTAACTATAAAACCAATCCATATTGATTCTAATCAAAAGCATTAGAAAATTTTACATTTTGGGAAATCATAAATTTGATTTAAAACGTTCACACATTCAGAGCCCGCGCTAACCAAATTTTGGGGGGAGGGGGGCTCAAAGGAGCTGAAACTATACATTATGAAAATACACACTATAAAATTTTCCTTTCTAGAAACAAATTCGATCAACATCGGAAACAAGAGCTAAAGAAGGTCATAGGATTAAGGAGTAACTATTATAAAAAAGAAAATCATTTTATTAACAATATATCATTTTTAGAGTAATAAAGCAATTTACATGTCAAACATTCAGCCTTCTTGACTTTTCGTTGAAATAGTTCAAAAACTCTTTTAAAGGTCGAAAAACTTCTCTCACAGGATGCAGTACTGATTCCTATTGTTAGAGCAGCTTGATACTCAAAAAATACTCTCTAGACAATTTTATAATATATTTATTGAAACTACAAATGTATAAAGAAAAGACTTCTTCACAAGCGCACTTCAGATGTAATTCATTTAAAACTTATTTAAGCTTGGAAAATTGAGTGGAGAGGCTTGGAAAATTGAGTAGTGGTGGTGAGGGGTGGAGGGGGCTCAGGTCAAAAATAGGGGTGGGGTGGGGAGGATCAAGCCCCAAAATAAATAGGGAGCGCGGGCCCTGCACACATTCTTACACCCTAATTAACTGAGTCTAGAAATGAAACCGGCATTGTGAATTGTAAAAAGATATTTCATTTAAAATGTTAATGAATGTTTTGTATCAATTAAAATTTTGATAGATATTTGCTACCCAAGTAATTCATAATAAATGTCATGCGTTTAAAACCATATATCATTATAAATTTTTAACAGTTTATCGACACTAAGTTGTAAGGTAGCAACAAATAATATTAAAGTTTTGTTGAACTTTTCACTTTGATTAATATTTTTGACATGAATGGTGACATGAGTGATCCAACAACCATGAAACAAATTCCATCAAAGCTATGTTTGAATGCGGATCGCTAAGTTTGGCATAAACTTTAATGCGGCAAACAGCTGATTAAGAATTTCAAATGAATCTCCATATGCGTGCAATGTTTACGAAAAGTTGCAAATCTTACTTGTAGACTTCTGGATTGATTAATTCGTAGTAGTACGCAATCTTACACTTTGGACCCGTGAGAGAGGGAAACTCAAACGTGGGAGAAGAACAGTCAAATTCATTCAACGTCCATTGCAGAATGAAGAAGTTATAGGAAGAATTGTTTACGATGTACGATCCCTAAACATTGTAGTTGTTAAAAGTGGAGTGAAACTTTTAAGCGACTAAAAGCAGACAAAGATAACGACTAAATGCCAGAGAGATTTATGTGTAAATGTATACTCCTGAAGATTTTAGCAGAAGTGATTAATGTTGTTCTTGTTGTTGAAAAAAGTTTGTTGTTCAGAAAGCTCTTTTTCATATAATGAATTTAAAGAATATCAATTACACCATTTATCGCCTTACTGACCAATGTTTAATCGTGTTGAATCAATATCGTCAAAAAAGAAGAATGAGCTAACATTACAGCTTTCATTATGTTTGAGCATAATTTTAAATTACAAAATAATAATTTATCAGTTGGCGCATATACTGAAAATATTTTAAACCCTTCTTGAAAATATTACCCCAAACATATGTGTTAACTCTACTGCAAAAATAGAAGAAAACATTTGCAAAACTATTATAATTTTTTTGTTCTAATGTTAGATTTTTTTATTCTGATTTTTAATTTTCTTGTTCTCATTTTGAATTTCACTATTCCCATTTTTGAACTTCAAAAGGTATGAATAGACTATAAATGCTTTATCTGTTTCCAAAAGCCTTATATTGAATACGCGTCAAAAAATGTTGAAGACTTGGATTGGATCACAAAATAAGGAAATGAAATAATGCAGGGGCATACTTGGTTGCCATCTTTACCATTGAAACTTTCGAAGCACTCAAGCACAGCGTAATCTTCATTTTCTTTCATATCTTGGATACTGATCGCAGCTTTCGTCAGAGCTGTAATCTCACCACAACTATTCCTTTCTATTTAAAAGAAAAGTAGCAAAGTAATGCTAAATGATATGTATAAATAAAAATGCGACAACTTAAATTTTAGGTTTTACCATTCCCGCATAAAGATTTAAGTTTTTTGTCACTATGTAAGGGGAAAGGCGAATAAATTTGTGAAATCTTCAGTCTCCTTCCGCTATTTTTCGCTAATAGATTAGACAGAGTTGTCAATATGTTTTAGATGACATTTCAATTCAACCAATCGTTCAATCATAGAATAGGAACTCCCACAACGAGTTACGTGATCCACTATTTCTCCTTTACCAAATCTTTTTTTAAGAATATTATCTATTTTTGAATTTCCTGCGGAAACAAATATTTTTCTTATTTTCGAAGGAAAGTCTCATATGTTTCATCAGCAAAAGTATCAAGTTATTGATTGATTTCAACAATGTTGTTTTCTTTATTCTCATCTACAATAACGCCGAATTGAGAAATTTCTGAACGTTTTTGATGATATTAGAAACGTCATCAGCAATAAACCATTATATCTTTTTAATCAATTTCATGCTTATTCCAAACATTTTCAATCAAGTTTTGAAGGTGTGTACTGTAATGCTTTGCTTGAGTGCTCCTTATAGCTAGTTTTGTAACAATAATATTATTGTAATCAACATACCTGTCATTTATAATGAAATAGTTTACTCGATGAGATGTTGTAGTATTCATCTTTACATAAAGAAACCGATTTTAAAGCATCTTTTGAAAACGTTTTTTTGTTGTAAACTCGTCTATATTCATTTTATTAATGTTTTCTCTATTCAACAACATTCGGATTTTATTGGCCATTTCACCATTCAACTTAAAAGCAGATTTCGTAAAAAAACTTAATGTTACTCCATCTTTATCTACCATGTCAATAATACAATCTTTAAATTTTTGAATTCATTGATAATGTAAATTTATCAAAGTTAAAAGACTTTTAAAAGTTGCTGCTTTTCGCTTAAATTACAAAAGTTATGAAGGGAATTTTTTCCTCTATTTTCTTTTTTATCAATCGCTTGAACTTCTTAATATTTTTTCAAATGAGAATTTTGACTCACATACTACTTGCTATCGAATATTTTGTATTATACACGATGTCTATGCCAAACTTTAGTTATATATGGAACATGATCACCAGCATATTCAAATTGCAAAACTTAAAACTCTAGACTAGCTGTTTACATATCCTTGAATAAAATATGAAATAAAAATAGATTGCTGTTTAAAGTCAGAGGGTGTAAATTGTGTTAAAGCTCTCTAAAATTTTGATAGAATTTTTCCTCAACATATATATATATATATGTAAAAATAGTGTAATTTATTGAAAATGTTTGCCCAAACTTTAAATTGTGTTTTTATTTTACTATAAAAATTTAGATAAAAAAAGCGAGCCTGATTTAACCCAAACAAAAGCACGATGTGCGCGTAATATAAACGACACAGCATAAAATTATCATAAAGAGTGGAAAGTTCAGAGTCGTGGTCTAAAAATCATTTTAGACCCACTCCCCACTTTGGTGATAAGGATACAAGAGTGATGCAAAGTAAATGAATACCATTGTTAATGACATTTTCCATTTCTGCAAAAGGTGTATTTGGTTTGAGTGTGTTAGAGTTATTTGCTTCATCAGAGAAAAGTGATTTAAGCGAGGGAGGAACTTTGATAAGTTCGATGAGCCTGAAGATGCAATTTCCTTTGATGACGTCATAATCCCAACTCAGAATGGTGCCTTTATTTTTCACGGAAACTAGAACCTGAAAGTAAATAATCCCTCAATGAATTCAAGGTAAAGATTTATAGGCGAATATAAGATCTCATTATTCGTTAATTTAGTTAGGTCTATTAAGACAACCAATTGACTACAGGAATATATTTAGAGAAAAACATATAAATAGACACGTATTTAAACCAATTACTATCAAGCAAGTGATGATGTGTTATGATGACTGCGAAAAAGCATTCACAGCAGTCCAGAACACACTTAGAGTTTGTCGCTGAAAGTTAAAACGAAGAGTTTCCTCATGTTGTATCTCTATAAATTCCTTTTAAAGATTTTGGATAGAAGACTCTTCTTTTGAAAGATCCTCGGCTTGGATATCGAAGGGTATTCGCAAACATTTGCATTACTCATGCAGCTGTCCAACCGAAGTAAAGTCAAACTCCTCACTCAATTTCTCAAGGAACCCAACAATGACACTGTACGGCCAAAAGTGAGGCTGCTTTTCCATCTTCAAGAAAAAGGTTCAAAAGTAGAAAGTACGCATTTTTTGATAGTTTTCCTTCCTTTCCATAGCCTTAGTTTTGCTTTGAAAGGCTTGAACTTTTGTGACACAGAGATTATGGTCTTATCTTTTCCTTGCACGGACAAATTCAGTAGATTCAACTCTGAAAATATGTCAGTCAGAGATGTCAGTTTAATCAACCACTTTGGTTCTGTAAGCAAGGTCGACCTTGGCTCGCCAGGACAAAGACCTGCTCATTAGAGTGAATGGATGATCATGATGGTACTGTAAGCCTTGATGTCAGTACATCTTTCTTCTCGTTCCTTGAATTCAATGCTGATGATTTAATTGAATAACATCTTCTATAATGGTGTTAAGCTCAAGTGACATTTATCGAGAAGAAAGCTTTACTCAGTGAAGCAGGAAATGAATCACTATCATTGTGGGGTTGAGTTGTTTTTCTCTGGCAATGAAACCTGACATGCACTCAACATTGCAGGTGGTCCATCTGAGCACACACTGTAGCACTGATCCAATTTTACTTGGATGAAACTATCAACCAACTTGAAAAGATCTTCACCTGTTGTTGATGTCTCTAGTGGTTTACATAACAGAAAGTTTTTGTCTTGCGCCATCTCTTGAATTCTTCAGTTGATTACGTTTTTTTGAAACAAGATGCGAGTGTTAGTTGTTGAACAGAATACACTCCCTTGTGTATAGAGTTGTCTAACCGTTAACGTTTGAGTTATTCTTCTTTCCTCTTAAAATACTCATGATCTTTTTCTGCTAGAGTTCGGTGTTTTCCCAAGAAACTTGAGATTCTTTTTTTTAAGCGACCAGTGGTTGAGCACTTCCCTGCATACAACATATTGTGGTTTTTAAGTTCTATCATCGATAAGACACGTAAATCCATTGCTAAGAAATTCTTCTTCTTCACTCGTTTTCTGGACATCACTAATGAATCTGAAATGAAATATAAATTAAATTACTGGCCCACCCCTTTGCGCACCAAACTCCCATCCTTGAGATTGGGTGTGTATAACACACACATCGACAAATTTTATAAAAGATATTAAAAAAACTTACAAAAATTACAATGAAGAAAAGATGGAATTCATTTAAAAATGGTTATAGCGTATATACTATCTGTTAAGATTGTAGGAGAAAAGCACGAAGATAATAAATCAATGGTTATTTGTCAATTTTTTACAAATACAATGAAATACACAAATAAAAGGTGCCAACTACCAGTCTGACACAAGAAGAACCCTGCTGCCTCGCCCTGAACTCAAAGAAATGTATTATATGTAAAAAATATATATACTAAAAATCGAAACCCAAGAGACGCAATCACCAGACTTCAAAAATTAGACTCACACAATATAACATCTAATGGACTTGCATAAAACAGACTGAACGCAAAACCCAAACACACATAACTAACCTAACCTTGAAATGACATCAAATCAAGATCACACAGAAGAAACCACAACACAAAGACGGACACGATTAGGTAAAGAAAACATGATAGAGTAAAACTTCTCTAAATCGGCCACCCGGTGGGACAAAGAAAAACGATTGGTTTATACAGGTGGCCAGATTAGTCAAAATATTGTTCGAAATTATTCTACCTGTCAACTTTTTAAACAAAGTGTGGATTGAATGCTTTTCCTATAAAGATTAAAATAAAATGAGGTTTAAATAAAATTTTAATTTACTTATTACCAACTTTAACCATTTCATTTGTTTTTTCCACCTTTACAATACTGATCTTAAGATGAAAGCGTTTTTTTCTGACAGAGCCCGAAAGAATAAGCCAGTTAATTTTTTTTTGGATAATTTTTAAAGTTGGCAAACGTGTCCGTATCATCGATGTTATATTCTCAGCAGACTTTAAATGCATCCACAAAAAAATGGGTGCGCCATCTGCGAACAATCCATTTGATGCCTTTAATTAGCGTGAGTTCTTTTTATCGAATAATACGTCCTGAGAAAAGTATTTTTGCATGAGCAGGGCTAGACCACTTCCATGCTATATCATTTTTATCAAAAAATTTACAGTTTGTATCAAATCTTCATTTAAAGTTGCGTTCGTTGGATACTGGTGTAAATAAATGTTTTTTTGCAAAGTATACAACAGTTGATTTACCAATATTATATTTTTAACCAAGCTGTCTTTGTGATTGTTTAAGAAAAGCATCAATGTCTTTAATAAACTTAACTTTAGTATGGGGTGATAATTGTTGACATTCATGATATTTTGAACGAGACATAGCTTAAAACGCTAAAATTAGATAGTTCATCTTAGATTATGCAGATGAAAAATATTACGGCCGACATTATGAGGTGAAAATTTATTAATATATAAATATATATATTCAAAAAAGTGACAGATGTAGGGTTTAATGAGAAAAATTCGATAAAATTTGATATTTAGCAGCCAGGAGTTATTAAATTAGCAGGTTTAGAGAAGTTTTACCGTATATGAAGAAGAATTAGTATCTATGAAGAGAAAATAAAGAAAGGATATCAAGATGTGGTAAGGAAATTACGTTAGGAATGCCTAAAGCAAATAGAGATCATTTTCTTGAATGGATGAAAATGGCTATCGAAGAATAAAGATGATTTAAAATTGTGGTCCTACTTGAGGTTTATTCAGCAAACAAAAAATTTTTAGACTTAAACTCGTATAAAAAATTCATGTTTATTATGACATGTTCATCCTTTTTCCATATTTTAAGATTTAAATAGCTTTTTAGTGATTTTGAAAAATATATAAAATATAATTACATCTATTTTGTAGAAGTAATTTACGCATCATATGAGAGTTTAAAACTTGATTGATTTATTTATGATGGCCCAACAATATTTTAAATGCATATTAAACGTTAGGCTTTAGATATCATATAGTATAAATATAAAATTTTCGCAATAATGATATTCAACTCACTTCAAGGAATTGTGATAGGGTCTCAAAAATTTCAAGATTTACAGTATAAACATATAAACATTGTTTCACATAAGCGTGGACACACATATAGATAATAGCACTAGGATGTGACAAAGAGTCCACTACCCTCAATAATGGGTTTTGCGACCCATCACGTTAAAATAATGCCAAAAATTTTAGAAGCATGAAGAAATGTAAGGAATAATATGACTATATAATTTTATATCTATGCTAAGTTCAAAAGTGAATTTAACTCAGTATAAGTTTAACGTTAATCTGTTATAACGCCATTCTTTAGATATGAAAACTGACTTCTTTATAAGTCTCAGGCCCAGATTTTAAAAAAAATATACAAATGGTATTGAAAATAGAAATACCTCAAATGGATTTTGAAAGCGATAGATGCTGCCAGAGTGATAAGAGCTCTGTGCATTGAGAGTTTGACTGTCTACAATGGAATTGAGCTGAGATGCGGGAAGATAAAAATTGGAAGGAATGATTCCACTGCCTACTTTCCAGCCTTCAAACTTAAAAGGAGAATGCAAAAGAGATGGCTTTGATTGATCTATGAAACAGTATATCTTTGAAATGTGTGAACCAATTATATGCTTGTATATGCTGCTCATATGTTAGAACTGGTATAAAAACACCATTTAAATTCACCAATACTAAGCGTTAAAAGTATAATAATTTTGCTAAGTTTTTGGGGACTATTCCCACAAAAGTGTTTCAAGAGCTTGAGAGGAAGTTGTTTGGTTGTTAATAATATTTGTGGGTGTTTACTTTGTATATGGAATATGCATACAAGTTATCTGGTGTGTGTTATAGTAACAGAGGTGTAGGTAGTGTGGAGTATTTAAGGTATGAGATGGGTCCCAAAATGTGATTAATTAGAAGTGCGTGAGTTAAAATGACTATTAATATCAGAGGATATTTCAGATATAATGCTCTTTTCTTATAAGATCTTTTGAGGTAATTAGATTCGTGATTAGTTTTGCTTGAGCAGCACTTGAATGTTTTTGTGTTGTAGTGCAAATATATCGTCTTATTGGTTCTTTCGTGGTTCACATCTTTACAAATGAAACACACATGCAAATTTTATGGTCTTCACGCCACTACACACACTTTCTATTTCACTTTTCATTCTCCCCCTTTCCCGTTAATATATTTCCTCCTTTTATCGTTTCAAGTAAGTTAATTTACACTATATCTAAACATTACATGCGCACACAAGATTATTTAAATTGTAATCATGTTGCTCACATTTTAAAATCTTGAAAAAGGCCGTAACAGTCGAAATAAAAAAAGACCTTTAATTCTTCATTTGTAAAAAAGTTGAGTTTTGAAATAAGGTTTCTTTTTATATCAATTTTTTATTATGGCTACCAACTTTGTCCTATCAATCAGGCAAAGAAATTATTTCCTTTAAATTTTTGAACCCTCTAGTCAAATTTTTTTTATTCTATTACAAAATTTTAATGTAGTAGTTTTATATTTTATTTCATGAAGTTTTAACATTTCTCTGTTAATATTATCTTTTATGGTCGTTATAGCAGAACCGGAACTGTAAATTGAAAGCAAATTATTATCAATATATCAATTTGGTAGTTGATTATTATCAACTTGTATTGGTATTAGAAAATTTTTAATTTTGTGATGATATAAAACAAAATTGTTATTTAATCATCTTCATTGTTTGGAAGTTAAAAATGAAGTAACTCTTCTTTGCCTATAAATAATGCATGGTTCCTTTTTGAGTTTTCATAAACAAAGATGCTGATAAAATTGAGACAGGTGCATAATGTTGGCAAATAAACAAAATAAAATTAGGAATATATAAAAAAAATTGTGAGTTAAAAGATAGGAACAAAGCAGATCATGTTAAACCAGTACAAATCTATCGTTTACTAAGAAAAATCAATATTAATATAAAAAGTTCTAGAATGTAATTGATAAATATTTTTATTTGTAAGAAATTTCGGTGATTATTGTTTGGCACCATATCGAATATATGTAAAGAGTGAACATTAAAATCAAAATAAAAAAAGTCAATTTAGTACACATTTGATACCACACTGTCATTTTAAAATTACGCAGCAGACGATTTATTGGTTTAAAGATGGTTTTATGCCAATTTATTTAGTCATCTGCTTATTCTCCGATCAAATGAGTTAAGGAAGTAGGAAATTATTTTATCAAAGTGGGGGCAAGACATCATCCAACTTGCAACATTTTGAAGGCTAGAGCCTTCTGCACAGCTGGCTTAGGAAACACGACCGTGTGGCCAGAGAAGCAGTCGATTATTATTATTATTTAAAGTTGTGCTCCACAGAAATGTTGAAACTAGATAAATCGTGCTTACTTTATTATTTGTTCCATTCAAAAATGATGGAATGTTGTTGGCTTCAATGAACTTTGACAAGCCTTCTCTCTTTTCATCTTCAATGTGCTCATCATTCGCAAAGACGATGATCTTTTCTGCTGTTTTTTCTTCGATGAAAGAACTGATTAAACTCCAAAGCTTTGGAAATATACTTGGAGCACGGACAAATAAGAACAAGCCCATCGTTTCAGGATAATTCAGCTGAACAATCTGGAAAGTGCAATCAATTTCGTAAAAAGTAAGGGAAACTTAAATTCACCTTATAAAAAAGTGTTCAAAAAATTTTCATTGTTATAATTCAATCTATCGAAAGATTACCCCATTTAGTACCGTGTTCCTAAAGGAAATCCAGACGAACTTATGTTTTGAATAGAATTAAAATATAGATTACTGAAGTCGACTGCGTTCCCTTTGAGAAACTAAATGCGCTAAGAAAAGTAGTTAAACCGTGTATAGTGTACAGATAAAATTAGTTTTAGGATAAGCAAGAAACTTTCTTGTATCTTTTTTATAGGTTGATTGCACACATTGTGCTTTTATGAAATGCTATGGATATTTATAAGTAATATATTTATATGCAAAGAAGTAAGTTTTCTTTGACATGATTAACTAACTTCTTTGCAATGTGAGTGAATACAAATTAACATGTTGAAGAGGAGGGAGTAAATGAAAATATTACTTGAATTATTTCTAAGAGAATTTTGAAAACAGGACCCCAAAACTGTCTCATACTCAATCCATCCAAGTCGATAAGAAGAGTCCAAGAAGTGACGGGATGTTTAAATGCATTTGTAGCCTTCTCGCATAATTCAAAGCTTTCTTCACACACTTTAATGACGTGATACAAAATGCCAAGTTGGCCCAACGACTTGTAAAAGCCTTTCACGTCCAAAACACCATACATCAGTGCGTAAATCGGTCTACCATCTAAAATAGTTATATTATTGTACATGCACTGACTTATTTTAAATTGAGGACATTCGAGTTTGAATTAAGGATACAGAAGTAGTCAATCTGCAGGATTACAGATTGAAAATACACAAGATAATTTTAAAATTGTTTTCTTTAATGAAACGAAGTATATAATAAAAGCGGTGAATCTTTAACCCTAGGATTACCACTAAAACATACTCCTTGTTATACCAAAGGGCTCAAATGACCCCATCAAAAATTATTGCTATTTTAAAGATATAAATACAAATATATATTAGATATATAAAACAATTTTAAATAGATATAAATGAAAGATATATATAATAAAATCATTGAAATTTTCAGTTTGGATTTTATTATCATTCATTCCACATGCGAACTTATTTGACACATGTGTATATAAATTTCATAATTGAAATGAATACATTTTTTGAATGGACTTAACATTGCTGTCAATACTGACTTATTTATCCATAGTTGTTTGTCAATTTTAATAAGAGTTTGTCTAACTCTTGCTTTTAGCTTTTTTTTCAATGAACGCTCGTGAAGTTCTTGATTTTCTGACCTGTGATACAGATTCACAATCCTGTTCAGATGATAAAAATCTTTCTTATTGTTCTTCATCTTCATTGACTTCTTCATCAAATTCAGATAATAATTTTTCATCTTCCGAATTTTCATATTCAGGTAAGGATGGAACGGAGTGGTTTAAGACACCTACTATACAAGATGGTAGGCGAAAAGCATCAAATATTTTAATAACTAAAGGTGGTACAAATAGATTTATTCAAACAAGAATACAAAGTATTCTGGATGTTTTTTTTGAACAGTTTGACAAAAAAACTTTTGAAAGTATCATCAACTTCACTAAAAAAGAAGCTCAAAACAAAAATGATAAAGATTTCAACATGAAAGAAGATGATATACGCGCTTTTTTGGTCTTTCTATTTTACGAGGAGTATTAAAGGGAAAGAACGAGACTTTATACTCATTTTGTTCAAAAAATTATGGCAGAAACATTTTCAATGAAACAATGCCAAGGAACAAATTTCAATGTATACAAAAATACTTGAGATTTGATGACAAGGCTTCAAGAAGCGCAAGAAAGAAAAATGATAAGTTTGCGGCCATTAGAAATATATGGGAAAGCGTAAATGAAAATTTCGAAAAAGCTTTTTTCACTTTGGGAAAATTAACAGTTGACGAATAACTATTCGCCTACAAAACAAGATGCAACTTTATCCAATATATGCCTCAAAAACCAGGAAAGTTTGGAATAAAGTTTTGGGCTAATGAAGCATAAATTAATAGATGATCCATAAATTATTTCTAAATTTGTAAAAACAATAATTAAACTTCACACATATTCCAAAAGCACAAAACAGTGTTTTTTGAACGATGAGAAAAAAACAAAGCTACACGAAAGTAAAACTTATAGAAGGCACTCACGTTTGTTGAAATAAGGATATTTTTCAATTATCAAAAAGACCCGACACCCACACATCAATATAGCAAATTAATTTATAAATTTAGTTGTTATGGTTGCGGTGCTGCCTATGTGGGTAGACTAGGACCAACTTTAATTTCAAAAATGTGTAAGTTTGATCTATACTCATCCTTCATAAAAATAATCTAAATGTCTTTATAGTTGTGAATTTTATTTCTTGCGCTTCCTCAAATATTGATAAAATTTAAAGACACACCATATCAATTGTTACTACAAATAAAACTAAACGCACAATTGCAAAATCCTTTAGACATTAAATGATTGTCTTTTGTTCTTTTTCCTGCATGAAGCCCCTTAGATATTAAGTTTTTATGCCTTAAAAATCAGTAAGAGAATTTCAGGATAGTGCAAAGTATCACGATTTTGAAAAGCTAAAAGAGTTGGATAAGATTCCTCACAATTTGATAAATCTAATTCTCAGCTTTGCTCATACATCTTTCATTTTTACTTTAAAAAAGTTTGTTTCTTTTATGCATAATATATATTGTATACAAGCAAATTTGTCTTGCTATTTCATGTTAATTACAAAACCTTACAATAAACTTCAATTATAATAAGATTTAATAAATGTATATAAGAGTATTCTATCTAATTTATATTTTGTTCAAAGTTTATCTGCTATTTCATAGTATTTGAATGCAGAGATCGGGAGTAGTGGAAATTTTAGAATTATTCTTAACCCTATTCCGGGGTAAGAAAATTTTTACAATGTTACTTTCATCCGTAGTAAAAAATATGAGCCTAAAAATATTTACATTATACAATAATTACTAATCAAATTTCTATAAAATGAAACAAAGCAAATTAAAAAAATTAATTTAATACTTAAAAAGAACAAAAACAACTAAGTAAAACAAAAAGCCAAAATATAAAATCAACATTAAATCAAATCATATTAGTTCTTAAAAATAGGATAGATTGGAGTAATCGTCAATGGCGTAACAAGGATACTACTTCTTTACTCTTTTATCTCGCTCCCTTACTCTTGCACGTACTCCCCATCCATGTTTGAAAGTACTCAAGATAAAGTATTCTTTTATCAACTTTTTATAATGATTACATTTTACGATATTAATAAATAAGGAGCTTACTTTGAACAATAAAGGATAAGTTTTCCTCCCCCCCCCCCCCCTCCTCCTCCGTTTCGACTCTTATATCCTAAAAATTCATTATTTTAAATAAAAAAGACTGTACGTGTTAGAGCAGCAATATAAAAAGTTATTTTCAGTTCTTGATTTTTGGAAAGCCCAGAAAAATCTGCTTCTCCTGGGTTCAATTCCCCACCCCGCTTCCGAGTCGCATCATGCAATTTCTTGTGTAATTATATCATCTCTTTTAAAAACGGCAATGTCCGGCCTTATTTTCATGTTCTGGTACTTGTAATTATGCTCTAATAAAATTGCCCTTGATTATTTCCTTTTTTTGACGAACCATTTTTGTATCTTATGTATGGGTGGACAAAAAATTTCGCCGAAATTAGCCGATTAATCGATCGGTTAAAAGATATTAAGCAGTGAATTGACCGATTACCGAAAACACGGTTAAATCCCTAATTTCTATATCATTTTAACAGCACCCTTTCAATTTTTCTCAATCAGTACATCTTTTTCACTATTATACTCACACTAATGATGATATACGCGTCAGTATAATACAATCCTAACACAAAAACACGCCTTTATTTCAGATGATCATAATCACATATGTCACTACTTATTGTTTATTTTAATGCGAAGTTTACTTTACTTATCGCGAGCACCACTAAATTTATCGACAAAAGAATCTTAAAACATGCACACACGCAAACCCTTCTAATTATCTTCATATATGGAATTGTGACGCAATTCCCATAATCCACTTTCCACAATCATTATGCAATCTATTTTACATTAAGTTTTTTCCATTGCTCTTTTCATGATGAAACTCACAATTAATTTATATTAATCTCTTAGAACAGAGTTTCACAAAGGGGCAGGAAATTCTTGAAGGTCATAACTACGTCCTGTGTGCAGGTGGCCCAGACCATGCAAAATGATGGGGGCACATGTGCAAAAAGGTTCAAAAACATTGTTTAAAAGAGTATTTGAAGACGATTCATGTAGAAACAAGTATACTAATAAAGTTATTTTTCTTAAATTCTATTATATATTTGTTGCGATTTTTAATCTACCTTTATCGTGTGTATGCGTCCATCCACCAGGATAATAATCTGAAATGACTTTAGGAGTTTCATAATTGCTTAAGTGTTTGTCTATTTGGTTGTGCTTTCGCCATAACAACGAAGAATTGATCATTTCTTCACCCTTTTCTATACTGAAATCGCGCGCTTTTAAAAAGCGTAAAATATGTAGGTCTTTTGGTATCTAAATAAGAACATTTGGATAAAGAATTAGGAAAAAAAAATAAACAGACTTTTATAAAGAGTGTACCTATTTCAATAATTTACTTTTGATACTCGTCAACTCTTAAGGGATTAACGGGAAACAAGTGTTGTATCCCGAAATAAAAAAGATAAACAGAACATTAGTTTTCGAAAAACTGGTCCCCTAACCCTATCAGTGCTCATCATTTTAAAGATTTTTTACATATATATTTTAGTGTGGTATTTATATTTCAAGTAAGCGTAATCTAGTGGCAATGTTCATTTTTTAGGAAAGTCAATCAAGGAAAAGTTTTTAACCTAGATAAAATGTTAAAAATCAAATTAGAAAGCTCATCTGAAAATTAATTATCTAATTAAACAAGTATAAAAAGTTTTAACACATTTAGACCCATTTTCAAGTATTCTGAATTTAGTGTTCATGTTCATTTTATATGAAAATTAATTAAACCGGTCAAATGTGCTTTAAAAATAATAGCCAATCTAAAAATTAAAAGTAATAATTCACACATTCTTACACCCTCGCTCACTGGGCCAATAATTGAAATCAGTGTGGTCGATTACATCACTTAAACGATTACCACGTCCACACATTTTTAATAGCAATAACCGAAACTTGATCTAGGAATGAAATCAGGATGGTAGATTTTGAGTATAAAATATCACATCTATTTAAAGCGTCAATCAATGTTTCTATAAACAATTTGATTGACATTTCCATAATCTCATTGCAAAAACTGAATTCCGAAATGAAATCAGCATGGTTGACTCCGGATACAAAAAATATTGTATCTAGAATTGAATGTTTTTTTCGTAATCTAAGAGACGAACAACATAACACACTTGCATGTAGATAGCAGGGTACACACTTCTATGATAATTGTAAAAGAGCACGTGTTTCACCCACATATGTCCTTCATGATGTTCGGGAACAGTCGTTTTAAGTTTGGAACTACAATAATTTTATAATAAGATCAGAGTTTGAAGCCAAACTTTACACAAAATAAAACTAGTCAATCAACTACAGCGTGAACCATTTTATCCTTTAACGTGAATGTGGTGATCCGCACCGGTAGTGCTATATTACATTTACTTGAGGAGTGACCTCAACATAATTTATTTTTTCTAAGAACCAGTGGCATATAAAACGGGGAAGAAGGCGACACAATTTATTTCTATTGATTTATTATATAGACTTTAATAATTTGATAATGTTTGCTTTGTTTATCTTTTTATTTGGTATACCTGTATACCCGTGCATTATTCAGTTTTCGGCGTTTTAAAGTGTTATCAGAAGCTTAAGGCACTTGCATAAGGTAAGCCACAGCAAGGAATCAATTAAAATTAAATACATTTGCAAGATATTGAGAAGGATCAGTAATAAAAAGTAAGATTTCGTATTCTTGTTCCAAATGCCATTCATTTATATCAATGGCTCACAAACTTAGTTTCCGATACCCACTTTTCATTGTAAAAAACTGAATCATGACTTCCGAAGTGAAATTACTCTGTCCAAATATATAATAGAAAACATACACATTTAAAGTTTATGTCTTGAATAGTAGGTTAAAGAAATACAAGAATAAAATAGCTCAAGTTTCAAGGCACTGTTAAACGAAATTAATACACTTCAAAATAGATAATTTTTTTCAACTCATTTACAAAAATATTTTACATTATTAACTCCTTTTACTATTGACCCCATTATAAACGGCAAAATTAGTTTATAGATCGAAAATGAAAAATTGTAAAAAAACAAACATTAAAAAAATTCCCCCTTAGAATCTCCGACTTCATGGGCTCATGACTCCGACCCCCCCCCCCCCCCCCCTCCTCCCCAATAATTTTTTATTTATCTATCAGGGGTCGGCAAAGTGGTAGATATCGACCTCTGGGGGTCGATGACAGATTTTTAGGGGTCGATAAGATAGACAAACTTACAAAATTGTTTATGCTTTTTTTTTACTTTATAGTAATAATAAACCTCCTTTTTCTTTTAAAATATAGCTTAGGACATTGATAGAATATATGAAACATTATTGGTTTATTTTTACTCATAATGCTTGGGCATTGAAAAGTTTGCCGATCCCCAAATAAATGATTTCAAAAAAAATTACTTCATTGGTGGTGTGTCGTTCTTTCAAAATATTTCTCAACTGTATCAACGAGCTTTCTTGTAAGGGAGTAAGATCGCCAAGGTATTTGTGGATGTAGGCATCTTGAAGTGGCGTTTGGATTGGGTAGTGATTAGAGGGAGGAAATGATTTATCATGATCTTAAAAGTGTACATTGCTATTAATAATTCGCATTCATTAATCGTGCAGGAGTTTTTTTTGGCAATAGTTAGTTAACTTCAATTATGCGCACTCTGAGTATCCGAAATGCAAGTATTTTCTCTGAACCAATATTTCCGTATCTGAATTATCATCACTACTTGAAAAAGTAGCGAGACAAAAAAGTTATCATTGAAAAGCAGTCGATAAAATCCCTTTATCTCCAATAAAATCTTACCTATTTTAAATTTTTAAATAAAAGTTAAAATTTATTCTACCCGACTCAAGTTTGGATGTTTTTATAACTGTTTTCACTTTTCTATATTTTTTTGAATTCTAAGTATTAGACTTAAAGTTCCTAGACACTGTCTTCGCTCACTCGAAAAAATATCACGTCTTTCTTATCGTTTGGACATTGCTATTTATTTTTAAATTATTTGTTTGAATAATACTAACTAAATAACAATCTAATTAACTAACTATACCTACAAAACACTTTTATCATATGTAATCTTTTTTACTTTCAATATAGGCATATCTAAATATCTTCCTAAATTGTTTTGGGCCAATCTCTACAACAGACCGCAATCGTTAAACTAAAATTCTTTAGAATATGTTTTATTCACTAAATCCTAAAATAATTACAACTTAAATCTTTCAAAATTGGCAATATTAGACACTTCCTCCAATCTTCAGATATCATCCTTTCCTCAACTCATACGACTTTCAGTAAGTCTGGCATCCATTTTAAGCACTCTTTACATCTTTGTTTTTAACATGTCGATGCTGATTTCGCTAAATAACCTTGTTTGTAAATTCTCATTTTCTCATTCTTCTCTTACTTCTTTCACATCTATCATCTTTTCTGGTGCTTCAACTCTGAGCGTTTTTCGATATCTTTTTTCTTATTTTCTACATTAATGAGTCTTTCAAAACTGTCCTTGTTTTTTCCTCTTTAAATTGGATTCTTCCTTCTTATCTTTGATGATATCAATGTTTGCAATCTCCTTACTGTCATGTTTCAGGTTTTCAGTTCTGTATATTTGAGTCTTTCCTTCCGTGGTCTTCAGATCGTCATACAGTTGGTGTGTTCCGTGATTTCTAGCGATTGCAATACTATTTTTACCTTTTCTCTTTTGACGTATACGCTTTCATGTCGTCTTCCAGCATTGTTTTCTGCAAATTTTAGAATGCAAGCTTCTTTTCTTTGAGCACCTCAAATTTCCCTTCCACCACCATGCCTCTTTTTGTTTCTTTCAATCAGATTTTGTTCGTCATAAGACCTTTTGACTGACTTTTATTCGGAATTTTATTGATTTTTTTGCCATATTTTGTTTTCGACATATTAAGGACAACGATTCTGCCCTGATTAAAAATATCGCTTCCAGAAATCAGATTACAAGAGAATTCTTTTTAACTTCTTTCCGTTTTACCAAGATGTAGTCTATTTGGCTACTCTTTCTTCCACTATTATAGGTATAATGAGGTGGTCATTACTTTTTAACTATCTTGTGTTGCATACTAGCAACTTTTCCAATTCTTCATTTCTTTTCCTGTATCCATTTGCACTATGTATTGCGTTGTATCCGTCACACTTTTTATCCAAACGACCAATTAAATCCACTCCAATTATTAATAATTACTTTTTTTCGATGACTTCCTCAGCCATATCTTCCGCCTTCATCGTGAAAGCTTGTTCATCCTTACATCTAGAATCGGCTCCGTATGCCGATATTTAATTCATCATCTCTTATTGTTTTGATTCTTATCAACCGATCACCAGCTCTCTTCAATTTCATGACATTTTTCTATTTTTATGACATTATGATTCCCATTCCATTTATTTTATTCGATTCCCCACCATACAAAATGTTATATCCTCCTTTTATTTTTTAGCAGCATTTTCTTCGTATTTGGTTTCCTGCACAGATATTATATGAATCCTTCTCCTCCCCATCTCTTCTGCCAGCTTTTTTCATTCAAAGGTCATTGAGCCCACATTCGATGTAGCATATCTTTACTTCTCCTTCCGTTTTGCACTTCTATGTAGCCCATTTTTATTGGTTTTTCGTAAGGCGCCGCCATGTTGGGCTACTGTTTCATAATTTTTTCAAACATTCTTTTTTTCGTAGACAGTTGGAAGCACTAACGGTATACTTTGGGCTGCACACTGATTATATCATTCTTTTGGATCATGGCAAAGTAATTGGACCATTTTATTGTACGCCCTTCTTGACGACAACCATCTTATTTTGAGGAATGGCACCTATTAGCCTTTGATCATCCAAGAACATAACCCATAAAGTAGTGGTAATTTGAAATCAGGTTTATTTTCTTCTAGAACAACTGCTATCCAAAGATGGTGAGCTTGTTTTAACCGAAGCTACATGTTATAGCGCTAGTTATTCGTTTTTCGTCTCTATATTATTCAGTTAAAAAAACCCCGCACCGAAAAGGCAATTTGGAGACTTTTTGTCAGAGGTAATAAGAAATAGTTGTCATTGAGACACTTAGTAGAGAATAAGGGTTTATCCGAATGGCCTGTCTAGACATTAACAGAATTGACGCATTTCTTGAGACAAAATTAAAAATGCTTATTCTAAAATCATAAACTGTATGGGGAGAAAAATTAAGATTAAATTTTAAATAATTGAAATAAGTGCAAATTTGGGGGCGAATTTTAGGTTTTTTTGTCTACGTTACTAATTTTTAAGGCAGTCCAACATAGTCGCACTAGTATTAGTCTTGAAGTTTATACCAAAAATAAATAAAAATTGTAAAAAGTCTACGTTCACTTATATTATCTAATGAAAGTAGAATTTATCGTTTTTATAAACTCCAAGTATCGAATAATAATCTAGAAATCAAAAGATGTCGCTTTCAATTTTATATAAAAAAACTTCTTTTAGTTTCCGAATCCACAGCGTAATCCGAGACCTTTGGAATGAAATCTATGAGATTTAACCACGATGCCACCAGCGCCCTTGCATAATATTATAACTAGTGAATATCAGTTTAAATTTATCAAACAATCAATAAACATAAGGATGCCTGCCTCAATTTTATATCACCCCTTTAAAATACATGATTTTATAACTTATTTTTCTTCACATTGTAAGTTATTATATTAACCAATATTCTAAGCTTTTTAAGGTTATGCATTGTATGCAAGGGCGTAACGAGGAATTTTTGAACGGGCGACAAATACTGAAAAGGTTTTATACAAATGAAAAAGTCTAAAATTCTGTCATCAAGAACTTTGAAGTGAAGGAATTTTTATCTGGAAATTAAAAATTAATTTTCAAATAAATTAGAGTAATATAGAACTAGAAAATATAGTCGATTTAATCAAAGTTTGTATAGATGGACTACTTTGATGTGAAGATAGATCACAAGAATATCAGGTAAAAGTAAATAACAAGTTTATAACAGGTATTATATTTTTGATTCTCTAATTAAATGTTGTTCTCTGATCTTAGGAAAGGCAGATGCCACCTTTGCCCCTCTCCTTGGTGGCGCTCCTGATTGTATGTATATATAAATCAATCAAAAAGAACAAATCCTTATTCGAAGTTTCGAGTTGCCCAACGTCCCAAAGCAAAAAGAGGACCACAATCAGCCCTTTTTTATTATGGAAAATGGCCGTATCGGTGATATATTTCGTTTAAAGAATAGATACCTGCTGCTTCTAAACTGTAGGATTCTTCGATTTTACTTAAAAGAGCAAAATCAGGAGGCAGGGATGGATCGAAGAGAATCGCGTCGTTGGAATAATTTTTAAAGTCCTCTTTAATTACTTCGACATCTCTTTCGCGCCAAATTGGAACCTGTGTGACACCACTTGAAAGAAGTTGATCAATGAACTTGTACAAAAGTTCTTTTGACTTGAAAAGGTATGATAAAATAAATTTCAACTGATCCAATTTGAATAGAAATGAATACCTTGTAAACGCTAAAATATTTTTCTCAATAAAATTCCATGGAATAAATTTACACATTTTTTATTTAAAATCACCCCAAATTTTAAATCAAATAACGCATCTTTTTTTCAAACTTATTCAATTTCATAGCTTTGAAAATTTTCTTAGATATTTTTATAATTTTAAGCACTTAAAAAATTTAAGTAGACTAAATATCAATTCCAAAAACTGTTTTATAACCATAGATAAAGATTTGTATTTTTTTGGAAAAATGTGAGATAAATTTTTCCTCCTTGAAATGACAGATCTGATTGTTGTGATATGTCGATTTTGAAAACGACTTTTAGAATTGATTTCTTATAAAAAAAAATATATATATTTCCCATCTATGACGATTTTGAATCATCTTCTATATTGCAGTCATAGATTTAGGTTAAAAAATAAGGAAGGCTATTTTAGAAAAATATATCTTTTGGGCGTGCTTGAGGTGTTAAGGGCTTGTATTTTACATTAAGTATATAGAATAAAGATTTAAAAATGAATAACTAATATCTTACCGAATTAAGCTGTCCGGGTACTCCATTATAAGATAAAGAGCAGCTTAAAACCAAAATGCCGAAATTAACTACCCAATGATTAAACCAACATTTTTTGAACAAAAAAATTTTGTATTATCAAGAATAATCCTAAACAAACTTTTCTCATAAAAACGGGCCTTTTTTCCAAATCAAAGATACTTTTGTTTTCATACTATATTAAATTTCATGAAAAATGTCTGTATTTATTTTGGTATGAAGAAAAACAAAACTTTTCAACGTGAAAATAGCATCATCGATCAAAATGGAAGATTGCGAAATCTTTATTCAATAGTTTAAACTAAATTTTTTTCAAAGCATGCTGAACTTGTCTAAACGGAATGTATTCAGGAACAAATAAGTTATTTGGTTTGAAAATTTACTCGCTAAGCAAGTACTTTAACCTTCGCAAGACGGATGATTTTTTGCATACGCGAAAGACGGATATATGCCGTAAAACTCCCAAAATGAAAATTTAATATAAAAGGACAATATTCTCGATTTTTTTACTATTATGCTATATTTTCAAGATATTCACTTTCTATTTCTTACTAAACAACTGTTTAATCCTTTAGAAACGCTAAAATATATTTTGATTTTAACGCCATCTATGAAAATAAATTTGAAAAAGTACAACTACATAAAAATGGAAAGAATTCATTGTCTAAACCATCGTTTTTCAAACTTATTTTACTGCGACCCATAGCAAGACCACAGTTTGTATCGCTACCCATAATACTTAGGTGTAAAAAGACAAACTTTGTTCACTAGATTCATTAATTCAGCATCTTTTTTGTCACGCCCCATTTTATTTTTCACGCGACCCACTGAAGGGTAGGGACCCACAGTTTGAAAAACGCTGGTCTAAACCAATGGTTCTCAACCTTTTTTATCCATGGGTCCCTTTTCTCTCCTTTTTTTATTAGTGGACCCCTCATAAAAATTGGAGATAAAAAATATTTTATTTTAAAATTTTTCACTAATAAAATTTTTAAGTTTTTGATAAAGAAAATAATATATAATTAGAATTCATATTGTAATGAAAGCAAACCAATTTTAATTCAATTTTTATAATAATTATAGTGAAAAATTTACTTTTTTTTAAATAAAAATGGTTATGAGCTGTTTTCTTCATTTTACCATCAAAATATCATTGAGCACATCCAATTTATAATATTTCGCATATGGACCCCTGAATTATTATGTGGACGCCGGTTGAAAAGCCCAGGAAACTAAAAATTCTTTATATCACTAAAGCCTCTTTTATGCATGATTTATTTGTTTGTAGAAATGCGTACATCGGTAAGCTGTCGTCAAAATTATATTAGAAGTATATAAATAATCGTCAGATCATCAGATCAGTATTTATTTATATTATTCTTGTGACCTTGAAACAATTTTCATTATATTTTTCCTTATAAAAGCACCTCATATCTTTTCAATTATCTGCTAATTTTTCTATAAAGTTCATATCATAAACAAAACTCGTTCATTATAATTCTTCCATCTTCGGTTGTTTTCTTCTTCCATTCATTTCTTCTTATACTTCTCATGATTCAAAGAATATAATGAGGTTCTCAATCTTCGGTAAACTTTTAGTGTTCGAATAGTCTTGTTGATTCTTTTCAATGGAACCTTTATCCTTAATTTTTTTAAATATTAAAATCTTGAGTTCCTTGGATATTTTCAACTATTTTTCCAATTATCTGTTACATATTTCGCTCTAAAATGTAAGTTTTTTGCAATTTATTTAATTTTCTCTTTCTTTTATGTAACCTATTCAATGTTGAAATAAGATTAGAGTTGCATTCCACATTTTGGATATATTATATTTCATTCGTTCGTCATATTCCTATACCTTTTTTAATAATTTAAAACATTAGGGCTTACTCGCCTTTAAAAATTTTATTGGGGGTGTGAAACCCATTTTAAAACATGTCGTCCTTCTAATTGTTCTCTGTACACATTATATTATATATACCATATACTTTATATATGTATTATATATAATTTTACCTTGGTATTATTTATCTTATTTTTAAGTTGAAAATTTAAAAAGTTTAAAATCGATTTACAATATATATCAAATAAAAAACTAAAAGCTTTTTCATAAAAGTTTTTAAAATAAAAAAGAAATTGTTTTTAATTAGCTTTATCTAATTTAATACTTAAAAATAAAATTAGAACTTGTCGTGTAAAAAATATTAATTTTTCCCCAACTTGCAAGTTGGTAGCCTCTACTACCATTTGCCTGGATCCTCCCTAATGAGATTTTAAAATTAAAAATCGTATTGATTATATATCGTGCTTATAACTTTTATGACCTTCCACCTTCAAAATAAAAAATAAATGATTTGAGTAGTAATTTTTGCTCATAAATAAAAAGTGATAGACTTTTTTTATTTTGTAAAGTGAAATTAATCATTAAAAATTTGAAATATTTATGATAAGTTTTCAATTTGTGATTTGTTGGTATTTTTCTACTCTTTTTTCATTGTCACTAAAAATAAACGCCTTGAGATAAAGTATCTATTTTCCAAAAAAGAGAGATTTTAAAGCTTGATAATTGAGATATGTTCTCATCCGCTTTGATATAGGAGGGAGAAATCTCAAGATAAGTTGCCCCAATTCGAATCTACATATCATTTTTTCAAAGCACATAAGTATTTCCTCTTCATGAATATGTTACCATAGTGAACTATAAAGTTTCGGCAATTTTTTAAAATTTAGTGTCAAACTGCATTATGACAAATGTTACCATTGCAATTCCCTAACTATTACATTTTAGCCCTCAATTTATGTTACAGGGTTGATAGAAAGCTATTTTGCTTGGAGAATTGTGAAAGACTCAACCAAGCAAATGCTATGGTTCTGGAATTTTTACTGATCGTTTTTTTACTTCACACAATCTTTGTAAATGCAAATTAAATAATTATGGAACCGTAAGAGCTAACCGCAAATTCATGACTCTAGTTATTAGACCTCAGTATTTTAAAAGAAAAGTAGTTTAACTGGTATTACAAAAAGCACTAAGAATTTTAAAGCTTATGTTTTGTCCTCACCTCTTAGTATGTTAAATTTGTAGGTGAAAACATAAGCTGAGCATTGTAGAATATAAAAATATAAATCAGGTGTAGATGTTAGTAATAGAATGTGAGAGAGTTAAATATTTAAACCCTCAAGGAGATGCTTTTTGAAATTTTGTAATTATCTGGACATTGTAGCTCACATAGCTGGATTATACAAAGTACAATTATCCAGAATTTTTTCCTTCAACTAAAAGTGGGAGAAAGTACTTCATCAGAGATTTATCGTTGAAGTTAAGTGAATATCAATGGAGAATAATGATCCCTTTACACCGTTTAAGAGATCTCATAAGTTTCTATGGAATTGAGCAAGATTCAATTCAACCATCTATTCTAGAGGATATTGTTATGTTTGCTTGAAATAGAAAAAAAATAAAGTGTTCAAATAAAATCAGTTGTAAATGATAAATTTACTTGTGTGAAAAATATGAAATAATATTTATATCTTATATTTTTTTATTATCATTGAAAATTGTAATGTTTGTTTTTAATAATTTCATTTTTTCTAATTTTAATCTAAAATAAAGGTTTTTAATGAAATTTTTTATCTTTTTTTATAAAAAAATTTTTTTCTGAGAAAAATTAAGGCTGTTATAGAAATATACGTGATAATTTGAATATAGGGTTTGTATATGTTAGTAGGCTAAATCTGCAATTCAAAAATGTATTGGAGTAAAACTCCCAATTCTGTCTTGCGAAGGTTAAGAAGTATATGATTAAAGGTTTGCGGTTTTTCAAGTCTCGTTTATACTTGGAGAGTTGTTAACATTTCTAATTAAAATTTAAATCAAAACTGCAAAGTTTTCTTTCGTATGAAAAGAAGTTTTGAAAGATGGTGAAATGGAACATCCATAAGAATGGACAAATGAAAAAAAGTAGAACAAGGCCTTACTTTAGCTATAGCATCCGTGTAATTCTTCACCAAGAGTTTTTCAACGAGATTTTCAAACCCGTAAAAATTTTTGATAGTGAGATCCGCTTTTTGCTCAAAACAAGTCCAATGCTCATTATCCGGATGTACCTGAAATAAGTCAAACAGAAAATCACTTAAAATCTGGCATGAGTGAAGAGGAAAAAAACTAAAAACTTTCAAGATTAGGTGCGAATTGTGTTCACAAAAAGAAAATGCAATTAGTGTTGCTGCTAAGCTAACCACCGTACGACCGAATATATATTTGGCTTTGCAAATTTCTGAATAAAAAAATAAAGAATTAGATTTCAATAGTGATATTCAGAGATTCACTATAACATTATTAATTCCTTATTTTTCAATAATTTCATCGATGGTATTTTTTCTCTTTGAGGAATGAGAAACTATTATACACAAATTTAATCAGCGTACAAAATATGAAGCAAAGTGGCATGCAAACTGTAAAGATAAAGGCGCTATAGAGTGTATGCATTTAGAAGGCACACCTTGAATCACTTGTATCGAATGGATCGTGAAGTTCGAATGCTAGAATTCGAAAACGAAACCATCAAAAATCAAAGCCAGATTCTAGATCAATACTTAAAGCTTAGTCATCCTATCATTTCACATTTATCTGTTTGATCATTTATTGTTAACAAATTGATAATTTGTGAATTGAAAATAAATTTTCGACCGTTGTGGTCATCAACAGATCTTAACTATCAACTGGAGGAGGAGGGTCACGATTTCCTGGAATGGAGTAGGGATGATGACCATAGTGGTCGAAAATTCATTTTTTAAAATTTTGAAAAAAGACTTCTTACTATTTCAATTAACTTTTTTTAATTTTTAAAGCAACACAAACTATGTTATCCAATTAGAACTCAATTGGGAAAATGCATTGTTAGCCTAAATTGGGGAGCGGTCGTATGACGGCTAGTTTGATTTTATCGGCCAAACCAATTGACCAATTAAAGTTTATACTAGAGTTGTAAAGGGTAAAAGAACATTTGTATTTTAAGCACGTAGAATACTATTTTTTATAAAAGTTGCATTTTTGCTGCAAAAAATATACTAATTTTATAAATGGAGCTAGGGATCGTTAAGAAAAAACGTCAATCAATTTCCTTAAATATTTTATATACTAAAATTTTTTTCTTAGTATCGATATCGATTTCAGTTAAGCGTCGTTATTGATCTTCAACTTATATCTATATAAAGCTATTAACGTTTGTTATACACAGTTTTGTGTTAACCCCGATACAAAAAAGCGTAAAGAAAAGACTTCAATAAGCTCTCTATTTTTGTTAGATATAATTTTACTTTATAAGCACTCACAAATCCAAAAAATAAATACTAATGACAAGATTATAGATTTACAGGGCAAAAAATCGATAATAGCTTGAGATTATAAGCAATCAATGTATTTGGTAGCATCAAGAACGGATTTAGAGAAACACTCCATTCAAAAATCTTCAAAAGCCAATGCTTCATACTTAAGTAAAGCAGCTCGGGTTTTCGGGAGTCGCTCTTAAATAGCAGGGGCGGAACTTACACGTTTCAATTTTTAAAATGCGCATAATTTTGGGAATCGTTTTTAAAAAATTCTAAAAATTTATTCGTTGTCTTTATTAACTCATATCTCAGTGCATCATCCTCCAACGTGCATCATCATAGCTCACTACACACACACACACACACACACACACACACACACACACACACCACACACACCACACACACACACACACCACACACACACACACACACACACACACACACACACACACACACACACACACACACACACACACACACACACACACACACACACACACACACACACACACACACACACACACACACACACACACACACACACACACACACACACACACACACACACACACACACACACACACACACACACACACACACACACACACACACACACACACACACACACACACACACACACACACACACACACACACACACACACACACACACACACACACACACACACACACACACACACACACACACACACACACACACACACACACACACACACACACACACACACACACACACACACACACACACACACACACACACACACACACACACATTCAAATAAATTCAATATTCATACGATATTATTGATGGCACAATAAGTTTAAAATTTTCTTATCGAGGTAAAATGTACAACGACAAAATACAATTTGGAGCACACACATTTTTTGACATCATCAGATGTTTCTTCTAAATTTAAGATAACAAGAGTGAGGACACAAACGTGACAATGCTGAACGATGCTAGACTGACTACTAGTTTGCATTACTATTCTGGTGGAAGTTTTTTAACTTAAAGGGTGAATGACTATTAGTTTCCTATATAAAAAAGAGGACTTTAAATCAGTAAATCCTATTGGAGATAGAGATCTCCACCTTCTTATTATTAGCAGAGAGTCATTCTTGGAAAGTATAACACTAGTGCATGCCTTAGCATTGCATCGCGTCATCTTAAATTAAAATTCGCCAAAAGCATCGCCACAAAATACGCCAGAAGGATGTTGTTCTATTCTTAAAAAGGAGAGATTGGTAGATAAAAAAAATTCTGCGCCATGACTACTATCATCCACCTTGAATCTCACTCATTGACATGTATTGGTTGATTCCTAACTTACATCTATCAAGTTATCAACGTTTTAAAAGTGTAAATAAAAAACTTCAATAAGCTCTCCTCTATCTGTTAGACATCATTTTGTTACATAAGCACTCGAAAACCCCAAAACAGAGACACGAGTACGCACTTAGAGCGCAAAAATCGATATAGCTTGGGATTATGAAGCAATCAATGATGTATTTAGTAGCACCAAGGAAATGAAACACTTCATCAACAACTATATCGAAAAAAATATCTGTTCTGTCTTGCGTTTGCGAACATTTAAAAATAGACTGCGCTATATAAAATCTTAAATTATTTTCCGACTAAAAAATAAAATGGAATCTAATTTATGTTAAAAACTAGATTCCCCTTTGAGGATACTGATATACGAAGTGTAAGCGTCGTATTCAGTCCGATTAATATGCAACAAAAGAAGGAAAGAGAATGAGAAAGAAGGCACTCCTTGCTCGTAACTCAATTTTACTGAACTTATATATATGTGCAAATTCTATAAATATTCAAAAATGTAAAGATTAATGATTATACAATTCAACATCTGATCAACATCAAAATTTATACAAATAGATTTCTTAGATTTAATTTTCCAAATTATTATTTATTAAAGTTTTTATTCAAATTATAAAAATGAAATTTAAATTGTTGAATAACTTGCATAAAAAGTGTTAAAATTTAAAGTTGTATGCTATATTTATTTTTTATAATATATCTAATATTATTTATAATATATCTAATATATCTAATATTAATTATATTAATATTTTATGTTCTCTTAAAAAGCAAATTCCTTTATGGTATTAAAAAAGTGCAAAAAATCTTTTAAACTTTAAATAAATTTGCAGGGATATGGGTACACTCTTTAAATGTGAAAATCGCTTCTCTCACCCCGATTTAGCGGAAAAAAACCAGACTAAGTAATTTGAAACAAAAGAACATTTAAATCAAGAAATTATCTGCGCTATTTTAATGTGAAGACGGTAGGAAGAAATGCGTGAACCGATTTGTTTCTCAATCCAGGACGATTTCTCCAATTATCGACGAAAATAAAATTGAGATGACTAAAAATGTATTCGGCACACATTATAGAACGGTAAATGAGTAAACATATCATATGAGTAAGGTTAGATTTCGCTCAAAAATATTCTGCGTCTGCCCTACAAAAAATCACTATCTTTGAAAAATAAACACCCAAATTTTATTACCATATTAATTATATTCATTTATAAATTTTCTTTACAGTTTTATATGACGGGGCATCTAAAATTTTTTTATTAGAAATAATTCTGAATCAGGGACGAAAACAAAAAGATCGAGAAACCCTTGGTTAAGAGATCTCGTTACAACAATAGAATGACATGAAAAATAAATATCGGATATATTCTTCCTATGATTCAAAATAATTACTAAAGTAGAAGATAAATTTTTAGAAAAATGACAAAGATTGAATCTGAGTTTTGTTGGATGATGAAGAACGCGCTTTGCAAATTTAATTGAAAAATGTAAATTAAACAAGCACAAAAGCACCATCATGCCAATGAAGAAAGATGGCGGCGGCCTGATTCTCTCCCTCTCTCTCTAACAGTGAAATCGAGAGGATGTGAAAAAAGAGGGAAATGAATAAGCTTAAAAGTTAATTTAAAAATATAACAAAGGCATAAATTTTGCGTGTGTTTCTTTTCTCTGCAATGCTGATAACAATGGCAAAATGAGAGATATTTCATATTTCATTAGGATCAATAAAAAAGTAATTCTATACTTCAAGGACAAATTTGGCGCCTTTTCTCTTTCTCTAACTATCCCTCCCATTAAGAGTAAAGTAAAGTAAATATGTAATCAAGTTAGAGTGAGTGAAGTAAGTACAACGTCGTGAAATCATCATCAATGGGAGGAGATCTAATGGGAAAAGCGCGTGTTTGAGAAGAATGAAACAAGTTTAACAAAAATAATAAGAAGAAGAAGAAGAAGAAGTACCCAGTAATAGCAGAGTTCGCTTACGACAATTTTCGACGAAAAAGTCTCATTCTCGCCCACGATCTTCAAAACTCTTCTTTTTCGATCCAAATAATTTGTTTGCTTGAAGTAGACAAACTCCATTCCAATCAACTACCAACAAAAACGGCATACAATTAATCGATTTATAAAAACATTGATCTGTGCATCTTTTTCAATATCAGTGTTTACATAAAGCGGCGGATTTTTTATTTTGTGGGGCAAGTTTTATCATTGCTCTTGAAAGAATTGAAAGGTGTACAAATTTCTTAAAAAGTTTTCCAAATTCAATATTTTCTTGCAAAAAATTTACATGGCCTAGAAGAAAGCATGAATCATTATACATCATTAGTTATACACGGAAAAGTATTTTAGGTTATTTTTGAAGAATGTCTAAATTTTCTCAAAAATTAATACCGATCACCTATATTTGATGAAGTTACGATTTGGGCTGTTTTTGATATTATTTTAATGTATGGGTTCTAATGTCAATATCTATGTTTTTGTATGCATCTATGTATGTATGTCTAGATATTTTTTGTGTCAGTCATGTATTAATACCTTAAATAGGAAAGTTTGTGTCAAGAATGCCAAAAAATGTATATGTAAATAAACGTATGTTGCACGATTGCGCTAACACTAAACCTGATCTCAACGCTAAAGCTAACTTGTCAATCTTTGTCCTTTTTATATTGTTATTAGAGCTTGATTATAATCCAAAATTTTTCCTAATTTTTAGATAAAAATGAAGATTTTCAATGAATTAAATTAGGCTAAGTTAGTTAGATCTAAGTTATATTTATTATTCAATAAAATTAAATCATAAAATTAATGAAACTCCCTCCATCTTTCATCTATTAGATAAAGAGGCGTCATTATGTTGGAAGATGTGCTGCAATTTGCATTGCTATATAAATTTCAAATGTACATTTATCACATTATGTTTTTCAAAATACACCCCAGCAGACTTCTTTCATCATGCACCCACTCACACAGCCTAAGTGATATTTTGTGATAGCTTGCTAATGAAGAAACTCATGAGCAGCATACAGTCTGTTTTGCAGATGAATAAGGTGAATGAATGCACGTGAAATGTTGCAAAATCTGCCCATACTAGTTTTTTGTGTCATTTTAGACCAAAGCGTACCCATGCAGTTCTCTACACAGGAATAATAATAATTGCCCATTTGTGTATTGTGAACAGTGGTGGATCTAGACCTCCCCCACTGGTGATACAAATAGGAAAAAGGATTTTATTATTTGATTTTTTTTAAATAAAACTTGAATTAAAATTTAATTTGAACTTTTAAATTTCAATCATACGTTTTTTAGTTGGTTTTTCGCATACTTCAGCGTTAAAAAATACTTTTTAGCTTGTCATTTTTTAGAAAATTCCTTCATCCGCCACTGATTGTGAACATAGCACTAACTTTCAATTTAGATGAAGGAAGGAATGATACGTTTTCCAATGATTCAAAAATGGAGAGCAGACAATATTCAGTTTTTAACTGAAATCAATAAAATTTAGTAAAGTCGCTTTGCGTTGTCTGGTACTTAACGGATTAAGTAAAAACAGTAGATTAGTGATACTTGCTTACACCCTACTGTAGCTTTCTGGTAAAATTAAAACAGTAAAATGCATCCTATTAAAGTATTTAAAGAACGCAGCACGTTTACTACATTTTTATTTTTTTCCAACAAATTACACAATATACTTGATCATCTAAAAAAATAGCAAATTACTACTGTTATTTAAATGGTATATTGAAAATAAAAAATTTACTTGTTCTTAAATATCATTTAGTTTTTTAACTCTTAAAATTTAAGACACAAAAAAGACGATTTCATATACAACTAAAATAGGAAAAATATAGCCTAACTTCAGAGAAAAGGCCACCAAAGTTTGGCAGTACACTTATAAAGATTAATGATTTGAAGATGATAAGATTGCTCAAAACTTTAAAACGTGTCAAATAATAGTGGATATGTCGCAAAATTCTTCCGTTATTTTTTATTCTCAAATAAATTTGGAAAAATTTTGTTGAAATTTTGTCGTAGTAGAGCGTGACTCCAATATGAGCTTTCAAAGAGAGTCTAATTTATATCCTCTCTTTCAAATTTCCTAAGTTGATTTATGCTGCGCGACAGGCAGATTTTCATCAATTCTCCAGCACTAAGGCTTCTTCGCTGTTTTTGTACGGATTATGAAGATATTCTTTCACATAAAGAGCATTCACTCTCAATTCTCTTCTTCATCTGTTCTAGTTTGCTAACTCAAGCTTGGCGTAACAATGCATCATATAAAAATAGCAGAAAATAATTTTACTTAGAGGAGTATACAAAGAATCCACTTGAAGCAAACAACAAGTAAATATTGAAAAAATAAGTTGAATTACTTTCCTAAATAAGAATTGCTAACACCATGTGTTTCGTATATATTAGTAAATTTAAGCGTATAAGTCGAGGTTATAAGTTTAGCCTAAAAAGTTTGATTTTCAGATATAGCTCGCGTATAAGCCGACCCTCCTTTTCTGGTTCAAATAGCTTGGTCGGAATATTCTAGTCGGCATCAAAGGTAAGGCGTAGATAAGGAAATAGTAATAATCAACTGTGTCATTTTGCTGACTCAATCTTGCACTCTCACTCAAGTAACGTTCACGCTGACTTATTCGTTTTGCCAGCATAACGGCATGCTTGTTCGACAAAAAAGGCTTTCACTAAAAGAAGGAGCGTCACGTTTTATGCACTTTATGGTATTCCTGTCTAGATTATTTATTGATTTATTGTCTAGAAATGTATTGATTTTTTTTCATCTGGTGTGTCTAACGTTGCTACGCTTAGCTAGAAAATTTTAATTTACAGATTTTGAATCGTTAAATAAGCAAGATGTCTCTGGTCAACCACAAAAAAGGATGAAATATTATGCAGCGTTTAAGATAACAGTCGTTCAAGCAGCAGCCTAGCCCAACCAAATGTGCGAATCATGGTCAAAATTAAGGAAAGTTATTGGTTCTTTCAAAGAGATAAAATGGTACTTCAAAAACCAAACTGTTTTTATCACAAATACTTGGTTTACGGCAAAATTGTCTTGCGGCGATTTTTCCTATTAGGCGAAATTTCCCGAGGCGAAAATTGCTGAGGCGAGTTTTCCTACGGCAAACTCGTTTACGGCGAATTTTCCGGCCACCCAAAGAAGGACTGGATGTTGCCAATAAAATGCTCAGAGCCTACAGGTCTTACAAGCCTAATAGAAAATGAACTCATGCGGTTTTTTCTAACTCTTTAGACATTAGTGTCTTGAACACCTGGATAATTGCCAAATTCAACTCGCCTGACAAATTTCCTTCAACCAAAGAAAGTGAAAGAAAAGTTTTCATACCGAATTTATCCTTCCTTCTGGCCGAAGAATCAATGAAAACAAGATCAATGATATCCGAAGTACCCTTAGCTATTAGAAACTTACTTTCTTTTTATGGTTTTTCTCAAGACATAATCAACCAACAACTTCCATATCAAGATCTTTGTGTTACCTTTGCAAATTAAAAAGAAAAAAAGCATCTAAAAAGTGTGAAAAGTGCAAAAAGTTTGTTTGCAATGTACATTATAGAACATTGTGCCCTGAATGCTTTAGTCAAAACATATAAACTTAACGCCAAATATACTAACTTTTACTTTAATTTCAAAATTTTCTTTTTTTCAAAAAAAATAAAATAATTTTTTTTGCTAATTTTATTTTATTTTGATTTTTATCATAACGAGAACGTTAACAAGTTACTTTTGAAAGAAGTTTCTATGATGGATATTTTAGAAAAATGTGTTTTAAATTGGCAATGGACAAAAATGTCCAGAGTCCGTCAAGCGAGAGCTAGAAAGGCCACTCAATATTCTGACAAAATTAAACTTATTTTTTTTAATATTTTGATACTCAAAAAATCTGACTGTGACTCTAAAATTTTATTAATCAAAAGATATAAGCTAGTTCATAGTACTTTCAAAATCAGGTTTGTGGTCCATGCCAAGGAGTCGACCACCACTGAGTCCTAGGCAATACGAAATAGTTTTTAATCACATTTAGCTCGAATTTATCTTATTATAGCTGAGTGTGTTAAAAGTAATTTGTGTATACTGTATCTGGATTACAGGTCCCCCCTAAAAAGGTATTATCCGCTCAAAGGCGGGGGTGTCATGTGAGCCAGAACTCACACTCTTTGTCGCCCGCTTTCTCACCCTCCCTTCCCTTAGTCTTTAATTGCTTTAACTATACTTGAAATTGAAAATACAAAAGCTAAATTTTCGACCCGTCTGTGTTTTCTTAGAGAAAAACTAATGAAATATTTCGGTCAACTACTATCCCCACCTTGTCTCCAAACCTATTAACCGTAATTCAAGTCATCAATCGTCTCATTGCACAACATGATTTCGCTATTTTTACGTCATTCATCACCCCTCACAATAAATTCATCATCCCATATTATATTCCTTCCTATCTATAAATATGCAGTGCAAAATGCCTATATACACGGCAAACTCCATCATCTCCCCCTATACTTGCTACGAAATGAAATTCAGAATCCAAAAATCCGTGCCTGATCCCGCCTCTCTTTCTCATATTCCATTAGTTGTATTATAGTCAAATCTTCACCTTGACCATCAGCACAATTATCTTGAGTATTTATCTGAGATGAGTAATTTATCGCATATTCCATTAGACGTTTAGTCAAATCTTGTGATCTTTTAAGCCTCCTTTGTGCCTTTTGCCTCTCATTTTCTTCTTCTTCTTCGATTTTCTTTTTCGCTAACTTTTTATTTGCTTCTTTCAATACTTTTGCCTTATATTGTAATTCCTTTTTTTCTAATTTTTGTTCTTCAGTCATCGTTTCTTCAAGTTTATTTTTATTATCGATATATTTTCCAACTTTGTTGATACCTCTTGTTAAAAAAATGGCACAATTTTTATAATCTTTTTCCTTAATACTGCCATCATCATCATCTTCATTGTTTCGTTCATTATCATTTTCTTCACCTTGACCATCAGCACAATTATCTTGAGTACCAAAATAATCTTTATTATCTCTAGCATCATAAAATATATCTTGTTGTGGGGATACTCCAATTTCCTTTACATCATAATATTCCTCTTCATTGTTGTCAGCATTATCATCATTAATCATTTTGTCAATGTTTTTATATAAAATTATTGGTTTTATATTTCCTATTATTATATTAACATTACTCATATATATATTTTTATCTTTAATATCTTGTATACAATTATTAAATCTACTCTCATAATTTCTAGTGGTAAAAAAATTTAAAATTAAACTAGAAGTATAGTCTACACATGTAGAATATAAGTAACTTAAGTGTTCCATTTGTTTTGATTTTGTATTTTTAAATGGGTAATTTCAAAATTGTAATTTTATAAAATGATAAAATTTAAAAAATATGTACAATAGTGAATGTTCTACATAATTAAACAATAGTATCTATGCATATAACATAGCACTTTTAAACCAATCAAAAATCACTTATGTATCTTCTTCTCTATATTATAATAGCCTACTAATGTGTATGTTTTTCGCAGGAAGCATTCTAATTGGTTGAAATATAATTATTGACATATTTTTGACCAATAAGATTAAACTACATCAGACTATATTAAAAAATACATACAAAAGATACAACGTAACTTTGATAATGCTAAAAACAAATAACGCATCATCACACCATATAAAAAATGCACACACAACTATGAACTATATATACTCTATATAAATAAAAATAACTCATCATACCATATAAAAATACACACAAAACATATAGCATAAAAAAAGCCATAAAGCTATAGCTAACCAATGTGAAATTTACATGATTTTTACAATCAATTTCAAACTAATAAAAAAATTTATATGAAAAAAGGTGATTTAAAATAGTTACTCATTTCAAAATTGATTTTTTTGTAAACGATAAAATAATTTTATTATATTACTCATTTTCAATTCTGGTGTTTATTTTGCTTAAAAATACATCAAAACGTGTCAAAAAGCGATTTAAATAGCTACTGATATCAAATTTGTTAACGATATTTAAAATGATTTGATTATATCCATCTTCAAGTATATTAAATTTCGTTCTTATATTTCGCTTGAAAATCAATCAAAACATTTCAAAAGGGATTTTTGTTAAATTATCGATTTTTGGAAATAAGTGGATTTTTAGATATATGCCGATTTCCAAATATGTTTAATTGCATGCTGATGTATATTTCGTTCTAAAACCAATCAAAACCTTTCAAAAAGTCATTCAAATCGATTTATTAGGGATTGCTTTCTCGCCTACACTTAAATGTCATATTTTATTTTTGCGTGTATCGACCGACCAACCTACCTAACCATAGTGCTTAAATTAAATCTTCATAACACCGTTATGCCTGTAAAGTCACATCCCCGTCGGGGATAAATGCCCGAATAGGACAACTGTGCGACAGACAAATGCCACACCAATATTATTTGGCTTAGAGTTAAAATTTTAATTACGATAAAACAAGCATAAAAGACTTATATTTATAAACGTCATTACTTCACAATTTTTATAATTTTATCATTCTAAATCATAGCGCATCTGTTTAAATTTATAACCATTAATACATGCAAGGGGACAAAAGCTATTTTTCATTTTCTATTTTTTTACTTATTATGGTTGTTTCCTATTGTATGTTTTATTCTACAAATTTATGAAGTTTTTAAGGTTCATCAGTTTTTATGAATATCAAAATTATATCATACTTTATTTTAAGAAAGAATATATGCATTCTTCATTTTTTTTATATCATAATTATTTAGGTGCATAATACTTAGTGTGAATGTTGAAAATATATTTGTATCAAAATGAGGTTCTTTACGTGACCTTATAGCGTAAGATGATTTTTTTCTGAATAAGAAATTTGATGACGTATGTCAACGTTCATGTTCCTATCTTTCATATCGAGTTAAGCTTTATTTCTGTCAGCTTATTTTACCACGACCACAAAATTACTATGTACAAATCAATTTTCTTACCCTTTATAGTATAGTATAGTTAATTGGAGACACGCAGCAAACAAAAAGATCCCCCCTCCCCAGTCACGAAGGTCAGGACAATTTCCTCTCTAGAAATTTCGGCTTCAATAATTGTTATCCAGAAAGAATACAGATTCTAGCGTGTGTTATATAATAATCTTATGGTACTATACACTTCCTCCTTTGTTATATTGCTCTTAATCTAAGTTATATATGTATGCATGTATTTCCTTACTCTTTATTGCCGAAAGTCCAACATATGGGTCGTAAATAAAGTTCTTTGTATGCCGAAAGTGTAATATATGCCCCCAAAAATTTTACTGCAAGTGCAAAGCGGTTCAAATTTAGTTATTTACAAAAACATAAACAAATACCACTAACAAAAAAATTTAGACATTAAATATACATTTTTTTATACAACTTCTGTTGTTGGGAATATTTCTTTACAAAATAATAATGAATTTTGGAACTTGTTGAATTATAATAAAATTTAGTTGACTCTTTATTTCCGAATGTCTTCATTTGAAGATGGAAAAAAATTCAGTTCATCTTCTTTTAATAACAAATGTGGATATGATTCTTCTGCTTTGGACTAAAAATCTGATTTTCATTATACATAATGAGTTAATAAAAAAGTTATCGACTTTATGAGGTCAGAATAATGGCTTAAAATAAGGGTTTAAAGAATTTTTGAATTTAAAATTTTTTTAAATACTGTTGATACAATTACATTGCGTTTTATGAATCGTCTATTTGTATTTTCCTATTTTATTAAGGATGATACTTTAAATAAATTGTTGGAGTTTATTGATACAGGAAAGATAACTGACTCCCAAATTTTCATTCAACCGCCTATAAATTGTACCGAGGTGGTTACAGATGAAGATTCAGGGGACTAAGACATCGCGAATATAGATAATTTGAGGGGAAATCAATTGCTGTTTTTACAATTTTTTATATTTGTTATAATTAGAATACAGAAAATTGAAAATGACTAATCTGTGTATAACAAGGAAATTCAGAGAAAAAGCTACAAATGCAAAGTTAAAAATACCTCATTTAAATTATGAAAAATGGGGATTAATACGGATAAGAATTATTGAATCTCCGATGAATAATCGGTTAATTATTGAATTTTAGTAATTTTGGTTGTTTTTAAATCATTTCAAAGTGACCTTCGCATAGTGAAGAAGCGTTATAATGCAGTATCGCTTATAGCACGATATACCCCTCCCCCATTGTTAAGGTTTTGTTCAATGAAAAATATAAACGCTACGACCAATTGGGCGTGTCACGGGAGAAATAAACACGGATGAGTTATTTGGAGCGCAAGGATGGTGTTATAACCAACCGGTTTTCAAAGAAAATTAGGAAAAAAGCTTGCACGCATAGAAATGCAAGCAAATAAAGGTTTCATATTGGTATCAGGCGCGAACCTAAACCTCACGCTTCCCGTTACAAGTTTGCCCGGTACAGATTTTTAAGCTTTTTCTTTATATTTTTTTTATTTTTTGTGAGTAAAATTTAAAAAATGATAATTTCCTTTAAAGAAATAGTGAGTTAAAATAAATGAAATACTATATAAAATATAAAAAAAATTAAAAAGAGTAATAAAAAGCCCAGTGAACAATAGAACAAAAAGAAGGAGAGGATTTATTCACTACAATTCTGTAAATAACATTATTTTAAGGGATTCCGTTTTCATAATTAAATAAATAATGCAACAAACAAGGAATATTTATTAAAAAATCGGAAATGCTCCAAAACAAGATCATAGTTTATAAATAGCAAAGCACAAACAATATTAACAAGAAAATAAAATGTCCATATTTTATTTAAGCATTTAACAACATTAATACAATATGTTAAGATAAAATTCTGACCCAAATTTTAACTTTGATAAACTGGACTAAAAATGGCATCTGCTTGATAATTTCCTCTTTTTAATAAATATTCTGTGTTTGTTGCATTATTTATTAAATTTGTAAAGATATGAAATGAAATAGATTTTTTAAAAAAGTATACAACTTTACGCACGCCCCTATTACTCATTTTTAAAGAAATAGGGACAGAAAGATATTTCATATGAATGGACAACAAAACTCGAGTGAAGAAATATTTGACTACATTCGAAAAAGATGATCACCTTTTTGAGTAGGTAGGGAGCATCAACTTTGAACTTGCATCTACGTTTGGTGATTGTTTGAGAAGCTTCACTACTGTGTACCTCAGAAAGAATGTCCGCTATAACGAAGAGCGGTATCAAATCACATGTTGGAAAGCGCAATTCATAAGCCTAAAATAAATAAAGGATTGGCGATTGAAAAATTTGGGCCGATTCTGATATCGATTCTTCCTATATTTATTCTCGTTGCTTATGTATAACAAACTTAAAATAAACTTTAAAAATCATAGACAGCGTACAAATTAAAAAAGTAATATAGTTTATTAAAGGAAGTTTGTTAACAATAATAAAAAATGACTAATTATTATTTCATTATATTTATTTTAATAGTTAAAACCAAGGTTCCGAAGCGAAGAGTAAACTCCGACTCTGACTCCGGGTATTTAAAAAATTCGACTGCGATTCTGACTCCAAATCCAAGCTTTTTCAAAAGTCTGACGCGAACTCAATTGGAAAGATACAAACACTAGTTCTTCCCCGAATTCTGGAGTAAGGCGTCTTTTTTCGTGGAGTGAATGTTACCTCTAACTTAGTTAGTAACACAATATAATGTGCTATTATTTAATAGAAAATTACAGCGGTTTGATCGAGATCGACTGAGGACATAGTGGCTCATCAGCGATAAAAATTCCTCATCTTTTTGTGTAAAATTTGTTTGAGTCTTTCCCAAGGAATTTAAATTTACATTTAATAATAGAGGAAGAAATTTATGCGCCGGGCAAGTCTGGTGCCAGCAGCCGCGGTTATTCAAGCTCTAAAAGTGTATTGCAGTTAAAAAGCTCGTAGTTGGATTTGGGGTAACGGTAGTAACTCTTTCTTTTTGAAAAATGTTATTAGTCCGACTCAGTGTTTGCAGTTTTCCTTCATTGCACTTTGCTGCGTGATGTGTGTGAAGCTGAGGTGTTTACTTTGAAAAAATTAGAGTGCTTAGAGCAAGCGTATGCTTGAATATTATTGCATGGGATAATGAAATAGGACGACGGTTCTATTTTGTTGGTTTTCGGAAACCGAGGAAATGATCGAGAGGAACAGCCGAGGGCATTCGTATTGTGGCGCTAGAGGTAGAATTCTTGGACCGCCGAAAGACGAACAATCGCAAAAACAATCACTAGTGCTATGTTATATAAATGTCGAGGGCTATGGACTTTTCAATTTTTCGTAAACTTCAAATATCAGAAAGTTTAGAAATAAAAAATTCAATTTACAAATTGATAAAACAAAATATTCATATGAAGATGATTTACCTTACACCGTAAAATAATAGATGATGATTCTTATCGATCATACATTTAAATATCAGAAGCTATATTTAACTCGCCTTATTTTCTACTAGAGCCCTGCGCGGTGCGGATAACCCACGTGGGACCCACACTCGCGGTGCGGATGTGGGTGTCCACATTTTATTTTTTGTGGGGCGGGGCGGATGAGGGTCATTTGAAGAAAATTTTGTGTCGGGAGGGGGGCGGATGCGGGTTGTCCTTATCAATAAGGCGGGTTAGTGAGAATTTGTGAAGCAAGAGCATTAGTATGAAATGAAAGAAATAGAGAGCTAAGTGCGATGTCAAAAATTGCGAAACAAAGAAAAAGCATGTGTGTGTGTGTGATGGATCAAATGATTTCAGAGTTAGAGAAGAATGGAGTATGACAGAACAGAGAGAGAGAAACTTCTTGTGTCATGTACTTTGCAATATAGAGATAAAAGCTTCCGGTCAGACTGAACACCCCAAAACACGGCAAATAATTTAAAAGCATTATAAAAAAAGATGGTTAGACTAAAAACCCCAAAAAAAATTCGAAAGTTTTAAGGAATTTTTAGGATTTTTTTTGTAGTGCTTTAGAAATATTTGTAGTTTTTTGCAATTTTTTGAAATGATTTGGAATTTTTCCGGTGTTTTGTAATGTTTTGGGATGCTTGGGGTGTTTTGATGAATTTTTTTGTAGTGCCTTAGAATTATTTGCCGTGTTTGGGGATGTTTTGAGGTTCTTTCGGTTATTTCTAGGTGTTTTGGGATTTTTAGTCTAACCCTTTTTTTGAGTTGTTTTGGCGTATTTTGAAGTGTTTTGGGGTGCTTCCTGTTATTTCTGGGTGTTTCGGGGTTTTATCTAACCCTCTTTTTTGTAGTACTTTTTATTTGGCGTGTTTTGAGGTGTTTAGTCTGACCCAAAAGCTTCTTGTGTCGTGTGCTTGAGTTATTGCCTTGTTCAGATAAGAATATGAGAGAAGAGAGAATATTATAATAGGCTCAATATTGTAAATGCTTTATTTTTTAAACATATGTTTGTGACTGTAGACGTAGAGTACAGATAAAATTGTGATAAATTATTTGTATGTTCTTTTCTTCTCTACATTTTATTAGTTAAGAATTTATTTAAGATTTTGAAGTATAATAGGAAATAGATTTAAACATTACTAATTTTGAGAGTTAGCGCAGACATACCTGCAGAACAGGGGCGCACATCCGGAGGGCGACCCCCCCCCCCCCACCCCCCAATAATTTTCTATAAGTAAGAGTTGCTGCTTGTTTATTCTCTTCTTTCATTCAAGCCCTCTTCTCTTGATAAACTCTCCTATCTCATTCAGCTCTCTTCTCTCCAGTGACGTAGCTAGGTTGGGGCATGAGGGGCTGTACAAACACTCCTACGTACCGCATTGTTCCTCCATGCGTCTTATGCGATATCAGTTTTGAAAATTTCTCCAATGAAAGGATCAAGAAAGTATAAATAATGTTGCGCAAGTTTTTTATTTTTAAATTGTGCCCTTCTATCAACTTTTTTTTTGACTACACCACTGCTTCTGTCTAATTTGCATTTAGAGTTAAATTAAAATAGTTTTCAATCGTTACAATTTTATATCAATGAATATTGTTGGACTCGCGCTAAGAATTTTTTTTCAACAAAAGTCACTTAATCTTTATCACTACGTTTGCTACATTTTGTAACATTTGAAAACTTTAATTTTTTCAAGTCAAGAAATTTTTTTCATTAGTTATTTGGGAATGAATATTTTAATTATCTATTCAGTTTAAAAGCAAGAATACTCTATTTGCCTAATATTTGAGCAGAGATATTTTTTATAATGTTCGATTGTTAAATTTTATAAGTAACACTGTACATAATCAAATCACTTTTTTTAAGAAAATTTGTTGATTATTATAATAAAAATGTAATATCGAAACAAAATGTTTCAGTTGTTAAAAATGTACTTGATCTATTTATGACAGCTGTCAGAATTTTATTAGTAGACAGAAATATTAAAAAAAACGCAAAGATTTTCTTTTCTCGCATACTTTGATTTATGTTAGTTTGGTCCTCGGACATTTCGCCCCATTATTTTCATAAGACAGTTCGTCCCATGGACAATTCGCCCCATTATTTTCATAAGACAGTTCGTCCCATGGACAATTCGCCCCATTATTTTCATAAGACAGTTCGTCCCATGGACAATTCGCCCCATTATTTTCATAAGACATTTTGTCTCATGGACAATTCTAAAAAATTAAGAGATAAATTGATTAATTTGAAATAATTTAATAGAGATAAAATAAACAAGAATATAAAATTTTTTAATAATTTTACACATATAATAAGCAAAGATGGATGAAACTAATAGCATGAGACAATTTGTCAGGGGGCGAAATGTCTGTCGACCGTTATTTAAATAATTTTTTAATTATAAGGGCTAGCTACTTAAACGTTTGCTTTTGCTGCTTATAAAAACTTGAAAATATCAAATAAACTCTAATTCTTTATGCCTCCTATTTTTTTTGAAATTATTCTGAGAACAGACGATTCCATTTAATAGTGAAAATTGCTTTATTAGTTTGTTTTGTTTCTTTTCTCTCTTATGTTAATTATGTCGCAAATTTTTCAATTTTGAGTAAAAGGTTAGGTGCAGCGGATGTATTTTCATTGACGGCACTGATGTACCGCTTATGTCAAACTATGAACAAATTCGTATCGATGAGGAATCGAATCTAGAGGTTTTCGTGCTATGTCCATCATCTCAACCAACCTGCCATGCCACCCATAGAGTATGCTGTAGGGGATACGTCAAATTAGTTTTCAAAAAACTTAAGTTATGCTCTAAAATTTTTTAGTTTCTGTTGAAGCTCTATAACTTTTTCTGATAGACTTTTTTTCCTTAAAAGTTATTATAAAAGGCAAATCATTGCAAAATGTTAACAGTTATTTTACTTTTTGGAGATTTTTGTAGCTTGTATCAATTTAGCTTTTAAACTATTTTTGAATGATGCTGAGTAAAATGAAATAATGCGATCTTAATTTTTTGTTTGCTCAATTATAACTTCGTTTTATACCCTTGCCTCTGAATCAATCACATTTTTGATATAAACATCGCAGGGTGTCTAGTAGACTCTTTGCTTTTAGACTACATTCACTCATATAAAACTATCCAACCTTCAGTTATTTGTTTTCTCTATGAATCAAATATCCTTTCATCAATTCCTGTAATGTGCCTGGTAGACTACTTCATTTTTCAAATGAAAAGCCTATTCCCCCTAACATTTTTGGATTTTTTAAACTAATTTATATTCGATGGTTGTAGGTAAAAATGCCCTCAGAAAAAATGCCCCCGGAAAAAATGCCTACAGAAATAAATGCCCCAATTAAAAAGTAGGAAAAAATGACCCCTAATTTTTGATTTTCAGGATTTTTTAATTATATAAATATTTTTATTTGGTATCGTTTTGAAAGGCGGGTTTTTTCTTTATAAAGTTCTTGAAAACAATAGCAAAGGTGCAGATTTATGGGAATGTGTTCTTAAAATCAGTTAAAATACTAATTATATTTAGAAAGTTTTCTGATACACACAAAGTCCAAAAATATTTGCACTTTTATAAAAAAAAATTTTGTATTTAAAAAATTGTCGTATGCTGAGTTTTTTGTTTACTTTAATTAAATTTTAAATATTTTAGATGAAAAGTTAACTTTTTTTTTTACAAAAAATCTTTATTTAACATATCTTTTTTAAAAATTATAATTAATTTTTTGAAATTTTTTGTGTTGGGGCATTTTTTCCTATTTTTAAATTGGGGCATTTTTTCCTACTTTTTAATTGGGGGCATTTTTTCTGCGCACTATATTCGATATGCAAATTTAATTAAAATATTTTCGCTGGAAGTATAGTATTTAAATTTACCAATTTTGTAAAAAAATATATAAAGTAGTCTTATAAATTTAAGACTTTAGGTATGCGCTGAATACACTCTATTTTAAAGGATTACTTGAATATTTGGTCTCACTTAGTATTTCCAGACCACTAACTTTGAAAATTACAAGAAAAAAATTTCGCCCCCCAATAATTTTGAGGATGTGCGCCCCTGGATGATAAAAATGTATGCTGTCTAAATTTTACCATAAATTAAATAACGCAGTTTTCTTAATTTTCACATTTTTTGATTTGGCCTCCAAAGTTTCCAACAAAAACTATAGAATTATCCCTGCTGCAGGGCGCACATCCTTAAAATTATTGGAGGGGGCGAACTTTCAAACATCTTCTAAAAAGACTAATTTTTCTGAATTTCTAGTCCTCTCTTGTCTATTCTATTTCATTCTTAATTAAGCTTAATATAAACTTTAATCAACGCCCTATTAAGATTTTTAAAATAATGAAAATTTTATTGAATTAAAAAAATCATCCATTAATTTTCAGTTGTTCCATTTCTTCTTCCTAAAAATGAAAATGTTTTATTGAGAAAAATAAATAAAAAAACACATCCAAATTACATAACTTTTCTAAAGTAATTTCTATCAAAAATGTAAAACAGAACTAAAGTTAGAAAAATGTGTATTAGAATTTTTTCATTCTAAAGTGTATAAGAATAAGTGTAAGTTAGCTAGACTCTCAAAAAAAGATATAAAATAAGGATAAAATTGTGCAAACAAAAATCAAACAATAAATCAAGATTGCATCACTTCATTTTTCTCAAGTTTACAAGTTAAATTGGTGCAAACAAACACAAAGTAGTCAAACTATAATTTTGCTCGAGTCAGATTCCAAAAACAAAGTTAAAAATATAAAATGTAATAATAAATTTTTTATGAAGCAAAATAAAATAGTTAAATGATAAAAACAGAAAATAGTCAAACAATAAATTCCGATACTATTACTTGACCGTTCTACAAAAAGATCTACAAAAAGTAAAATAACAACTTTTAATCTTTTGCAATGATTTGTCTTTTATAATAACTCTAGAAAAATTTGCTACATAATAAACATATGAGAGAAAGCAGACAAAATAAACTAATAAAGCAATTTTCACTATTTTAAACGAAACTGTCTGTTCTGAGAATAATTTCAAAATAATAGAAGACAAAAAATGAGATAGTTTATCAGCATTTTATTTGATATTTTGAAGTTTTTATAAACAGCAAAAGCCAACGTTGAAGTAGCTAAATATATGATATTTAGTATAGTGATTTGGTAAGGCTTGTATTTTTTACATTTTGTAAGGAATCATAGTATACAAAAAAACGACAGTTTAATCCCTTTTCATAAAATTATTTAAGCGTTTTTTGACTATTTCTCTCTACAAATAAAATTCTGACAGCTGTATAAATAGATGTAGCACATTTTTAAAAACTGAAACATTTGCTTTCGATATTATATTTTTATTATAATAATCAACAAATTTTCGTGAAAAATATGATTTAATTAATTATATACAGTGTTACTAACAAAATTTAAGAATCGAACATTATATAAAATAAAGTCATTTTGCCCCCCGCCCGCCTTGAAAATACATTGTGGGCGATCGCTCCCCAGATGTGCGCCACTGTCCAAAGGATAATTTACACGTAGTTTAGGAAAACGATTAAATCCCTATAATTGTCGATATAGAGGGGTCTTACAATTTAAGTTAAAATAAAATATGAACTAAGTTTAATTCTATTACATCCTGATTTATTTATTCTAGATGTTTCAGGTTTTAAAACAAAAGTCTTTCAGGGAGAAGGGAAAGAAGGTGTCCAATGTTCCACCCCTCCCCCCTATGCCTACGGTGGTTAAATCTATGGTTTTGTCATTTATTAACAGACAAAGGAGATTTATTTAAAATTTAACGCTTATATCTATGGAATTAAGTATTAAAGTAAGAGAAGCCGCTCTATTTGCATTGTATATATGATTGCCTAGAGGACTAATTGTCCAGAGGCTAAAATGTCTTGAAGTTAAATTATCCGCAAAACATAAAAACAATTATTAGTTTATTCATAATGTATATTAAATATTCAATCATTTCCTTCGCTTATAGTATCTAATTAATTTTTTACTATTTAAGAAAATTTTAAAGATAAAATTCGAAGTAAAAATTTATCTATAATAAGAAACACGAGGGTTAAATGTTTAGCAATTATTTCTTATTAACCTTTCAGAGGTATTCTGCTTTTACGATTGTTGAAAAAACGAGATTCTTTTCAGATTAATCCATCAAAATAAATAATGAAAACATAGAATACCACAAATAAATAAAATTAAAAACTAGAAATTTATAATACCTTCATTATGAATTCAAAAGGATACTTATAAACTCGAATAGGAGACTCGTACTTCCGAACCATTTTAAAATATCACTACTCATATCTAAATAAAAATATCGACATATATTGCTAACACAGATTATGCATGTGAACATAAAATTAAAAAATAATAAAAAAATATTATTTAAATAAATAGAAGTTAATACAGGAAGAATCCGATTTTTTGACATTCATTCGTACCTTTAAAATGGCATTACTTAGAAATTTTCCATTCTTCTCTGACTTCTTATTGAATCTCCGTATTCCTTTCTCTTCTTTTGAGTAACCTTTTTTTCATTTCTTTCTTTCCTCTTATCTCTTATAATTTATTTCTTTTTTTCTGGTTTAATCTTCAATTTTACTTATGAATGACTACACCCCGCCCCCACCCCCAATGCGAAACGTACTAAAACAACTCCCAAGACTTATAACTTTGAGCTCATTGACCGTATCGACAATCTTAAAAATAAATATTTACAAATTTATGGCCCTGATATTGAAGCTTTATTGAAGGTATTGAATAGCATTTTGTCTGACGTCAAAAATGTAATTATAAATAAATGTATAATGATGTTACAGTTCTACAAGATGCAATTAGAAATCCTGACCTATGCTCAGGTGGTCTGAGAAAATTCTTTTATAGAAACTTATAATCCAACTTGTACTATCAAAATTATTACAAACATTATAAAACCAAGTAAAAACAAAGTAGTAGAAATTAAAAATGATTTACTTAATTCATTAAAGCCCACCAAAATAAGTTACAAATTAAATCTCTAAAAATTAATAACAACAAAAGTGCATACGTTAATCTAGGTCAAGGACTGAGGTCTTAAAATACTCCAAGATATGTTCGATATATTGAATGCTAAAAAATGTATGCCTCAATTTCAAATAAAAAATTTCCCGAAAAATCTTTCTGATCAGGGACTTATTTCATTTATATCATATTCTAACTATAATATTTCTAAATTAGGTGAGGTAAAGTTGATTAGGACTATCAAAACTAAAAATATATTCTTCAATTTAACTATTATAGATAAGAAAATTCTGAAATAGCTGAATATCTATCAAAATATAGAACTATTTTTTGCGGTTTTATTCCCTTCTTATTAAATTATCGATCAAAAAATTTCCATATGCAACAATTGTGGAAAATATGGACATTCGGTCTTATATTGTCGCTCTAAAAACCCAAAATGTTTCAAATAAAGTATATTCCGGCATAAAACCAATAAATGCTTTTCTACATCAATTATTTCTCCAAATTGTAATGGTTCTCATTTTTACTATGATTCATGATGTCATAAGTACATCCACAAATCTAAATTTCAAAAAAACTTTTATGCCAATGCTTTCAATATTTATATTGGAAATAATACTCTATGCCACTAGATATACTACACATTAATCTACGAAAATCTACTTTTGCACAATAACCTCATGATATTTCTTGAAGAAAGACCTTATGATATCGTTTGCATTAACGAACCTTATCTTTATAATGATAAACTAACCTATATCTCACTAAGAAATTACCTCACTGCTTATAAGCCTGACTTTATGTACTTTTTATATAGAGAGAGTGTAAACCTTGTTTCTATCCCGGACCTTTCAAATAAGTATATCACGACAACTTATTTTTCATTTGAATCATTTAACTTTTATTGTGTATCTATTTATTTCACTCCTTATTCCACAGATCCCATACAGATACCACGATATTCCTTCATCATCAGTGGAGCATAACATTATTCCAGAACAGGACCCTTACGATGACCATGTCAGGAATGGGAATTTGGGTTTGATCAATCTCATGTTGAGTAGGAATACTATTATTTTACTATTTTATAAATAAATACGTATATGTCATGTCATATTATTTTGATTTGCAATGGTTTTATCGAATCTGAATTTACTACAATTCATGTCATAAAAAACGTCACCACAGTATAAGTCGAAGGTGAATTTTGGACATGAAATTTGGTGTCAAATTTTCGACTTATACGCCCCGAATTTAAGGTATTATCAGGAGATTGGCAAAGTCCTTATGCGGTAAACAGAAGAATGTTCTTCTGAACTTGGCCCGTCTTTGCACATATGTGTCTTGAACTGTCTTGAGTCTTTTTTATTTCCTCATCACTTTCTTTCAGTGACTGCGCTCAATCATTCTAATCATTGCAAATGCATGGATAGACGAGTTACTGCATCACTACTAGGGTTCGCTCCCTGTTCCAAAGAACTGGAAGATTCGCGGTTCCTAAATTTTAGAAATCGTCAGGGAACCGTAAATTATACCCGCTTCCAAGACTTGCCTAGTTCCCCCATTTATCTCTGATTATTTGTTTACTTTATAAATTTTAATTCTCCTTTCTTTAAAATTCTTCACCCATTTGCAAACCCACTGCAAAACGGAATATATTAATATACTCGATGATCCACTGCTTGAAATATATTTTAATGAAATAAGTATACTTGAAAGTCTGAGCACTTCAACTATAGCTAGTGAAGATATATTTGATGTCAACAAAGAATTTAAACTTTTCGAAGCGAAATGGAAAATAACAGAAAAAATTAATTAACTTTTAGCTGCACTTCTTTTAATTAAACCTACAAGTGTAGAAAATGAAAGAGCTTCTTTTCACTTTTTACTAAAAAAAAGTGAAGTCGTGGCTGAGTAACGTCCTTTATATAGTGGCTCTGAGGTATTTTCTATCGACTTCATTTGAATTGATGTTTCTGGAGAAGACATCTGCTGGGTTATCTTTTATGTTAATGTAGGCAGAGTTTTGTTGAAGATGGTCGAATTGAGATTCGTAGTCTTCAATCATCTTGTATACGATTCCGTTTAGATCTGCTTCTGACGAACCTCCATTTTTAATGGCTCCAACGCTGATACCGAGTCTGAGAAGAAAAAATGGTTATTTTTGAAATGTATACACGCAATCTCTCTTTTTTTGGCTCTAGCGAGCTGTAAGCTCTTTGCTAGGCAATTTTCGAAAGATTTTATTGAAAAATAAACACACAAAAAAATATGCACAATAGAAAGGTCTTTGATGGGTTGGGTTTACTTCAGGGTGGGAAAATTAGAAAGACTGATGCTAAGGGGCGTTCGCCGCCTTATAGAGTCCTGTATGATCCCCGGTGCCCCTTAGTCGTCTCTTGAAAGTTTGTCCGCCGGGTTCTTTCTGGAAGGGATGTATTGTGTGTTCCGTTGGATTTTCTTGAGGAGAATCGGAAATTTTCTTTCGAATTTGTTGATTATGTTCTGGAGGTTTTGGATTCCGATCCGTTGTTGAGAGCCACTTGCGCTGCTACCAAACTATCCGAAAAGAAGGTACCGTTGTCCGGGTACTGAGTAGCCGCCAGTAGCAGCGCCAGCAGCTCGTTCGTGTTGATGGATGAAGCTGAGATTGCTGGGATTTTCCCTTCTGGCCCCACAATCGCTATTTGTTTGAGAGTTGCGTCCATAAACACTGGAAATGTGTTTTTCCTCTTATTTTCTATGATTAGGATGGATCTTCTCAATTCTTTCCATGCCTCCAGCCTCTTACTGGAAAGGGGTTCGCCTTTTAATACTCTGAATAGGGGAGAGATTTTCTGAATTTTTTTGGGACACATCCAAGAAAATATTGGATGTATCCCAAGATCTTTTGTAGAGGTTTTGCTGGGGGTTTGTCTTCAAAGGACGCACCTGCTAAGATTGTCAGTGCAGCCTTGAGCTTTACCTTTGTTGAAGTTTTTAGTTTGAGGCATCTATCCTGGAAGTTGACCAGTATTTCAAGGAAGTTGAAAACTTGTTTTTGTGAAGTGAACGATTTCTCCATATTGAGGGCCATCCCGTGGTCCGTGCAGAATTGAACAAATTGTTCCGCCATAGATTTAAGGGAGGATTTGTATTTTCCCAAAATGAGCAGGTCGTCCAGGTAAAGTAGCGTTTTTATTTAGTTGCTACAATTTTCTTTGAGGCTTGCCACCATTTTGGAGAGAACTAATTGCAGTATGCCTGGGCTAAAATTAGATGAAATTTAAAAGTTGTACGTCTTATTTTAAAGTTTATTCTGAAGCAGAATAAATCATGGAATGACGGGCAAAGCTTGATTCCGTAAAACGCCGAGGAGAAATCAAATTTTACTCCGTACTTGAAGGATTCCTCCATCTGTGATAGCTAGAGATTGCACCTCGGATACCCCGTCCCCGTCTCCCCGGGAAAAAGCGAAAAAAAGCTCCTTGAGGAAAATCTCTTTTTTCCTCAGGGGGAAAAATACAATATTAAATTCAAATTTATCAAGTTGAAGAAAGAATGAGAGAAGTAGAAAGTTGTGGTATTTATAAATTATGTGTATTTCAAAGCTATATATATTATTTATAATTCATGATTCAACTTGTAAACAATTCATATGTGGTGATATTTATGTATTATGTATGTGTATTTCAAAGCTATATGTATTATTTATAATTTATCATGATTCAAATTGTAAACAAAAACAGATTCTCTCAGGATTATTGTTTTTAAATTTTATTATTTGAACAATTTTGAATAAATCATTTCAAAATTTTAGTGTTCTTCTTGATAAAAAAAATATTTTTTCCCCCGGATGAGAAAAAATTTACTTCACGGTCACCGCTCCCCGGGGAGAGAAAAAAGCCTTTGGGGAGCAATCCCTAGATAGCTTGAGATGGGCAGAGTCTGTATTTTTCTGTCTTGAATAGTTTCTTCGTAAAGGTGAAGTTCTGTATGAACCTAACTCAATTACCGCTTTTAGGTACGCAGAAAACAGGTGATATAATTTTTGGGGTGTTTATTTCTGCTATTACTTCGCTTTCGAGGAGATTTGGAATAATTACATTCTCAATACATTTCTTTTGGTGTTTAAGTAACTTTGCGAACCTGAAGAATGAGCCAAAATGTAAGGATGAGATGATTGTTGGGGCGTACCCATGCTTTTTCTTTGTTTTGAAACTTTGTAAATTTGAAGGAGCTCTCCATTTTCTGTGAATGAAGTTGAAGTTTGCTTCTTCGTTAAACGATGTAAGTTTTGGGACGCTATCCAGGAATATTTTGGCGACCTCCTTTATGTCCGTTGGCGATTCCAATTCTTCGATGGAAAAATCTTCTTCGTCTACTTCATCATCGTCGTCGCTCTCCCCATTGCCCGAGTCGTTTTCTGCAGGTTGCAGAGTTTCGACTGGCTCCTATGACAAACGAGACGAAGTCTTCTGGCCTGAGCCATAGGTCTTCTTTTTCGATGTCGTCTAACTTTAGATCTTCTACAATTCCTTGCAATATGTCGGGTTTTTTCTCGTGCAACTCAGGAAGGGCGATTTCAGCGTCTAAAAGAAGCGCTTCTTCGACCATTTCCGTTGTGGCCAGTTTATTAGGTTCTCTGTCTTGTCAAACTGCTCCTCATGGGTTTCTTCTGATGATAAGGAAGAAAAACTCTTGACTGATGAAGCCGGAGTCGAGAATAGTATAGGAATGGGTTGCTCTCCTGTGAGAAAGGAGACAAATGGATCCTCAAAGAAAGAAGCTTTGGAGCGATCTTCTAGAAGGACAGATACGTTTGTTATATCTGTCAGCGCCCTGATAAATGATCTATTTTGAGCCTCCTTTACCCTTGCCCTTCTTTTCTGGCGCTTGGAAAGAGAGCCTTTGGCGAAAGAACTTTGGATCAGGAGTAAGAATATTTAAGGAAGATAGACCTGATGATCCAATTTGCTTTGCTGCTGTCTCCTAGGAGGATTGAGTCGCTAAGCACGATACATTGGTTGATTGAAGCTACGTCTTCCAAAGGTAAGTGGATGATTTTTTTCCAAGATTGAGAAAAGAGTTACCAAAACACTATCTTTCGCGTTTCTAGCCGTAGGGGGTAAAGCTTCTATGAAGCCTCCAAAAATGTAGTTGCTGCTACTATATAAAGCGTGACGACCTTTAAATAATTTTAGTCTAGTTATAAAGTTTTATATCTATTTCAATATATTTAAATAAAATAAGTGTTGATCCTCAAGTAAAAATGTTTAATCATTCCCATTTATTGCGTTTAATTTTAATATTTTGCAAAAATCTGAAGTAAAAACTCTTTTTCTTTCACCATTATAATTGAAATGTATATATATAGAGAAAGGAAAAGAGAAAAATAATTCATTTGCTATCAACAATATGCAGCAAAGCAATAATTCGCGCTAAAACACCGTTCCACGATGATATGTCTGTACGACAAACTGCCTGGCGACGCAGTGTCAGGGGACGAAACGTGCAGGCACCGAAAAAAGAGTTTAAACATGACTAAAAAAGATAATTTTAAACAGAAATGATATTTAGTGCTAGACAAATGGATAAATATAAAGTAGCTTATGTGTTTTTAGTTAAACGTTATAGTGTCAGTTGATAAAAATTAAATGGAATATAAATTTCATTCTTCATCATATTTCCATGATGAAATTTTTAAGAAAGAAGAAGCTAGCCAAGAGTTTTTAGCTAAAATGATTTGATGAAATTTAGTACCAAAGATATTATAGAAAAAAAAATCCTTTTTACGTTTCCTGTATAATATTTTATTTGCAAAATTGTACTTTACTATTATGAATTTACTAAAATTATTTTTGAAATGTTGTACAAATTTATAGAATGACATTTGAATAAATATTCTTTTATATATTAACAAGGATGATCAATAAATGAGTAGCAAATGAGACAAAGAAGTAAGATAAACATTATCCATGATGACACATTTAACGAATAAAAGACACTGATAGAACACATGCTAAAAATCAAAATAACTCCTTTTCACAATGGATTAAATAGAAGACAACAAAAAGTAAAAAGTCTGCACAGCTGGAATGCGAATCATTGATACGAGCCAGTAACGTTAACAGGAATATCTCTAATCAGGAATGGGGAGAATGCTTCAGGGGCAGAGAGTTGGGACTTTGTGATGTCATTAAAGCAGTAGGGCATGGCCTTGGAAGAAGCGCAGCCCTTCCTCTCGCGCAGAAAGAGGACATTGACGATCCCTAGTATCAAAATGGTGAAGCCGACGAGTGCGGTGAAGAGAGCAGCCAGGCCTGACCGTGACTTGAAGGCGTCCTTGAACTTTGTGTAGTTTAGTTTGATGTAGCACAAAGAAGGAATTATGAATGCCAATGGGGAAGCAGCAATCACACCCTTAATTAAAATATAGCAAGCAAATAAACTGGAGCTCTAAAAGCAAGGGAGAATGATTTACTACAGCTAATTTTTACCTCCACCCAATTTTTTTAAATTTTTATCCATTTTTTAAAATTTTTTCAAATGATCGAAAAAAATTGACATAAATATTAAATATACGGATAAAGGTAATTTGATCGAAGACATAGTAGAAAAAATTATTAGGGAGGGGGAGGGGGGATTAAACTTTTTTTATATTTTTAAAATTTTATTTTAAAAGAATTTGTCTGTGAAGCTCACCCGTAAAACAAGTAAAGTAATATTCAAAGTCTACTCACAAGCCAAACAAAAACAATATAAAATTGAAAAATTCAAATTAATAAATTATTACCGCCCTCTTCCTCCGTGAAATTACATTGACGGGGCAGGGGATCTTAGATTTAGTCTGTTCTACGATCATTTCTGTTTCCAACATTACCATTTTTATAAAAGCGGAATCTAATTCATTTGTCTTTTCTTTTTTTTAAATCTACAAAAAATTTTCGTGATTTATAAATTTATGATGTCAGGCTTTTATTTAGATAATAATATATCTGAATTATAGAAGGTGTGGTTTAGTGGTATCAGGATTAGCGAGAGTGAACTGTATTATATTAGAATTTCCAAATATAAGTATGTTAAAATAATTTGTGATGTACTTACATTAAGTTCTAACACGATCCCCAAACATCTTGTAGAGAAAGAAAAGCAGGTTGCCGTTAAAACGAGAAAGAGTGTGATGAGGACATGGGAAGTTTGGGAAAGACTCTTTTTATTAGAAATGAAGATCATCTGCTCTAAAACCTTAAAATACAAGAACAAAATCGTGTTATTAAGAAGAGTAAATGAAGGCTGGAGAAATTCAAGCATATCCACCCAATTTTGTAAGAAATCAAAGATAAACAAGAATTTTTAGTGAGAGTTAATTACTTAATAAATTCGTCAATTAATTAGTTTAAGGAATTCTTTGAATGTTTTATTATAATTTAGTGATTCATGTGTTTGCGAAAAGCAGCATAACAGACATGGGGTAGAAGCATTAGCAAAGCAAAATGAAGTTATGGCAAATTGTTCAAATAATAAGCGAAATACATCAACGCTATATAACCATATTTGAAAAATTTAATTTAAAAAATCATTACTACATGGGGGAAAAATAAAATGGGGCAAAAGGAAATATTTATGCAATTTGAAAGAAGCTACACTAAAAGTTCAAAAAATGCCCAATAAAATATAAAAATATATTAATAGATAACATAAGGAAACAGAAAAAAATTTCTTGGATATTTATGGTATTTAGTTTATAATTATAGAGTGGAAGAAAAAATAGATGTAATTAAAAATACGTATACTAACTAATTAAGCTAATCAGGTAAATCTAAAAATTGTATCTGGTTGACTATCGTGTTAAAAGTCTAGAGATTGTACATACAGTTGCGTACTGAAATAGTAGAGAGGTGCGGGGGTATTGGGCAATAGCCCCATTTCATAAAATGAAGTATGGATCTCTAATATTTGTTTGCCTTGATTTGAAACAGTTATTTTTGTAAATAGAAATATATAAGATATTCAAAACTTCCTTAATGCACTTAGCTCTGATGATTATTTTACCCCCCCCCCCCTCCCTCTTCAGTAATTAAATGGTATATCTATATTATAATAAGCAAGTGTGTGTCTGTGTGTCTGTCTGTCCCTGGAAGCATTTTGATTGGTTAAAATTATTTATATACTAGCCGGTCCCGTGGTCGTTTCAAGCGAAGCGAATTTGAATTAGCAACTCAATATACACACTACCAAGTATCCTATGTTTCGAGCGAAGCGAGAAACGACCACGGGACCGGCTAGTATATATATATATGATTCTATTAAATAATTTTTGAAAATTTTAAACAATTTTGAATTTATATAATTTTAAAGTATATGAGTTGTTTTTTACAACTTAAATTTAAAGTATATTTAGTGAATATAGCCAATCAAAATATTAAACGTGATAATTGAGTGTTCAGCATTAAATTTTTCATAAAAAACAACTGTTAATTTTTAAAAATTAAAAAAAAGTTAAGAGCGTAATTTTTCAAATGTGTGCAGTGATGGACAGGCAAAGAATTGATCCGAGAAGTGTAATTAGTGCAGCGATATAATCTTACTTCCCTACAGACAAAGCATTCGATCGGATACGTCAGCAGGATGGAGATTGAGTAGATTAGTCTGGTTGCGTTGATTAAATCATCATTTTGGCAGTAATTCTCCAAAACATCTCCTAAAAAGAATGCAATCAATCATTCACCCCCTATGAAGAATAAGACGTTTGGATCAATTTTAGTATTCGCACACACATCCCGTTCCGATGTTTTTTGTGTAGCGTAGATAGCGAATCACGTTTGCCATCATTTTGTTTGACATCGTAATGCAAGCATATCCCTAATGGTCGGTCAGGTTTAAAACTAAAAATTTTAAATCTAAATTTTTTATAAAATTTACATCATTTAATAAGAATCAACTTACTAACGCTAAACTTTTATAACTGAAAAATTAGCTAACAGACTATCCATCTAACTTATTGACTTAGTAACAATCTAAAGGTAAAGGTACCGTGGGGTCTTTTCATCGAAAAGGCACAATTGCGCCGCTTGTAACGAAATGTGAGGAAAGCAGGCTTGATGCGGGATCGAAGACCTTAAGCCTAGTATCTAACCAAGCTTAACAAAGGATTAGCCAATAAACTAAGAATGTCATGGACCAAATACGAACTGACTAAGTTATTAACTAACTATCTACTAATTAATTAATCAATGGAATAGAAAAAGTAATAAATCACGAAACCTAAAAAAATAACTAACTAAATTTACAAATATCTAACTTGTCAAACAATATAGAAAATAAATATAATCTATTCGTACATTATCGGCCTCAAATTTTACGTAAATGAGCAATCTGTAAAACCAATAATTATTGTTGGCATTAAACCAGCTTTTCAACTCTTTTGATATATGCTCTACAGAACAATCATTCTCATCTTTATTTGACAAAGTTTTATCATATATACTTCTAGTATTTCTTATGATAGTCAGGGGCTGATCCAAAGGTGGGTAAAGAGGGCAGTTACCTCCTCCCTCAGGCAATGTTATTCTTTTTTTAAAGATAGATAACAATTGGCCAATATGCTTATTTGTATTTATCTCTTATGTGTGGGTCATGTATTTGTATTAGAAATTTAAGCAGTTGAAATGGCTAATATAAATTTCCTAGAAAAATACATTTATAAATTGAAAATTATAAAGTTACAAGCAAAATGTTTATTTTAAAAACAACACAAATTTTCGACTCCAAGAGTCTTTCTCAAGTGCGTGTAAATGTAAAAATTAAGAGCGTAACTTTAATGCTTTAATGCTTGTAACTTTATAATTTTCAATTTATTATTTTATTCCAAGCATGACCCTTCAGCACTTTTCCTATATTTACATTTATAATGTTCAGTTTTTGCCCCCCCCCCGCCAATCCTCAGCACTAGCCTTTCTGCGTCCCTCCTCTGAAATAGTGATTACATTTGTAAACGTATACTGTTTTTAGAGAGAAAAAGTGACCTTGACTGTATCCAGTGAATGTTAAATAGCCAGCTGTTCCAAAGGCCAATGTGATTGCAGCGGAAATAACGATGCTAAAGTGAGTTAACGAATTCCACTTCTGTTGACTGGCATCTTGCAATGATCCATATATTAAAAAGGAGTTGTGATGACACATGAAAGCTTAAATGAACATAAGTGAATAAGTATTTATTTTCAACAATTTCGCGGAAAGACAAAACATAAAATAAATTGCCAAAGTTATAAAAAACGCTAATTTGTGAATTGCATAATATAACTTCAATAAAGAGAAAATAAAAGAAGTAAGGTAAAAATCCAGTCAGAAGCTTAAAGATGAAAAACATATGGGAGTATATTTTTCGAAACTTGATTTTCTTAGTTAAAGCTATTCATAACCTCAGACATATTTATCTAATTTGTTCTTATACACAACATATCGATAAAATCAAATGAGAAATAGGACCTATATTCAGTGACAATACCCTAAAGGCCTAAATGATAAACTCCAAATCAGTTAAAAAATATTAGTTATGAAGTTAGTTGATTAGTTAATTAAAAAATTAAAAATAGAGTAAATTTTTGCTGCACATCATAAGGCTCACAATTATGCAAAGCAATCTCTCCTAGACATTATTTTTAGAGATAACCATTCAAATATTTTCTCACATAGCGACTAAACAGCAAGACAAGAATAAGGTTTCATTCAAATCTGCACTTTCTTTACTCTTGTCTTGCTGGCTAGTAGTTATGTGCAAAAATATTAGATTCGTATGCGCTTGACAAAGAGAATGAGCGCGAAAATTATAGAAAAAAATTAACTGTAAATTCCGAGTAATTGATTGATTTTCTCATTCGAAATTTTTCACTCTGTCAATGTCCCACCTGGCAAATTTATCAAAATGCGAATATTACAGACTTGAGGTCAGTATCAATACTAAGAAGAATCACAACTTCAAATGCTGTAAAAGTGGACTATGTTTTAAAATTATGAGGTAATTAAATAATAAAATAAAACCTATTCAAAATTACGTTATTATGAAATGTAAACAAAATTTGTTTCATATTGTGAAACAACATGCAGTTTCAAGTTCTCGTTGATATTTTATTAAAAATGAGATAACAAAACAATAAGACACCAATCTCAACTTCTTTAACTGAATTACTCAATTTAGCTTCAAAATCTCACTTTATCAGTGTCTTCTCTATCATAACCTTTAGGTAGACAAAAAATCCTTTTAAAATTTTTGGAGAAAATTTAATCCAGGTTCTTATTCATATTTTGTGAATCGAGGTCGGCCTTAGAGATGAATTTCTTCCACTCTTTTCTATAATTGGCGGGCGTAGGAAAATATAATGATATAATAATAATGATCAATTTTACGGCTAATGTTCCCAGCACGCTGAGGTTTAGCCGGATTTTACCACTATGGCACCTAATCTCTCATTATTTTGCGTAGGAAAATATAGCACAGATAAAATAGCAACCATATTTTAGTTTTACATTGAAAGGAAATGATTCAATATAAATGTTTTAACATTCTAGATGATATGACTCCAATTTACACAATGGAGATGAGGCAAAAAAATTTTTTTTAATTGAATTACCTTCGTGATACTAAAGTCCCAAAATGTGTCATATTATGGAAAAATGGTATAATAACAAAAATAATTTTGTTGATTAGGTTGGACTGGCCGTAGTTAAAAACATCTTTAACCTTTTAAGGACCAGGATGCCACAGATGTCGCAAAGTAGGAAAATCATTTGCTTTAAATATATAAAATTATAAATCAGACGTTAGTGTTAAAAAGTTTGGTCCTCAAAGTGTTGAAGATCATTGAAAGCAGTATCACGAGCGCCATGGAGTCAGAATATTTAGTGGTCGGCTTCGACTCGGACTACATCACTTCTGAAACTTTAACTCAGACTCCAAACCATGAAATCATGTCTTTCTATTGATAAAGCTAAATGCATCATACATTATCAAACGGAATATTTGCTAATATACCGAAATCCATTTAATACCTTCGTTAATTTCCTAAATCATTGCTAATTTGTTTGAAAGATTTAAATTGTCTAAATCCTTAACAATGTTGCTATTTTAAACTTTTACAAACACTCCATTATCCTCAAGTTACAACCATCTAAAAGGTAAGACATGTTTTTCGAAAAGTTTTTTTTCTTTAAAGTGATAACTTTTAAAAAAAATAAAGATAGCAAAAAGTTACACACAAGACTCACCTAAAAACTTTTGAAAAATATGTAAGGCTAAAATCTCTTAAAAGCATTATTGAACTTCTCTTAATAAATAGCAAGAATGAAAATCACTCATTGGAATTGAAGTGCTTTTTTATTAATCCAGTGTGTATTTGGTGATACACATAAATCAAGAATACTCTCAGAGCCCAGACTCAACAGCCCTGATGGTCACGATAACATAAAAGTAAAAAAACAAACCAAAGACAATGATTCCAGAAGAACTCAAAATGCCTTTAGGGCGAGCAAACTGCCAAGCATCAATGGTGGAAGGACTAAAAACAAAAGTTTAGGTTTTCACATCACAAACAGGTTTTAAATAAAAGAATTGTTAGAAAAAAGAAGGAAGTACATTTCATTCCAGAGAGTACCTAAACGAACCAATGCCACAACCAAGAAGAACAGGATGAATACGATGGACATCAAAGAAATCTGAAAAAGGTATAATTTTTGGATTAAGGAGGTGGTAGAGATTCACACAAGGAAAACGTCGAAAGGTAAAATATATAAGAAAAAAACTTCAGATTTTAGTTTTATGCGCGGAAACACGGAAAATAAAAGTAGCATTAACACTTTCTTCATTATGGTAGGCGAAAAAGAAAAATAGTCGTGATAACATAATGTTTGCAATATAATAAATTTTAAATACAAAGATTCTATGATATTTTATTCTTTATTTTTTAATTTAAGAAATTGCCTAAAATAAACACAGATAAAAATTTGTTAGCAAAACTATGAAATGAGATTTTTATAAACGGGGAAACATCTGTGTAGAATATTTTGTTTTTTTGATAAGGACACTACACTTTGATTTCTAATTATTTCTAATTTAGGGATTATAACTCTAATTGTTGATGGTCACGATTGATGTTCTAACGATTTTGTTATCAAAGCGTATAATGTCATTTTAAATAACAAATTTTTAGAATTTGGAACTTTTTTTTCAGTTGGCTTGGGAAGCTTAACAAAATGGAATAACAAGTTACCTGCTATATATTCCAAATTAAGTGGATTGAAATAATCTTATTTTTGTTTGCAGCAGTCAATACTATGAAAAAGTTTCAAGTTCAAAATGACAATAGTGTAGTCATTGATAACAAAATCTGTGAACACTAATTAATGTCGAATTCTATAACACTCTGAACTAAACCACTCAAAGAAATAATTGGAAATCAAATTGAAGCAGTTTAAAAAAAGACAACTTTTACACATATGTTTCCATACGTATCAAGATCAAAAAGGGTGGTAATCATGTTTCCTTTTTCTTATATATCAAATGAAATGGGGAGTATCTTAAATTAATTAACTTATCGGAGATGAATCATGTTTTACAAGAATATATATATCCAATCAAATATACAGGAAATTCTAGTTATAGTATCATGAAAAGAGCTATAGTGACTAGAGGAGTTGTCTCAACCTCTAGGTTGTGGAAGATATGTTCCAATAAGCTTCTAACTTCTTCAGTACGTAATATCTATGTTTTTTAAATCAATCATAATTTGTATATAAGGAATGAATTTTCGATTCATTTAATTTTATGGTGGGAAGCAACTCACAATATCAAAAAAATTATACTTATTTTTAGATGTTGAATACAAAATCACTCACTTGCAGTTGGCATTAATCATTACATATATTAACTTCATGGAAAGCTAGTTACAAGTGGTTTTGTTAAGCAAACATTTATATCTCAACAAAACTAAGCATCACTAATTCGATTGATTTTTAAAAAATTTTTTTCGAATTTATCTGATGAACTGAGTTAGAACATCAACTCTAATTCGTACTTGGAATTCTCTGAAGAGTTCTTCTAGATTTTGGCAAAAATATCACCTTAGATCTCACGTTATGACCTAACATGTCGTTTTCGTATAACTGCTCGCTTTACCAGGCTCCGCCCGACTTGAGAAACAAGATAGAAGGATTTTGTAGTGAGGCTGGATGCAGAGTTTAGCAAGTTCTGTGATTATTTGCTGCCTCTCAAACAATAACGAAAATTGATCATCAGAAATTTTTTTCCAAGACTCCTGGCGACTGGGCTAATTTTGTCGTGCTCACCAAGGATAACAACTTCTTCGTGCTTCCTAGTTCAGAGAAAAGGAATCGAATGCCTTCTCTATGAATTTGTTCAAGTCCTTCAAGATGAGCTCAATGCGCCAGCCAGGGTTCGGGTCAATTATAAATTTCAAGTATAATTACATTTTCAATTACAAGACTCAAAGGAGTCTCATGTTTATTGAGATCGGCACCGAAGGAAGGAAACCTGAGAACAGGAAAATTCCCCTACTCTTTTCGAATATTCCTTAGGGATCTTTAAGGTGCATAAGCCAATTTCGACAATGTCACTACCCAGCCTTTGATAGGTAGGGCTCACTGATATGTCCTGCAACACTTGAGACTCCTCGCGAGTCACCCATCCAACTGTCAACAACATATATTTTAAATAAATAAAAAATAAATGAACACTTTTTAATGAAAATTTTATTAAAATTTAAAATCACTCCACCTGTGAATTAGACCTGAGGAACATTAATTCCTCAAATTTGGAATCGGGCAGACGGCATCGATCTGGCCTGATAATTTAGCCAGCAAGTGAGAAAAGGCATTCCACAGGAGCAGAAGATGCAGGGATACTCGGGTACCGAATGGCTAGTGCGACAATAGTACCACTTTATATGACAGCTGCAAGGCCGTATCAAGGGGCAATACAGTGGGTGGGGGGGGGGGGGGGGGCAATTGCCCCCGGAGCGCCACACCTAAGGGGCGCCATTTCATTGCCACTGACGCCAACGCAGCAGAGCTTGAGATGGAAATTAAGGACATCCAAAAACGTATCGCTTTTTCACAACTACGCGTATTTTTCTCATCATCACCACATAGAAGTCATGTGTGGAAATATAGGAAGGAATATTGAAAGAATGAAAAGGGGTGTGATTTTTTACCAATATCTCAGGAATATACGAAAATTATCTGAATATTGCTCTATATAGACAGGAATTGATGAATATGAAGGTAGCCAAGGGAAGCCTTTTAGTCTAAGCACTTGAGTAAACAGTGATGCGGAAATTTATTTGTATCACATGTGTAGTATAGTAACACATGAAAGAAGCAAAGAGCAGTAAGCTCAGAGTTACGGAGAGAAAGAGAAATGATAACCCTTCATGACTGTCATTTATAAGATTGATTGAAGTGTATTAGAATTGATGATGATTCTCCTAGAACAAAAAAATTGGCAATTATCTTTTAAATTACAATTACAAGGCTCAAATTACAATTATAATTTCAATATGTCTCCAATTTTTTTTCAATTTCAATTACAATTACGGTGTAATTTTAATTAATTTTCAATTACGCAATTATAATTATAATTGACCCCAACCGCGCCAGCATACCTTCATACTCTGCCAGGAAAATGGAAATGGGCAACACGTATAGAAGCACCGACGCCTACCGCGGTATAGCCTCATGCAAGGGATATCATGATTCATTCGTAATCAACAATGGAAAACAAAAGTTTTGCTTCAACCGATTGCCTAAGGCAGCGAATTTCTCTCCCGCTATACTTCAATTTTTGGGTGAAAGGAGTTCTTCGGTGCTACCCAAGTGCAAAAATTCGCATGATCCTGTATATTATTACGGCCTTGCAGCTGTCATATAAAGTGGTACTATTGTCGCACTAGCCATTCGGTACCCGAGTATCCCTGCATCTTCTGCTCCTGTGGAATGCCTTTTCTCACTGGCTTTTATTGTTCAAATCTGAGAGGAGCGCCGACATATATACTAAAGCATTCGTCAAATTCCAGGAGCAGGAGTGTAATGTCCCCATCAACAGGAAGAAATAAATTCTTATCCCCGTTATCAAAATACAATTCCTAGCCGTTTGGATAGAGTTTGTAATCGAGAGATGTCATTATAGCAAAGACATTAAAGCCGCCTTTTCGGTCATACTACTTGCATAGCTCTCTCAGACAAAGACGCAACTAAAATCTATAGAACGGATTTTGGACGTTCTGATTTATTACTTGGACACACTGTCTAGCGTGATGCGATTCGCGTAAACTTCTTCAGGCATTTCGCAAAGGACTGCTCAGAAGAAGATAGTGATTGCCTCAAAAAGACTTGCCTATACATCAAAGAAGTGGTGGATCGACTAGTTTAAATGATAATCGCATAGACAAGGGACATGAATTTCAATTCTGATGCATCCTTGAAAGGCGTGGCCTTCGCGACATTACAGGACTTCTCAATTATGTAAGTTCACAATATAAAGAATACCCCAGAAACATATAATAAAGGCTTTTTTATATAAAAAAGGAATATAATAAAATAATCAGGGGTTCTCGATCCCCAAGGCTCCGCACTCTTAAAAACAAATTCACAAAAAGTGTGATTCCATCTTAAGCATAATGCGAGCATGCATATAGCCTTACAGCTGAAAGTGCTTTGATATCTCTAACCAACCTCTACCTTTGAATTTTTAGAACAAAGATCGCTTTCTATTTGGAGGGGATATTCAATTAGCGTAAAATGTGGCTAAAACCCGCTATTATCTACTATTATCATCACGACAAATAGCAACAAAAACATTTTTCAGATTCGCAAGTGGCTATAGCGGGATTGCTCAAAGGAGGTTCCTAAGGTGACAAAGTGGGACTTCCTTGCTACCAGATCACATCCTATGTGTGCCTTCAGATGAAAACTTAGCCGATGAGCCCTCCAGAAGAGCAGTGTAAGACACGGTCGAAGATATTCACTTTCCGAATCGGTCAATCATTGATTTGACATTGGACGCGCCCATCTCAATGGACATAAAGTTTATCCACAAAGAGATATGAATATGGCAAGATGGGATACCGCGCACTTAGCAAAGTCATGGCATACATCAAACCAATCAAACGTTTTCCCTCTTTTTTCAGTCTACGGCGAGTGTATAAGCCCAGGCACACGGGTATGCGACCCTGCTTTTTTCTCCGAATACTTTTTTGTGTGTGTATGAATCACTTATGATTCCACTTATTATTTTTGCAGAGGTTTCTATCTTTTTTTGTTTCTACTTTCTTTTAAATAAAGTTCTTGAGCTTTGTGTACGTACTTTTTATATTACGGATATAATTTTGATTTTTGATAATTTTATGTGTTTGAGTATTATTGGATAAACAGACAGAAAGCTCAATTTTTATATACCCCATTCCATACTCACAAAAAAATATAACTCTATTTTCTAATAAAAGTGTGTATAGGCAAGCATGCATTCATCGATTGATGATTTAAAAATATAAAAACTTACGTAAAGATTTTCTAACTTAAAAAAAACAAATAAATTGGGTGAATAAAATCTTAACATGAATTTTAATTGTTGATAGTATTCTTATTTGTATTTTTCCTTTAAAATTTTTACCTCATGGTTGTTAGGGTGTACTTCTCAGCTTAAAAGTTGAAGGTCGGGGTTCGATCCCCAAGGCTCCGAACTCTTAAAACAAATTCACAAAAAGTGTGATTACCATCTTAAGCATAATGCAAGCATGCCTTACGGCTGAAAGTGCTTTGATATCTCAGAAATGCTGGATGCTTTAATTAATTTTTAGAACGATGATCGCTATTCAATTAGCGTAAAATGTGGCTAAAACCCAGATTTTTTCCACCTAAAATCTAATCAATAACATTATGCAATTTTTAAAAATATATCACTATCAATAAATTTTAAAAAATCCGATATAATTCAATCAAATACAATTTGAATTGTTTAGGAATAAATTTTAAAAATTGTTTCAAGGTTAGAGCAAAATTTAAAGATTTATACAATGCAAAAAAAGCAGTATAGAAATGAATTTCAGCCTCTCACTGAAATTTTGACTGAGTAAGTTCCATCACAAAGCACAATTTTCCAAAAAATTTGATAAAAATTTATATGCAATAAAGTAGGAGATCAACTCGTAAAAATTGTCAAGTTAACGTTTTTTGAACGAAATGATATTTTAAAAGTGTGCAAAACCATAATTTTTGTTAGTGTGAGAAAAATATATATTAGCATAAATGTGTACCGACTGTTTTAAATTCCGCCCCACCTTTTATAAACTTTAAAACACATGTTTTTGCAATTTAAATTATATAATAGAAGACGTAGTTGTCTCCACATTTAAAATATTTGTTTGGAATGGAAAACTAAAAATTTATCTAACATCCACTTTACATTTGTTCATGGAACTACAGTTTACTCTGAGGAAAGATCTTAGAAAAAAGGTCGTGAATATTGAGTGATGTGATTATGCATTGATCGAAAAATAAGTGATTATGTATTGATCGAAAAGTAAGTGATTGGTTATGTATTAATCAAAAATGGTGAGTGGAAGAAAAAAATAAAATTTCGCTTTTTATATAAAAAATGTGCTCTTCTAAGTTCTATTGAAAGAAAGAAAATTATGATAAGAGATTTTAAAATTAGAGGTTACCAATTTAAAATAAATCAATCTCCATTAATTAAACAAATGAACAAATCACGGTAGATGCATATTAATTCATTCGTTTTAAGAGATTTATCTGGGCATATAAGATTTGGCGTTTTGAGGCAAATCATTTTTCGATTATTCACGCTTGAAATAGTGTGATTAAAAGGCCCTCTAGTCTTCGAAAACTAAAATCCCCGCCACCAAAATCCCCGAACACTAAAATCCCCGCTAGCAAAATTTCCGAAAACTAAGATAGTAGTAACTTTAGTTTTCGGAGATTTTGGTAGGGGGTTTTCGTTTTAGGGGATTTTGACTAGGAAATGATTTAAAGTAAAAAGAGGAGCATACTTTTGAAATTTTGCTAATATTCCTGCACATTGAGAGGGGTAGTGTGATGAGTATTGTAAAAATGATTGTCACAATGTATCGATTCACCCAGAGACTTGAGTAGCCAACTAGAAATCGAAAAAATAGTGTAAAAGAATTGCGTCATAAAATATTATAAGATAAAGCGTATGTGCCAACGATATCCCAATTTTTAAATGCAAAGAAAGTGTTGCTGAAACGTCATTTAATAAAAGTTGAATGAAGTAAAACTTTTATTCAAACAAGTTGCAAACTTTATTAATTTTCAAACACTGTCATCTTCTTCAGATAAACAAACAAATCGTTAAATGAACTCGTGAAAGAGACAATGACATATGAATAAATACTATTACTAGTGTTATCATATTTATAATTCACTCTCTCTTTTCTCGTGTTCATTCAACAATTTGTTTATTTATCTGAAGAAGACGTGAAAAAGAGTTTGCTCTTTTCAATTCAATAATCAAGTTTTTTGGCAATGGTTTTAAAAAGCAAGGCGAGCAAATATCGCAGTGTCTGGACCACTCGTTCAAGAAAAAGCTTTGTTTGTATCAAAAAGCTTTAATTTACTCAATTTCAAGGCCTCAAATGGATGGTTAGAAAAATTTCGTTTAATCAATTTTGCTAAAATTTGTGGAGAGAGGTGATGTTGCGTTGAAAACGGTTGAAGATTGGAAAAACAAAGTGCCTGCTATTGTAAAAAATCATATATATCATGCCACCAATTTGAAACAGGCTTGTAGAGGTGAGAGATACAATGCGATTCGAAGTGAGTGAGGGAAAATATTAACAAACTCTTCTTCTATCCCTATTTATCCTCCCAGATTTTACTTCTGATTCCCAAAGACGCTGAGTAATTATCTTTTCCAGGTGTAAAAGATGATCTATTTTAGACATGAGTTGAAGACACAATTTTTGCGTACAAAATGTTCTAAACCCCTCGGACATATGAATGAATTCCAAGATATGTATTATACACAAGGTTATTGATTCGCCACTTCTAGTTAGGCGCAGAAAAGTAAAATTTCTGAGAAGGCAAAGAAAACTGTAAAGGATATGGGAGGGGAAGATTTCAGGCTCTGAGAGGTATCTTAAAAATATTTAAAAAAATGCTTTCAATGCTTGCGACTATACTTGTTTTTTGAATGTATGAACATACTCATATATGCTATTTTTATCTTAGTTAAAAACGATTTGCACATAAACTTTGTTATATTTTCTTTTTAATCAGGCTACCGTTATTCTTTACTGGAAGTTCAACTGGCTAGAGTGTTCGAGGCGCAGGGATACATCAGGTATTTAGGCACCTTAATCAAATTCCAGATTCAGGGAAAAAATTAATTCAGAAATAATCCTTCAAAAACAATTTTCTGATTTTATTAATACACAAACTTTAATAAATTAAATTTATTAAAAATTTATAAGATTCAAAATTTAAAAATCTCTTCGACTTACAATTCTAATGATATGCAAGTCAAAAAGAGCTTAAAATATCATTTTCTTAAAAAATTGGCTGAATTATCTTAATATTGAAGGATGTCTGAAGAAGTCAGATTGGAGGAACGTTATCATTTGATTAAAGCATGCAAGAAAAACTTTAGAATGAAGTCCATAGAGAATAACAAAGAGCAAAAGATGAAGAAGTCGGTGCTAACCTACTTTAATATTTTTTAGCAGTTGAAATCCGTTTATCAAATTTTATTGCCGAGTATAATTTTCTTTTTACTGATGACAAGCATTTTAAAAACATAGTAATAAAATAAAAAGAGTAATATGGCAGGATAGTGTGACAAACTTTATTAAAAAGAGTATTTCGCCTGCTTCTATCAGTCTCTTCCAACTCAAGCCAAGGACAAAAATTTTCAAACACTGAGATGTAGGTTCATCATATTAAAACTTATTTGAAAATGTTTACGCTTTGGTACATGAAAAAATAGAACGCTAAATGAGCTTTGGCTCCGACTCCATTTTCAAACTTTACAGAGTCACTAGAAATTTTATGTCATAAATTATTTTAGGCAGTAGTGGGATTCAGTCGGTTCGCACCGGTTCGTTAGAACCGTCTTATGGGATTTGAGTTCGGCTATAGGCATGAGCAATAAAAGAAAAGTGCTTAAGAGTTTTACACTCATCATGACATACACTTAAATAGATCGACGCAAATTCTGATTGCATACGGCAATTTCCTTGCTAAAGTTGTTAGATTATGAATGCTGCGTTTTCCTGAAATTGCTTGATAAGGGTAAAAGTAAGAATAAATTAATATCATTTTATCAATATTCAACTAAATTATTCATTATCCATATATTTGCAGGCAATAAATTAAAAGTTTGCTACTTTTCAGCATTTCCAGCATTAATATTTATTTACATCGGAGAATAATCTATATGGTTCGTCATGCTACAGTAATTATTTACTGGTAGGAACCACATTATAGCTTTTAAAATTTTATAGAAAATTAGCATTTTCTGATGCTTCTTCCATTTTTACGGCAATGATTAATCCCCGTAAGCAGAAGTGAGGCGGATCGCGAAAGATGGTAATTAAACAAATTGATTCACAGTCTGTCTTTTTCATGACCAAGTTTAAGTCATAAACTTTTCATATCCTTCTTAATATTTTCCATCCAGATTAGTTCAGGTCAACCTCTCTCTCTCTTCTACCTAAACCTAATTCGAAATCATCCTTCAAAAGCTCACCACATTTCTTTTGGAAACACGTCCAAACAAACCATCTGAGCCTTTGCATTTTCATAACTTTTTCAAAAAAACTCACATTTTCTATTTGATCCTCATGAATAAACTGAAACATTAAATCAAATTCATCATTTCACTCTTCCCATAAAAGAAGTTATGTTAAGGCATGGTTACCGCCAAAATATTTTAGAGGTTGAAAAGTGTGCCACAAGGTGAGATTTAACAAAAATCAATTCCTAATATTCCCTCACATTCCTAATATTCCCTCACATTCTAAAATGTAGCGTCCTCCACATGGAAAGCCTTAAGGCCCCAGTCTGCCAAGATATGGCTTATGTCTTGTTTGGCTAACTTTGTAGGAGATTGAATGTGAGAAACCGAGGAGTTTCGAATTGTGTTGTAAAAAAATAGCGAGACCCCCTCCCACTGATCCTACTTTTTGGGCATAACAATGGATATTTCAATCAAATTTTTTGATTTTGTGAAAGAAGAGTGGCAATTCACATTCGTAAGATGAAATGAGTTTGTATTCCCTAAGTAATACGAGTAAAACGCTTCTAGATCACCCTCAACGATTGTGAATAGCCCATTTCTGAGCAAAAATTGATTTCAGATGGACAATTATTTAGCGAAGAGTTCCGTAATGTATAAACAAATATTCAAATATACTTTCAAAAACATCGGTATTTCAATAAAAGTAAAATTTTTCTAATCATAAATCTGAGAAGAGAGATCACTCATTCTTGAGTATTAATGAATTGTTTGAACTCAAAATAGAAGTATGAGTCGTAAATCATTTTTCTTGTAATATGGAATCTGTAGAAGGAAATTTTTAGGGGGATGTCATTCAACATAAATGAAATGAAGAATTCAAATTAAACAGGATGAAAGATACTTGGCATTTTTTAGTTAATCGTGGGCGAATTTAAAGCTTTTTATAATCTTGTTGCGCAAATGTAAGCTAAAAGATTAAGAAAGCGTTCTCTAGATAAGCCTTCATTAACACTGTATATAGAACATTCAAGAAAATTCTTTTAGGGAAAAGATTTATAGGGGATTTTCTTCTAGATTCTCATTAATCTTGAAAAGGTTGGGTAAAAGAGTACAAAACTTGAATGAATGTAAGAAAAGTAGAAGGAAAAACCTTTGAAAGTTCTGATGAGCAATTTGATGAATGCATCTGCGATGAAAATGTTGTAGCTGATCATGGCTAAATCAAAGAATTCATCAAACCTACACGTCAATCAAATGCATGGCAGTAGGAATGAGAAAAGTGTGTACCGATGAAGGGATAGATAAATTGGCATAGAGAAAGTATGTAGTATCCCGGATTGCCGAAAGCACTAAACACCATATCCTATGAACATAAAAGAAAAGATTTAAAGAATATGTTTTAGAGGGGCAAGCTTGATAACATACACGTCTTAACAATGACAGTCCCCATTTAACCCCCATATGTGCTAACTCATGTATTCGAATGTTGAGTCCATTTCAGTAACACTTTAATTCCGGGTTGTGATCTAACACAAACATATCTCAAGGAACTTTAACAGGTGATTAGCGCTAAGCCATGCCCAGTTAGTGAATAGGATGCATATTTCGGGCCTATATTCAGCCAAGAGTCGGGTTTTTTGCGGGATCAACCCGCTTCGCAGAGAAAGGGAGTTTTAATAAAAATATTATCAAATAAAAAAACATATATATTTGAAATAGATCATCTTTCAACAAAAGCCACTTTCAAAAATATACAAAAATTATTGCTAACTAATAATATGATATACGTAAAAAATATTTTAGATTTTTGAGTAAGACGTAGAAAAGAATAAAAGTATTTTTTTTATATAAGCGTTATTTAAATGAATGGATTTTTAAACAATATTTCTTTCAGTGCTTGCTAATCATTAGCAACTTAATGTTCAAGTTAAAAAAAGGGACAAACCCCTTACTTTTTATGTAAATTTTTTTTATATCTTTTTTTCAGTAATATATTTAAAAAAATAAATTAACGCCATCATTAGGTGTAATACCACTTGTAAATGTTGGTCAAACTATTTTTTTTAAATAAAAAATTTGGCCAAACCGGTACAAATAGGTTTGTCACAGTTGTGTTGAGAGAGTTTGACAAGGGGCCTGATTTTCAGGATAATGCTACATGTACTCACTCAATAAGACATGAATTGAGAAAGCTGTATAAAAGGGGATTGCATTTACACGCCTCATCTAGTAAGAGGTTATGGAAATGCCATTCAAGTAACATAACTGAAGTAAGGCAAACAAGGAAATATGTGTCCATTATGAAAAATGCTTGTAAAAAGATATATACTTGAGAGGACACACTCAAAACTGTATTTGTAAAGCGCTTTCGAAACTAAGCTTCTAGTTAGTTTTATTTGAGTTAGAAAATTCTTCAGACATATACAATTCTATTGAAAAAGAAAGGAGACGATTTTTCTTTAAAATGCTCGTCGTTAAAGAGTTAAACGAGAGGCTTTTCATTTTACGAGACACTTGTCTCCCTTTTAACCTCAAAGAGTTCTAGAAAAATAAGACAAAAACTGTCAATCCAAAAATCATCACACGCAAATATATGTAATAAATAATCATACAAGTCGAAAATGTAAGCATAATATTAACAAAAATTCATAACAGGCAAAGATTATAAGAAAGAATAATATAAGGATTTTTCAGAAAAAGTCTTACTTGGTAATTGAAAGTTTGAGAAATTTCACCAGCTTTCACCAGCAGGACAAGAGAGTAATCTAAATTGAAGTCAAAAATCAAATTTTTACTTTATTAAATTCTACTTTATCCATACTCGTATTCACACGAAAAAACGACAGACAAAATGTCGGCAGAAAAAAATGTCGATTTATCTCTTTTCAACTTTGTTATTTTGTCGGATGTTAAATCGTTCGTTATTTTAACCCTTTGAGGACCGGGGTGATACCGGCCTACTGTGACATGAAAATCGTTTGCTTTAAGTAAATGAAATTTCATTGAAAAAAAGCAAACAATTAGTCTTAAATATCCTGTTTTTCAAAGGGTTAATATTTTGTAATTAAACGTTTAGGATTTTCCTCTTTGATAAGATAAAAGTATAGGGTTTAGTTTCTTAGATAGATATAGAGTTTTGAGTTCGGGCCTATTGAACTTGTGACATTTTTATACTTCAGGGAAATAAAAACAAATTTTGAAGCAAACTTTCTCTATTCTAAGGTGAAAGTGGTGTAAATATAAAATGTTGTGTTTAAGATAAATGTAGCACGCGCTATTTTCATTAACAAGGCATATTTTAGTCACTTGTGTCCAACTAGGCGCAAGGAAAGTTATTCGAACCCAAGACCAGGGATGGAGCCAGAGTAGGATTGGGGGATGCATCCAATCGCACCAGTCAAAGAAAAAAGATTGGAATAATAAAATAGATTTGATAAAAATAAAAATAAAAATAGATTGAATAGATAAAAATTGATTGCAAAAATAAAAAAAAGATAAAATCTAGCTTATTTATAAAACATCAGTTCTTTTCTATGTTTACGTTTTTTTTTAATTTTTTTAGAGTCCAAATGTTTTAGGTACTGTAAATCATGGAATTTTTGCGGAAGTTAAATTTTCTCGATTAGCGAGGAAAAAAAGTTAGTGTATGGTGTTATTTTGGCAAAAAAATTATTTTCAAAATTATTTCCATATGTTATACTTATTTTTCTCTTCAAGAGTTTCAGATAAAGAATATATTCGGGAGTTATGAAAATTAGTTTTAATATTAAGTCACTTTTTGGTAAGGTAATTTTTAAATTAAGTTATTTTTATTAGCTTTTGTAATATATAATATAAAGAGTGAACCAGATAACTTTTTAAAAATTATTGACACTCAAATTAGAATTGGCATAATTTTTTGGATTGATAAATCAATGATTTGTTTATATGTCGCAAAATATGTTAAATGTCAGAAAACCTCACTTTACTCTCATCCTTATAAGTTCCCATTTATTTTAATGTGATTTTAACTTTTAATCATTGAATTTTCATTTTTTTAAGAAAATTGCAACAACAAAAAAATGTTATAAAGTAGTGAAGAGTCATTGTTTGAACCAAGTTAGAGCAAAACAAAAATAAGAAATGCTTGAAGCAAGTTTAGTTTTAAACGCTTCAAAAATCAAAGTAACTTGTTTACATCAAGTCTTTGACAAAGACTCTCTCTTGCACTCGAATTGTTATCATTCTTTTAAATAAAATGGTTTCGAACCTTTACTCCTTCTTGTCTTAAATAAACATATTATTGTGGTAGGCAATGAATGTAAGTTTAACTTTTATTTATAAATTCGTTTAAATACTGTAACGAAAGCAAGTAAAACTGATTTAGTACCAATGTTCGCAAAGGGAACGCACATGACTTCAGTAATCTCTATTTATTTCTATAAAAAACAAGAGTTCGTGTGCGTTTCCTTTGGCAACATTGGTACTAAATAGGTTTTAAGTTATCAGTATATATTTTATAATTTCATAATATCATGAATAAAGATTGACATTTCTATATGCACAGCTATCCAATGCCTTGCAGTATCACAACTAAACATGTTTAAAGTAAAAAAAACTTATTCAAGCACACCCCACTCCTGCTCGAAGCGTAGGGCCTTGATGAGGTTGTCTCAAGTTCTACTATTATCTATCGAGTTGTGGCAGAGTTTTTCACTCTAAGTTCGTCTTTATTTACTGACAAGTTCGTTTTTAAAAAGACCGAGCTTAAAGCGAAATACAACGAACAGAAAAAGAGTGAGTTCAAGTGAGAAAAGCTAATTTAAAGTAAAAATGGTACATACTTAAAGCGTTCAAATAAAATTAATTAAGAAGAATAAAAAATGTGAAATCAATCTTCATTGCGATTCACTGCTTTTCTCTCCGTTAAGTTCAGTTATGAAAAAGGATCTATTCCCCATTTTGTAATCAATTTTACTAAAGTCGCTACTGCACTATAAGGAGGCTTAAAGGAAATTATAATCATAATTAATGAAGGAGAAAAAAATATAAGCTAGGAAAATCAAGCAAAATATTTTCTTGCAAATAAGCATTTAAATACGATTGGCTTCTTGCCGAATTAACTTCCTTGCTTTGGTGCAACAAAACTACAGTTCCTTACCTTTTTGTGACCAGTGTATCATATATGATACATTGATACACAAACAAATTTACCTTGGTCTGCTTTTTCAAATAGTTTTGCATACGAATCTTCTGCCTTTTAATAAATATCGTCTGATTTTTCTGGTCACGAAGGGGTTAATTCGAACAGATGATGAAGTTACCCCAATTGAGAAAAAGTAGTCATTTTGTGGTAAAATTTTAAACAGTATATATATTACCATAATATTACAAAGATAAAGGCAACGTGGGGTGCTTTCATCGAGAAGGCACAATTGCACAGCTTGTATCAAACTAAGAAGAAATGAGGCTTGATGCGGGATTGAACCCAAGGCCGTGAGTTATCGCTGCAAAGCATCTATAAACAACCTTACTCACGCCCACATATTTTTTATCAACATAACTTCCAAAAACGTTAAATGCTTGTTAAATTTTCATTTAGAAAAAGTTCATCCTTTTATCCTTCCAGCGTTCAAAGGTGAAAAGGAAAGAAAACTTTTTGAGATAAAAAAAAATCATTTTTATAGGGATATTGAAGGATCTGGATTAATGAAGTCCGGATTGGTCACGGTTGATTGTATTTAAAAAATGTTTTATTACATTAATTATAATCATTTCTAGTTGACCAAAGAGAAAAATGAAAAAAGATGCTTTAAATTTGGTTGAAGGAGGAAAGAGGGGGCATGACTTGGATAGAAAATCTTTGAAGTGACAGGGGGTGAGTAAGGGCGGAAAAATACTTGGCTCCGATACCAGAAGGTCTAGGGTTGGGTCCAGCATCAAGCCTTCTTTACTCATAGTTCGACACAATCGATGCAAATAAGCGTTGTCGATGAAAACACTTCCAATGTAGCCTACCTTTTTGAAGTCACACAAAAAAAAAGAATTTTTGAAGCTCCATCGCGCTGCGATTAAAAACAACCTATAATGTGAGATGTTGATCACACTAACCCATCGAATTTACTGATAAATATCATTAGCATATTTACAATGGAAAGCAAAAACATTTTTGTGACGGTGATTCTAGTGAATTTCATTACAATTCCCACAGACAAGATATTCATGAATGATAAACAAGTTTGCTACTTTTATTTTTTGCTTTTTCAAACTCACGACTCTCATATTTTTACACATTTTCGAAAGACTGCCATTATCTTCATCTCGTCAAATGATTGTGATTTGATGGATGCCAAAAAGTCTCTTTATTTGCTTTTTATTTTTAAAAATATTGGTCTGGCAAACCCTCTAAGGGATTATGTGAATATTTAGCTACTGTTGTCAATAATAATAATAATTATTGTTTAGCGTGACAACTTTTATTTTGATTTAATTACTCGTGAAGTGAAGATGCTGCAAAAAGTATTTTCTAATCTCAAATACTACTAATACAGGAGTAGTTACAAATAAAAAGAAAGGAAACTGCATAGATGGATGAAAGAAAGAGAAGAAAGTATACTTCAAGTTTTGTCTGTAGACAAAGCTCATATGTTGTTGATGGCATCATTATAAAGTAGAAAAGACGACCTAATTAGGGTTACGGTTGAATAGAGAGGTTAGAAAAAATATAGATGTAAATATGATTAATTTTATTATATCTCTATCTTTGGTATAAAAATCCTTTCTTTACCATTATAAATTTTTCATATTAATTGGCAGTATAACAATAAAAATTGCTATGACTTTTTTAGACTTATTTTGTTGAATGAATTTAAAAATGGCTTTAAATTATTTAATCAAATATGGGTTTGTTGCAAAATGGTATGTCATATTGTTATAATTTTTAAATATAAACAATTTTCACGTATATTATATTCAAAAAATATTTTTTTTCAGAAAAAAATAAAAAAAATTTTTATCGTTAAGAAGTTGTGATGAAAAAGATCAACGCAAACTTACTAGTCATGTCAAATAACTATATTAAATGTAAAGTTAGTGATCTCGACCAAAGTTGGGCACCTCAAATATGCTGTAAAAATCGTTCAAGTTCACCGTCAAGATGGTTTAATAAAACTCAAAAACAATTACCATTTGATATTCCAATGATTTGGAGAGAACCTCAAAATGATACAACAGACTGCTACTTTTGCTTGGCTGAAATTAAAGGTATATAAAAATTTACTTTAATAAAAAAGTAAACCTGAAAGTTTTTTTAAAATCTTAAAAAAAAAGTTTTTTGTAAAAGATCTATCGATTATCCAAACCTCAGATCTGCTATGCGACTAATTTCCCATTCATTAGACATCCCCCTTCTTGAACCTCCTTCAAAAATACAAGATTTTAAGTTCAGAAAGTTCGAATGAAAATGATGTTGATTCTGATGTTTCATTTGAGTCCTTTGATGCATTAGAAAAACTTTCAACAACTTGGAGTTAAATGGTTTGGAAAAAGATTTGGTTTTAACAAGGCAACAAAGTGAACTGCTTATTTCAAGACAGAAAAAAAATGGGAAAAAATTGACGTTAAAATTACAAGTTTGAGAACGCGTTCAAACGGTTTAAAAGAAATTTTGCAATGGAAAAAAGCTTCTGTTTCTGCAAAAATATTGAAGATCTATTCAAAGATTGGAGATTATTTATTGGTGCATCCAGGTACAGTACAAAAACAGTTCTCCTGTATATTGGGAAGAGTCTTCCATCAGTACCTATTGCACATTCAGTAAAATTAAAAGAAGCATTCCAAATGCTTTCATTTTTAAAAGAAAATTCATTATAATAAACACAAATAGATTGTTTGTGCTGGCTTTAAAGTGATTTCAATATTAAATGGACTGAAAACTGGTTATACAAAGTATATTCCTCTGTAAATGGGATAGCAGAGCAAAAGGAGAGAATTACCTTCGTTCAACATGGCCCCTGCGTGAGGTATTGATACATGGAATGAACAATGTTATTCAACAACCTCTCGTTAAAAAAGAAAAATGTCATTGCAAATTAAGTCAGGATTGATGAAGCAATTCGTAAAGTATCTCAGTATCAAGAAACTGCCTCAAATATGCAAGCTTTTTATTGATGGGGATTTTGAATCACTAATCAATGAATTAGAATCAAAAGCTTAGCAAAGTTTTGAATTTGTTTGTAAAGAAATACTAGGTAAGGAGAAGGATAAAAATTGTTAAACTTTTATAAATGATTTAATTAAATCCGATCATATGCTTGGATGCAATATGTCACTAAAAGTTGATTTTTTGCATTCCCATCTTGATATTTTTGCATTAAATGCTTCAGATGTTAGTGACCAGCATGGAGAAAGATTTCATCAAGATATAAGCAAAATGGAAGACAGATACAAAGGAAAATGGAGTTCTGAAATATTAGCAGAATACTGTTGGAATTTAAGGCGAGATGAATCCAATGGCCAACAAAAAAGGAAAAAAAATGTTATCAAATATTTTGCAAGATACATTCATAAATTAATAAATCACTACTTATTTATCATCGAATATTACAATAGGCCAACCATCTTTAGTTAATAAATTTATGAAATGAAGATATATATTTTATCCATTCGCAAAAAATAGAGGGTGATATAAAAATTCGAATAGAAGATTTCAGTTTATTATAATTTATTTTCTAAGTTTAGCCAATAATTTTTCTTGCGTAATAAAAAAATGAAATTTTTCTAGTGAATACTCAATTTTAGTAAAATCAATAACTCAAATTAATTTCAATTTTACTCTTAATTTTTTGAAAAGGAGAGAATAAATTCATTTGATTTTTCTAGTTTAATCTACCACCAGTTATTTATTAAATAAAATCAAGCTAATTAGACTTTCTTTTTTAGAAAGAGCTCACAAGTTATTAAATTTCATCTGTGGTTTTGAGAAAAGGTGAAAAACACTTCACATCAATACAACACAACGTGTGCTCCACGAATCACTACTGGGGTGCGAATCACTGCCTCTGGAAAGCTTGAAAAATCTGATCGTTCACAATTGACGTCAACCTTTTTTTGATCAATTTCAACCCCCCCCCCCCTCCCCCTTCCCCCCTCATGTCAACTATATATCATCACTTAACAAAATCGACTTATGTCAACTTTGGATACCCCCCCCCCACCGTTTTAGTTGACGTTATCTCTTTGCATTTGCTTAAAAAATTTTGAAAATATACTATGATTGTAATCAACATTCATTGTCTTCAAAAGTAGATGACTTGCTTAAATTCCAGAAAACATTACTTTGCTATTGTGCATATATTTTCCTTATTTTTTTATTTCAACTTCAAATCTGTGAATTTTCATTTTCATTAAGAAAGTTAATAAAGTGATGAAGGCCTATTCTTTGAAATAAGTTAGTGTGAAAGAACAAGAAGTAAGGCGTGAAACAAGTTTATTTAAACACTGATAATATTACGACTCCAAGAATCTTTTAAAGTTTGGCAAAGACTTCTCTTTCTCTTACAGTCAATTTATTTTTTTCTTTTAGATAAAATTGTTTAAAACGTCACACCTTTTGTTGATTCAAAAAACATATTATTATTGTAGGTAATGAATTTAATTTTAATATTGCGACAAAAGCAAACTTATATATTTGATACCTTCATACCATGACAAAAGATTTATCTATTTTTTACTTTAGCAAATCAAATGACTAAAAAACTCAATGTCCAGAAAAATTTTTATATCAAATTTTAACATTAGAACTATTTAATTTTTTACTGTTTGAAACCTGAAGTTTATGTTGTTCGGCGTTAACGTATTTTTCAGACTTAAAAAAACTTACAAAAAAAGAGTAATTCAAGATAGCAACATTTCATCACGCTCTGCTGTATATATAGATATACGTATTTTGCACGTTGTACACTCGGAAAAAAAGATCCTTTTGCGGAATTGTAATGCACAGTAAAAAGTGTGTCAAATGTAGGATTACTATATGTAAAACTCATTCTAAGATATTGGGTTTAAAATATTCTTGAAAGGATTTTTGGATATTTTATTCAATAAATTTTAAAACCTTTTAAAAATGTATTTCAAAAAAATTATATTTTGTGATCAGGATAATAATAATATGGCTGCCTATATATGAAGAAGAGGAAGAAGCAGAAATTTATTTGAAAATAGTAAAAAGTTGGATATCACAAGGGAACAGAGACCGTTGAGTGCTATCCAAGAGATAAACGGCTAAGGAAAATCCTTTAAATTTGGGTACTTGTCAAAAATAAGTGTTAAAACAAAATTTTAAGAGCTTAAAATGAGTAAAAGCTTCATTCATTTTGACAACAAAAACCTCTTGTGATAGAACATACAAATTTGCCGTACTCAGATATCAAAGTTGAAACAAAAACTTTATGAACTTGAAAAAGCTTCGAAGAAAAAGCTATGTTAGCAAAAAAAATTTGTTCCAGAAGTAACTACATTTGAATGAAACACTTTGTCTTGAAGAATTCAGTCTATAAAATAGCAGAATCAACTCATGACGAAATCTTGTAGAGTAACGATGAAAAACCGAAATTTTTGAAATTAATGAAACTAAAAACTGCTATATGAGACATTTTTTAGAAAAATAGCTAAATTACAACTCAACGAACGTTTGCATAGACGTTTTCATAATGCATTTGATAATAACATTTTAGGTAATCTAGTTTTAAAAGTTAGTTGCGTGAAAAAACAGCAAGGGTTGAGGTCTCTCTAAATTTTTTTGAAGTTTCCTTCCCTTTGCCAAAATAATTGCTACTGTGAGGGTTTCGTGATGTGATACGAAAAGAGAAGAATAAAAGCACCTGAAATGATTGCGAAGAAAATGATCAAAATTGTTCCTAAACCATATCCTGAAAAGCGTAAAGCCAGCGGCATTCCTAAAAACAGAGTAAAATAAAATGAGAGTATCCCTGTAAGCAAAAATATATTGAGTAAGGACAACTACACAAAATACGGCCTAAATATTTCAATTTCTTCCCCACCAAAGTTTTTTTCTATGCACTATTGAATTGCTTAGCCAACCTGCTACATCTAATACTTCTCAAATTACAAAATTGATTAACTCTCTTCAATTCTACTCCGTATACTGTAACTTTTTCATCTAATTCTGTCTTACGATTCGAACAACTACGACAGTTGACATTTTTACTTTGAATAAGCCTAGCTTTAATTTTACAACACCTTGTACAGAGAATGGAATTACTTTTAACTCTAATCCCACAGACTCCACAGGGGTCAAAATTTGACATTCTACTTTCAATGTGTCACTTACTTTTATCTTTTTAGATTCACGAGTATATGCTTTTAAACTTTTTTCTCTAATATATTTTTCAAAGAAATTTTTTTACTCAACTCTTCGGAAAAATCCGCTACTAAACTATGGCGTATTCATGTTTTCTTTAATTAATTATAGCATCCATCATGATATTAAAGAGCAAAGGATTTAATGTTGATCACGAATGCAATCCCACCCTTATTTTCCCTTCATCAGAAAGTGCAGCATCTTCACTTTTTTGTGCAGGTATATCCTCACTCTCATAAAAAGCCACAACTGCTTTAACTAAATTTCCATGCAAGCCTTTTCTTATTAGTACCCATTTATGTAAAGTTATAAAAACAGAATCAAAAGACTTTTCCAAATCTTCTAAAAGAAATTATAGGGCATGCCCATTTTTTGCTCGCTTTTCTATCAACTGTCTTTTAACAAAAATAGCATCATTTTTATTCAATATACGAATCTCCTTCTTATATCCCCTTTCCTATTCATAATAGATGAATGTTTAAATATAAAACGAATCCATTATGCAAATGGTGTATTTATAAAAACCCATAATCTAACCAATCATGAGCGTTAGAAGAACGCTTCGTTTATAACGAAGTTGAAGTTTGTTCACACGCCTTTAGCCTAATAAACAGGCTCTACACATTATAAGAGTAAGGATGTAAGCGATTTACCGATGATTCCCGAACCGACAATTGAGTTGATGTAGTTGAAGCTTGTAAAGAGGGAGCTACTCTTTTCCAGGTTGTGGTTTTTGTTTTCTCGAGAAAATCCTTCATCTTCTTCATCCTCTACCTCCTAAATGGATTTTTAAATTTAGTCGGAAAATACATTAAAAATAAACATGTGAAAATATTTGGTTTTTTACACGAATTGCTTCGTTACAATAACTGTCATAATGGAATGTTCGGCTATTACATTTTACTAACTATATACCGAAATATTTATCATTGATATTTAAAGAAACAGTCGCTTAAATTTTTGTGATTTTGGGAATAAAGCGATCAAGATCGAGTATCAAAAACTTTTAAATATTTTACATCAAATCAGAGTAGTGTACTTTCCTATTCCTAAATCATATTTTTTTGTCAGTATAAATTAGTAAGTGAGGTATATGATAGCAAAGATTTGAGATGCAGTGTGGTTTTATTTTATTATACGTTTTATTTTATTCCAGTGGACAGCGATATTTTTCCAACAAAAAATTCAGACGCTGATCTCATAATTAATGCAGATGATCTGCATTACCAGATTCGGATGTTAGATACCTGACAAATTCAGATACAGTAAAGTAAGAAATGAATTCCCATTTTGCGTTATTTTTTGTGTAATAGAGGCAGATAAAGTCGAATTTTCAACCAAATTCAATAGGCATTATTCAAAATCATCTGCTTTGCGTAAACTAAAAAGGATTAATTTCGCTAAATTCGTGAACACAAAAATTCCGAGAAATTAAATTCTTTTATGATATTTAAAATCTTTTAAATATACAATTAAAAATCAATCGAAAATAGGTCCTCGAGAAGTAAAAAGAATGATTTTTATGCTAAATATCTTAAATTTTAGAAGTGTATATTCCTGAATTTGTCTTTGGAACATAATTCGTAAAATTTTGATCGTTTTAAGAAAAAGGGGAAAATAGAAATATAAAAAACTGCCAAAAAATTTCGAAACCGTCTATATCATGTTTACAAAATAGTAATTTACTTTGCTCATGAATTTAGTCGGTATAAAAAAAGTTTGCGAACAATATATTGATTTATTAGATAAGGAAATCAAGATAACTGTTCTCATGAGAAAAAGTATAATTTTAAACTTTTTTGCGCTATTCTTTGCAATACTCCCCAGAGCGTTTTGCAATCGACTAAAGTGTGCGGAAATGAACTCAATATTCACAATTAAGTAACAGTTGACATTTATAACTATTATTTTGTCTATACTTGTTTTTATATCACTCTTTCAAAGTATTTCACTATTTTTAAGGATGAGTCCCATTAGAAGGATACACAACATGTAGCAGGGTTGTTCAACCGTTTTGTCTAAATCGCCCAATTGGGTTCTTTAAAATTCAAAAATCGGCCAATATGAGATTAAAAATGCAAAGAATTTTCACCTTTTTTTTTAACTTTTTATATATGTGATTAACCTAAAGTAATCTCTTTACCATCACCACCAATAATCCTTCTCAACACTCAGCAAGCAAGACACTCCACGCTTTCATTTTACGTCATATAATATATCTGAAGAAAGTCATAGTGACCAAAATATTATTGCTGGTATTTTGTTTTAAATAAAAGATTTACTCAACGTTTTCAATTTATTTTCAAACTTTAATTTGAATTCTTCATTTTCCGTAAGTTCAATAAACTCTTTCTGAAAATTTGCTTTCACAAGATTTCTTAGTGAAAAAAGGGATTTGTCACGCAGCCTTTTAATTTGAAGTCAAATAAACCATCAATTGTGAGCAATAAAAGGGATCTTTCAGCTGAAATTTATCATTAAAAAATTTAATTTTATTGAAATCGTGAGTTCATTAAATTGGAATATTTGATTATTTATATACAATGCCAAAATATTTTCTAAAAAATTGACCGAATGAATTCGATTTTCACCGAAAAGTGGACGCTTCGCCAACGGTTGGGAAAATCTGCTGTGTAGAGAATGATTGGCAGATGTTGATACTTATGGGTAATATCTATATTATTATATACAGATTATTCGTCCAAAAATTTTTAATTTTCAATGTGCAAAATTGTTAGAAATATAATAAAAAATTTAAAGGGGGTTTTTCAAACCTTAATCAAAAGGTTAATAAAATAGAATTCGTTTTCCCAGTCATCGTTAATCATATTTGAAAAAAAGCGTAGATAGAGAAATTATTTCATTGTGCACGAAAAGAGTTGAGAGATAAGAAAAAAAAATATATATGTTTGTTCAGAAGATTTTTTTGTTAGGTTTTTTCAAGTAAGGATCGCAATAAATTAAGTTCCTGCTGGACAAACTTGGTCAATCAGAGAGATGTTTGTATTCTAGTTACCATATGTTTCTTTTCGTTGCCTAGCATATTTTTGCATTAATGTAAGCGACTTGGTACTACGAAATGAATCATTTATACACTTTATTTTGAGCAAAGATCAAAAGAACGAGGAAAGAGGCCGAATTCAGTTAGAATCGCAATAATACCTTAAAAATAACTTTCATACTTTTGTAAACTTTGAAAAATTTCTTAATTCCAGAAAGGCATTGTGATATAAAATACAAGAAATTTTTTTTTTATGAAAAATCTTTTTCCAAGAGATATGGAATGAAATAAAAGTTGCTTACATTCACCAGTTGTTGTCTTTCATCATCACTCATCCTTCCACCGTTGTTTGGGATGCTTTGTAGGAAGGTCGGGATTGCTTTCAAGAAATGCCCTACTCACTTAGAAAAAGAAATCTAAAATACGTGTGAAGAGGCTTTTCAAAATAATTTATACAGTAAAAAGATCTTCGCTAGCAAACTATGATTGTTATAATTGGGAAATAATTAATTATTAATTAAATATTAATAAAATTCCAACTTGAATTCAAGTGCGCCTTGAACAGAAAAAATGGTAAAGTGGATATGAGAAAAGATAAGGCGGCGATGCGAAGCAGCTTCATGCACAATTTGCGTACTTTCATCGACAACCAAAATGACATTTCGTCAACCCAGTTGCCTTATTTTTACCTAGCTACAATAAAACTTCGCAAATCTCAATTTTCAGTGAGAACATTCGAAAAGAATGTTGTCAAATTCCGGGATACTAAATTTTCTATTACTCTAAACTTGATAAGATTTTGACATTTTTTAATCCCAAACTATTTTTTTTTAATTTCTAAAAAGGATTTAAAGCGTTTATATTTTAAATAAATAGAGAAAGTGTGTTGAGTTTTTTTCAAATTAAAACAGTAAGCTTGCATTTTTATAATAAACAAGTTTTTGTCTATTTTTTTTATATATACGGCGTAGCCACGTCCTTCCGTCACATTTGGCTCCTCAAAAAATTATGGAACTTCGAGACTGACGGATCATCGAAGCAAAAATTTCTGTCAATAAGGAAATCTTATCTCAAAAAAACTAGATGCACTTTATGGATAATAATAATAATCAAAGGATGGATTTTAGCGGCTTGACTTATATTTATTTGGATAATTTTGATCATAAGTTCGAATCAAAAGATCTTTTCAGATCCTTATGAGTAAGATTTTAAACGCGTATACAAAGGAACATAAAGCATGAGATTTTTCCGAAAAACTGGAATAACTCATTAACACAATGACCAGTTCGCCAACAAAGATAAAACAAGTATTAATGAGATAAATAACCAACTAACAATTTACCTGCACTCATTTTGAAGGTTCTAGGAGAAAAGTATCCAGAAGACAAAAGTTACCACTTTTGTATATTCTAGGTTTATTACGTATTTGTATAATACGAGTTATCACCTTCGTATTATACAAAAGTGGTAACTTTTGTCTTCTGGATACTTTTCTCCGGTTACCATTTTGAATGCTCTTTTAAATAAAGTATCAAAAAATCATATCCTGATGTTTTTCAAACACGAGGTGAATTGAATTGATTGATTATGATATTACTACAAAATTTCTTTGGACTGAAATGGCAGTTTGTTCTATATTGGTAGTGTAGACACTTCGCTATGACCATTCTCATCCTGAGAATATTTATGTCCGCATACTAATTAGTGCTCCCACACCCGCGGGGCGGACGTGGGTTGTCCACAGCAACATTTTTTCGGGGCGGAGCGGGTGCGGGTTTTATTAATATAGTGCGGACAATCTGTGGGTTGTCCGCATTCAGCAAGTTTTATGAGTGCACTTTTTGGAAATAGCTTATTTTTTATTGCTATGTTACGTATATTGGAAAAAGATTTGCATTGAGTAAATAATAGTGTTTGATGAAGTGAAATCGTAGTTGAAATAGAAAGGTAGAACAGGTTTGATCAGCGTGATTGATGCGTGTACAAGTGAAGAAGGAGAAAAAATCAAATAATAAAATGTCATATTTTTGATATATCCATTTAAAAATATTATTCAATAATAATTCATTTTTTTGTTGTTTTCTTTCGCACATTTTAAATGGCAACGTTAACATCTCTCCAAGTTTTATCTCATTTAAAATCTGGCTTATATAAAATAAAAAGTGTAAATGGATTGAAATCGGAGGTCTGGAAGACGTTTGGCATCGTGGAAAATGAAAAAAACATTGATTTGGATATTGTCGTTTGTAAAGTATGCTTTCAAGCTTTCGCTTATTGTGGAAGGAAAACAGGTACTTCTATTCTTAGGAGACACACGTGCAAAATATATCCTAATCAAACTTTACTGACTGATGCTATCAAGCCAGTTTTGAATAATACTAAAGTTATTTCAAAAGTTAAAAACGAAAAGATTAAACTGGCATGCGTCCGTTTTTTAGCTAAAGATCGTAGACCATTTGAAACGATCGGTTGTGGTGGATTCATTGACTTAGTTCAAGAGGTAAACTCTAACGCTTTCTTAAATTTGTAAAATTATTGATATGAGAAAACAAAGTATACAAATTAAAAAAATGCAAGCCAAAAATACAAATTTAAAAAATCCAAGGGCTAATCTTTTGTGATCGATAGTCAAAATTTTAAATATTTCAATTGTTGATGAAACAATTTGTTTATTCAGATTACACAACTTGTGAAAGAAAATTTTTTTCAGACAAAAACTTATTTGTAAAAAAATTAATAATATATTTAAAAGTAGTATAGTATATCTAAGATTTTTTTTCAAGCATGTTAAGGATATAAATAACATTTAATTAGCTTTGTATTATTTCGATAAAATGTGGGTCGGGTGCGGGTCCAAATTGATAAATGCAGAGCGGGTGTGGGTTCAAATTGAATAATTGCGGGGCGGAGCGGGTGCGGACAACTTTTTACAACCCGCGGATGGCTCTAATTCCAATGAAAAAATGTATAACTCCTCTCCCTGAGAAAATTTTTTTTATTGTCAGTATAAAAATTTTGGATACCCCCTTCTCCACTTTGTAAATTTTTGTCACCCTCCCTCTGGTCTAAATTCATTTCTACATGATTGGTTCGAACATTTCCATTCTAAATCTTTAGCGAACAGAAATTATTTTTTTCAAAAAAACAAAAAGTTCTTATTTTGTTGTAGTTGAGTAAGTTTATGTAAGTGAGATGCAATAAATATCCACTATGAAGCGCAAATTTTGTAATCTTTAATGATACAAAATAAAAAAATAAAAAAGTTTATGATAAAAAAATAGCTTTTCCTTAGTTGTTGAATATAAAAAAGAGTTATCAATAAAAAGACTTTTATTATATTAAATGAGTAAGCGTAGAAAAGAGGCAGAAGCAAACAAAAGAAAAGTTAGAATATAAAAACTTTTTCCAAGTTGGTATCTTTTAAAATAATTTTTATTAGTTTTATTTTTAATGATAGTCAAAGAAGATAAAAAAATACCTATATAGAAATATAGAAATAGGCGTTTGTAAGTCATAGTTTACTGACGCCGGATTTTAAAAAACGAGCTTTGAAATTAAGTCTAAGAAGAGACAAATTCAAAATTTATGCATAGAAATTGTAGAAGAGTTAAAAATGGAAAGGGAGGAATTAAAATGGAAAAGGACGAATTTAAAATGGAAATGGACGAATTTAAAATGAAAAAAGAGCAATTAAAAATGAAAAAAGAGAGTTTTAATAGGAAAGCAAGACTTATATTGAAAAAGACGAATTTAAAATGACGTGTTATAATAATTACAGTCAACTATACACACAATGCGGTGTAAATAGCTTTTCTTTGTGCCAGAATCAATAAAATGTCAATTTAAATTCAACAAAAACTTCATACTCTATTATTTATATGTATGTGTGTACTTGCTCGTTTCTCCTATATTATGTGAGGAGAGCTATTTTCGTGACAAAGTTTTACTTCAAAATTCGGCAAATCTTTCTTTCGCAAATCACGATGTCGGAAAATCAGAGCTCCTTTTCTCCATTTTCATCAAGACAAAGAAAGTGTATAAATTATAGAAATGCAATTAGATGAACTTATATTTCCTTATATTTCCTTACCTCGCGTATTCTTTCAGAGGGATATGACTTTCTCACTTTTGTAAATCGTACTAGCCGTTTTAGTGCATATAAGAAAAATCACAACATTATAAATAAGTAGAATAGTTTAATAAAAGTGAAACCTTTGAAGGAATCGATATTCATCATTGAAAAAGCAAGGAAATCATCAGTTATAGCAGTTAACAACAATGAAAGATGATCAGAACTTTGTTTAGAGATCTCACGGGAAACAGATCTAGAATTTGATACGCAGAATATGTATGATAAATATTCCGTTTAAGAGATGCACAACGAGAGCGACATGCAGTCTGGAAAATCCTCTCTTTAGCCAAGCCAAACTGTTTTAGTTCAACAAATTTAATTTTAAAACTGTTATACCATAGTGATCAAAATATTTAATTGAATTTTTGAATCAAATAAAAAAGGTAGCAATTATTTGAATAGAGAACTTTTAGTTTTACTCTTGTAATTACTTTTAAGATACTTAGGATTGACTTCATTATGTTGACGGGGTGGTAGAGAAGATTTTTCTATGTTGAATATGCTTTTAAAACAATATTTTTTGTTGATTCAACTTGAGGGAATAAATTACCGGCTTTTAAAATTTCAGAATAAAACTTCTCACATTCCAAATTCATTTTTAAATAATAGTAAAACAACCCCCCCCCCCCCACTGGTGATACAAATAGAAGAAAGGATTTTATTATTTGATTTTTTTAAATAAAACTTGTATTAAAATTTAATTTGAACTTTTAAATTTCAATCATACGTTTTTTAGTTCGTTTTTTTTAGCATACTTCAACTTTAAAAAAATACTTTTTAGAAAACTGCAAACTTTTTCTGCAAATTCTGCAAACTTTTTTGAATCACTCATTTAAATAAATAATAATTTTATTGAGCTCATTGCTGCTATCAATGTTACATTTTTTCCTAAAAATGAAAAAAATTGCAGAATTTTTGATCGAACTGATATCTAAAATAAGTAACCTAAAAAACTGCTGGCTAATTATTATGGATAACGCAAAGATCCACAAAACTCAAACTATCGAAAACTTAACAACTTCAGATGGACAAATTTTGAAGTTTTTGTCTCCTTATAGTTACATGCTGAATCCAATTGAGCCGGCATTCTCAAAAATCAAAAATTTTGCAAAAGAGAAATTAAGTAAGATTTGCTTCAATATTTATAAAACATGTTTTAAAAAGTTTTATTTTACGCACAACACTTTCTTTCATGCTAGATGATGTGATAAAAAAACTGGTTTCCTCAATAAACAGCGAGGAATGCAAAAGCTGCATTGCACATGCACTACGTAACATACAAAAAAGGCAAATGGGAGTTTCTATTTCTTCATAAAATGTGATATATTGTTTTTGCTTTAAATTACTTGAATGATAATAAAGAAGTTTGTGTGAACACTTTTTTTCATTATATAATGGATATTAAAATGGATGTAAAACGTTTTTCGAAACTAATTTTTAAAATTCAGTTTTTTGCTTAGTTGAAACTTTCGATACAAACTAAAAAAATTTTTAATTCTATGTTACTATAATATAAAAACAATCTATGTAGAAGGCAAAAATTGAAGAGTTAAAAACTTGTCTATAAATGAACTGCTAGTTACATCAAATTAAAAAAGACTTGAAATAGAGGCGGAGAATTAGAAAATTATCAGTGTATCTATCAACACGTCTACAGAGCATGACAAATGCACATAATATTACGCTTATTCGGAAAAGTAAAATCAAAAAAGACACTTTAGAATTTAAAAAAGACATCTTAGAATTTAAAAAAGACCGTTTAGAACTAAAAATGGTATATATAAGTAAGTTAAGAGGTTTAAATACACTCTTCATTCTGAAGTGTCCCCTTCAAAAGTCTAATGCTCAGTATTAAATGGAATGAAAACTTTGATGTGCATTCCTGAACTGAATGAAACTTAGGAACTCAACGATCCATTAATATAGTAAGGGTAAAGGTAAATGTACATTGGGGTGCTTTCACCGAGAAGGCACAATTGCGCCGCTTGTATCGAACTATGAGGAAAGTAGGCTTGATGCAGAATCGAACCCAAGACCTTGAGTTATTGAAACCGAGTATCTAACTAATCTTACTCACGCCCCCAAAAATTAATTATTAGCAAAGCTCGGCTCATTAATTATTTTGAATTGAGAGAAATTAAATTATATTTAAATAGACAGTTCTAACTTAATTAATATTTTTTTAAATACTTTATTTTATAAATTTTAAAATTTAAAAAAAATAGAGCGACATCAAGCCAAAACGCCTCTAGTTTAGTTCCCTTAAATTTTATATAATTTGGATAATTTGTAATACAGAAGACATATATTTTTAAAGTGAGGAGGGACAATACAACTTATGCTACAACTTCTTCTCTGCTAGGGGTCCTATAACGAAGAACGAAAGTAAAAAAATGAAAATAAATCATACTTCTACAACTTTTGGAGCAAAAGAAGTTTAAAATTGGAATGAAACTATTACACATTTGTTCCTTTTTCACGAAGATAACCTACCAAACAATAAAGAAAAGAAAAGCACTGGTTTTATATTTCTAAATTTCCAGAATAAAGAGCAACACTTCTAAGAACAGTTTAAGCTTCAAGGAAGATATAATAATATCCAGAATGTGTAAAATAATGAATAAAAACAAGTTTTACAATGTTGTAAGAGATGTTAAATGATTGGTTGTTGAATTCATCTTCTGATTGGTTAGCGCATAAAATTGAATATTGTATAGCATAATTAAATAAAGTATACATATATTGAGGCTTAAAGCAAATTAGATTAGTCTTATTCACTCGTGTATTTGAATGTGAATGCAGCGTTGTTGTGTTGGACACAATAGCTGATTGATAAGGATGTTCAGATGTGAATTCAATCATACTTTCAAAGCATTTCATCTAATGTTTTGGAAATCTATAACGAGAAAAGTTGGAGAGGTGTCTGAAAAGAACTCTGATGAAAACAGATTTAGTTCAAGACTAATGAGTAATGACTAACTAAGAAGTAGCCAATCTTTGCAATTTTACAAAACACTAACTAATCTTATACTTAAAATTCTTGCTTACAACAACTGAACCAAAATATGGACACTTCATTACTTTAGTAAACCTGTAATTTAATAAAAATATGAGCTTAAATATGGTTAAATAAAAAATATTATTATATTTAGGATTAAAAACTTAAAATAAAATTGCTAAGACAAAATTGTAAAAAGTTTTAATTTATAAAAAATTGCTAAGAGATTTTAGGATTTTCTGAAAAGCACTAAATTTTTCCACGGACAATTAGTGGTTCACAGACGACTAGTTGGCGACTTATGATCTAATCAACTAAACAACCGATTAACTAACTAACCTGCTACTAAGCAAACTTTTGAAGATCATATAGCTCATATTTATTTTGTCGGATGGGAAAAATATTTTTCAAAAGTAGAAAATTCAAAAGAGCTAATTGGAAGCGCTCTTCTTAAAAATTCCTGAAAAGTTACTGCTTTTACTTTCAAATTCAAAAATATGATTTTACTTTTATGGTAAACGCTCGACTCTTTGATGGATGGGCGTGACACCGATCCATCAATAAATGAAAATCATCTGTTTTAATAAAACTTGATTAAAAAAGAAGACTTTAGCAGATTTAATTGTCCTCAATTAAGCGTAATTGATCATGTTTTCCTTAAGTGATATGTTCATACAGGTTTGCTAACTGTATATGGATTATCTTTGTGAAATATATTTAAAAAAACTACCTTCATAAAAGTAAGTTTAAACAAAATTAACCCATTCATTGCCAATGTTTCCAAAGAGAAAGCACACGACTTCAGTAATCTCTATTTAATTCTATTTAAAACAAAAGTTCGCCCGCTTTTCCTTTTGGGAACATTCGTATTAAATGGATTAATTAAAATTTTGACATTTATACAGTTTTGCTATGCATGATTGATTGGTAGCAGCTTGAAAGATTTCTTATCGCATCCCATTCCACATTTACAGATCAGAACATTTATACCATTTTGCAATTCAAACACACATTTTTGCAACTTCGTTACACTGATTTAAAATGTCGTACTTTCAAAAATTTTATCTCCTTTACCTTTCTTTTTAAGTTCTATACTACTTGGTTGACATAAGAAAAGAGATCAGATTTAAATTATTAAAAATAAATCATTAAACATAATTAAAACCCCATTTATTGAAAAAATATTCTTGGTCAATTAACCCTTTATGAATGTTTTTTGTTACGTGAGAAAAATTAATTTTGAGAGTCTTCAATATCGATTGTTTTTATTGAGATAGCTCAATAAATTGAGATAATTGAGTTTTGTCTACGTTCATTTTGCTCAACTTGGAAGATGCATCTTCAATAGAGTTGGGCATATGGTAATGAGACTATAAATCTTTGATTGAGTTTCGTGCGTCAACTTTTGAAAGAATAATTTTTTAATAAAATAAAAAAGTTTTTGCCCAATATTTAAAGTTTAAGTCTCTTTTTACACAAAAAAAATTTGCTTTATAGTTAGAAACGCGTTTTAAGTCATTTAACTTAAATTATTAACCTACCAAAGTGGCCTGAAATTTAAAATTTTTAATTGAAAATGACCAGTCCAAAAATTACAACAAGACTTTATTCACACCAGATTAGCATTTCTTGATTTGATGCCATTCTTGACATCTGCCACGTAGTATAGAAACACTTTTCGAGGAAGGAGATAAATTAGATTTACTTTTACAAAGTTTAGACGAGAAAATTTTAAAGCGGTGTAATTGAATTGCAAGAGGGTTTAGCGAAATTGAAAAGGGGGAAATGGAATTACAAAAGGATGCATCGGAACTCGACATATTTCGAATGGTATATTCCAAAGTGGGAAGTTTATATATGCAAAGTGGGTAGGGAGGTTAGCGTTGTCATGGGTAAAAGTATACACTTACCACATATTTCTTTAAATATAAAACATTGGAGAGATTTGAGTGGAAAATAATAAAAGAAATATTACTTTGATGAATGTTAGCGCTTGCTTTGCAGAGAAACTATTAGAATGTGACTTTTAGTCAGCGCATCATAAACTTGAAAATTGGGTATTATTATTATTATAGAAGAAGTATGACGACTGCCTCAAAGTCGTGTTGTCTTTTACTGTGATATGCAACGACTACCGAAAAATGTAGGTTGTGAGGAAATATCGAAAAGGCAGAAGTGTAGCGCGAACATCCAGAAAGTTTTAAGCCTTCGAGAACAGAAAGATGAAATACAAAGCCAAACCGTGTTTACCTTGTGTACACACACCCCTGCTTCAATAAACATACAAAGAAGTGAAATCGTGGCGCGTGTAAGTAAGTAAGGATTATGCCTCGTAAAAACTCGGAAAAATGAAACTTTCGTGCATGCCTAGTTTTTTCTTAAAATCATCAAAAATTAATTTTTAAATCAGAGGTCTGGCAAGACCTCCGCGGAGACTACTTGCCAGACCTTATTATATCAGTGGTCTGGCAATACCTCGGGGAGACAACTTGTCAGACCTTATATAAAAAAACAAATAAAAATTTTCAAAAAATATTTTACATACTTATTGAAAGCACATTTAAACAATTTTTATTGATTTATTTTGAATGGATATTACAAAAGTTAAAAATATTCTTTAAAAAATCAAAAAATATTAAACTTTCTGTTCATATTTTGCTATAGATGTAAGATTTGATATACCTCATAAGATGTTACAAAAAGTTATTATCTATATATTTGCAATTTGCACGATTTTAAATGATATATTTGTCAAATAATAATCAATATAAAATTCTGTAATCAAAGAATCGAAAAATATTCTTTAAAAAATAAAAAAATATTTATTCTTTTCATCGTTGGCTCCTGTTACTTTTAGAATAGAAAGATAAACTTAGTCTCTCAAATCATTTTTACCAAATCATGCATATAGGAAACTAAAAGTAACGGGAGCCAACGATATATTTGAAAAGAATAAATATTTTTAAAAGAATATTTTTCGATTCTTTGATTCCAGAATTTTATTTTGATTATTATTTGACAAATATATTATTTAAAATAACTTTTGTAACATCGTATGAGGTATATCAAATCTTACATCTAGCAAAATATCAATAGAAAGTTGAACATTGTCTCACTAGTCATGTATACATAGAATAGAAACCATCGTAGTATACAGGTTGGAGATGAACCATCGTAGTATATAGGTTGGAGATGACAATCAAGTTGTCTACCCGCGTTCAACCTTACAGGTTATGAGATATTAATGTATTTAAATTTTTCTTAAATTCATATTAGTGGTCCGCCAAATTTAAAGCTATATGGGTTTAGTGCTCTAAGGTTAGTGACAACTGGTCTAGAGAACTTTTTCCTTTTTGGTATTGGACCCTTGCTTCCTGTAAAGTAAAAACACTAAAAATCACATTAGTAACAGCAACAAAATTATAAAAAAGAGTAAAAACAGTGAACATTTTAGTAAAGCACAAAATTATCAAGCTTTAGCAAAGAGTTGAATTTTAGCTCTTTAACTTTTTATTCAAATATTTCTTTTTTTTAAACGCCTTATAGTCACTAATATTTATCATTCCTATATCTCATTTTTTTCGTATTTCGGTAGATTTTGTTCTATTTTTTTATTTTAGGTCATTTATTATTCATATAATAATAATCGGAGATTTAAAGTTCAATAGGGGAGGTTTAAAAAGTTCTTACTAACTTTTAGTTTATGTTAAAAATGATTTTGATATTTTTATACATCTACTTTGAAAATTCCTTTGGAAATTTTTTATTTTCCATTTCCCAGAAGAAGTTAAACAATTAAATTTTATTAAAAATAAAATGCATGGAAAAGTATTACATTAAAAATATAGATAAGGGTAATTAAGACTCCCGAATTTTAAATCACAGCAATTTGACACTAGATATATTGAAATTAACCAACTATTATCCAACCAACTAATTAATTAAATTAATAAAAAAAACAAATAAAGTTAACTATAATTCCAATTCTTATGTATTTCTTCTAAATTGTAGCGTTTCATGAATATAAGAAGTAAAATTTGTGAAATTAAATTACGTGGATAATAATAAGAATACAACCCATACTCGACGTCTCTCGCATCCAATCTCTCCAAGAAGAATGTGAGATATATCGCAGTTTGTATTCAAATATCTCACATCCAATCAAATCAGAATATGCCTTTGAGTGATGTTTGTTGAGTTCATGTACTCAAAATATGGAAAGCATGCAATACTTTTTTGTGACGTGGATATATACGATTTAATATCTAAGCTATGAAGATTGTATAGCTTTATTGATACCATAGCAACAGAGGCGTAGCTAAGGAGGGGCCCAATCTCTCGCGCCCCCTGAGAAAATTAATCAAGATACCAAAAAAGCTCAATTTTTGAATGCCTATATAAAAAACTATATATTCGTACTAACTTAAAAGAAGTTTAGATATGAGAACTAAAATATAAGTTTGTATTTGTTAGAAATACAAACTTTGTTTTCATTTCATTCCATTTAAAGATAAGTATATGCGCTTAAAAAACCTAGAAAGTTATCTATATAAACACTTATTTTACAATTTTTTAATAAATTTTGCGTTATTTTTTTAATCTGACTTCAATTTTATCTTCCAAAGCCCTGTTCATATTTTTGGATGGTAAATCAATATAATACATTTTTTGCTCCCCTGAATTTGTCATGCCCCTCTCGCAAGGATGAAAGCTGGCTACGCCTCTGTAGCATTAAGTTTGATAACGTCATGAAATGAATATTTATACTAAAGTTTTAATTTTATAAAAATGATGTGTGAAGTGAGGGTTTATTTTGGAAAAAATACTAAAGATTGAAATTATTAAAAATCGCGTAGAAAGTACGCTCTATAATAAGATAGAACAATGAAAATTTTATGAAGCTTTTTTAAATACCAATAGTGTTACCATATTCTGAACATTTTATACCCGCCTGGGATCTTCTTCCTTTGTATAATAACAACCAAAAATTCTGCCAGTGACTGTAAGTGCTGTTTAACAATGGATACAACTTGCGGACTAACATCCCTCTTTATATCCTCCATATATCCATCAAAGTTACAAAACATTTGCAAAGCTCCTTCAGACACAACCGCCTTTGCCACAATGCATTTATTTTACCTCGTAGCATGAACAACACCTCCTTAAATTATTGTCCTTGTACGGAAAATATCTCCTAGGTAAGAAAAGTTTGGATGAGGACTCATTGTCCCACAAGAGTTCTTGAAGTTTTGGAATATTTTGTTGGTGGAAAGATAATAATTTGTTTCTTTCATGCAGAACTCACAATACAGTTAGTGCTTTGCTCTTCGAAACATATTTCAACTCAGAGGAAAAAAGTGATGATTATACTGGGAACTAGAAAACCAAAAGTTTGTTTCTACTGAATTTCATTTCTTTTTGAAATATTTGCTTTATTTCTGGTAAATACAAATTGAAGTTGGGAAGAAATCGAATAAGGAAAACATAGAAATTGGAATAATGTTTCAATTTTATCATGGAGAATCAAAATTTTTTCACGGACCACAGGTTGACGACTTCTGCCTAGACAGTTATTTTATTAGTGGATCAGTTACATTAAGCAATAAAGAGACAGTTGACTCAAAATGTAAAGAAACTTTATGAGCTGGGCATTGAACGCAGTCTTGGTCACCATGACAAAAGCTGCACACCTCGCAAACCGTTATCCACATCTGAAACAATTCTTCACTTGATTTATTGTAATGATATCATAGGCATGTTCATGAGATTTTTCTTAAGACGTGAGCTGAGGACAATATCGATGGAGGTTTTTCACAGATTCATCGCTATATACTATAGCATGAAAACGGTTCTGTTAAATATTGGGAACATCTCTTTAGATCCAGTTGCTAACTCAGATATTTTAGAGAGACATATGAAAACGTTGCTTTTATTGTGGGCATTATAAGCTATATGGAGCATGTAGGTCTAATTGTACGAACTTGAAACTAGTAGCCTTACGTAATGGGCTACAGACCATATACCTTTCAATGTATGTACTTCCTTTCCAAGTTGAACAGTAGAGGCAGATCAGAAGGCTCATGATGGTCACATCTAGAAATTACGATGCATCGATGCCATAATGAAGTTCGTGAGACACTTGTTAAGAAGGAGAAAATCATTCTATATCAGCACTACATTAAAAACTAGGCAAAATTAATCAATATAGGAAAGCGCTGTAACATAAAAAGAAAGGTATGGATGGCATCTTTCCTAAAATATGAAATGTCAAGATTAAAGAGGGCAGCTTTGTAGGCCCTGAGATTAGTTAACTTCTGAATGATGATCATTTCTACACGACAATGTATGAAACTGAGCTAGCGGGTCAGAATGCATTCAAAGATGTATGCATGGGAAAACATCAAGAGGCCAAACGGACCAGAATAGTGGAGAGCCTAATCAAATGCTACCAAGATCTTGAATGCAATATGTCACAGAAGATGCATGCGTCCTTCTTCCTAGAAAATGCAGGAGATGCGAGTCGTGAACATGGAGAGATCAATTTTGTCTGAGTAAAAATTTTGTACTCAAAAATGGAGAGATCAATTTGTCTGAGTAAAAATGAAGAAAAGTGTTCAATTTTGTCTTTTTTGCAGTTCTATTTTGTTCTTTTGCAGTTCTATTTTGTTCTTTTGCAGTTCTATTTTGTCCTTTTGCAGTTCTATTTTGTTCTTTTGCAGTTCTATTTTGTTCTTTTGCAGTTCTATTTTGTCCTTTTGGAATTCTATTTTGTCCTTTTCCAGTTTTTTTGGGGGTGTAATAAAAAATACAAGTTTCCGTTTTGAGTCTTGAAAAATATATTTTTGCATATTAACATTACAATGTTAGAGAGAGGTTCCATCAAGATATAACGTAAATAGGGAACAGATACACCAAAAAAGTAGCACTGTCATGCTGTCTGATACTAAAATGTAGCTTGATAGACATAAAATTAACAACTACGCAGATTAATATTACTTTTGTGGATTAATTACAATGAACGCATAAGATCACAAAAATCGTAGGAGAAAATGAACAATTGATAAATCAGTAAGCAGAATTATAAAAAATAGAAAAAAATAAATAATGAATCAAATATTTTATGTTCTTTTGTACTTGAATTTTACTTAACATGTTCAACCCTATTAGAGCTGGGTTAAAATTGTCCGTCCAAGTGCTGGGGGGGGGGGGGGGGGTGTAAAGTACCCCCCCCCCCCCCCCCCCATTTTTCCCAGATATTAACAAGTTTTTATAAATATTTTTAATGTTACGTATATATTTCAAGTATGCTGAATTCAGTGGTGATGTCCATTTTTTTATTAAAATCAATTAAACCTGTCAAAAAATTGATTTAAATTTGATAGCTCATCTCAAAAAGAAACTTTTTATCTGAATAATTATATAAAGTTTTTTACACATGTATACCCATTTTCAAGCATGGTGAATTCAGTGGTGATATTCATTTTTTAATAAAATCCATCAAACCTATCAAAAAATATGACAGCTCATCTCAAAAAGACATTTTTATCTGAGTAATAATAAAGTTTTTTTACACATATATACCCATTTTCAAGCATGATGAATTCAGTGGTGATATTCATTTTTTATAAAAATTACTCAAACCTGTCAAAAAGTGATTTAGTGACAGCCTATCTCAAAAAGAAACTTTTTATCTAAGTAATTATATAAAGTTTTTTATACATATAAACCCATTTTCAAGTATGTAGAATTTAATGGCGATGTTCATTTTTTATGAAATCAATAAAACGTGTGAAAAAAATCGATTAAACCTGTAAATCAATGTCAAATATATACTTCGAAATAAATTCTAGTTGCAGTATTTCTCTGGTAATTATTTTCTTAATTTATTTAATAAACCAACTTTATATCTTTAATTCACTCAAAATATTTAATTTGTCAGTAAACTATGTATCTTGATAGGACCTCCATCTTTTTGGCTACAAATTCGTTATCGGCTCGTAGTCTCTATGTCATATCTTCTATACTTTACAGTATGTAATTTTACTATCCATTCTATGATGATCCTTTCTTGGTAGATCTTTTTTCATTAGAAATTTATTTTCTTCAATGTGTTTGAAAAAACTTTTTTAAGGATTTATTTTGAACAGATTTTTTCCTCTCTCAAAGCATTTTGATTAAAGAATCTTCTTGATGATCTTAGACTTTTTTATCAGTATCGTGTATTTTATTTTCAGGCCTCAATATTTGTCAACCAATCTTATTTCAAAGGATTTTTTTCTGATGAATCATTCGTGATGTTCATTGTTCAATTACAAAAAGTTGTCCATCTTCTTCATCTAAAAGATTCTCTCTTTCACGCAAAAGATGGACAAATTCAATTTAAATTAAAAAATATCTTGATAGTGACTAAATTCTCACATATTGGCATCTGTGCCATGTTTGATAACTCGGACCTATTCTAAATTTTCAGATTTTCTACCCATCTTAGCTAAATGTTAATTGTAATCCTAGATGATAAGCTATAGATTTAAATATTTTTCATTTGTAAAAGAGGAACTTCTTTTTCACAGTCAAAATCTTTTTTGAAGCACCTAATATTATATAATTAAACCACTTCCTAGTTCATTAGAACATGGTAGATCTTCCATTTAGTCAAGATACATATTTTTTTTAATTATTTGTTTTGAGCATGTTCTCTTTTCAATTAGTTTTCAACTTGGTTCCTTTTCTCATACTAAATTACAAATGATTTTATAATAAATTTCGTTTTTTTTAAATGAATATTTCAAACTCAAGATGATTGAAGAAAGTATTATAAGGCAAAATATACAAAAAAAAAAGTATATTTTTACTTTATAACTAATATACAACGATTTTTTGAAAAATTTTACAGAGTTGATTTTCAGGCATATAACTAATTCAATTGCCACTTCGAGATATTTTTTAACCGTATTAGACAAAATGGAGTACAGAAATAAAATAAGCATATTCGATTTGGTATAAAAAGAGATATTTTAATTGAAAGAGATATTTATTTTTTTTAAAATATTTTTGAAAACAGTATCTAGAAGTAAACCGCAAATCTGATTAAATCTTTCAGATATTTTAAAACCATTAATGCCAAACTTACGTCCAAAAAATGAAACCAGCAGATATTTTATTATATATAAAATATTTTATAGATGAAATAGATATTTAATTTAAATTTCAAAAATATTTCTGTAGACATCAGACGTAAATTGAACATTTGATTTACACTTAATATAAAACCTCTAAATTTCAAAAATAAAACTAGTATGGCTGATTTGATATAAAAGCATATATTTCATATAAAATTAGAGAGAAAATTTTTGGAGATAGTATAAGGTTAACTACAGATTATGTCAAAATTTTGCAGAAAAATTTTAATTTTTGATTTTCATTGACAGTTTTTGACATGAAAGGGTCATTCAAAAAATTCAAAAGTTAATGAGTTTTGAATATTTTTGTTTTATATGGGAGGAAAAATTTTAAAGTGTGATGTGATGGGAAATTATGTTACTTTTTAGCTTTTAAATAAAAACAAAAATATGGAGGAGTTAAAAAGGTTACATAAAATGAAAGGAAAAATAGTAAACAGAAAAAAAGTATTGAAAAATAAAGTTAAAAAATCAGTAGGTCGAAAATCTTCAGACAAAATCAAATTAACACCAAAAAGCTAAAATATCCAAAGGTCAAAATGTAGAAGAGGCAAATTAACCTCTGAAAATATTGACCTTATACTAATTTTTGTACCGGCCAATGTTCTCATTGAAAAAAAAGGAATTTGGAAGCCAACTTTTCAACTGCCGATCCTCAAAAACTCAGAAACTTTTCGCTTGATTTCTAAGTAAGATAAGAGGATCAAACAATCGGTAATGTTCCATTATCCGTGCACAAAACTAACACGTAAAAGAAGAAGTAGACTTTTCGCTTAAATCTGCTTGAATCCACATTTTTGAGTTTAAATCCACGGGAATCCTTCATTTTATTCATGGTTTTTCGATCCTAAGAGTTATTATTTTAATAATTAAAATTAGTTAGTTAGAAAAAATTAGCAACATCTAATTAATTAAAAATCTCCTACTTGCTATAATTAATTGATAAATATAATTGATTAATTAATTATAACTTAATAATTAAATATAATTTACTGTAAAAGACAGACGAAATGGTGATTACTTGATGGGGCTGTCTAAACGAAAAGACCCAAACCTTCTTTTACTAAATCTCTCCATATTTAAGTTGTGCACGGAAAGTGCAAATTTACCCCGAACAACTTTCGTGATGGAAAAACTAAATGGTACGCATTTGTTCTGAGTGAAGATACTTTAATTTTTGAATGCAAATTTGAAAGAAGGTTATTTTGTAGTTAGATACTTTCGTATATTTTCAAACTTAACTAACTATTTGACTAACTAGCTTCGCCAAACGAGTGTAAACGCTAGGAACCATCTTCGTAACGAATTTGCTCCAAATGCTAAGGATATTGAAATAGAGGAAGGATTACACAACTTACTTGAAATTTTGCTTATGTAGCAATATTACTTATCCATAAATCGATGATGCAAGAGAAGTAAAATCAATACCTCTGTATTTTGCCTTCCTTTACCAGCGAAAATAACACCTATGCACCAGAATATCACTTATCTCATTTCTGTGCACAAGTTGGAGAAGATCAGCATCTTCTCATCAATAAATTCATTATCTCAATCTGCCATTACTACACTAGCATAATAGAAATCACATCACCACTCTCGACATCTACATCGCCTGAGCGAAATCATTGGCTTATAAGCAGCATCACTTTCGTCATCGCCAGTGCTTTTAGAATGTGAGATTTGCATCTATCATTATTTGAATGAATCCAGATTATAGTATTTACCTAATCTATTATGAAATTTTAGTATCTTGCTTCCTCAATATGCTGGTGCATTATGAACACTATTTGTTGGCATTTGCTGCCAATATTGTATTCTTCCTAACATTTGCCTGCTGACATTAGGTATGTTATATATGAGAAAACACTGACACGCTGCGTATGTAAATATTCCAAACCTGAGCTTTATTTATTCAGAATATCTGCTTTATTTACAATAAAAGGCCTATACTAATTTTGATTATTATTCGTTGCATCAATTGTTATAGAAGCGTTTCACATATATGTTTTATATGGGAGGAAAAATTTTAAAGTGTGATGTGATGGGAAATTTTGTTACTTTTTAGCTTTTAAATAAAAAAAAATATGGAGGAGTTAAAAAGATTACATAAAATGAAAGGAAAAATAGTAAACAGAAAAAAAGTATTGAAAAATAAAGTTAAAAAATCAGTAGGTCGAAAATCTTCAGACAAAATCAAATTAACACCAAAAAGCTAAAATATCCAAAGGTCAAAATGTAGAAGAGGCAAATTAATCTCTCAAAATAAATATCTAAAAGACCTTGCGTATCCTTGCATTTTTAATAAATCTTAAAAGACCTTGCGTATCTTGCAGAATCGTTGCCGAAACCGTTGCAACATCTTTTTTAAGGCCCGTAATAGCTACGAAGATTGATGGATGGCTATGTTTGAGCATTTGTTTATAGCTAGTGTTCCGTGCTTCGGAAAAATTATTAGTTCTGGATCTGTTTTCCAATGTAATTGAATGAACATTCCATAACTTTGGTGGAAAAACAGGTCCTGTTAAACGCATACGAATTCCACAAGAGAAAGGTGTCTGAACGCTTCGACATTTTTCAGAGATGTAGGTTTTGGCGAAATAATACAACAATTCTGTCAACGTATCTGGAATGTTTCTTCTCAAATAATTCAGTCCCTCTGAAACTTTATCCAGTGGAAGAAAAGCTAGGCTGTTAATCATACCCCAGAAAAGCTTTGTGTTTTCGTTAGAACGGTACTGTTGTTGGATCACCAAAGCAAATTTTTAGCAGCATTTATTGTTGCTTGTTCAAAATCACATACCAGTGTACTTGGATCAGGGTCGATACCCATATTGTCGCATTTTCTAACTATAGCAGTAAAGAACTCTTCGTAAACCTCTACATTTAAAGCTTATTATCTTCGACGTAATGATTTATGCAATAGATAGTGATAGAAGCCTAAAACTCGTAGATTTCTGAAAAAGTTTTAACATCAAAGATGCAATTGACAATGTATCTGAAGCATGGAAAGAAGTTACAGAGTCTAACATGAATGGTGTGTGGAGGAAATTATGGCCAGAGTGTGTGAATGACTTTCATGGGTTGCATACAACCCAACCTACTGTGGATGATATCGTGAACCTTGCGCATCAAGTGGGCTTTGAAGAAGTCAATGAAGAGGATGTTAATGAATTGCTTGATTCACATGCTGAGGAGTTAACAAATGGGGATAGCTATAGAATGTGACCGAACTGGTGAGGATAAAGAGGATCAAGATAAAGAACAAATGCTAGAACCTTCTCTTCGAGCAGGATTTGCAGATCCTGGTTAACGCATTACCCATTTACGACCAATGTTCCTATTTTGGAACATAAGTAATTTTTTCTTCGTCTGCTTTTTTCAATGATTTTGAATATAAATCGTCTGCTTTTTTTTTTTAGATATCGTCTGCTTTGCTTGGTCTTAAATGGGTTAAGTACCATAGAAATCAGACGATATCCGCAGACGATTTATATTCAAAGTCATTGAAAAAAGCAGACGAAGATGAAATTACTTATGTTCCCAAATGGGAGGAACCTTGGGACTTAATGGGTTAACAATGATCCAAATCGAGAGCGTGAACGTAATCTTGAAAATACCCTTCTCTCATATAAGCAACTTTACAGAGAAAAACAGTTGCGTGCTAAGCAAATGACATTCACTTTCAAGCTTTTCAAGAAACTTCTTCAAGTGATGACGGACCTGACTCGCATGCAGTTGTTGGTGCGCCATCATCAACCCCTTAGAAACTTCACACCTCTACCAACTATACCATTACCTCAACTTTCAAACACTCTAGTTTCATATAATACTCTATTAATTGAAATTATTATTAGTCATATTAATAGTTTATAAGTTCTTCAGGTATTCTATTTTCTTATATTAAACTTTGGATTTGTAAACGGGTGGAGTTTGTGGAGCTCGTAGGAACGCATCTAAATTCTTATAATGGGCGTCAATGGGAAATCGCGCTTCTATTAACGAGTTTTCAATTTACAAGCATTTTTCCAGGAACGGACGTCGCTCGTTAATCGAGGTCATGGTGTATATCCCCTCAAATTTTGTGAATTTTCTTAAAATTGTTATGTGCATCTTTTGGTACCATTTCCATGGTAATTAAATGACCCTTTTGTCAAAAACTGTCAATAAAAATCAAAATAACAAAATGTTTAAATGATCTGTTGTTAACCTTATATAACTTAGGGTCTATACTTCATTGAAAAATAAATATTATATAAAGTTTTGAACGCATAACACTTTATATATTGGATTTTTTGAATAATCATCGTCAATCTTTATAAAATGTCAATCAAGATTTAATGGAATTATATCTAATAAAACATTCTTTCAAATTGTATATAAAATGTGTGTTTTTATACTAAATCAGCAATCTTGGTTTGATTTCTGGGTTCAGTTTTTGCATTTAGGATTCGAAAATACCCATAAGTATCAATCAAATTTGAACTTAACTTCTAAAAATTGTCTCCAAAAATATTGATTCAAATTTTACATGAAATATGTTTTTATACCAAATCGATCATTCTAGTTTTGTTTCTGGAATCAGTTTTTTTATTTTGAGGTTTTAAATATCTCAGAATGAATCACAATTGCGGTTTATATCTCAAAGCTATCTCTAAAAATATTCTCTCTAATGTCCATTAGACTAATTTTCAAAAGGACATAATTTCGAATATGTGAGTTAAGTTCTAGTAAGATTTTATATAGTATTATCAAAGTATTGATATTCTAAAAGGGTGTCCAAAATTTTATTTTAATTTTTTGAATGGAAGTAGGATTTTCAAACTTCAACAATTTTGTAAAAAAATTTAATAGTTGGATATTGAAGCAAAATAGTACTGAAGAAGATTGTTTGCGAAAATTAAGATAAAAATTTTAAATGGATTTTGTTGAAAAAATAACTTTTAAGTGTTTGAAGGTACTGCATGTCAGTCACTTTTCAAACTCAATTAATGCCCCCAGATTCGAATGCACAAAGGGGCATAGATGTAGGGCTCAAATCTTCACACGCACAACGACTACTGGAGACGACACTTTGTTGATTAAAAAATTTATATATATAGAGTAAAATCGGAACTCGCTTATAAAGAACACTTCAATAGAATGCATCTTTTGTTTATCCATTATCCCGTAGACAAAAATTATACACACTTTACATCTTTTATTACGAATTCGTTTAAAAAGAAACCTCGCTTATAATTTTGCATATTTTTTTTATTCTGCACAATAGAAAATAAACTTATACGAAAAATTATTCTTAAAATTTTTTTCAAAAAACTAATTACGCCTAGAAAAAGATAATTCATTGTTATCTTTTTTTTGTATATTCTTTGGTTTTAAGAAAAAAATAACAAGTGCAATGAAATAATAGTCACTACATCATACCACATTGCACCAAAAAAACAAAGAGATAATAAACTCTTGCTGCAAGGTGGTATGATGTAACTATAGATATTTTATGCCACTTACCTGTTCACTCTTTATTTGTCTTTCTTTTTTCAATTATCGCTACACTTCATCATCTACATTGGTGTAAAAAGAGCCTTATTCTACAGCAAATTATATGATGATAATGTAAAAAAGTTCAATGTAAAGGTAGCTCATAATAGACCACAAGGAAAAGTATTTCAACTGCTGAGCATCTTGTTTTGCTTTTTATTTCCATGTCGTCAAAACGTAAAAATTTCAACATCGAAACAAAATATAGCGCTATTACTCTTGTTGAGAGAAATGAAAAATCAAAGTAGTGGCGTAGCCAGAGGGGGGAGGGCAAGGGGGACAGTGCCCCCCCCCCCCCAAATACCTTTTCTGCCCCCCCCCCCCCCCTCCAAATAATTTTATTTCCAATATGCTTGCCCCCCTAAATTCCTTGCATGCCCCCCAACTTCCATTTTTTGGCTACGCCACTGGTTAGTCTTAATACATTATCAACGTGGATAAAGTTTTCGGACAAAATCAAAGAGTCTTTTGGGAAAAATGAAATAAAGCGAAAAAGAGTGAGAAAATGTGTTTATCCGGATGTTGAAAAAGCTCTTTTCCTCTGGTTTCAAAATGCCAGATCTCATAATATTCCTGTGCCAGGACCTGTACTTGTAGCTAAAGCGCAAAGTTTGCTTTTGATTTAAAACACTTAGATTTTAAATGTAGTGAAGGTTGGCTTCACAAGTTTAAGAAAAGCCACGGCATTACTTTTCGAACAATTTGTGGTGAAGCAAAAGATGCTCCTGTAGAACAAATGAGTGAATGGCTTGAAAAATTTTTACCTTCAATTTTAAACAAGATGCTCCTGAAGACATTTTTAATGTTGATGAAACAGGCTTGTTTTTTAAATTACTACCATCTTCATCATTTATGCTTAAAGGAGAAAGTTGCCAAGGAGGAAATTATGAAAAGAAAGACTTACAATACTTGTTGGTGCTAATATGACAGGTGAGGATAAGCTTCCACTACTGGTAATTGGCAAGTCCCTGAAACCTCGTTGTTTTAAAGAAATCAAAACATTACCATTAGAGTACAAAGCTAATAAAAAAGCTTGGATGGATGCCAAAATTTTTATTTCTTGGTTGGAAAAATCAAACAATCGATTTCGACATCAAAAAAGAAAGGTTCTTCTGGTTTTAGACAATGTTGCTTCTCATCCAAAAGTAAATCTAAGTTTTTTCCCGCAAATACAACATCACGTACACAACCTATAGATCAGGGTGTTATTAAAAATTTAAAGTTCCATTATAGAGTTATGCTTGTCGAAAAACTTATTAATGCAACAGATAATAATTCAGTTTATTCACTTAACGTTCTCGAATCTTTGAACATGATTCGTCATGTTTGGTCTATGGCAGGGGTGGGGAACCTGCGGGCTTGCGGGCCATCAAGTGCGGCCTTTGATATAAATATTATTTTTTATAAAAACTTTGAATAGTTTTTAAGTCTGAAATAATTCACGATGTAACAAAAATTTGTTTCATTCAATTTTTTATGTCTTTTATATAATTCAATGATGGTAGGTTCATTGCTATATTAATTATTTAATTTCATCTTCAATATTTTTTACATGATTCTGTAGTTTGTGTTTTGCAGCTTTTTAGATAATAATTGGAGTTTTTTAAACTATTAAAAGTTTTTTTTACTTGCGCATTTCATAGTTTTGTTTATTTGAAACATTTAAGATTGAAAAATGTCCAAAAGAACATGTAAAATAGATCCCGATCATTTTTGCTATGTCTGTGGCGAGTATATTAATTCTAAACAAGTCAAATTCAACATATCCTCAAACACAAGATACTTTGTTGCATATAAAAAATATTTCGGCATTTCCATTGGTGACCAGCACAAATCTTGGGCACTACATGTGATTGCGAATCTTGCAAGCCACTTTTAGAAGGCTGGTTAAGAGGAATGAGAAAGTGTATGCCGTTTGCTGTTCCAAGAGTATGGAGGGAACCTACCAATCATTTCAATGATTGCTATTTTTGTATGGTGGATCTTAATTTGTATAAAAAGCCCACAGACAAGAAAAAACTGGTTTATCCGAACATTCCTTCTTCTTTAGCTCCTGTTTTTATAGAGCTACCAATTCCATCTTTACCACAAACTTCTGAAACTGATGAAGAGGATGATGATGATGTCAATAGTGAAGAGCCTTGGATACCAACACAATTAAAATTCATTGAAAGTCAGCATCACTTTCCTAACCAGGATGAACAAGGTGACTTAGTGAAGGATTTGAATTTGACTAAATCATTTTCAGAGCTTTTAGCTTCCCGACTGAAGGAATGGAATTTGTTATTTCCAGGAGTGAAAATTTCAAAGTTTAGGCATAGACACAAAGACTTTTCACATTTTTATTCTATGTCTAATACTCTGTGTTTTTGTTCACATATTTCAGGTTTGTTTGAAGGAATTGGAGTATCTCATCTTTCCAACCAATGGCGTTTATTTATTGATTCGTCCTTAAAAAGTTTGAAAGCAGTTTTGCTTCATAACGGTAACAAATATCCCTCAATACCTATCGGTCATTCCTCACAACTTAAAGAAAATTAAGAAAATTTTACTTGAATTGATAAAATATGAAAAGTCTAATTGGGATATTTGCGGAGATTTCAAAATAATTGGTTTGCTTTTGGGAATGCAGGGTGGATATACAAAGTATCCTTGCTTCCTTTGTTTATGGAACAGTAGGGACAAAGAAAAACATTACACAGAAAATGTCTGGCCAAAAAGAACATATTTCAAAATTGGATGTCATAACGTCAAGTTTACTCCACTGGTACAGAAAGAAAAAGTCCTTTTACCACCACTCCATATCAAACTTGGCCTGGCTAAACAATTCATCACGGCTTTGTCTTCTGACAGTCAGGTGATATGTGAGTTGAGACGAATGTTTCCAAAAGTTTCCGAAGCAAAGTTAAACGCTGGTATATTTAATGGTCCTCAAATTAAAAAAATGTTCAATTCGAAATTTTTTGAAAGTCAGATGACGAAAAATGAGAAAAAGCATGGATGGCATTCAGAAATATTGTTGACGCGTTCTTAGGGAAAAATAAGGAAACTTCAAAGAATTGATTTCGGAACTGATTAAAAGTTACAAAGAGTTGAATTGTAGAATGCCAATTAAAATGCATTATTTGCATTCTCATTTGGATTTTTCAAACCAAATCTTGGAGATGTATCGGAAGAGCATGGAGAGCGGTTTCACCAAGATATTAAAGAGATGGAAAAGCGGTATCAAGGAAGATGGGATGAAAGTATGATCGTTTGGAATTTAACTCGGCAAAGTTCAGATGAAAACAAGCAAAAGAGACGAACTAATACACGATTTTGATTTTTTTTTGTATTTTTCTAAAAAATAAACATTTGAAAAAATAAAAAATTCAAATATAAACTTTAAATAAACATTTATAAAATCATTTAGTCACACATGTATATATGTATATGCAATTTATTCAATTTGAAAAAAAATATGAAAACTTATAACAGTGCAGAAATAAAGCAGATTTTCAGAATTAAAAAAACTTTTTGAAACAAAATTTTTTTATTCTTTTGTTACACGGTGTTATAAACCTGAAACTTATAATATACACCTCACACTTAGACGAAAGGAATATTAATCGTGTTCAGTGATGTCACTCCCATAAATTGGAAGCATTTTTCTCTGAACCCAATGAATTTTAACTTAACTGGTTTTCTCCCAATGTGCTCATATGAGGACACAAAAAATATTGTCTTTAATTTATGATCATTTTTTGTAACAGTGACAATTGACTTCAAAAAAAATATTTTTTATGAAATAATGCACTAGAAAATTATGTTTAACAAAAAAATATTTTTTTTTATTTTTGATTTTCTAATAATTAAAGTTTTTAGAGTGAATTTTTCCATTGAAATTTTCCAGGCTTGCCAAAGTTTTTTTTTAAAAATTACAAAAGTATGAATGCCTTTTTTATTTGAGTAAATTACATATCAAGCTAAACAAGTTAAATTAGTATAATCATAATTTATTTTGAAAAAAACCATATAATATATAAGTTGAAGAACTTTCAATAGTACTGTCCTCATATGAGGACATTGGTATCATACACTAATTTTCTATTGAATCGATTTTTAAAGAAAACCTGATAAATTTTATCATCAAATTTATTAATTTTTAAATGAATAATAAAATACAAATATAAAATTTTTTACATGTATAAAATTATATTTTTTATAATAGAATGTATAATATTTTAATAAAGTTTATTATTGAATATATAAATAAATTTTTCACGTTTAGAATAAAATATGGATGAAGGAATACCGTTTGACAAATTGGAAGAATAAATACACTTCTTTTTATCCCAGATTTCAGAACTATGTCAAAATATTGAAACGAACTTTGAAAGAAGAAAATAGGATCTTTAATGAAGAATGGGACTGAAATATTTTTTAGTGAATAGGGGCGGCAAAATGTCTTGCTTGCTGTTTGATACCACAATTGTAACGGTTAAGAAATTCAATGCACAGCAACATTACGCTCTTCATAAAGGCAATAAATATGCCAAATTAGAGGGTGAGTCTCGAAAGCTAGCACTGAAAAAACTGAAAGATGGAAAGGAAAAGCAAAGCCAATTGTTCTATTCTGTGTTACATCAAGGGAATGCTGTGTCAGAAGCCAGCTATGACGTTGTATATTTGCTTGGAAAAAAGAGTAAATCTTTCACCGATGCAGAAGAATATAAAGAGGTGCCTCCTTCAAGAAGAAATAATACAGATCGAAAGCATGAATTGGCCTGTAATGTAACAGAGCAACTCAAAAATGTTATCTAGAAGGAAAATGTCTATTACTCAGTAGCTTTGGATGAATCGACAGATCCCACAGATTCAGCACAAATATTGTATTTTATTCGTGCTATTACTGATAATAATTTTCAAATATTTGAAGAATTGTTTGCTTTAGGCACCCTTAAAGGAAGGACACGGGGGATAGATATATTTAACAACTTCAAAGAGCAATGTCATAAAGTATTACTAAGTTGATAAGTGTGTCCATCTATGCTGGCTAAGAATGAAGGATTTATTGCGCATCTTAAAAGAGAAACCAAAGATCCAAATGAACTGATTTCTTTTCATTGTATTTTACATCAACAAAATCTCTGTGCAAAATCTGTCATTTTAAATGATACTTTTCAAAAGGTTATAAGTATTGTTAACTATATTCGAGCAAATGCCACGAAGCATCGTCAATTTCGAAACATGCTGATGATGGATGACGAAGTAATTAGTGTAGATTTGCCTTTTCACTCAAAAGTACGCTGGTTGTCACAAGGGAAAGTATTGGTCAAAATTTTGTCTTTACGAAGGCAAATAATTGACTTTTTCAAAGAAAGTGACAAATATTGTGAATTATCAGATCCAAATTTTTACAGAGATGTAGCTTTTTTTATGTATTTCGTTGCAAGGCAGAAATAAATCTATTTATGATGTGTCAAAAAATTCTAGCAAAAAAGTTGTTTTTCAAGTCTCTTTTGGCTCAAGTGAAAATGAAGATATCTATAAATCTTTTAAAGAATACGGATCAGTTGTAGACTATACAATAAAAGATTCAGTGACTTTGGAAAGCATAACACCACTCTGAAACTTGCTTTTCAGCTTGATGTATCAGAGGCTCCCGAAGAGTTACAGATAGGGCTCATTGAAATGTCTGAAGATATCCTGAAATCTCTGTTTGACAACAGGGAAGATCCCATTGAAATTTAGAAAAAGGCGGTAGAATATCCTCGTCTTCGTGGACATGCACGCCGACTGATTTCCTGCTTTTCTACAACATACTCTTGTGAATTTCTCGTACTTGATGCAAATAAAGAATTCGCTGAGAACACAGTTGACAGATGAGCATTTGGAGGACCAATTAAAACTAAGAACCACTATGTTTGAGCCTGATATCAAAATGCTTTCTCAAAAGAAACAAACTCAAAGAAGTCATTGATTTGTATAAAAATGACCTACTTACCTAAAAGAAATATTTGAAAACTTGATATTCTCGATGTTTATACGCCTGTCTTTTTTTAAGAATATTATTATTTAATACTTGTATAAAAAGTACCTACTTACTTAAATAAAATATTTTAAAATGTTATGTTTATGATAAATATAAATACCTGTCGTTCTTTTATTTGTCTTACAAGTGGATTAAATAATTGGAAACAAAAATAATAATTTGTTCAGTGCGGCCTCTATGAGGGACGATGAATTGTAAGGTGGCCTTCATGGACAAAAAGGTTCCCCACCTCTAGACTCTCTATGGTATCGAGTAAAACAATTCAAAACTGTTTTAATCATGCTAGGTTTAGAAAATTTTTCAGATATGCTATACAAGTGATTTAAAAAGTGGCACTGAAAATCCGCCTTTTTTGTTAGAAAAAGGAGGAGATGTTGGACTGCTCACATCTTCTGATCTGCAAAGTTACATTGAAGTGGATGATGACTTAGTTACTACCGCTCCTCTGTCGGATGATGCAATTATAAAAGATGTTTCAGATCGGTGTTGCGAAACTTCAGAAAGCAGCGACATAGATGAAGAAGAGAATATTGATTCTCAACCAGCGCCCACTGTATCTGATCAGGGCCGGTGCTAGGAATTGCGGGGCCCAATTAGAAATATGATAGAGGGGCCCTGACTTTACATAGTAAAATTTATCGGTGTTTATATTTAATATAAAAAACACATAAAAACAAAAAAAAAAGACATTTAATGCTTGGTATAAAAAAAATTAAAGGAACTATGGATACTTTTATTGCTTTAATTTTAACATCAAGAGAGACAAACTAGGCAATTACATATACTCTTTGAAAAAGATTCTTCTAGCTTTTTTATTTGCAAAATCTTTCAAATATTTTTTGAGATATAATTCTAAAAATGTAGTTTATTAATTTTTAAAAACCTTTTTCAAAAACCTAGACTTCAAGTAATAAAAAACTAAATATTAGAACCTAAATTTATAAATTTTGGTTGGCTGTCTGTAAATATTAATTTTTTCATGTGATTTTAAAAAAAGCTTTTTTAAAATTTAGAGATAAAATTTCTTTTTTGAAATTTGTAGCTGTAGAAAACTTAAATGTTTAAAAAAGTAAGAAAAAAATACGCCATTCCACGTCGCTTTGAAAAGTGAAAAAATGCGCCATTGCTAAAGGAGGTGACATAACGATAATTTACAAAAATCATCATGCATAATGAATTAATATTATGAGAAAGATTATCTCACTTTTCATTTTACATTTTTAGTAGTTATTTTGTACGTCATATAATATAGAAAAAGGCACACAGGCGCGGGGCCCAATTTGATACCATCGGTCAAATCGGCTTGAAAACGGCACTGTATCTGATGCTCTAAATAGTCTAAATCAGTATAATAAATTAATCAAGTTTCTTCAAACTAAAAACAACACACAAGAAAACTTTATAAAACAATGCAAAAGTACATCGCTTTCTCAAACACGCATTACTGACATTTTTAAAAACTTTTTTGAATAAAAATTTTCTTATTACTTTATTGTTTTATGCATGTTGTATTTTTTCAGTTTTAAATAAGGTATATTTGGTAAAAGTTTATGTAATTTCATCGGTCTTTAGTCGGAATCGGAATGTTTAAAACATCAACACTCAAAAATTGTTTAAATGCGCTTTAGGCATTTTGGTTTAATATAAGTATGGAAATGGAATTTTAATAATGTATGGAAATGAGTTGTAATTTCTTTAATAATTTTCCTAGTAATTTTGGTAAATTTCTTCAAAATTTTCATTAATATAATTATTGAATCTGGCTAAATTCCTTCATTTTGATGATCATCACATACTCTACCCAAATCAACTTCTCGACAAAATCTAACACTCATCCTCCCTCTTCAATGCACTGCTTAGATCACCCAGAAACACCACAAGCATCTTCGAATTCAAACGCAACCCTTCACCCACTACTTGCACAATATCAACTCTCCTTGCTCAACTTAGCCCCTATTTACTCCTCTCAATTTACTGAATTTCATACTTTTATTACTATATATATATATATATGTTATAACTATACACTACAAAATCTTCGGTTTTTGATTAATAAAATCAATTGAATTGAATCTTTTGATTTTTGAAAGTTTTGACTTAATTGTATTTTATCAATATTAAATCAAAAAATCAATTAAACATTTTTCAAATCCTCGGTTAAAGAGAAACTCGTTTAGTACGAACCAAAAAGGCGTTCCCTTTCAACTTCTTTATAACTAAGTTTTACTGTATTCCATTTAAACAGTGTACTTCATGAATGGCGTCACTGTTTTGATCAACATAAACATCTCTCTAAGTACGATGTATACCTAAGTGTGTTTGAAATGATTATTATTTATGGTTAATGAGTTAAAAGTCCTCGGTTATAAATAATTTCACCGTTATTTCTCTCTTTTTGTCTCTCGCTTTCTTTAGATTATTCAACTTTAAACAATCTCTACGCCATAAACTCGTAATGTTTTATGATGCCATTCATACATAAGCACCTAACTCGTTTACAGGAAACAGTACATCTATGGTGGCACTTCAAACAACCTATAAACTATAAACTAAACTCTTTAAAATGGGAATTAACATATTTTTTCTCTTTTATTATGTTTCTATACTAAATTGAAAAATGATCTAAAAAACTTCTGCATGAGAGTTTGGCTTCCTATAGTTCTAGTGAGGCTTTTTGATTATCGTCTTTCTTATCTTACATCAAAATGACCAATCTAATTTACGCAACTCTTGTCATTTATTTCTACCAAGATTCACGCTTCGTAACGAAAAGAAATCTCTCAAGTTTTAGAGTTTGCGGGACATGGAATGCATTTTTGTGCCATAAGATCATGATAACCGATTCGACAAAAAAGTGAAGAAATTGCTTTCAAGTTATTTCATTGAAAAGTATAGTATTTGTTGCAATAAGAATCATTGTTTCTCTTCTTCTCACACTACATAACTTGTTGTTTTTTTTTCTTGTTCGACCTTGGCGAGTCTCAGTATAATCTTAAATTCTTTTTATGTTTTGTTTTGTCTAAGTGTGTTTTGTGCTACTTTAATATAATTTACTCATTTTGAATTCAATAAATTTCTTCTCTTCTTCTTCTTTTGACAATTACAATATTTATTTATTAGAAAAGTTAAATGATTTTGAAAAAACAAGGATGTTTTAAATAATATTTCAATTTTTGTTTGAAAGTATTCTTACTAACGATCATAATCTGATCCTGGATAAGACACAACACTTCCAAAATCATTTTCATATCCTGTTGAAACAAAAGACTCCCTCAAATGTTTCATTACATGCCTTATTGTCGCTGATAATCCCCAAGTCTTTTGATAAAGATGAAGAAAGCAGTTCAACGGCAATTGAAAACAAATTGAATCCAGCCCGTAACAAGTTGGGTTTTAATAAATTTAAAAGAACAAAAGATGATTCTCTAATTTTGCATTCTGAGTTCTGATGCAAATAATAATAAATATCGAAGAGAAGAATTACATGTTTGAAGGCATAAAAGCTAAGTCTCCTTTCTTGTCTCAAAGGAATTAACAAAAGTATTGACTTGAAGAAGTTAATAATATAATTTGCAACCAAAACAATCTTCATCCCGAAAATTTTTTTCAATATGTTCACATTTTTAGCGAGTATTTTATAACATTGTTATACAATTTAAGCAATTTAAATTGTTAGGGTTAAGTAATTAAAGAGAGGCAGTTTAATCGAAAGTATTATTATATATACTATGACTGGTCTCCGAGGTGGAATCTCGCTCGCTAGAGACCTGTTAGGATCTGTTATCACTGTAATAAGTATAATTACTATGCTAAAGACTGTCAAGCGAATACCCCAGGTGTAAGTATTGTGTTTTATCTCTCACTTTTCGAACACGTTTATCATAAGAAAGAAACGCAATTTTGTCAACTATGAGCTTCAAATAATCGTGAATTTTCCCCACACTTGCAATTCTCTGTATTGCTTTACACTCAATAGGTTGAAAGATTTTCACAATAATACCATTACTTCATCTTTGAATTTTAGTCTTAATAAAATTAATGTCCGAAACTTTAAACCATTATTCTCTTCATCTTTTGGATATATTTTCTTTAAAAGAATGTGATAAAGCTCTTAATACGAATTCTTCTAACTTGATCTCCCATGATGATGTTCCTATTTTTCTAAAAAATTTTGTCTGCATGATGTTATACTGTCAATCACTTAACTCAAAATTTGACGATATTTGCGGTGCTGTTAATAATATAAATTCCTATTTCCTTGACCCATCTCCAAGAAAATTAGCTAAAATCTACCTTTAATTTCTTTAATTTTTCTAGGTATAAATTTATTTTGAAGCCTTCTATTCTATCACCTCATTCTGGCCTTGGCTTCCTTATAAATGGGAGCGGCTTTTTCAACCAAATCTCAAATGACTTTTCATCAAAGTTTTTGAAAGTTTTTTTATCTACGTCGTTGCCAAAAATGAAAAAACTTTAATGATTCACAATTTATATCGCCCGTCTCATAACACAGATGAATCTTATCAATGGATTTTTGAATATAGTTTTAAAGATTATTTGAGTGATCTATGTTCTAAATTTTTTGATGTTTTTTTGGTGATTTTAAAGAGTTATTTAAAAAGTCAAGAGCTTTAATTCCCTCTCTGATACTCTATTGTATAAAGGAAGTTCTATAAATCCCAAATTCACGTAGTTAAATCTACATACTACTACAATAAACTTTATTCTAATAAAAAAATGCATGGAAAATTCTAAATGAATTCATTAAATAGAAAAAGATGATAATTGCCATCCTTTTACCTGTTTTGATTTTCCTAAAAATTTACCTAAAATGAAGAATGCGTTGTTAACAGTTGTTTTGATTATATTGATAAACATGCTCATTTGAATTCTACTTCACTCTATTTTTCTGGTTTTATCCCTCTCTACCATTTTATCTTGAAGAATCTTAAATCCTTCGGACTTGATGTCATTAATTTGAAAATCATCATATTGTCTTTTATTTATTTCTGAATCACAGATTTCTGAATCACATATTGTCATTTATTTCTGATGTGCTACTCTATCTCCTAGTGTCTCACAGCGAATTTTTCCAAATGTACCGAAACATTCTAAAGGTATCCCTTGTCTTAAAGAAAATAAACTTTCCAATTAGATGGATAACTTCCCCCCTATTTCCATTTTGTCTACTTTTTTTAAAAATACTTTAGATGACGTTAATTAAGTTTTCTGATTTTGTTAAGCGTTTTAATTTTCCAAAAGAAAACAAGTTTGCTTTAACCCAAAGCTCCAGTACTGAATCTGCTTTTCTTAACCGCATCCTTTCTCTTTCTAAATACGATCAATCGCGTCTTAAATCGCGGTGGACCTTTCTTGGCATCTCTAAGGCATTCGATTCAAATGTTTTGTTTATTCACAAATAATTTTGCCTTGGTTTTGGCTTAAATCAGGATCAAGTCTCCTGAGTAATAGATTCAAATGTTATGATCAAATTAAAATTAATTTGATATGATGTTAACTTTAAAGGAGGTTTAGTGGCGATTTAGATAAATCTTAACATAGGGTGATAATATGAAAAGGGAAGTTGAAAACGGATTTTATACAACAAAAATAAGCTCAATTTAAATCAAATTTTACTATTTAATTTCTCCAAAATAAGCTTATTTTTGTCTTCCCAGGGATGAATCGTCTCAAAAAATGTATGTTTAATAGAATAGCTTAAGAATCCATCTGTGGAAATAGAACATTTTAATATATCGCTCGCTCCCATTACTTTTAACATCCGATATTCTGATAAAAATGATGACGTTGACAAGGTTTAATATTCTATTCTAAAATTAACGGAAGCCAACAATATATTTAAAAATTTTGTATTATTCATTAATACCTACTTATCAAATTATTGTCCAGATGATGGCTTTACTCGCAAATATCTATACACCTCTAATTAATTGTTCAATTTCTTTTTACGTTTCATCAGCATAAAATTAAGTTGTATATATAACTTTATATATTTCATTATAACTAAATTTTTCGTTTTTATATTTTACCTTATTTAGTTATTGTTTTTTTAATTCCGATATCTCCTTAAGCGGTTTTATTGCCTTGCGAAATATCCTATCACATGTTGTTATCGATGAAATTAAGATTTATATTGAATATTATTTTATATTCTATACTTTAACCGTCATTTGACTACCTCAACACAATCGTGTTCACACGTTTATTCAAACTTAATTTCCAAAAAGTTTCCAACTCATATAATAATTCACCAAACGAAAGATCACAATAATTCATGCCTAAAGTTTAATTAAAAAATATGGATGAAATAAAAAGTTTTTATGAATAGGAAAAAGAAAGATTTTATAAACTTGGTTATTTTAACGCCATCTAAACATTTTTAAAAAGTTGTAAAAAGTGAAATTTATGTTTCATTTGCATAATTTCCGAGTTCTTGAGATGGTGAATTACTTTTTGTTCCACAAAATATATTTAAGACATCACTTTAACTGATAACTATCAATAATCCGTTTAGTGCTAGGTGGCATTCACTCTAAAAATCAATTGTAGAAAAATTTTGCAATAATAGCATTTTCACTTTAAGTTCGTCTTTTTTGATTTTAGGTTCATCTTTTTACACTTTAAGTTCGTCCTTTTTCACTTTAAGTTCGTCTTTTTTCATTTTAAGTTCGTCCTTTTTCATTTTAAGTTCGTCTTTTTTCATTTTAAGTTCGTCCTTTTTCATTTTAACTTCGTCTTTTTACACTTTAAGTTCTTCTTTTTTGATTTTAGGTTCATCTTTTTACACTTTAAGTTCGTCTTTTTTCATTTTAAGTTTGTCTTTTTTCATTTTAAGTTTGTCTTTTTTCATTTTAAGTTCGTCTTTTTTCACTTTAAGTTCGTCCTTTTTCATTTTAAGTTCGTCTTTTTACATTTTAAGTTCGTCTTTTTTCTAAGTTTGTCTTATCTCATTTTAAGTTGGCCTTTTTTATTTAGATTTTTTTGAATTTTTTCTATAAATATTCAAAACTAGCACATTTAAAGAACAAGTTGCACACTTCGGAAAGAATACAAAATTGAGTAAAAAAATAAATTTAACAGTTAAAATTAAAAAGAAATATTTTTAGTAAAAAAGAATAACTTTATGTGGGTAAAAATAGTAATCATGAATAAATATTTGGACTATATAATTGTCCAGTTGAAGCTATATTGATGTTGTTTAGCATATGTCTATAATAATTTGTACAGTCAAACGTAGAAATAGAATCAACACCTTCTCTGATTGTAGATGAAAAAACATAGTAATTCTTGTGGAATTCAATATATTTCTAACTTTACTTTTAATTTTTGAAAAAAATGTTTCCGCACGAATTTATCATGAAGGAATAAGAAGAAAGGAACTTTAATTCATATTTTTCATTTTGTGGAGAAATTTCTTTTACTTTTCTGGTCTTGTGGATTTTGGTATTTTCTAGGAGAATCCAAGCATAATTTTTAATGAATTATCAAGATTAAGAAGAAGATATTTATTAAGACTATGTAACAGATCGAAAACAAAAATATATATACAGTCAACTCTCTATACACCGGATGCACTCGTGACCCGAAAAAAAATCCGGTTTAGACAGAGATCCGGTTTATTGAGAGTTATGTTTTTTACAATTTTTCACCCATTTTTTAATACCATGACTCATTCTAATCATATATTGTAACTTTGATGTTTAAATAGAATCATAGAAATATTTTCGAAAATTTATTTTTTTTAGTGAAATTAATATAATTTTTAATACAAGTTTGTTTGAATTTCATACCATTTTTTGTAATAGCCAAATTGTTTTTGGGGATGAGGCTTTCGACTTCTCTTTGCATTGTTGGATCTTGTTGATATGCAAAGTCACTCAGTTTTTTGAGCATTTGGGCTAATTCAAACCGAAAAATTTCGTGTTGATTTGAGTCACTTGTTCGCCATCATCGCTTTGTCCATCGATGGATTCAGATTCATGGACTTCCTGATTCAATAAGGCTGCTTCGATATCAGAAGGATCTTCTGTCGCCGAAATATTGTCAATGTCTATAAACTCGTTGGTTGTCATCCTTGATTCACCAAAACAGGTAACAAGCTCGTCAATGGAAACATTTAATTCATCTGTTTCATCTTCGGCATCTGTACAGTCATCTTCCATCATGAAGCCACTGTTCTTGAAGCATTTTATGATGGTTGAAGTGGCGACTTTTTCCCACGCTGAAGCAATCCATTTTATACAATCTAAAATATTGATTGACTTAGTTAATTGAACCAAACTTGGTTGTTCAGCAATTTGTGCCAACAAATGAACCATCAGGGTTTTTCTATAACCCATTTTGAATGATCTAATCACACCCAAATCGAGTGGCTAAATATAGCTTGTAGTGTTTGAAGGTTAAAACTTGAGTGAAATGTTATTTAGAACAATATCTGGTTGATGAGATGTAGCATTATCCAGGAACATGAGAATTTTTATTTTTTCCTTTATCATTTTTCAGTCTACTTCTTGAAACCAAAAAGAAAAAATTTTGATGTCATCCAAGCATTACTATTAGCTGCATACGTTACAGGTAAACTATCGGTTTTGACTCCTTTGAAACATCGCGGATTTTTTGATTTGCCAATGACCAGAGGCTTGAGTGTTTCGCCCGTAGCACTGGTAGCGAGCATAACAGTCACTCGTTCTTTGGATACTTTCATACCGCTTTTAGATTGATGCTTAGCAGCCAGAGTTTTTTCAGGTATGGCCCGAAAATATAGTGCCGTCTCATCGCAATTAAATATGTTACACAGCTAGAAACCCTGTTATCGACCTGTAAAAGAAAAAACCAATCTTCAACTATTGAACAGTCAACATTACTTTTTTCACCGCATAGAGCATAAGACTTTACCGAAAACCTTGATTTCCAAGAAATCAACCACCCTGAAGATGCTTTGAAATCTTCAAAACCCAGATTTTAGCAAATTCTGCAGCTTTTGATTGGACAATCGAATTAGAAAGAGGAAAATTTTTGGCCCTAGCATGCTGAAACCATTCCCAAATCAAGGTGTTGACTTTTTCAAATTTACAATTGTTTTCAAATCTTTTCTTTGTTATGCTACCATTATTATTGTATTGCTGCAAATAAAATTCAGCTTTTTTTAAAATATCAGAAATTGTACTGGTTGCAACACCATATTTTTCGGTGAGCATCTTTTGCGAAGGCTGTAGTTTTGTTTGATATTCATTGATTATTTGAATTTTTGACTTCAGATTAAGTTCACGGTGATTTGGTTTGTTCATTTAGAAAAAAAATTTGATTCAAGGATCAAATGATCTTAAAATAAAATTAAACTTGAGTTCAAAGATTGAAAAAGGAAACAGAATTGAACAAAAACAAATGAAAAAACAAAAAAATTAACATTTAAATTATTCACATCATATTTCAACAATAACAATAACAAAAAATTTATTTAATATTCATAAAAAAAATAAACTACTGCAAAAAGAAATTTGTGTCTAAGAATTCATGAATAAAACTTGAATATAAAAATTATATTTCAATTGTAATGCTGAAATACTATAAATATCACTCACTTAAAATGACAACACCAAAATAATAGGGACATCTTATTAATTAAAATAAATTTTTTTCAATCTTGCACATTCAGAAAAATGATAAGGAAAAAATTCGTCGTTTGCAAAATATTTTTTCACGTTTAAATATATTAAAAAAAAGGGCACCAACTCATCAGAATCACAATGTATAAATCAAAATGATATAGTACAAGGCTTCAATAATTTGGATCTAGAAGGAAGCAAAAAAGATATGATCCAATTTCAGGAAAAAAGCTATAAAATTGTTGTTCAAATTTGAACTTACGTCTATGATATACACATCATTGTTTAATTTCAATCATCATTTTTTACTACATAAATTCAAAGTGTTGAAAAATCTTTGTTTATGCTGCAATTAATTGTATTTTTGTTCTTTTCCTTAGCCTTATATCATTTTTTGTGTCCGGTATAGACAGAGGATGTCCGGTTTACACAGAATTAAAATACATTGGAAAGCATAGAAGTGTTTTGGGACCTTGGAAATAATCCGGTTTAGACAAAAATTCGGTATATTTAGAGTCCGGTTTAGACAGAGTTTACTGTATATTGAAGCAAATGTAGGTAACATTAAACATTAAGATAAGCACTGCACAAATAGTCAGAAATGACCGCCTGTATGGCAGATATTTATAAGTTACAACATTTAACTCAAAAATCACAGAAAGTTAAGATTAAGTTTTCCAAACTCAAATAAATTTAAATGGAACAATAGCAATAAACTTATGCTCAAACATATAGCCACCCATCAATCTTCGTTGCTATTGAGGGCCTTAAAAAAGATGCTGCAATGGTTTCGTCAACGATTCTGCCGAAAGATTTACAAGCTCAACTACAGAACTTATGCAAAGATTTAGTCGACTGTGTGAAAGACAATTGAACTCTTTCTTAAAGGTGTTGCCAACTGTATGAGATGGAAGTGATCATTCCAAACAATTATTATCATTTTATCGCATGCTTACTTTGTTTTTTAATACTTTTCAAAATACATTTTTTTCTTTTATTAAATGAGTTTATTTGAGTTTCGTAGATTGCCGTTTCTTGTCCGGATGCTTCATCGCCAGGCAGCACGTCAAACAATTTTTTGTCGAAAGAGTGTTAAACCGCTAAAAGCTAAATGCTTTCTTATTGTTAAAGACCCAACAAGGTAATTGCTCTATAATGCTTATTACGCCATTAAAGAAACATATTTTAGTAGAAATAAAATCTTTGACAGTTATGCCCATTGAGGTGAAATATTAGTCAGTGTAGTTTTTTATGCTGATTTCAAATTCATAACGCATTTTTCTCCATCACGTCGTGTTTTGTAAATATTGACAAAAAAACCATTTTAAAATATATCATTCATCATGTTTTTTATTCTTAATTTAATACAACAGCATTATTTTATTTGAAAACATTTTTTGCTAAAGTAAGACATTAAAATATTTGAAATCTCTTTTTGAACATTATTAAATACAAATCATTCCTTTCATTTTAAGATTAATTTAGAATTTTGACATCTAGAGGCTGTATAAATTCACCAGATTTGTTTTGTTATTTTTGCGGTCTTCTAACAGATAAATTCCATCTCAAAAATTTTACATCTTTTTTAAAAAAAGCATATGAATTATACTTTGATTCAAAAGTTGATACATGTAAGCCTTGCGCGTCAACATTTATTTGTTTAGGGTGGGGAGGCATCTTGCGAGGTTAAAACTAAAAAAAATAGGAGTTTCAAATCGCACTTTTCACGCATTGTTTGTATTCTCAAAAAATGTCTTTTGCAAAAATTCAGCTCGTTTTATGTCTTTTTAGACTGGCGCCGCATCGCGATCGCTTCTTTAGAAACTTTTGCTTTACGATAAACCCCTTTTTAATTTGCTTTTAGAATAAAAACTGACTAGTTTCGCAGTATAAATTACTTTTCCAAAGCAAATATATAATAGTGAAAATGAGATGTAATTGGAATGAGGATGTTGGTGACAAACAATCTTTAGTACCAAATATTTTAGTAGGAATACCTTTTCACTAATTTTGCGCGCAGGTTATACTTTCAAACTGGTAATCTTTACAAATTCATTAATGGAATTTTGTACAAGAGCCTTTGGTAATTTACTTAGTATGTGAGCCGCTTGACAAAAAGTCTCTTCGACCAAGTACCCATTCCACGAATCGTCCGGTAACAATATGTCCAGTGACAAAGTTACCGGCGAAGAATTATCCGTTGAAGAAATGTACGGGCAACAAAATTTCGATATTTTTTCAAAAATTAAATACAAAAATTGTATTAAAATTATTGAATTTTGTACCACCTAGGAAACTTTTATGGTGAATAATTGTGTATGGAAAATGTTAAGGTATTTACACTAAATTATATACAGAAAACAAAGCTCTATAATTCCATTAGAATTGTCCTATGTATTATAATAAAGAATGGGTCCATAAGGGCTAGTGAATGTATTGTAGAATAAAGGCGTATGCATTTATGCTCAAAAAGACGCAAACATAGGCTCGCATAAAGGTCTTCTTTGATATCCCCGCTCAAATTCAAATTCTAAAAGGACTTCATCAACACTGTTATAAAGAGTGCCTGATTATTTAAACCTGAGACGCTTCTACTTAAACACTCCTATCATAAATTTCAAAATAGCATTTTATCAATAAAGTGCTAGAGTAACAGGGCTATACCGCTGTTTTTGAGGTATAAAGTATATTTCAGAGATCTATGTATGCGTGTGTATATGTATCTAAGTATTCGTATGTGTATGCCTAGATGTTTTTTGTGACTGAGGTGTATTAATGCAATAAATAGGAAAGTTTTTGTCAAGAATGTCAAAAAATGTAAATGTATGTGTGTACGATTGCGCTAACACTAAACTTTTTATTTTATTGATTGCGCGAACACAATGTGTTTCCAAAAATTTTAAGATTAAGCCCATTTTGAAATGTTTGTCAACTATTTGCAAATTGAGGAAAAAATTTGAAAAGTCAAAATCAGCGTTAGAAGAAAAAACAAGCACCATAAGTCTCCCGCATAAAAAAGTAAACAAAAAATAAATGTAAATAAATATTAAATAAAATCAAATTAATATGTAAGTTATAGAGAGTCAATAAAATCCTAAAATCTACTTAAATTTGATTTAAAAAAAAGTAGACTGATTCAATCAATAGTAAATATTAGAAACTTATAAGTAAACAATAAAGCGCTAGATAGATTTGCATAAGTTTCTCAGGTTTTATAAATATATACCCATAAAATTAAAAAAAATACTCTTAAAGGCAGGGCCGTATCAAGGGGGAGGTCAGTGGGGGCAATTGCCCTGGAGCCCCACACCTAGAGGGCGCCATTTCATTGCCACTGACGTGAACGCAGCAGAGCTTGAGATGGAAATTGAGGACGTTCAAATGTTTTTGAAACCTCAGAACCGGCAAACGCTATGGAGTTGCTTGGTTTCCTGTCCTCGCACTCAGGACTCTGTCCGAATCTACAAGTGGCTCTGAGGATCATGCTGACAATTGGAACTTCTTTTGCATCCTGTGAAAGGTCATTCAGCAAGCTAAAACTTATTAAGTCCTAGCTAAGGAGCACTATGGGGCAAGCCCACTTCCAAAGTCTGGCTCTTATGAGCATTGAGAAAGAAGTTCTCGATTGTGTTGATTTTGACGAAGTCATCGATAATTTTGCTGCTGCTGAAACACGAAAAATGAACATCTAATGAAGATAGTCTTCGACTCAGTCAGTATATATCTGAATTATGTGGGTTAATAAAAATGTGAGCATTTTTTTTCTAAATCACTTTTTAAGCCAGAATGGGGTGGGGATGAGTGAGAAAAGAAAGAGCAAGGGGTGAGGGGCTCCATTAAGGACCTTTGCACTGGGGCGCCACGATCCCTTGATACGGCCCTGCTTAAAAGGTAAAGATACCATGGGGAGTTTTCATTGGGAAGGCATAATTGTGTCGCTTGTATCGAACTATGAAGTAAGTAGGCTTGATGCAGAATCGAACCCAGGGCCTTGAATTATTATCGAAACACACTATTTTAACAAACCTTACCCACAACCTATATTTGATTAAGTCGGTAATTTGCAAATAATATTTGACGTAGGCATATATTTATACTCTTAAATTATTAAAAATTGAAGCAAAGGAAATAATAATTACCTTATGAAAATAATCAAATAAGTAATGAGTAAAAACAGGAAAATAATGAAATTATTGTGAAATAAGTTTTTTATGAAAAATCTAAGTAAGCATACTCTCGCAGAAAATAGAATCGTTCTACCACCCTGTCGAAAAATATTTCTTATATATATGATAATGCTTTCCATCGTGTCGATAAATACTCTCTGACGTGAATCGTGTCAAAATTACACTCTGTCTTCTATCCTGTATGTCAATGAAGAGGTGTGTTCTACACAAACCCCTCATGTAAAGGGCATTGCTGATGTGTTTTATCGATAAAGAAATTTGGTTGTTGGAATAAGGATAAGGAAAGAGTAGTAAGAAACGTCATCCTCTTCATTTCATGCTCTGTGATTTAATTGCTTACGCGTAGGAGACTTAAAACGTTGTTCACAGGCAAAAGAATGCCATGTATATTCTTATACAGTTGGTATTTAATTACTCACATTTTTCTGTGATTCAATCACGTTTAAATTTGATTCAAACTAAGGATAGATGTTTGAGAGTTCATGTACTCGATACTACAAGGTTCTTTATGCGACACCGATTTTTCTTTAGACAAGACAGAAATCAGAGTGTATATTTTGAGGGGATTCACGACAGACAATATATTTTTAGACAAGATGAAAAGCATTATCTTATATATAAAGATAACATTTTTCGACAGAGTGGTAGACCGAATAATCTCTACGCCTTATTATCTCTAGTCTACAATCTACATGATGTATAATAGTAGTTGGCATAGCTTCAGCTACACAATTTTAAAGCAAGATGTTTGGTCGTCTTACACACGCCGTGAAATATATATACTTTTAAAACTAACTTGTAGAAAAAATAAGCTCTTTTGAGAACTTTTTAAAATGTTGTCTGTGAATGCAGGGTTTATTATGGAAAAAATATTGAACATTAAAAATATTTCAATAAGCATACTTAACTAATAAAAATGTAATGCACTGTATTCAAGTGAAACGCAAAGTGCTTACATTACTTGATCCCCCATACCTTATACTCTTCAATGATTTTTGTAAATATTTTTATATATGTAAGGTTGATCATCTCAGAGGCTGGTGGCCTTTTGTTTATCCTCGTATCCTACATCTTTTACCATGCCTAACAACCTAATTTCACATTTTCTTGTTGCCAACATCTATATTTTTTCATTTATTTGTCTATTCCATTTCATTTATGCGAAATAAATTTTATTCTATTCTAACGCTGGCTGTTTTTTTCTCCTCTTCCGTTGAAAATTCAGAAATGTTTTATTTGTGCACGCATACACTAAGGTTCCTGGTCAAAATGGCGAAAACCAAAATGGCCCAAACCAAAACGACCCCATACCATAACGGCCCAAAGCCAAAGGATAAAAACCATAACGGCTCAAAGCCAATACGGCCAAAAATCGGAAGGTTAGCGTAAGCTGGAACTACAATCTAAGAACACAAACTTTGATTTTCAAATACAGTTGGCCATCACTTATCCGGAAGGAATGGGGCCTGAAAGATTCGGGTTCGACCATTTTCCAGATCAGTCATTTATTATGTCGGAATACACAAGGAAGAGAAGCTAAGCTTTATTTTACACATTTGAACTTTGCTGAATTATCAAAGTTTAATTAATGAAGGAATAAAATAAAAAAGTCAGTGAAAATTTGAAAGTGAGTAACATTATTGCACACAATACTTATTGAAAATATTCATAAGTTGAAATTGAACAGGTCAATTCGACCTCAGAAAAATTCGGTCTCAAAAAATAATGAGGTAGAAGCCCAATTGTCTTGAAGTCCAACTGTCCCGAGGCCGAATTGACTATAAACGGTTTAAATACTTACCAACAACCAAAGTTTCTTGAGATATGATCACTATTTATTTCAGAGTGAATTTGCCCCCAGTTTTTGTAGAGAAAATAAAATTCCATTTTTCCCAGGGTTTCTTTATAGAAATGACTTCACTAAAATACTATTGGAAACACTTTAACTTTATTTCTATAGTAGATGATATTGATTCAAAAATTGCATTCATTATTTTCAAATTTTGAACTTCGAACATATAAGTTTGAGTAAGTTTTGGAAAAAACTCAGGAATGGATAAGTTTTTTGAAGTTTTTGATTTTGGGTTTGATTACTTTTATTTGGATACAAAGAAAGCTTAGGCTTTTTTTGTTTTGAGACGTTTTGGTTTGGAAATTTTGGTTTAGGCTGTTTTGGTTTAGGGCTGTTTTGGTATTGGGCCGTTTTGGTATTGTGCCGTTTTGACCAGACACTATACACTAACATTTTTAAGTACGCCGAATTGATTGGCGATAATGACTACCTACAAAAAGTTGTCAATTATCCGAAATATCGATCAAATTGTCAGGATGTGTCAAAATATAAAACTATGAATCATTTGGTCTTTATTATTTAAAATCGCATATACTACCCCTTTAAATTACAGTGAAGTTATGGGTGATAAAAAAAGCTGTTATAAAAAGTGTCAGATACATCAATCAGAATATAAATAGGTGTTAAAGTTTGAACATACAAGTATTACTTATTGTATTTCACCCATATTTCCAAAACTATTTTAGAATACGAGTCGATTAAATAACTTAATTTTCTACAAAGATATGAAAATAATTTAGATCTCAACAATATATTTTCTTAAATGTAAAAAAAGACATATGAATAGAAAAACCAAATTTATAGATAAATTTTCTAACTAAAAATACTTTATCATGCATTATAATAGAGTGTAATGAAGAACAAAAAATTTTTCATATTTGACATTGTTGTTTGATTTTTTTGATTTTATCATCTTTTTTCTCTTTGTAATTTTCACCGAAAATCGATTTTAGATATTGATCGCTATATAACATTTTATTGGGTTCAGTTTTCACTTGCACATTTGTTATTTGTGATTTATCACAACCTTTTTTAAAATATGCTTTTGTTTTTAATCTATTGTTTAGTCCAGGGGTCACCAAACTTTCCTTGAAGCGGGCGGGATTACCGAAAATTTAAAAAACACAGGCATTATGAAATTCCTATTAATACTTGTTTAAATCAAAATAAAGCAAAAATAAATAATCAAAATAATATGTTAACAAAATATATTTCAAAGGTACTTATTTTGTAACATCTATCAATATCAAATTTTAGCTTGCGGGCCGGATAAACTTACTTCGCCAGCAGTAGTTTGGTGACCCCTGGTTTAGTCCAATAAGAGATCTCGCTTCTATAAAATGTATTAGGATCTTTACAATTTCCATACCAAATGAAAATGAGTGAATTTCCTAGATTTAAACCCTTTCTCATCCAACAAGTCACACATGAGTCTGAACACGGAAAAGAATTTGCCATTCTATTCATAAATTTTTAGCGCAGAAGAATTTAATCCAGCACCCAATTGTATGTGTTGGTACCAATGCAAATGTTGGCTCAACAAACGAAGCTATTCATCACCTTGAAATGTTACTTGGTCGTCCACTTCATTTTTTCATCTGTCAGCTTCACGGAAATGAACTGCCTTTTCGTGCAGTTTTCTATCAATATGATGGTAAATTAAAGGGTCCTGGGAAAGCAGATAAAAGAGCTTTTATCTGAGCTGCCAGTTATTGCATTCCAAACAATCAATTTTACTGATTTTCAAATCCTGAATGAAGAACTGGAGAAAGATTTGTCTTGGGATTAAAAATATTTGTATAGAATTTGCAATGGAGTTATTACAGGTGTTGTTGATAGTGATTTGGCCGCTATCGAGCCAGGTCCTTTATGTACGTCAAGATGGAATACTTTATAGAGTAGAATTCTCAGGCTGTATGTAGCTACATCAAGACCTAGCTATGAATTGAAAAGAATTGTTATTGTAATTATAAAGTTTAGTGAACCAATGTGGTTTTTCATAAAGTTCCACCCTTATGTAGCACACGGCCGTAAGAACATTTTCCAGTCCTTGGTATACATGAAGTAACTGAATAATGGCAAAAAGATGCTAATAAAACGATCTGTTCAGGGAAATGCTTTTTTTTGGGCACACAGATTAGCTTCTTCTTGGTATGTGTGCAGATGAAGATATGAATGTAAAAAAATGCTGTTCCAACGGTCAAAAAATTTAGAAAAAAAAACTGCCTGAGAGAAGAATGTATAGGGAGATTTACTGGTGATAAAGAAGATTCTGCCTTTCATGTTGATGAAGAATTTCCAAAAAGTGCACATAATGAAGAAAAGAGAGAAAAATATTTGAATGATAATATGCATTCTGTAATCAGCAAAAGAAAAGTGGTAATACCCAAATTGAAATAGCATGCACAAAATTATTATTCCATGATTAACTGGACAAAAAAACTCAAGACTGAGCCCCCTTATATTGCGTCTTTAACAGATCTACAGGTTATTGACATTATCACGACACCATTAGTGGTACCGAAGTGGACAAATCATACTCAGGCAGTAGAAAAAGGAATAAAAGGGATAACTGAAGCTTGCAATGAAGTAGCGGGGTATAAAGCAAGGATATATCAGGCAACGAATGATGTCTCGGAAAATGATGCCCAGTTTCGCACAAAACGGGATTTTACTATTAACTTGAAATAATTAAATATTATGCAGATGATTAAAAAAAAATAAAATTTACATAATCTATGCATAATTTGTTTTTATTCTAAAAGCAAATTAAAAAGGGGTTTATCGTAAAGCAAAAGTTTCTAAAGAAGCGATCGCGATGCGGCGCCAGTCTAAAAAGACATAAAACGAGCTGAATTTTTGCAAAAGACATTTTTTGAGAATACAAACAATGCGTGAAAGGTGCGATTTGAAACTCCTATTTTTTAGTTTTAACCTCGCAAGATGCCTCCCCACCCTAAACAAATAAATGTTGACGCCCAAGGCTTACATGTATCAACTTTTGAATCAAAGTATAATTCATATGCTTTTTTTAAAAAAGGTGTAAAATTTTTGAGATGGAATTTATCTGTTAGAAGACCGCAAACATAACAAAACAAATCTGGTGAATTTATACAGCCTCTAGATGTCAAAATTCTAAATTAATCTTAAAATGAAAGGAATGATTTGTATTTAATAATGTTCAAAAAAGAGATTTCAAATATTTTAATGTCTTACTTTAGCAAAAAATGTTTTCAAATAAAATAATGCTGTTGTATTAAATTAAGAATAAAAAACATGATGAATGATATATTTTAAAATGGGTTTTTTGTCAATATTTACAAAACACGACGTGATGGAGAAAAATGCGTTATGAATTTGAAATCAGCATAAAAAACTACACGAAAAACAGTCAAAATCATGCAAGATATCTATAGGTTGTTTATCAGTGATTAAGCACTGTTCTTATTTAATATAGATACATATATAAAAGAATAAAAAGCTTTTGGATATTATAATTATTCGTTTTTTTTAATTCAAACCGGAAAATCACATTTTTCAATCATTTCATTTTCTTTTTTTGTTTAAATTTCAGTATCTAGAAGTGTTATATGTGTTAAGTTAAAAATTTATTTTTATTATTTTACGATTTATTGATTTGAAAAATAAATAAATCGAGTTAAATGAAATTAAAGTTCATTTATTTAGATTTTAAAAATTTAGCTTTTTTAAATACCCCTAAAAATAAAAAGAATCGGGACTAAGGTATAGGAAGGTGCTAATAAAATTTTCAGATGCAAATCCGATATTTAAAAAAACAAGATGGCCGATTCTGAATAATCGTCCCATTACTAATCTATACTCTATGACTTTCATAAATATGAACACACTTTAAACTAATTGATGACTTTAATGTAATGAAATGTTTGTACAGTCAACCCGTGCTTATTCGCGGTTTTTTCAAGAGATGTAACTACCGACGGAAAATTTACGAATTCGCCAAATTTACAATTTTTTTTCTTTTTTACAAGCTAAAAAACAGCAATCTCAACTTCTTATCACTTTGTTCTTACACACTTTAAAAAAGGCTATTGATTCAATTCTTGAAGGTGATAAAAACGAAGATGTAGCAGCAGAGAAGATAATTCACAAATAAGACTACAAGCAATATAGTCGCTTATTTCATAATCAAGCAAGGCTTCACATTTGGTAATGGAGTCAAAAAAGCTACACGGCGCATCTAATGTTTTTTTTGTTGTGCCCATAATAAATATAAAATTTATCATTATATTATATTTAGAGCTTTCATCAAGGTATCTCTTTATATAATTCTTTTTGCAAAGTATTTGACAAATTATAACTTAAAATATATAAATACACCTAATATAAACAGAAATTAAAAAATCTATTTGATGCAAAATTTAGATGTCAACTATGATGAGTAGATTTTTGACATTATTGTTTTCGTTTCCTGCATCTCAAAGCTTGCCCCGCCAAGATATGGGGATATATCATAGGGTTGAAAAGTTATACATTAGTCATATATCACATTTTTATGGAAACTATTTTTGTTATAAATATTTGAAATCATTTATAAAATATATTTATAATCATATTCTTTGGCCAAAAAAACCATATTTTTTATATAAAAAATGAAGTTAGAATATTGAAAGCATAGCATAGATAATTATAGAACAACGTTTAGAAACAAAAAATGTATTAAACTACACTAAAAACTCTTCAAAAAGGCTTTGGTAAATTTAGAGGTCGATTAGTTTTAATTTGGAAAGTAGAAAAATATTTTCTAGACACCTAAAAGAAACTTATTAAGATTTATGTCAAAGAGTGAGTTTTTTGAATAAAAGACTTGAATTATTTACTGGCCTATCTTTTGAACCAATATTTGCATTAAAAGTATAGGCAGATCATGTCAAACTTTATCGAATTTTAAATTTTCATCAAATAAAACTATGCTTATAACCTATACGGCTTTCTGATAACATAGGATTCAAATGAAAATTTAGAGAAAATCTAGGATTTAAATAGTGGTACTTGAATCTATAATCATCATTATAATCTTGTAATATGGCTTTCACGAGAATAAATTTCAAAAGGGATGTGTTGCTCAAGTTCTCTGAAATTTCATAGTTTAGCAAAACAAGGTATGCTTTGTATACTTTATATACGTCCTTTTGTCTTGCGGGAGCACTAATATGAATACCGTGATATAAAACAGATGAAGAAATGTTCGTTTGAGTGATTATTATGGGAATATGAAGAAATCAGAAGCTTAGGGTAAAGAAAAAGAGAATTTACCAATAAGGAATATTAATAATCGTCAAGACAAAGTGAAAAATCTTAATCTTGATTTATTTTATGCAAAAGTAAGGATAGATATTATAATCCATGATATAAAACGTTCTATTAGCAATCATCAAAGAATTTAAAGTCAAGTTTTGTTTTGGAAATGTAGATTACAAGATCTTCTGACGTAAAGATCCTTAGGCAGTTTCCCGTCTTTATTTAGGATGTCTTGACGCGCTCCATTTTCAATAAGCAAATCGGACACTTCACTTCTCTCCTCTTCAATACTCATATGCCTAAAAATAGAAATATCAAAAAAGTAAAGCTATAACCCTATGACAACCATAATTTAGACGAGGCTGCTTTTTTGCAATGAGTTTTTATATAACTTAAGCAGACAATTTTTATTTAATGGGACACAGGGGTCCCATAGTGCCTGATGATTTTTATTAATTAACCCATTAAGAACCATAGAAATCAAACGATATTTAAAAAAACGCAGACGATTTATATTCAAAATCATTGAAAAAAGCAGACGAAGATGAAATGTTCCCAAATGGGAGCATTGGGACTTAATGGGTTAAAACACTGGTTTCACATTGATTCTCAAATTGTTAACAACATACCCTCGCATGGCTGCAATTATTTACTGCCTCAGATGGCCACATTGGGACGCAAGAGGCTAATTTAATAATTTTCGTTTATTTAATATTTTTACATCCAAAACAATTAAATGAAGTCGTTAAAATAATAATGAGCCACTTATGAGTGATTAAAATGTAGGATTTTTTGAAAAAAAATTAACGCCATCTATAAATAACCTAAAATTTACTTAACGATGTTTAAAATAAAGTAGTAAAATTTATTTTCTAATCTTTTTTTGTTCAAAAATCATAGAGATAATAATTAAGGGATAAAAATCGAATATCACTGTGGAATTTAGAAATTTTGAATGCCATATAGAGTAATTTCTAGAACTACAGTGTAACTTGCGCTTGCGAACCTTGAACAAAACCGTTCGTTACCCTAAATATTCAGGAACTGAAAAGGTTTTCTTTATTTAAGTGTAAATTATCAGCAGTAAATATAAAATATGAATTATAAATTAGTTATAAAATACATTAATTTTAACGCTACATAAAATGAAGAAACAACCAATATGTGCGTGATCCGAGGAACAGTTCGTGAGATGAGTCAAAATTTGTTGACAAATTGTAAACCGCTAGTTCAGAGGAATTCATTGGCTACATTTTAATTTGATATATAATTGAATTTGAAGATCAAAGTATTTCATTGGATAACCTCCACAGTAGTAAGAGTGTGCTTTTCTTAAAAACTTCTTAGAAGAAATCATACGAAGTTGAGAATGAGATTTATTCGTTTCTATGATTTGTGTCAAATAATAGCAGTATCATTTTACACAAATATCGTTTCTTTTATATTGCACAAATAGGTTTATATTGATAATAATTTTGTTTTGTTTTTGGGCATAGGACTCCTTCTTATATGTCACTTTTGTTGAACATTTAATATGATTCATGTGAGCATGTTCAGTAAACGTTTTGATACTTTTGAACAAAGTATCAAAAATAGTATTAAAATGTATCATATAATTGATCCTCAATCTTATGTTTTGATACCTAAAATATATGGATTATTATCAAAAGAGTGACATAACAAAATAGTGACAAAATATTAAAAAAATCAAAAAAGTGACATGACAAAAGAGTGACAAAATATAAAAAAAATTCAAAAGAATGAAATGTCAAGAGTGACAAAATATACAAAAATTCAAGTTTTACTTACCTACCTATCCATAAATAAAAAAACTCTTTTGATTTGTCGCTATTTTAATCGCTATTTTAAGAGTGACAAATTATGTCACTCTTTTGATTTGTCACTCTAATGAACATCTCCCGAAATACATATATAACTAAATTAGAACATATGAACTATTTTAGTGGGGTTGAAATTGGCAAAAAAAATGTTTGAAATATTACATTACTTCTTGTTCTTAGTATATCTGTAGTTATTATGTAAATGGATAAAAATATTCAGGATCCTTGAATTATAATGGACGATGAGCTGCTTATATGTTTAAGAAAAAACACGTACAAACTTTAACCCATTTAGGACCAATGTTCCTATTTTGGAACATAAGTAATTCATTCTTCGTCTGCTTTTTTTATGAATTTTTATAAAAAAATTTTGTGTTTTTTTTTAAAATATTTTCTTTTTTTTTTTTTTAATGGGGTTAATTTACAAGTAAACGAGGAACTCATAGAAACAAATAAGCTACATGCATCAATAATAATTATGCGCGATAACGTGATATCGGATGTAGATAAATTAAATCAAATGGACATCTGGCACTGGCCAATGGTTACTGAGTATGTAATACTTACGGTATTTTAGAAGATAATTAAAAATGCTATCATCATCATTAGCTAACTTTGGTAGAATGATAATTGTTTCACAGTTATTTCTTATTACGTTATTTGATATTTTAGAATTCATTTTGGACGAATAAATTAAGATGTGACCTATATGGGAACTAAAAGGTAATTTTAGTTTAAATTATCAACTATTTCAAAAAAGAAACAAATTTTAAATTAAGCTAAAATTTCAATATAAAAAAGCATTTTTTAGTCTTTTGAGGACATTTACAAGATAGCATAAAAATGATTTACATGTGACAAAAATCATAATTTTTAGAAATAAAAAGAAAAAAGAATTAATTTATTATTGAGTCTGAAAATATGACGAAAAAATTACAATTTTTAACTTTCAGTACAATTAAAAATCGTATGATTTTTACAAATGGATCTTTGCCAACTTTTATATCTTTGTTTTCGGTGTGCAGTGGTTTACGTGATTGATATGCATACGATTTGTTGAAAAAGAAAAAACATTTCTCGTAACAATGCGAGTTGAAGTATTATCACATCTTAGTCGCAGTGATTTTTCAGTGAGAAGCCAAGCAAAACATCTGATCAAAGACTTCCACCTCTTCTAACATCAGGATACATGTTAGGCATGTTTGTTTTTATTATGATTCAACTATTACTAGCCGCAATATCCATGAAGTTCGGAAAGATTGACATCGGCCATCTTATAGATCAGTGGTTCCCAGCTAGTGGGTCACGAAGCCGCGAAGCCTTGTTAGAAGTAACTAGGGATAACATTAATTTATTTCACCAATTACATTTTCATGCTCCTACATCAGTAATGCCCAACCATATGCTAGCGAGCGCCATAACGCCAGCAAAGACATTTTATTGAACAATTGAGCCAAGCACAAATTTTGCTAACTAATTATATTTATTATTTTATATTCCTCACAAAAGGTAAACATTTTATATACTTTTTATATGTGAAAAATATCTAGGATTTATGAGTTTTTTTTATCAATATATTTTTTTTCATTTCAATTGTACTTTTTTGAATAAAGTATGGGGAAGGGGTAAATTTTAAAAATATTCGCGGGTAGTCATTTATGGATGTTCCCTTTAAACATTTTTAAGTTCATTTTTCATTAAACATTTCCGCAATATTATATACATAATTTTATATATTCTAAATTTTTCTGTTATTATAGGAATATTTTTTTAAATTACATTCTCATGAACATTTCAAAAAAACTAATTCATAATAAAGTTGATAAAGGAAACCAAGTATTAACCATCTTTTCTGGCTTTGATAGGGTTAATCACAATATTTTCATGATAAGCTCTACAAGTATTGTTTTAGAGGCAAGATCTGGCAATTGCTCAAAAGCTTTCTCAATGATCGTATGCACTATACATGTTTTAATGGAAACTCAAATTTTTCCTCAATCTCCAATGGTGTTCCACAAGGTTCCGTTCTATCCCCACTCCTTTTTAATATTTACATCAATGACATTTTTCAACTTAAACAAGATAAAACTGTGTTTTTCTTATATGCTGATGATTGTGCTGTGACATTTCACTTCAGCTCACTTAATAACGAACAATCAACCATTATGGAATTCTTAGATAATAAATTGGTGTATTAAGAATGATTTGCTCTTCTCTAAAACGAAATATATGACATTCAATTACAGAGACACATCTTACTATTGGTCAAAATGTCTTAACTGAAACCAACTATATGAATTATCTCGGTATAATATTTGAATCGTCATTAAAATTCCACCTACACTATAATAAAGTTATTTGGGAAATCTCCTCTTACTTAGGCTGTTTCAATAAGATAAAAAATCCTATGAAAGTAAACTTTTTTCCAAATTCAAAAAGCTGTAAAGTTTATTGAAAACTCTTCCATATCCACGGTTTGCGCAAAATATCACATACTTGAACTAAATTAATTGCACTGTGTATTACTTTGCTCTTTTATGTATAAAAACTTAACCGATGGCCACTTCACCAACATTTTGGTTGATTCAACGACTATGTATAATCGCAATCTTAGAAATAAAAAATATTAGACATCTACGATCGAAGAAAAAACTATTCAGACAATATTTTATTCCTAACTCCATTAGGGCCTGGAATACTCTACCTTTGGAAATAAAATACCTTCGCAACATTAAGTCCTTTAAAAAAATTAAAAGAATTACTGTTTGGCTCTCCGAATTTAATTCACTCCAATTTATTCTTTTAAAGTGTATTAATACCTTTGTGTTTTTTCTTTCCAACCTTAGTGAGCAGTGAGCAATTATCTTTTTATACCAGCATAATGCATGGCATTACTATTCTTCTGACCATGGATGATTATTCTTTTTATTTCCTCTCTTTTCAACCAACTTAATATTTCAAATTTCTTAATCTCAGTCTTCTGTTTTATCATATTTATTTTTACCTTTTTTTCTATCTTCTTCCCCTCAATATCTATCGCTATTCAAATTTAGTCCCTCTTCTTTATTTATTCTTTTTTTACCTTCTCTAATTTTTTATTTTTATAGATAAATTATTTATATATAACTCTTAATTTTCCTTCTACCTTGAAATATAATTTCGAACACAGTCTGATCATAGTTTCCCCTTCATTTTCTTACATATGCTCCAACCTTTCGACTCTTCTTATTCCACTCCAATGCTTACATTCCAAGCCAACACTGATGTTCACAACAATGAATTTTCAGGCATCCACATCTTCCTGCATCCAAATCAAATGTTATATCTTACACCACTGTTGTAAATAAAGTGCCTCACAACATAATTGGAATGGTGTAGATAAAGTGGTGCCCCACAACATAGATTAAAAGCTCACAATTCACTGGCAATTTACAACTAACCCTCTAACCACAATCACTATATTTCAATAGTATATAAGCCTTGACATTTCTTTATCTTCGTTGAAAGTAAAGCCTACTTTTCTTCAAATAAATTTATTTCTTACTTTACAACAACCACCAAACTGTTTATAATCATAAATCAATTAAATAAACCAAAAAAAAATAAAAATATTAAATTAATTTAAATTTTTAAATAAACCAAAAGTTTTTACGAGTTTTAGAGAAAATTGTATGTGCGTGATATGCCACAATTCAAAAAATGTAATGCACAACGTCATTTTTATACCTGTCAGAAAGATTATATAGATAAATATCCTTACAATAGTGAAATGAAAAAAGAAAGGTTATCAACTTAAAACGGCTCTACTAGTTGGAAGTCAAAATAAGTTTAAATGCATCAACAATGACATCTTTTGTTGTAGCAAAAAATATACTTTCGATGATGGGGAAATTCTGAAAGATTGTATGATAGTTTGTAGCTTCATTTCCTAATACTTATTTGGTGGCCGCCATCAGAAATTTCTGGTTAACACACTGAAACTCAAAAATTACTTTACCCCTTTTCATTTTTGAATAAAAATTTATTATTAAAAAATAATTCAAAAAATTTTCTCCAAATTATTTCATTTAAAAATATTATATTAGAATATATAATTCTATCATATGGTGAAAAAGTGAAAACAAAAAGCAAAAATTAAAAAGAAAGGAACTATTACAAAGCAGTGCAGCCTTCCATGTCTTGACAATTGATATTACAGCCAGGAACTGCCACCAAAGCTTGGACGCATTTGAAATGTCCTTTTGAAGCGCAACGATGAAGGGGTGTGCTTGAACAATTATCATATATGTTGACATCCGCCCCATGGTTCAACAGTAATTTCAAAATCTAGGAATAGATCAAATTGATATACTCTAGATCAGTGGTTTTCAACCGGGGTTTCGCGGAACATAGTCTGAGGGTTCCGCGAGTTCGAAGTTTGGTCCTTGATCCTCTGTTTTTTTATGAAAGATCTGTTATATAAAATATCAAAATTAAAATTCAGTTTGCTATCAAAATATACTTTCATTCATTATGATATAAACGTTTTTTTAGTGCCTGTAATTCAAGCTATTCATTTTGTTTTTGTTTTTTTAGTTTTTATTTCGATTTAAATTTTTTTGAATCAACGTTCAACATTTATATGTTGTATGAAGTAAAATGAAGTATGAAAACGTACAAAGATCATTATAAATTTGACATATTTTTCACACATACAAAATCTTTAGAATTCTGATTGATACAGAATCATACACATTTCCCCGTTTATCATACCGTTTGACAAAAATCAAAGAATAATAAAAACTTAATAAACAGAAACATTGACCATTTGGCCTATCAAATCTACTATTACAGTGGTCGGCAAAGTACGGCTAGCGAGCCAATCCTGGCTCTTTGAATAAAAAATGGGCTCTCTTACTCAACGAAAAAACAGTTATCCTTTGGTCTCGTTTGAAAAAAAATATAAATTTTTTTAATTAAAAGAAAAAAAAAATTTATACTTAAAAACCGTCCAACTTTTGTATTTCAAAATGGTTCTGCTCTTTCAACCAAAGAAATAAATTTGGGTTTTTTTTTAATTGACTCGATGTAATCTATGTGAGTATATTTTATTTTGAAAGGCTAATAATTTTCAAAGTTAAAATATTTTTTTGGAAATGTCATTCGAGCAACTTTTAATTTTTAAGGTCAACTTTAGTTTTTCTCCTCTATACGAAGCTGAATTATTACTCCTAAAAATCAAATTTTTAAAAATTTTATTATTAACTTTTCACTTTTTGTTCAAAAAAGACTGATTTTGTTGAGTTTTTCTTGACTATGAGGAAGATAAATTTTTATAAAATTCATGAAAAACGGGTATATTTTTATATTTTATAAAAAATAATTGTTTGAATGAAAATTTCATGATTACCCTTTTTTTAGTTTGAATTATAATTTAAATATTTACAACTAGCTATAAGCCATTTTTCTATGGATAAATTTGTTAAAAGGCACAAAATTTGTGTGGATGATGATACTGATTCTGATGAAGATGTAGCTGATATTACGATTTCGTCAAGCATTTCAAAAAATGATGTGATAAACCAAAATAGTAAAGTTCGGAAATATTCAGAAAAATACATGGCTTTTGGCTTTACTTGGACTGGAGATCAAGACTGTCCTTTACCTTTGTCTATTGTTTGTGGAGAAAAGCTAGCTAACAGTGCTATGGCACCGGCCAATCTCAAACGGCATTTATTGAAAAAACATCCTGATTTATCAAGTAAAAAAGAAGAATATTTAAGCGAGAAATTAATCTCAATAAAAGGCAAGTCTCTATGTTCCATAAAAAATTCAAGTTGAGCAATAAGGAACAAGAAGCAAGTTACGCTGTGGCTGAAATAGTTGCAAAAAAAAATGAAAGCTCAAACCATTGCTGAAAGTCTTATTTTACCAGCATGTTAGCAAATAGTTGAAATAATGTTAAGAAAAGAAGCTGTTTCAGAAATAAACAAAATCCCACTTTCAGACAACACAATAAATAGACGCATTTAAGATATGTCAGTCAACATTGAGTCTCATATCAAATCAAGAATTCTGAAAAATGAGATGTTTGCACTTCAAGTTGATGAAAGTACAGATATTTCTGGTAAAGCACAACTTCTTGTGTTTGTTCGCTTTATAAATGATATGGCTATTGTGGAAGACTTTCTTTGTTGCAAAGAATTTCCGAAAACAACAAAGGGGCAAGATATATTTGAAGTTTTGAATTCATACTTTAGTTATTGTGGATTTAAATGGGAAAACTGTGTTGGTATTTGTACATATGGTGCTCCAGCAATGACAGGACGTGTAAAAGGATTTGTTCCAATAGCACAAAACAATAATTCAAATATCATCCATACTAGGGTGTCCACCCCGGGGATCCTCATCGCCTATTCCCCGGGGAATTTCTTAAATTTTTACTTCTCGTCCTCGAAACTCATTCCTCGACTCCCCGAGGAGTTTTGAGTTTTTCGATTTGCTTCTGTGCTGAACTGTTTGATGAATATTTTAGGCTAATTTTATAGTTTTAAGTCAAATCAAAATTTTAAATCTACATTTTTTGATGAAACAAAAAAGTTGTATTAACCCTTTGAGGATCAACATTTTGAAGAGGATTCGTCTGCTTTCTTTTTCACTGGAATTTTATATATTCAAAGCAGACGATTTTCATTTCTTGGGTCAATGATGACCCACTGGTCCTCAAAGGGTTAAAGCAGAAATAAAATAATGAAAAAAACGTTTGACCTTTATTTGGAAACAAAAATAAGGTCCGAAGTTTTAGAAAATTTGTTCAAGAATTTAAAAAGCATAAAACCAACATCTGTAGACTCCTAACGAGTGTTTTCATCAATGAGTTATTTTTCTACGAAAATAAGAAACCAGTTGAACGATTAAACTTTGAACGCCCCAGTATTTCTTAGATATTTTTTCAAAACATGAATATTTTTTACATTTTTTTTAAATAATTTTATTCAACTTTTGAACTAATAAAAAACTTTCAGAATACTTTATATTTTTTCATTTTAGAAAAATTTTTTTATTGTGAAAAAATCGCTTTTTCTTCCCCGGGGAAATATTTCAAAAATTACGAGGTCCTCGTTCCCCGGGGAATGAAAAAAAGACCTTAAAGTGGACACACTACTCATTGTTTCATTCATAGGGAAGCATTAGTTGCTAAAATCGTGGACCTGAGATGAAATCCACATTAGATATAGTCGTGAAAATAGTTAACTACATCAACATGAGACCACTTAAAGGACGTTTGTTTTCAAAACTTTGTGAAAACATGGAAGCGAACACACAAACCTGATTCAACACACAGAAATAAGATGGTTGTCGAGAGAGAAGGTTTTGTCACGTTTTTATGAGATGAGAGAGGAAATATTAGTCTTTTGTAACCAGGAAAATCTAGAAGAGTTTTCAGAATGTTTGAATAGTAACAGTGGTGCTCGAAGCTAGCTTACCTTGTAGATATTTTCCATGAGCTAAATATCTTGAATAAAAGTATGCAAGGCAGGAACGAAAATATATTGTCTTCAACTGATAAAATAAAAGGTTTTCAGAAAAAAATATCAATATGGAAAAAAAGAATTACTTTAGGTAACTTTGAAATGTTTCCTTTTACTTTTGAAGGAAGCTGTTCAGAAATTACCTCACTAATTTTGAATCATCTGAATACCCTCTCAGCTAATCTTGAAAAGTATTTTCCCTCAGTATCTATTGATGAATTTGATTGGGTGAGAAGTCCCTTTGTTGAAACAAAAACAGATGAAAATCCATTCACTTTAAAAGAAGAGGAAGAGCTTGCGAGTATTTTCACCGACAAAACATTAAAATTGAAGCACGTTGAGCTCACTCTTGATCAATTTTGACTGTTAGTAGAAAGAGAGTACACTGCAATTGCCAAAAAAAAAGCCATTATTATTCTTCTGCAATTTTCGACTTCATATTTATGTGAATTTGCATTTTCAGCTCTTACAACTATCAAAAACAAAAAGCGTGCACAACTATTGTTAGCTGAAGACGAACTTCGTGTTTGTTTGTCAAAAATCAGACCAAACATCAAAGAAATATGTCGTAGTCATCAGGCTCAGATATCTCATTGAGTTTTTCATCTTTGATACTCCAATAAAAAATTAAATTTGAACTTTTTCTTTATTACAATGTACTAATATATACACAATTATACTTGTTTTGTATATTATTATATATCTATTTTATTTTTTATCCAAAATTTAAAACTAGCTTCCGCGAGATTTTCATTTTGTTTTTAGGGTTTCGCAACAAAAACACTGCTCTAGATTCTAGAAAGAGCAAAAAAAAATATCAAAACCCGAAAAGCATTAATTGACGCAAAATGAAAAAATGCTTTAAATGCATTACTGAAAAAAGGGGAAAGAAAACATTTATGGTGAAAAAGATATATAAAAAATTTTAAAGTTAAAAAAAATATATTAAAAATTTAATATTTTTTTTTTAAAAATATTGTGAATATTTGAAAGACAAAAAATTAAAAAAATTAAATAAAATAACGCAAGTGTTATATAAAAATATTAAAACTGAAAAATATAATATTCAATCTCATAAAACACCGAAATAAAAAGACATGAAAATTGTAAATAACCCCAATAGACACAGTAGGTGATTCTAGTGCTAAAAAGATTAGGACTTGAACATTTGGTAAGATACAAAAATTTAAATATCTAAACATCTCTAATACCTAAGTCTGCCCAAAAGATAGTATACCTATTGCTTTCGATAGCAAAAAAATGGAAAGATCTAATGTTGTAGTAGTGAAATAAAAAAAGAAGTATTGAAAAAATGGATACCATATAAAAAAAACTTTTGTAAAAGCTTAACTGAGAAAAAAAACCTATGAAAGAATTTTTCAAATCGTCGTGGTCATTAATTTACTTCAATTACATAACAATTTTCCTTTGATTATTCAAATTTAGCAAAAGGTGAGTGTTAGAACTAATTATTATCTTTTAAAAAGTATGGTAATAAATTTCCTTTAGTGAGAGGAAAAGTAAATTGCAAAAATATCATCAATCGAACTCATTCAATTGGAAGTGATATTAGAAAGGAATAAGTTGAATCTATTTTTTTTAAGTAAGAGAGGTAAACTTTTTGAAATTGTCTTTGAAAAATGAATAATTCTGAAATTTTCTTCTTTTCGAATGTAATATAAATTCTAATATCGCTTCTCAGAATTAAGAACCCGGGTTTAAAAGTCGAAGTCGAAGGAAAAAAAAGTCGAATCTTTTCTGTTTCTATTTGATGTTGATTCTTGCATTTTTGAATAAATCAATGTATCGACTAATTTAAATATCATTTGCAATATATTTGTATTTGGTGGAATACAAATCATTCTTTATGACTTCCCAATCATGCTCTTCATACTTCACCAGGCCCAACAGGTGCTTCGCATTCTCATAGCCTTGCTTTAAGTGAACAGAGTGGGAGATAGGAATGCTTGGGTACTTGCTACCATTGTGCAACAGCACCGCCTTCAAGCTTCTATTTGAGCTGTCTACGAACAATCGCTAATTGCAGGGATCATACGGTAATTAAATTTCTTCAAACAAGCCATTGATGTGACAATAATACACTTTCTCATCCAGTGAGAAATACTGAGAGAATATCATGACGTTGTCTCTGTTTTGTTACCCGACAGTTTTCGTCCAACAAGTTCCACTGTTTTAACCTGGATGTCAGTAATCTGCTTTTCATTTAGTGAGTCCTAGGTCTTTGAATGATCATTGAGCTACGCTTGGGTAGGGAAAAGTGGAATAGCCAGGTTATCATCTGCAACAAAGGCATCGTCGTGGGCATATTCTGTTTCGCAGCTGGAACTTGTGCGAGCATCTTTCATGATCACCGGAGGAGAGTTGGGAGCTGGAAGCTCCTCAAAATGCATCACAGGACGAAGAGATGATGGAAGATCTGGGTAGTCGAACATATCCGTCTTTTTACTCCTGCGCGGAACGTGACTACCACCATACAAAGGTAGCAGTTGTTTATGTGATCTGTTGGTTCCCGCCAGAATCTTGGCACGCCAAGCTTCAGTTATCGTTACTTCCCTCTGTACCACGACTCCAGAGTGGACCGACAGCTTCCCAAACAATGTATGGCGCCCAACTCTTGTCCTGGTCTCCTACTTGAACTCTAAAGTACATCTTGTAAGGCGAACAGAGGAGGTTCCCTTCAACTATGGTGTACTTGACATTCAGAAAGACTCCGCAGACAGCAGAAGTTATCAGGATCATGCTTACAAGAACCTCGAACAGAAGCCATCATGAGACAATATCTGTAAATAAAAGAGCAAATATAATAAGACGAGTTGAAGAACGGAAACAAATTAACATATATCCAATGACTACTTGAATGAATCATATAAATCATACTTGAATAAATGATATTTTTTTCTAAATATTTTCTAAATCACATAACGATCAACAGTATGGTATGTTTTACTTTCGATTAGAATATCCCTGTATGTTTCAACGCTGTTGTATAGTTTCAGTAATGTTCAAAGGCAATTTTCTGCAATTTTTTTATGTAAATATACAATTTTTTGTTATTTTTCAAAAAATCGGTGTCATTTCTTAAATAAAGATTAGAGACATTAAAGATATGCTTTTTCTTCATTCTTACGCCCATTTTAATTTAGAATTAACAAACAACCAAAAAATTCACTCAAACAAAATCTTTGTTACATAGTATTTTCATAAATAATGAATATCACCACTGAATTCAGCATATTTGAAAATGGGTACATATTAGGGTGCTTATAAAAAATGAATGTTGAAATTTTCATTTGTTCAACCTGTCAATCAGTGAGGTTTCCGCTCAAAATCCTTGTGTTAAAAGATTTTTTATCCTGGTCAATTTCTTGAACTTGCGCAAGCTTTGTAAAGTGACATAAAAATGCGAAAAACTTTCTTCTTTCAAATCTATTGAAAGTTATGTTTGAATCATCTAGAGCCCTTGTTTTGATCGTTTAAATCATATATTTAGGTATTTATTCTTGTATTATAGCCACTTATAACCTTTTAACCAGTTAGTTTTTTACAACTGTTTTCATGGGATGGCGCAAAAAAGATATTTAAAAATTTGATTTTAATTGGTAAAAAATTTGATACAATTAATTCTGTTGTTTTATCTTATATATTGTTGATCATAAATTTGTAAAAAAAAATTTAATGGCTCTGGAACTAGATCAAAAAAAGCTCTATGGCCCATTGGATCTATTAATCCAACAATCTCTGGTCAGAAGCTTCCTTCTAAGGGAGAAGTTCTCCGCTATTTGATGTTTCTACACGTGGAAATGTATGAGACTTTAACTAAAAGTGTGAATCAGAGAGCACTAGTAGTAATGAACATCTGATCTACAGAGACGATTGCTACAAAACATCTTCCTCCAGTGGTATTCCATGTGCGAAAATTACACACAACTTGGTAAAGTTTTAAAAAAAGCATTCATCGCAAGACTGCTACTAACATAGAAAAACAGCAAAATTTCAAAACGGACTTGGAAGAGCTTTTTGACATAGCTCACGCTAATGCTATGAACCTTATAACAATCGACGAGGATAGAGAGTTTCTTGCTTTCCAACGTGAAAAGCGGCGTCCAGGAAAGATAGGAGGCCTCGACTTTAAGGACTTCCCAAAAAATTTAAAAACGTAAAGAAGAAGAGTTGAAGAGGGAACATAAAACAATTCAGGAGATGCTCGCAATTTCTGAAACAACCAGCCTCAAATCTTTCTCTTCTTCCTGCTCTTCGAGCTCTACTAAATCCAGCCCCAATAAACAATCATCTTTTTCACTTAACCCATCACTTCTGATTCTCAGCCTCAGAAAAGAAAGCGTGGGACACATTCCGTTTCATCTGAAGTAGCTGAGGCCTTGAATAGAACTCTTATTAGCGATTGTGTTGCAAGTCGTGTTTTAATTACATTTGCCAAGCAATTTGGACAAGACATCAATAATCTTTCTCTTAGTCCTAGTGCCATTCGATCCACTCGTGTTAAGCATAGAAAGCAACTTGCTGAAGAAATAAAGCAAAGCTTTAAGATCGACACACCCCTGATAGTTCACTGGGATTCCAAGCTGATGCTGAATCTAACTGGAAAAGTTAGAATTGACAGACTGCCAATTTTGGTCACTGGAGATGGAATTTCAAAAATTCTTGCAATTCCAATGCTGAAAAACTCAAAAGCGGAAGAAACAACCGAGGTGATTTTTTCAACTTTAAAAGAGTGGAATCTGATTGGGCATGTTAAAGGAATGTGTTTTGACACTACAGCTGTCAATACTGGTATCCGTAATGGAGTATGTGTTTATATTGAAAAGATGCTTGATAAAAAACTTCTTTATTTTGCTTGTCAACACCAAATCGTAGAACTTGTTTTGGAAGCAGTTTACTCTTCTTCGGTTGATGAAGCATCACGTGGGCCTGAGATCACATTGTTCCAAACGTTCCGAAACTCCTGGCCTCTGGCCATAAAGTTCTCAGATTCATGACACCCGGTGCAGTTCATCGAGCACGCTGGATGGCCCGTGCAATTTATTGTTTTAAGATCTGGATGTTTCAAAAGCAGTTCTTAAATTTTCTCACAAAATTTGAGTCATCAAGCAGAAGTGCATGTTGCATAGAACGCCTAATTACAGGGATCAAGCAGGTTTGTCTTTTTGTTGCTAAACACTATATTAGGGCTTGGTTTGACGCTCGAAATGCTGCTTCTGCTCCAAAGAATGATCTTGAGCTACTTCAAACCCTTAAGTCCTCAAATCAAACTGCTTACAATAAAATGAGCCGTCATTTGTGGTACCTAAGTGAAGTCAACGTTGGTCTTGCACTCTTTGATGACAGATTAGATTCTTCAGAAAAGATTTCCATTGTGAGAAACATGAATAACGTAGAGGGCTCAGAGGATTCACCTCGAAAAATCTGGCTTCCCAACCCAGAGGGAAAGAAACTGTCTGACCTTTGCTCCACCCAAACTAAAAATCTTTTCTCTGTTCTTGAACTCCCAGAAGATTTTCTTGAGGAAAACGCTCCATCAAAATGGAAAACATTTGATTCATACGTGAAAGCAAAACAGAAAGTTGACTCTTTAAATGTAGTAAATGATGCAGCAGAAAGAGGTGTCGCTCTGATTCAAGATTTCACGAAAGATGGTAGAACAAGGGACGAGGCTCAAGTTCAGTACCTTGTTCAAATAATGGAGGAAAACAGATTGAAATACCCAAAAGCCTAAAGAAAACTATAATTTTATAAAGGCAAATATGTATCCTAAAGCATCATTTCATTAAAAATTGTTTTTATAGTTTTTGATGACTATTTCTTAAAATAGTTTCTATCAAAGGAGTTTTATTTTAATTTAGCTAAAATACCCTTATAAAGAGTGTTTGAGCGCCTCGCGCAAGAACTAAATTTTATTTTATCTCAATAAAACTTAGAATATCTTATTTTTATATGTAACCTCATTATTTAAAGGGTGTGCAAGTTTCTATTGAAGACTTGAATTTTTACTATAGCAGGAAAAAGCACCCTAGTATATATGTTTATATAATTATTTAAATAAAAAGTTTCTTTTTGAGATGAGCTGTCACATTTAGATCAATTTTTTGACAGGTTTGATTGATTTTCATAAAAAAATGAATATCACCACTGAATTCAGCATATTTGAAAATGGGTATATATGTGTAAAAAGCTTTATATAATTATTTAAATAAAAAGTTTCTTTTTGAGATGAGCTGTCACATTTAGATCAATTTTTTGACAGGTTTGATTGATTTTCATAAAAAATGAATATCACCACTGAATTCAGCATATGTAACATTAAAAATATTTATAAAAACTTATTAATATCTGAGAAAAATAGAGGGGGGGACACTTTATGCCCCCAGCACTAATATGGTTGAAAAACGATTTATCATGTCGATTTATCTTTTTAAAGATGGACTTAGCTTCAAGACATAGAGTTAATTATTTTGCTATCAATGTGCAATGTTGTAAACTAGATGGTGAGATTGTTACAAGAACTCTAGCAATCAGAGATACAAAAGCAAATCATAATAGTAGCTATCTTCAAAGTTTAATTGAAGACGTCGGGAGTATAACATTAAGAAAACACAGATAGTTAGCATTGTCACTGATAATGCATCGAACATGATCAAAACTAGAAAGGCTGAATGAAGGGGAAGAAAACTCTCATGAAGAAAATATAGTTGCAGATATGGAAGAACATACAAATAGTTTTGATGAAGCTCTTGATAATGTCGTTGAAAAAGCAACTGAACTTTGCCAAATCAGACACATGCGATGTGCTGTTCATACTTTGCAGTTAGCAATAAGAGATGGATTGAAAGACTCACATCCCGCTAAGCTAATGCAAAAATTACGAGATGTGGCAGTCTCAGCCAGAACTCCAAAAATTGACGCAATCATAAGAAGAAGAGCCGGTAAAGGAGTAATTCTTGATCAAGCTAGTCGATGGGGAAGCAGCTATTTAATGGTAGTAAGGCTTCTTGAATTAAAAACAGCAATTGATGATATTGCAAGTCCAGCTTTATCTATATCTGAAGTTCAGTGGGAAGAGGCAAAAGACCTACAAAAAGTTTTGAACTTTTCATACTTATTAACTAAAAAACTTCAATCTCAGAATTTGACAGCAGGACAATTTTTCTACGAATGGAAAAAGTTAATTTTTAATCGCAAGAAAATAGAAAGCCCAATTTCTAAAATTATTTTGAAATCAATGAAAGTAAGAGAACAACAACTTTTACAGAGTGATATTCTGTTGTCTTCAATCTACATTGATCCTAAGTCTAGATTATTACTAGGTGAAATACAAATTAACAAAGCAAAATTATCCATGTATAATTTAGCTATAAAAATTGAATTACCTAGTGTATTTCTAGACACGAAAGCATCAAAATCCATTGATTGTGAAAAAAGGTTTGCTCCTGTTCAAGTGACGATGAAACGTTTGAATCAAGTTTAAAAAAAATTGAGAAGATAAGAACAAAAAAAATGAAACTAGAATATAAAACTCCTGCAAGTATGAAATTAATCAAGTTTAAAGAAGACTTCTACAAGGCTTTGAACGAAATTGAGAAGCATGCAAGTAGAAGTCAGTTGTCTTTGCAGGAAACTATACAAAGTTATCCTGAAATATAGAGAAATACTACGAGCGTAATAATGGCTCTTCCACCAACACATGTTAGTGTGGAAAGACTCTCTTCGTATTTGAAAATAGTGAAAACAGACAAAAGAGTTTCACTTAAAGAAGATATTGTGGAAGGTATCAAATTTTTAAAAATTTAGATTAGGTTAGACTAGCATTGGGATGAGATTTAGGGTTAAAGTTATGATCAGAAATTATCTTTAAAACTCCGACTCCCCAGCCCTGATTCGAAATGTCGCTTTTGATTTTCGTTGATCTTCGGAACTCAAAAGTTAAAAAGTGTTACAGCCAAATCTCTACCTAGGCCTAAATTAAAGTCACCAAAGATGCGCAGCTCTTATCCTCGTGTACTTTTGGTTACGACTCCTCCATCCAAACATGCAATGAAAAGACATGAAATTTAAAGTGTATGCGCGTTCTTGAAATATGCATAACCGCATCACATTTAGTCCAATTAACATTAGCAGTTGTTATGTTAAAATCAAAAATGACAGATAATAACTCAACAAAAAACACATCCGAGATATTTCTTTTTAATTATAGTGAAAGATTCTTAAAATTGCTTACAGTGACTAACATGGTTGAAATTTTGAGAGGGTAAAATTTATTTAATACAAAAAAGATCAAATTTGAAATTTTATGTGGGCATGGAAAGGTTTGACTCATATGTATGTAGAAAAATTTGTTCATAAAATTACTATAAAATCATTTTATATGTAAGGCTTTTTGGCCGATTGGAATGAGTTTGATTCTAGAACAGCCAACGTTTTGTAACTAAAAAAACCAGTGAATTGTATACGACCCAAACATAAAAGTTAACAAAGACAAAAATAAAAAAAGGTGCTATAAGAGATGCAAAAAATTTTTTTTACTTTAAAAAATGAACATAAATTATTTTATGTAGTATGATTAACATACATATAAAGCTTTATGTTTTTTAGACCTTATAATATAAGGGGCTCTACAAAATCCTTGTGGACCATCATCGAGGTAAAAAATGGAATTATCTTAATTCACAAAGTTTAATTAAATTTAACTTAAATGCTAAAAAATATTTATTGTCTGATGGTAAATAATTATTTTTAACTAAAAAACGCTTTTGAAAAAAGTTTGGGGTTGTATGCGATCCATAGCTTTTCTAGTGTCCTCAAGGTGCACATCTGCTTACTAAAATATATATAAACTAAAAAATTAATCCACACAAAATCTCTATAATAAGAGTCAAAGAATACAGACAGCATATACTCAACAATGAGTTAGAAGCCATACAACATAAAATTATGAGTCAGCAATCGTAAGTCGGAAAATTTAAGACTGACCCCACATCTCTGCATAAAACGAGAACTAAAATTTTGTTATCAGTCCAAGTTAATAATTTCGGCTGTGAAGACACAATATGAATATTAACCCGTTAACGACCGGAATAATCAGATGATGTCAAATATAAAGCAGGCGGTAATATTTTTATAAAGTCAACTATGGTTAACTTTGGTCGTTAACCAGTTAACAAATAACAAGATAGGAAGGATACTTGAAAGTGATTTTTGGAAGAAGCGTAGTGCAAAGAGGTTTGGCCATTGAGGTTTTGAATGTTGGGATTAGCGTGATGATTTTCAAGCAGGGATTTACAAATGGCAAAGTGACCTGATGAAGTTGCGATCATTAAAGCAGTCCAACCTTAATTTCATCACAAATAAAGTCTTTTGCAGTTTTAAATAGAGATTATAACTAACAAAAAGTGATAGAAACATCATATTCCAAACTATTTATATACCAACATAGAAATAGGATGTCTTTAATCTTCGAGTTTTAGCATGAAAATGCGCTTTGTTTTTAAAGGAAAGTCGAAATTGAAGACGATGTTGTAAAAAAGAATTAATAAAAACAAAATCATAAACATATGAAAAATAGAAGTATATCTCCGCATATAGATGATCTTATCCAAGACTCACAAGGAAAAATAGTGGCAGCAGAAAGATACATTTTAATGAATAAAGAGCTTTGTTCTGAAGATGGCATCTTTTCAAAAGAGAATATTTTAAAAATTTCAACTTTTGTTGCCCCTAGACATCGTTTAATCAGGAACAATTCTAATTAATTGATTTCTTCAATTACGCAAATTAGATTGACTCGAACTTACAATTCACAAAAGAATCAATGAATTAATAATCATCACTTTAGACAAAGCAATTGTTTTAAATTGCAATTCATTAAAAAAGCAACACACATTGTCATTTGTCATATCAACCACATTACAAAACTATCTATTTACTAAAGATATTGAAAAAAATTTGGGTTTCAGGTTTCCAAAAATATTCAGATCCATTATCACCTGTCAAAAGCTTTTTTGAAGTAAATTCCCAATGATTTTCAACAAACATCACTAATACTACAAGCAATACATAAGGAAACTCCTACAACTCTTACAAATTATCTCTCTAATAGAACCAAAAGCTATCTATTTCACAAACATACCCACACATGTCTGTAAACTTATCATCGATAAGGATTTTACTGAGATCATTCGCCAATTAACATGCATTCCTCTAATTAAGCGCTTTACAGAACGCTTTAATGATATCAAAAATAAAAGAAATGGGTATTCATTAAACACTCAGCACCCAAACATCGCAACTGTGATGTACCTAATTATACTTATTCTTGCTCAATCGTCTATCTACATAGGGAGAAAATACATAAAAGGGGAATGCACATACTGGAGCTAATCAAATCTACAATCAACACATACAGCAAAAGAAGATACTCACATATTAGTTATGGGACGATACTAAAGTTTTGTACGATTCCGATTCTTTTTATTTTGAAGCTTTATATTTATCACAAAGGAACTAAGTATTCAATTAGCAATTATCTTTGATGGGTTAAGTTAAGAAAACATAAAAAAACATCAAAATTTTTCTATATTCTTATACTTAACACAAATGATAATAATTACCTCATAAACCTTTTACACAAGTTGCAAAAACCTCTTAAAACGATAATAGATTCGAAAATGACATAAAATTAGACTTTAACAAATATGAACCAACCGAAACTTTTAACAGTATTTTTACCTTCTATCCATGACGTATCAGAAGGAAAATTCTTCTATTCAGCAGAAAAGAAAGTTAGGATAAGCAATCACTAACTTGATTTTCCATGATGTATTGTATGTTATCTATACATTCATAAATGTTACTATTATGTAGATTGTAGATTATTATTATACAAATCAACAGAAAGGTTATTCTAAATTGCACATGTTACACTTGCGCGAGCTTACAAATGCTTATTTTTTTATCAAAAATTCGAGAAACAAATATAAAATTTGGCTGTAAAAATATAGCTGAAAATTATCATAATTATTTTAGCTAGTTTAATTAAAAGCAATTCCTCAAATTTCTTCTTGATTTTTATTCAAAAATAATTTTTTATTTTTAGAATTTTTGATTATCCACTATATTTTAATAAAGTGCTTCGTGATATTGTTTTTAAAAAGTTTGTATATAAAAATGGAAAATGTTTTATAATAAAAAACAAATTCATAAAAGTATAAGTAAAAAGTATTAGAAAGCGCAAATGTCATATAAGGTAAGGGTATTGTGGGGTGTTTTCATCGAGAAAGGATAATTGTGCCGCTTGTATCGAAATATGAGGAAAGTAGGCTTGATGCAGGGTCGAACCCAAGGCCTTGAGTTATCGAAACCCAGTATCTAACCAACCAAATGGCAAGTGTGAGTGTAAAAGGCGCAAGTGAATGAACGAAAAAAACATTAAATTTTCTCTTATTTTTCCTTATTATCATAGGGCAAGTAAAAACTAAAAAATACCAACACGTCACTACATATTCACACCAACAGTTTTAATTCTTGTATTTTTTCTTCTAAACTTAGTTTCCAGAGTGATAATTCTTAAATATTAAATATTTTATTCATTTTCAATATCACAGAACAGATACACATTTTTTAACAACTTCACACTAGCACAAACTTCATCCTTCAGGTAACTCTAACGACATATATATTATATTTCATAATGAATCAGGTTTTATGAATCTTATACTACTACAGTTTATCGATATATTTTACATCATAAATATTCGGTTCCTTAGTCATATTGTTCGGTTATCGGTTGAAATAAATTAATCATTACATAGCGAATAATTTAAACATGAATCACTAACATGGAGTGATGAAATTTAATAGTACAAAATTTACCCGAATCATCTCCAATGTTTATATCATCGTAACCTTGATCCAGTATCGTTTCAAGGATCGAATATTCTCCAAAACAAGCTGCCCAATGCAAAGCGAGTCTTCCTGTCTAAATCATTTTTAATATAAAAAAACTACATAACACCAATTTAAAAGATCATGTCATCACATAAATAATGTTTATTTTACTTGAAAGAAGCATCAAAACAACAGATAAGCCAATAAAAAAAGTTCGATTATGGTAACTTTAATATTAAAAAAAGAGGAACTGCCTTATTACCACAAACTTGTTATTAAAGAATTTAATGTGAAAAAATACTAAGAGTCGACGAAAAAATTCAAATAAAATATCAATCATACGAGATTTTTCCAGTTAAAGTTGAAATTCGATATAATAAATCAGGTTAGCACCACCCATTGAGAGATTCCAAACTTTACCACAAGGAAATTTAGCTCTTCACTACTAGTGAACTAAGCAACCACATAAGATGATGTTTCATTTTTGGGACACTGGTGTCCCATTGTGCCTGAATAGGTTAATATTATATCAAAATTGAATGACTCTTATTGAGACCTAGTATTGACACCCCTCTGAATGAAAAAAATAAAGACGAATCATGCAAAAACATATATAATAATAAAATATAGTAAAATAGTAATGAAAATTACTCAATAAATATGTTTAGGATACAAGATCTTTAATGACTAAAATATAATATTTATAGTCTTGTTTTTGAGGAAAATAATTTTGAATATTAATCGTCTGCTTTCTCTTCAAAGGAACTTTAAATATTCAAAGCAGAGGATTTTTATTTATTTTTACACAAGTGATAAGCTGGCAATCAAATGATTATAGGCATAGAAGTTCAAATAAGAACAAAACAAATATTATTATTAAATTATTGAATGCGGCCACAAACCATCTACCTAAAAATTAAGAGATTCTTAACCTTTTAAACTTTGTGTTGTGAATTTAATTATATTATATTTTACAGAATCACGAAAGGTAGAAAATTTTCCATTTTGTATAATGAGTTGAAAAATTTCTTCATGTGAAGTTTCTTTAAAAATTTTGATAAAGTCAAATTTATTTTCCATTTTAAAATGAATTAAATTGAATTGTAAATAAAAGAAAAGCTAAATACAACTCCATCGAGATAGGAGTTTCTTTCAGGGGGATTCAAAAGTCAGAGTTAAATTTCTAAATTTATACATTGAAAATAATTGAACTTATATATATCACAACTTCATTCTTATATATATGATGAAATAGTAAGCTTCTCTAAAAATAAATTTTTATTTTCATATTTTAAATTTTTGTGCAATTTCCTAATCCCAATCCTAATATATTAAATTTTTCTACTACTTCTATTTCAGTGTGAATTAAGAAACTCTTTTCAATTTTTGGTTTATTAGAGATTGTCATACATTTTGTTTTAACTTTATTTATAAAAAAAGTTACTATTTTCACACCAAACAAAAAATAAATTTAGTTCTGAATTTAACTTATTGGAATCGATATATGTGTTGTTTTTTATTTTAGATAGATAAATGCGCAAATGTCATAAGCAAAAAGGATATGGGAGAAAAGTCATCTGGTATGAGATATATCATTAATGGCAATGTGAAAAGAATGGATCCTTAAGGAACACTCGTTTTAACAAGTTGAATGTATGAGAATGTGTCATTTAGTTTGACTTTTTGAAATCTATTTTTAGATATGAAGAGAAGAAAAATAGTGAACTTTTACTCAGATTACAATTGGAAAGATTTTTGATTAGGGAGGAATGGCTTAATCGATCAAAAACTTATAAAAGGTCAAAGAAGAAAAGTACCTTATCCTCCTTCTTCTCGAAAATCTCAATCATTTTTTCCATTAAATACGAATGATATGATTCAGTTCTGAAAGTTATATCTAAATCCAAACTGATAATCATTGATGTATTAGATTGAAGTTATATATGCATTAAATTGTTTATAAATCAACTTTTCAAATATTTTTGATGGAAATAGTCTATAATTTTCAATTAAAAATTTATCATTTTTTTTATAAATAAGTATAACTTTAAGTACTTTTAAAAATTGAGGAAACATGTTATTTGATAAAGCAAGATTAATAGAAAAGGATAAAGGGACGCTTAAAAACTATTTTATATGTTTCATTGATATTCCACATAACATTCATTAAACTTATTAGCTATTAAGTATATTCAACACATCTTTTATACATATTTTAGTCTTAAATATATCGTTGGCTCCCCTTACTTTTAGTTTCGTATATGCATAATATAATAAAAATTAATTATTAAAGACTAGTTTTATCTTTCTATTCTAAAAGTAAGGGGAGCCAACGATATATTTAAAAAGAATAAATATTTTTTGATTCATTGATTATTTGACAAATATATTATTTAAAATCGTGGAAATTGCAAAATATAGGTAATAACTTTTGTAACATCGTATGAGGTAGCAAAATATGAACAGAAATTTTCAAAGAATATTTTTCGATTCTTTGATTACAGAATTTTATTTTTATTATTTGACAAAAATACTATTTAATATCATGAAAAAATTGCAAAAATATAGGTAATAACTTATATAACATCGTCTCCCCGAATGAGGTATATCAAATCTTACATCTAGCAAAATATGAACTAACAGATTGGAGATGAACCATCGCAGTATACAGGTTGGAGATGAACCATCGTAGTATATAGGTAATAACTTATGTAGTATCGTCTCCCTGAATGAGGTATATCAAATCTTACATCTAGCAAAATATGAACAGAAAGTTGAACATTGTCTCCCTAATCATTTGTACATGGAATAGTAATTATCGTAGTATACAGGTTGGAAATGACAATCAAGTTGTCTACCCGCGTTCAACCGTACAGGTTATGATATATATACATATCTATAATATATATTTGCAAGATCTATAACATTTTTTTAATAAATATTATCGATACAGAAAAATATCTATAACAAAAATGGACATCCAATAAAAAAATTAATAGTTATTATTGCTAAACTTAAAAATAACTAATTAGATAAATCTAAACATATAAATTCAATAAACATTTTTTCCCTCTTTATTTTTTAATTTTCTGCTTTTTTCGTTCAAATGATTATTTTCAAAATTAATTTTCAAACACTGTTCATTTATTTTAAAAATATTATAATAGTCTTTGTTGCTTCTCTTATTATTTTTAGTGCAATATTTTCTTTATCAGTACTTCTTTATTGGATTTTTTATCAATTTATTATTCCCATTAAGCTAACCAAAATTCCTTTAAATTTATACTTTAAGTAAGATTTTTTAAAATATTAAATATATAAATTAATACCTTTTTTTAAACAGCACTGATTGTAATAGTAAGCTTTCATTATGCTCTTTTCCTGAATCAAATGCTTCAATACCAACTTCTAAATTATTGAACTCGAAAGTATTTTTAATATCATTTTCCTGTACTTTAACATAGTAGGTAGGTATAGATGTTAAAGCACTTTCCAAATTTAATTGATATGCTTGGGGTTGAAGAGAAGAATGCAAAGAAGGATGTTAGGAGTATTCTAGAAATAATAAATTAATATAGAGAAGGATAGTCGGTTTTATTGTGGGCTTAGGTGAAGAATGGGTTCAATAGTTCCTATCAAGGCGGAGAGTAAGTTTAAGAGTTCTGGGTGAGTAATGATGTTGCTTAGATTATTGGGAAAGTGGCCAAGGGTTGAGGCGCAAGTGTTGATAAGTTTGTGTCTGTGTGGGATGAAGAATGGGCAGAGAAGGGCGAGGTGGTATGGTGTTTCGAAAAGTGCGTTTCAGAACCGACACGTCAGGTTGTCTGTGAGCCACCTAATAAGAGATCTCGATGGAGTGTACTTGTGCGAAGCCCAGGATTGGTGTATGGTATTGATGTTTGATATTCGCGAAAGCAGGGTGTTTGAGGAGTTGGTGAGGGAGTTTTGCCATTGGTTTTGAGTGTGCATGGAAATGTAGCGTAGTAAGACGTTGGGGTGTACTGAGGTCACATGTGTAATGCATGGTATTGATAAGATTCTTTTAGCGAGATGGTCAACATGCAAGTTTTCATGTATGTTAGAGTGAGCGGGGCACCAGAAAATGAAGACGGTGAAATGTGTGGAGAGGAGTCGTAGTTTTGAGAACAAGAAGGAAGCAAAGAAGGGAACGTTTTTGATAAGGTGTAGATCCCGCGTGATGTTCAAAGAGTTTGTATAGAAATGGATATGAGTGAAACGTGTTAAGGTATTGATGTGTTGGGTGATCTGGTCTTATGAGGTGATTAAAGCTTTACATTCAGCATCATAAGTTGTAGTTAAATGGTTTATAGGAGAGCTTGTAGAAAAGAAGAAAGATAGAGAGGCGCCTGTATTAAAAGCGGTAGCGATAGCGCATTTTTCAATGATTTGGAAGCGTCTGTGAAGATTTCTGAGCTTTTTTACCTGTTTAGCGGCGAGAGATTTGTTTGTGTGAGTAGTGATAGCAAAAGGAAGGGGCGAAGAGGGATGTACTAATGTAGTGGGGTGTACCTTAGTGTGTATGAGGTAACGGTGGGAAGTGATGTGTGAAGCAGTTTCGCGTGAGGGTGTGATGCGTTCAGTGGAAGATGTCAATTGAAGGCTGAAGATGGGGGAAGTAGAGATTTGTATGTGCAAATATATCGTCTGATGAAGGTATCTTTCAGTTGGATTAAAAGAGAATAGATGTTGGTGTTGTGCGATAAGCTTTCGAGATGGTTAATAGACTGAGTCTATGGATTTTGAATAAATATGTAAGGGTGGATGGCTGAGCGAGCGATGAGCCCCATGAGAGGATGCCGTATTGGATTACCGGAAGTATGAGAGATTTGTAAATGAATAAAGAATGATGGATACTTAGACCCCATTTGTATGAGATTGTTTGTCTTAGTTGGAACAGAGTCTGTGATAGTTTGATGTAGGTGTTTTTGAAGTGTGTGGACCATTTCATGTTTGTTTGAAAGGTAAGACCTAGATACTTGATGGTGGTTGCGTGTTGAATGAGGGTGTTATGATTGGTAAGCAAAGGTAGATGTGGGGAGTGTTTGCGAGTGAAATGAATTTGGGTGGTTTTGGATGTGTTGAAAGATATTTTTAGCGAGGTGGCGGTGAAGTTCAGGATGTTGAAAAGTGAAGCGATATTCTGGAGGTTTTCGTGTTGTGTGTTTGCTGAGAAAGAAAAGAGAAGATCGTCGGAGTAGCACTGGGAAAAGTGAGATTTGGACTCGAGGAGGAGAGGATTGATGAGAATGAGTCAGAGGATGTCAGAGAGGCAACCTCCTTGGGGAGTGGAGAGAGAGTGTGTATGAACTGCGCGGATGGATTTTTCGCGGAAGATTAAGCAGCGGTTTTGTAGGTAGTTGCTGATTAACTTGATTATGTAGGGTGGGTATTTTTTGAGATGAATGTTGAGGATGATGGAGGGGTGCCAGGCGCTGTTGAATGCGTTATCGATGTCGAGGAAAAGGACTGATGCGGTCTTTTGGGATTATATGGAGTGTTCTAAATACTCGGTCAGTTTGGAGAGAGCTGACTCAGTATTCCTGTGCGGGAGATATGCAAACTATGATGGGTGTATGATGTTGTTCTGTGATATATAATGAATCAGCCTTTTGCGAATAGCTTGCCTAAAACAGGGAGGATAGTGATTGATCGCCAGTTTTTTAGATTTGAGGGTTCTTTGTGAGGTTTAGGCAGAAAGAGGAGTTTGCCTATTTTCCATATTGATGCAAAAAAGGAGTTTGATAAGCATGCGTTGTATGTGGAGTAGATGGGTATGTAAAACGTGAAATGATTTTTTAATGTAGGTTGCGGTGATCGTGTCGTGGCTGGGTGCTGATTTTGGTCTGAGTGAGTTTACCGCCTGAGATAACTCTCTTAGTGTGATGGGGGGGGGGGGGGGGGGGTTTAGCGATGATGTTAGTTTTTGTGAGAGTAAGCGTTCGACAGCATCGTATGGATCATCGTTGTGGGGATTGTCGGCGGGAAAAATAGACGAGATAAAGGCGGGTTTATGAGGATTGTGTTAGTATCTGTGTGGGGAAGAAGTTGATGGAGATTCGAAGGATGTTTTTTTTACTTTCGTGAGTGTGTTGATTATGGGCCAGGGATTGGACGATGAATGGGAAGTGAAATTGATCCAAGCATCTCGTTTTGCTTTTTTAGGGAGCAAAGGTAGAGATGTCGGATACTTGAGTATAGAGAAATGTTAGATGAAGAGGGATCCTTTCTTATTTTTAGAGCGTGACGCAAGATTTTCTTTTGTTGGTTTAAGGCTGAGATCCAGAAGTATGCATGTTTTCTTCTGGGAAAGGGGTTAGAAGGTGTGGACAGGTGGATGGCAGAAGAAAGTGTGTTATTGATTTTGAGAGCAGCAGCTTCTATCTCGGTGGTTGTGGATAGCGCGTGTATGGATTCAGGTAACTGGGTTACAAGTGTTTGCAAAAATCAGCACTAGTGAGCGTGTTTTGCAGATGTTGTTAGTGCGCGCGTATGGAAAATTGGGGTGAAATCAATCTGGAAAGTTATGTAGTGGTGATCAGATGCGGATGGTTGGTCGGAGATGGTCCAGTTAAAAATGAGATTGTGTGTGTTTGGTGACGCTAGAGTGATGTCAATGTGAGAGGAAATTAAGTTGTTCTGAACGATTTTGAAGAAGGTAGGATTTTTTGCGTCGTCGCATATTCGTAGGTTATGTTGTGTGATAAAAGATAAGGATTTAACGCCGTGCATGTTTTCCTTATGGTCCCAAAGAAAAGATCGGCGTTACAGTCCGTTGAGATTATTAAATGATATGAATTGGATAGTGATGCGATGTGGGCCTTAGCCCAAGAAAAGAGAAATTTAGTGTGGACCTTATTAGAATGCACGTGGAGTAATGAGTTAGAGGTGAGGTGTATAGAGATGTGTATTCATTTGTATGAGGTGAAGGAGAGAGTTTTGGAGTGTAGGGTTCATTTGGAGAGAAAACGTCGTAGGATGAAGAAAAGAGAATGTTAAGGAGATTTGACCAGCTATGGGAGCAGTGGTTCAGATTAATATGAAGAAAATTTAGCATATGTAGTTTTTGATGGTATTTGTGTGTGCCTTGTTGTGGTTTTTAAGGTGTTGAATGCGATTCTGATGGCAGTTTGAGCATGATATTTTAAAGGGATCTTTATTGAAAATGCATGTGGAGATTGAGTGACCCATGTTGCCGCAGTGGTTGCAGTGTGGAGATGAGGATTTACATTTTGATGATGTGTGGTGTTATTTCAGACAGTTGTCGCATTGTGTAAGACGTGATTTGAAGATTCTAGACTGGAGAATTGTGTGGTTTAGAATGATTTTAGGATTTTCGCAAAGATGCTTGAAAAGTGTGTTGGTAGATGTTTGGAATGATATAGTGTAGGAGTACAAGCCCTTTTTGCCTAATTCTTTAATTGACGTTAGTGATCCTAAGTCTTTAAGGAAGCAATTCTCATGCAGGAATTGTGTAGCTTTTAATAAAGATCAAAAATAAAGCTTGTGTATTTTTTAATAATGATCCGTAGTAACTTAAATTCATTTCTGACAATCAATAATATGTGGATGTTAGAGGATTAAAATACTTTTGAGATTTGGTTTACTGAACCTTTACTTTAAGGTCAAAGTTTTTTTTGAAGTGGTTAAAGTATTCTTTTTTTTTACTAATATAATAAATTTACTAATCAAATATGAACAAAAATAGCTATATCATTTAGTTTAGAATATACTTTATGAAGCCGGTATTTTTGATAAAGGATAGAACTTGTGAAAATTCGCGGGACTTATTTTCGCAGTCTTATATACACCTTCAATTATCTTCATGATAATCAGTAATAGTAATTAAAAATTTGTATTACTTCCTTTCCCCTTAAATTTTTACTTCTATTATACTTACTAACAAATTTTACACGTAATTTCTATGAAAACAAGATATGTTTATCTTATATGATCTTTACAAAATATAATCGAATATCGATTTTGATATTAAAATTCATTGATTTATAAAATATCAAAAATTAAAGATATTTAATTTATATTCTCTGATCGGTCTTTAAAATGAATTTATATTTATCGTATATTACTCTGTATTTTTTTTAAAAGAATCAAAAGTTGGTAATTCTCTGTTACCACTTTCAGTATTAGTTTTCACAAATCTATTTATTATCCATGAATAAATTGTAATATAACTTAGCCCTTATATAACTTACGCAGACGATTTATATTTTATGGGGCCCTGGTTTTTATTGGGTTTGAGGGGTTAAAGGAGACGAATTTTACTGTGCCTGGTGACTCATTATGTCTGGAAGGTTTAAAATCCAAAAATATTTTTGCATACTTTAGAAGAAGCCAATTTTGATATAGTAAATTAGCTTGTTTTAAGTATCACATTAGAAACTAAAAATGCTAACATTTTGATATAATCAATATAAATGATTTATGAGTATACCATTTCCAAAAATGTATTTCAATTTTGTATTTCATAAAAGCATTCAATTTTTAATTATTTAGAAAAATTCATTGGATTCATTAATCTAATTATGTTTTAGTTTGATTTTTTTGCTTCTTCAATGAATGAAATATATTGTCAAAAAAGGAAGAAAATGACAATAAAATGAGAGTATTTAATTAACAAGAATATTATCTGTTTAAACAGCTGGAGGAAACAAAGGAGGACAAATAATTTCATTTTTAATTGCGGAGACGCACCTCTATTATTTATAAGTTTAAATTATCAACTGGTTTAAATACGAAATATTTTACTTGTTTATTGATAGAAATTAACGCATCAATAACATTCAATGTCTAGTGATATGATACAAAATCCGTCAAAAATAAATAGTTCTTCCTTCAAAACATTAGAATCTTTCATATTTCTCTTGCTAATTTTTTACTTTTTAGGGACTGACAAAAGGACAGAGTTATAAAATTTCGCTGCTCATTGTTATTCCAAATTCTGAAACTAATCTTAATCTAGGTAATTCTTTTATTTATAGTTTTTAGTATTTTTAATTATAACTTATTTCTAAAGGTACTCTCAGTATAATATAAATTTTGAAAAAGAACAAAATGTTTTAAAGCAATTGCATTTTTTAATTCGCAAAATAAATCCTATGTTACGTTATAAATATAATTTTTTTTCAAGGAATGATTATGACTGAAATATTTCTATTCGATAGTTCTCAAAGACAACTTGCTCACTTCTACAAGCACGTACAAAGAAGCGTAATATTTTATCAATTTTTTATCTTTTTTTACTTTAGTTTTTAGTTCCATTCCAATCGCTTTTTGTGAAACAAATCAAAGCCATTTGCTCACTTCCTTTCCACTTACTGGGCTTTTGGCAAGAAGTTCAAGAGATCGAAGTTTTACTCACTCAAGAATATATCAATGTTGCAGTATGCCTCTTTTAGCTTCTTCGTATGTTAGTTTAGACTTTAGAGCAATGACATTTTACTAGTTCGGCATTTCTTACAATTGTCAATTCCCATTCGTACTAATATGTTTGCCAATTATCCCGGTTTAGATGCCAACTGGCATTTGTATCAGTATACTTACCAATCGGGGGCCCACATCCTCAAAATTATTGGGGGCGAAATTTTTTTTGTTGCAATTTTCAAAATTACTGGTCTAGAAATACCACTGGAGAACAAATATTCAAGCATCCTTTAAAATAGAATGTATTCAGCGCATACGTAAATTTATAAGGCTACTTTATAATTTTTTTTACAAAATTGATAAAATTTAAAAACTATACTTCCAGCGAAAATATTTTAATTAAATTTGCATATCGCATATACACTAGTTTAAAAAAACCAAAATTGTTGGGGCGAATTGGTGAAAGGATATTTGATTGATAAAGAAAACTACTGAAAACAAATGACTGAAGGTTAAAGAGTTTTATGTGAGTGAATGTAGTCTGAAGGAAAAGAGTCTACTAGACACCCTGCGATGTTTATATGAAAAGAATGTTTGATTCAGGGGCGCACATCCTTGAAATTATTGGAGAGAGCGGACTTTCAAGCGTCTTCCAAAAAAGACAACAAATTTTTCTGAATTCCTACTCCTCTCTTGTCTATTCTATTTCATTCTTAATTAAGTCCCTTTCAATCCGAGAAATTTTTTTTCCTATTTTTTTATCTTTTCATATATTGCATGTTCTTAAAATTATGTTTTGAAGACTTTTTTTTAAAAAAGATTATTTTTCATGTTTTAGTCGAGAATACGAATCGTGACATATTTGTCACTGTCGGATTGAAGGGTAATAAAAAGTAAAGAGTTTTAATACACAACTTTATTGAATGAAACAAAATCAAAGTTCATGGAACTGTTTGAAACAGTTTCTTTTTGTGGAACAACATAGAAAAATAGAGCAAGTAATACATCGAAAAGAGGTCTTTGACTCCTGTTTTTTGGAACTTAATAACTTGCATCTTCCTCTTTTTTCAACGGCTTCAACTAAATGTAATGGCGTAGTTGTAAAAACGTGTGATGTGCTCGAACTCTCTGGAATCTTCCTTTTTCTTGATAAAAAATCAGATGTTAATACTTTAATATGTATGAATTATTGATTCCAATTTCTAATAACTCAAAAAAGATTTTGCGATAATATTTTGTTTTTGATCTTCTTTCATTTTTATAATAAGATGACAATTGTCCCATTGTATCAACTCCTCCCATATATTTATTATACTCAGATACAATTATTGGACAGCACATTGACAAAACAAGCACAGACCTGTTGTCCATCCATTTGACAACTCGACAAACACCAGAAACAAAGTATTCAATGTTTCCTCTTTTCTTCTTTTTGTCTGGTAAAAAAATTTGTGCATACCTTTACGATTCTTGCTCACTGTTCCACAGGCATAAATTTTATTATTTCCCAAGTCTCTAAACAAGTTAGGTGAAGAAAAAAAGTTGTCCATGTATAACTCTACTCCAGATCCTTTCAAGTTTTTGGTCAATTTTTTTACTACCCTTTCACTAAGTGTAAACCCATTCTTCGCTTCTTTAGTTTTCCCAGCATACAAATCACACTCAAAAAGATAACCAGACAAACTATCACAACGACACCAAAGCTTAAAACCCCATTTTAAAGGTTTATTTTTTATAAACTGTTTAGCAAAATGATGTCCTTTGAACTTAATCATATGCTCATCAATTGATTACTGATGAGTAGAGTCATAGCTATTTGAAAGGCTTTATTGAAATGCTCAAATACTGTTCTAAGTTTATGAATTCTATCATGTTTTGGATCTGTAATAGGGAGACACTTACTATTGTCATTGTAATGTAGAACAGAACGTAAAAAAAGAAACGATCGCGAGTCATTAGATTAGCGATAAAATTTACTCCTAAAATTGAACACGTACTCCAATAATCCCTCAACCTTGGCAGTTTATGTACGCTCATACACAAGTGTATACCTATAAAACAATACATCTCTTTAAAATCAATTTCTCCTACAATTCCTTTTTGATTCATGTAAATTTTGGTTTGATTGAGTAAATCATGCATTAAAATGTCAAAATTACAAATTTTTGAAAAAATTTCATGAGAATTTGTACTACTTATGTTTTCAATTTCATCATTTATCTTACCTCAACTTCTATAGGATAACGGTATGGAAAAACACTCAATTCTTTTTGTCCATGTAAAATCTCCAATTTCAAGGTCTTGTGAAACAAACGGAGTCTACTCTTTGAGTTGAGAATCTACAATTTCAATCTCTTCTGCCTGATTTTCATCATCTTCCAAAAATTGCTGATCCTCAAAATCCAAGTTGAAATTTTCGCTTTCATCATTACTATTTTCGGGTAAGAGGCACTCTTCAATACAATCTCTTTTCACAATGAAACTACGAATCATAATTAATCAAAAAATCATATGGACTGTCAAAACTTTGTGCGCCTCTTTTCAATGTCGGCAACACGCATGCATGTATCTTAAGACCTGGAGTGACATATATGTCCGGTATAATTTGATGACCCACTGCCAGACATACACTATCTTTTGAGATTTCATAACTGACGAATTGAATATTTATGAAGTTTTCAAGCAGATAATTATTTTTATTTTCTGTTTTTTTTTCTTTTGAATTTTGAATTGATGTGCTCAAATAATGCACATTTGTTATTGGTAATATTTCACTAGCAAATCCATAGAAAAAAAGTAAACAAAAATAAAAAAAAGCGTTTAGGATTAGTAAAAGATTTATTCTTTAAAACTACCTTTGGATTTCCTAATTTCCAAACTTGAATTTTTTTAAATGAGAATTTTTATAAACGGACATATATGTCCTCTCGGTCTTAAAGGGTTAAATGTAAACTTTAACCCCCACTGGAGAGAAGAGAGCAGAATGAGATAGGAGAGCTAACAAGAGAAGAGACCTTGAATGATTGAGTTTTAGCAGAGAAAGCAGAAGAGAAAAACAGAGAAGGAGACAGAAAGAGAAATAGAATCACTCTGACAAGATAAGAAAATCTAGTGGATCATCAACATGTGTTTGCTCAAAAATACTACAAGGAAACAAAACATTGCTTACTTATTGTGTGCATATCGAAACAATGGATTATTATTATTGTATAGCTCTCACATCTTTTGTAAAATATTTTTGATAGGAATTTCAGAGCAACTTGGCATGATGTTTGACTCGAAAGTCTGCATTCCTCTTTTATTCTCTCTTATATTATCATGTATTCGAATGAACATTACATCTTATGATGCGATCATAATACATGTTTTATAAACAAGCAGCAACTCTTATTTATAGAAAATTATTGAGGGGGGGGGAGGGGGTGCGAAGGTTATTTTGCCCCCCCCCTCTTGGATGTGCGCCGCTGTTACCAATCATACCAAGAAAAACGTTCATTCATAACAGAACAAGGATTTTCTGATTCAATATCAAAATTTTGATTAGCTTCGTTATATTGCAATAAAAAAATATGAATTTTTTTAAAAGATTTTTGTACCTCAAATTTTAATTAATTAAGATTAAGCTTTTGGTTGCTTGTAGAATTTCACAAAATAGCACATTAATCTTGGGTTTTTCATAAGGAAAATTGTAAGTTCCTTTCATTAATATCCAGAAATGGATTTAAAAATATTTATTGAAACACAAAACTTTATTTTGTCAAATGAATATTTTTTCTTGGCATGATTGTCTATTCTACCTATACAAATGACAATTGGCATTTGTCCAGTTACAAATAGTAATTGACATTTGTACCAGTACATTTGTAAATCGCACCAAATTCCTATCAACAGATATATATATCAGTCAAACTTCCAACACTTATTAAAAACTTTGTCAAAAAAGACTGAAAAAATACAAGAATTTTATTTGGAATTTTCATCTTTATTTTGTTGAAACAATTTGATAATAATCTTTTTGAAAGCCTGCAAGGTTGAACATTGGAAGACAAAGTATATATATTTTTAAATTAAATACTCTTAAGTAAGTGATACTACAAAACATAGAAACCTTGTCATCATTTGAGAGGATGTTGGGGAAAATGTAGACAAATACACAAGTATGCCTTTTAATCAAGTAATATGAAAATATTGTGAGACATTATTAGATATTAATGATTAATATATAAAGACAATTTACATGCAATGAAGTCTTTCAGAGTTAGACTATTAATACTTGTAGACATTGATTTCAAAAAAATTTAATGTTAAAGATCAATATAGAGAAAATTGATTAAGTTTAAATATTGCAAAATCGATAGGAAGTTTATTATTTTTCATGACTTTAGTTTAATAATTATACGTAAGTGAACTACTGACTACTTTAAAAACAAATTTGTATACAAATTAGACTGATGCTTACATTTTAACATGTAAATTAATAGCGAGAAAAAATGGCGAATACGCATCATGCTATATTCTACTTGTAAAAAATTTGTATGTTTAAGCCGGATCCTTCCAATTATCCTCTTTTTTAAATGTACCTCAATTACTTAAAAAGTTATCAACATTTTTGTCTCACGGCAGATAGCGCTTTATTGAAATGCATTGGGCGTGAATTTGACAAAACTTTCATAAATTTGACAAAAAATAAAACTAAAATTTGTATGTGCAACTATTTCTATGTTTTTGGATAGAAAGCTTTACCTTTAAAGATAATGGGTTTTTTCATAAGTATAGCACTGTCACTGCAGGAACGTATTCAGCCAGCAGGCTCGAACCCCCCTCCAGTTATAGTTTAAATTTAAAAAAAATAGCAAATATATTAGTTGAATGAGTGTAGCTCTTTACTGAACAAATCTTACTTGAAGTGTTTGACAGTTAATTTGGCATTCTCTTCATAAAAAAATAAATACTTTGTTGAAAATAAATTCAACAATTAAGATGATCTTCTAGCGTAAAAGCTAAAATGAGGGAAAATGCCGTTGTGTCTCCTAGAAAGAAATCCAACTATTTTTTGCGTTCTCGAAATATTTTACAGAAAGACTAGTCATCACCTGAAAGTTTCATTTTTTTCTAAAACCGAAATTGGAAAGCTAAAACTTTCTTTTCAATTATCTTGGCCGGAAGAGTTTCCTGAACTAAGTGTAAACCGCAAGGACTCTTTGTAAGAATAGCAAGTCTGAAAAGAAATTTCTTTATATCGTCTTTGGATGCATTGCTGGAAAGTTTTCTTTGAGCGGGTATGAGTGAATTGGAGTAGAGCTGATGAAAAATTTACACCCATGAGCAGGTGATTGAAATAGTACTTGATAAATTCAACTCCAACTATTTTCAGTTCTGATTTTGACTAAAGAAGGGTCCCTCCAGATGCTTACATAAAATAAACTATTTTTTCTTTATTTAAAATACTTAAAAATAACCGACTCCGACTCGTAAATTTTATTAGATACCGACTCCCCACTCCTGCTTATTAGCCGACTAACTAACTTATAACTTTATCGTTGTTTTACTTTATTATTTTTCCGGTCAACATTTTTTTGTCACACTCAGCAAGTTTTCAGCATTTAGATTGTTGAGAAAATCTTCATCGATCTTTTGTCTCGACTTGTATTCATCATGATTTAATCTGCATACCTGTTCGACTAGAGTTTATCTCACTTTTTTCCACCATTCAAGGTATGCTTGTTCTTGTAATGAAGAATTTTTGCTGTTTTCAGAAAACGCCAATGAGTAGAGCATTGATCAAGATAAAGAGCAAACACCTCCAAATTCATTCTCTCTACCTGAAGTTTGAAACGAACTACTACGGCTTCAGGTAAGCGTTATTGCACCCCTTGTATACTTAACCCTTTTGCCCGGCGGTGGGGTTTTCTCCTTTTTAAAAGTTTTTTTTATAAACTGCTTCAATCCTTTTAGATGTTTTGTTCGTGTGTTCTGTTTTTTAAAAAACAAAAACATTAAAATAACCCTCATAATAAAAAAGAGTTTGTTTAGTTAACCATCTATAATAAAAATAAAAATTGCATTCGACCCATAACGTTTACCTTATTAGATATACATATCAAGAAAAAATTTTAAATTCTCTATTATATTATTTGTAATTATTTAATTTATGAAGATTATTAGTTATATTTTTTTTTAAATATAAAAAAAAATTATTTTTATTTTAAAATATGTCATTGTGGTTGATTTATTTTTCTTGGTAGTATTAATTTTTTTTGAAATATAATTGTTGTGTGTTTTGGATTTTATTGTTTTGTGTGTGTTCTTGATTTTATTTTTGGGTGTATATTCTATTTTCCTTTTCTTTATTTTTTGTTTTTTTCTTTAAATTTTTATTTCTTGAGTTGTTGTTTTTTTTTTTTATTTTTTTCTTTAATTTTATTGTTTTTGTTTGTTTTCTCTCTTCATTTATGGAATTATTTTTGTTTTTTTTTGAGGAATAGATTTGAGGGAGTGAAGTGTAAGGGTGTATTGTTAGTTGTGGGGTTTTTTTGTATTTGTTTTTCTCCAAAGGTAAAATTTAAATTTATGTTCTTTTTTTAAATATATATGTAAAAATTGTAATTATATTTTTATTCTGTTTTTCTATTATATTTTTTTTTGTTTTTTGAAAGTTTGTTTTAAATTTTAAAGTTGTTGATTTTGTTTTTTAAATAAAATTTAAAAATTATTTTGAAATTTTTTAAGAGTTTTAAAATTTGTTTAAAAATAGATTAAAATTGATTAGTATATGTGAGATGTTAGTAGTTGTGCAAGTATTGGCGTTTATATTGTAAATTAGTAAATCGGGGTAAAAAGTTTAAAAGAAGTAGGGTTTATTTAGAATTTTTATGTTTTAGTGAAGTGTATTAAGTTTTTGTAAGAGTATTTAAAAAAAAAAGGTAGTTAAGATAGTGGTTGTGGGTTTATGTTGTGTTTTTTATGATACTCTGATTGGTAAATTAAAGGTTGAATTTGGATAAATATAGAGGTTTGTCGTATTTATTTTTAATAAATTGTAGAAATGAAAAAATTTTTATATATGAATATTTGGACATATATAAAAAAAAAAAAATTTAGTTTTATATGTCAGATATTTAAAGTAAATAGTATAAAAAGGAAAAATTGAGCAAATAGTTATAAAGGCGGTGTTGTATTTAACAGGTGTTGTAGTTTTATTGTTACAGGAAAAGATTATCTATTTTAAAATTTTTCGATATGGTAGAAGTAATTGTTGGTTATAGTAAAAATTGATTTAAAGTATTAGAGGTGGTAGAAAGTATTTTATTAGAAATTTAGGTAGTTAATAAAAGTAATGAGAATTAGGTGGAGAAATATGTTGATTATAGAATTTCTCTTTTTATGGGTTCAAGAAGACTGAAATTTAAAAAAAGAGGTATGTTTTGTTTTAATTGTTAGAAGAGAGGAAAAGTGTAAAATTTAAATTATTTGTAAAAATAATATATTTGTGAATGTAGAATGTCTAAATTATTATTGCTTATTTATTTTAATTTTATATGATATATTTTGAATATCTATTTTGTTTGTGTAATTGTGTTTTAATAAATTTGTTATTGAATATTTTTAGAATTAGAATTAAATAAATCTTTAAATTTGATTTTTTACTTTATAATTTTTAAAAAATAATAATAGTTTGTAATTTTTTTGTAAAATGGTGATCTAGCAAATGATTGTAAATAATTTTATTTATATTTATATATTTTTGATGAAAAAGGGTTAAAAATTTTGTTAATAACTATGTTGGAAGAAATTATGATTTTAAAAAATAATAATATTTGTAATTTTTGTAAAATAGTGATCTAGACAAAATAATTGAAAAATACATTTATATTTTAAGTGATTTATATACTTTTTTGATTAAAAGGGTTAAAAATTTTGTTGATAAAAAGTTAAGGTTAAGCGATATAATCAAACGAAAAAATGGGGTTGCTTGAGAGAGATTGTACATGCCCCTGCTTTACATTAATATGTTCAACATATCACTCTATAATTTTATTGAAAATAACAGTGCAACCTCGGGGTATCAACACTTCCACCTTTTTTCTCAACTCACGAATCGTTCTTCGGATCACTTAGTCGAAAAGTAAGATTATACAACTCTTTAAGCTTCTTTCTTCCCAATTTTCTATTGCATTAATATATTTTATATATAGTATTTATATTAAATTCACATATATTTACTGTCCATAATTTATATTAATGCTTTAAGGACTAGAAATTTGAAAACGAATCTTTTACTTTCTTTTACAATGGAGTTATATTAATTTAAAGCAGGCAATTTCCATTTTTGGCACACCGGCCATTCGTCATTAAATGGTTAAGATAAAGAACTATCTCTACTAACGAATTTCGCCCATAGACGGACGTTCAACTGCATTTTATAAACAGCTGTATTTATAAAAATTTTGATTAAATTATAAAGGATCAAAATTATGTTTTAAAAATTTTAACGAAAAAATTGAAAAAGAATCTAAAAAGGGCGTCTATAAAATTCACTTTTTTATGACATTTTAAATGAATTACGGAAAATTTGAATACTTAAGTTTAGTAAGCCATCTTTTATTGTTTTTCTCCATATGAGGCAGTGGTTTACAACATATACCATATCGCCCACTGTTAGGCGAATTTAAGTTTTTTAGAAAATGGTGAGCCAAACGCGTAACTAGGTCTTTAAGTTAAGGTGATAAAGATGAGGTCTTTAAGATGAAGAAGCTTGCAGATATAAAAAATAGTGACAAAGTAACAAAAATAAAAATTCTGACATATGGATCATACTTGATCAGTGATGTACCCTATCCCAATTTTTGACCGATTCTGATTCTTTTTACTTTATAATATGCCGATCCCGATATACCTTGATCAAACTAAGGAGTACCTGTGATTTGAAACTGTCAGGCATAAATTAAAAAAAATACTAAATGCTTCAAAAGAATATAGCGTTTGATGTTTGAATTTGCGCTCCAGTTGCATCTGAGTGATTGTGTATAAATTTAAAAAAGTTAGATGCAGAAATATTGAACAAATTTGAAATCGTAGCGAATTCCAGTATTCACTATAACTTTGTTTCCCTGAGGGCGACTTTTGGGAATACACGTGCGACCCTGAAAAGAGGAAGCAAAGTAATGCCATATTTATAATTTACAGAAATATTTGAACAAAATGAAAGTGTCATTTTACTCTACCTCTTGGCGAATAATAAAGAATGCCGATGCGGATCTAATCGTTACAACACTACCTGATAGGGATGTTTTCAGCGTGCGAATAGAAAATTTTGTCTTCAAGCAAAAGGCTATTGTATTATCATTTTGCACACACACTAAACCCAGCCTTCTTATATGCCATTATTCCACGAAAGAATTTTACAAGATGAAAGATTTTTCAGATAGAAATTTTCCTAAATATTCATAAATTACAGTATTTTGCAGTTGCGGGTTTACATTTGATTTGAACCAACTAACCCTTCTTTAATAATTATTGCCAGACTTCAAAACTGAATAAAATCTATGCAAAAATAGAATGCCAGTTTCTTCAGGTTGTGGATTCATTGGTATATAGTTTATTTTGTTATCAACTATTCTCACAAGCTATCTTTTTTGAATACGTTTAAAAGATTTTTAGATAAAAGGTGATAAGTGTTAACAGTTGTGCTTTTTTGAAATTCCCATGATCCACAGTCATCATAGTAGAGATCGAAACTTTTCGAATTTGTTTCTTTGGTTTTTCTTAAAACTTTGAAAAAACAATTAGTTTTAGACCCAAAGGAAACTACATCCTAAATAGGTGAATTTTCATTTATTATACATGCGTACAGTACACGAACTAGCATGAATTTACTGATTGCATTTTTTTTTACTTCTATATTCTTTTTGAGGACTAACTTTATTATTTCGTTTGATATTTTCAACATCATAATCACACTCTACTGTGCTTAAAACATGACACAAAGTGATTAGGTTGCCATATAGACCCTTTTTGATAATGTGTTGACGACCACATAATAGATATTTGGGTTTTGAGAATATTTATAGTGGGTTTGAAAAGGGTGTTTAATGTATGCTATGCTAAATCGTTTTCCCCGTTCATTTGAGGATAAATTAATTTTATCGAAACCATTAAAACATCACGTAATGTCATAATTGTCAAAATAGAGGAAAAACCTCCATTTTTGGAACAATCCAAGTATGATTTTTTATATGATGGAGAAAAAATTAACAAAGTGTATGCTCCTTTTCTATTTTTGTACATGTAATCATTTAAGCATAAATGAATTAAAGTTAAAACTCTAAATTTTGTAGCAAAATTTTCATGGCCGTAGAGAGCCAAAGATACGGCATTAAACAAGCAGTTTCCATTTTCTTTAACAGAATAGGCATCACCATTTATATTTTCACAATGTTTCAAATGAAACGAGGCAACTTCATCTTTTTTCAGATAATCGCGTTGTAATAAAAGAAAATGGTTCAATTTTTTAAACTCTCAGCCATCTTTGAAAGCCAATTTATTTCATATTGTATCGAATTTTTATTATATAAAAACTACTAGTTAGAGTCATGATGTTCAAAATTGTTTAAAACACTCTGGTATTATTTTGAAAAAAAGCTATAATACAGTACAAAAAATTGAACTATATTTTATGTTCTCCTAAGTAAAAACTTCTAAAAATTTTCCTTCATGGTTTTGATCTTTTAACTGGAAGTTCAAAAATCATTTAAATCACAAATACAATTTTAATTTTTCTCTTATATTCTGTGCAAAAAACATCAATGAAATTTAATCTCTTTTTTTTGTATTTATTTGAATTAGCTCTATAAAACTTTTAACTTTTAAATATTTTTTGAAACATTAAAAAAATATCAAACTCATCTTTAAACTTTAAAGTAAATTATATTGAGAAAAAAGTTTAAACACAAATGCTGGAATTATTTATTTTGATAGTAAGAAGTAGTAGAGAACACTTTTATAAAAAAGGAGACAGTGAAAATTATAGCCATAATACAGATATAGTTACATTACAGAGATAAAAATGCTTGATGTGTATTAGTCAAAAAAAAATCTCACCATGCTCACGAACTTTTGTTTTTTAAACATATAGTTTTAGAAAAAAATCCTAAAAAAACTTTTAATGGATATATTATTTGAATTTTGTTTTTATTTTTCAATATTCTTGATAGTATTTGGGTGAAAAGACGCACCCGTTTTATGGCCTCCAGGACATTTTTATTAATGAAAATCTTATTTTCATCAAAAAATATGTTCGAAAATGAGTAAAAATTTTCTTGTCAAAGAATGGAATTATCCCAGCTTCATTTCAAAAGCTGTCATTTTTTTATTACAATGGAGTACTCTGATCTCTTTTTCTTGCAGCGCAAGGTTAAATTAATTCATATATTCAAATATGTTCACTAAAGATGATAGAAATATACAAAAACGGACATCAGAAAATTCTACATGCATGTCTAGTTTGCCTTCCAGAAATTGCTGGATTTCTTTCCATAGTATCGCTTGAAAAATTTTCCTTTGGAAATCCACTTCAGGTTTGAGTGCAGCAAGAGTTTTTTAAATTGAAAACAAACAAGATTCTTTAATGAAATACACTGTTTTAATGACTTCATTGAAAACATTTTTCAACTCATCGAGTATGGTTTTATGTCTCAGGGCACTGGGTACCAATTACATCTGGAGATTTTTGCTTAGCTAAATTCCGACTTAATATGATGTACTGTAAAAATAATTTATCACTTTGTCAAATGTTTCTCCTACAGTTGTTCTATCGCTGAGTTATACAAAATAAAAAATTGTCTACCAGGTTCTTGTCATATACACATTGTACGTAAACGCAAGGCTGAGACAAGTTTGCAGCATCCACCATTTCATCAATCTGAGCAAAAAAGTGGAAATCGCCGAATCAATAAAACCACGTCTGACATGTCATGAGACATCTATCCTATTAGCCTTCTAACGGTATCCTTTAACAGAAAGATATGTTTCAACCTTACAACTTCAGAACTCAATATATCTTTGCAGCAAGGTAATATCAACTGTTCTGCTATGTTGTGGGACCTTTTGACAACTATTTGAAACTTTTCAAACCATACGTAATATTTTTCAAAAACATTGAGATGTTATTTATCAAACACGAATTTGTGCAATCGTTCAGCCATTAGTTTTCTTTACCGAACTCGAGTGCTTCATACCAGCGCAAGCTTCACTTGACGGGCTTAAAAAAGTGGATGCTAACACTTCAGAACACAAAGGAAACTTATGTTCCTCTTCCCCACCAGACATTAATGCAATAAAACGAAATTTCATGTGTGAGTCGTCATATTTCATTTTTTAGCCATTAAGAAAAATGCACATTATAAATTAGGCATGAAAAGCAATAAAAGAAAAAATAGTACTCAATTAAAAGACTAACTCTTTTATTCTTTTTAAATGTGATTTATTGGCAAAAATAGCAAATGACCCAATATGGGTGCAATATTTTGCAAAAAAACGATTCACTCAGTTTCCCCTTCTCGATCCCCATGGAACTTCTACGCAGCACGCGGACTCCAGTTTGAAAACAACTGAGATAGAAGGTTGATGGAATCAAAATTACAAACAAGGTAATTTGACTTCATAAAATCTTGTAGTTGTGGTGTAATTGAGAGCTTACAGTGCAAGTATAATTTCGGGTAATAATGGTGGTATCTTCATTCGACCAAATTTCTTAATATTGAAAATTATATAAAAAAAAGTTACCCCCCCCCCCCCGTGGGAAATTTAGCGGTGGTAAGTACCTGGTTTAAAATTCCTTTAAAAACACTAGGTATATATATATTTCTTCTTCTAAGGCGGACGATTTTTATTTCTTGGGACACTGATCCCCAAAGAATTAATACGTGTATATTGAAATGAGTGGCATAGCCAGATGAATAGTTTCTCCTGAGGCACTTTGCTCTTCCTCCTGGAAAAGTAAATACTTTATATTGCTGTGTACTCACATTTTAAGGAAAAAAAATTATGTTCCCCTAAATATTTTTCCACTCCTTTGTTAAAACTTCTGTCTACGCTACCAGGCTCGTCAATAAGGAGTTGGGGAGGTGGGCTAAGCTCCATCTGCAAATTATTTTTTTCACTCAGTCTGGAACTCTGTTAAAATATATAAATTAATATACCTTCTTTCATTTCAGCACGTTATAGAATCAGTTTTGCCCCCGTACTTAAGGTATACAGAAATATATGCTGCTGTATGATTTTTGAAAATATTCACATTCCTTATACAAATTTGAATTAATATTCATACATTTTCAAATGAAAAATATGAACAACTCGCAAATTTGTTTTTCAATGATTGTAGATACGTGATGTACTCGTGGCCAGTTCTTTCTGCGGTGAATGCAATTCTGTTCAATGTCATCATCACTGGCACCATCGTAGTGTATTTTCTCCAAAGATTTTTCCACCTCAAAACAAGCAATACCCTCACAGCATGCAGTCAACTGCCATCAACAGAACAGGAATTAATGCTAGAGCCAAATAATGAATGAAGGATTGTTTTGTTTCCATTTTTGTCAAAAATACAAGTGCAATTTGTGATTTAAGTAATAAAAAAGTATATTTCCATCTTTATACTTTCACTCAAATGAGAAAAGAAGAAAAAAAGTTTATTTGCGATACAATATGTCAATATATATTCATACTAAATATATGTACCTTCATATCGTGTTCCATCTTTTCACTGTAAAGATATCCTAGAGATAAAAACACTCAATTCTCTTGATAGCTTATATACCTTATACGTAAATGTAAGATTTTAGTCTAAGTTTTCCAATGAAATAAAATTTACATTTGGTTTTATAGAAAATGATTATTAGGATACATTCATAATTTAAAAAAAGTCACTGCATAAATTTCAAAATTGATCGATTGAAATAATTTTATATATTTCCCAAACTTTAAAACTCTTAAAGCTACTTTATCACTTCAACCAAAAAAGTTTCCTTTAAAACTTTTCTATTTATTTTCCAAACAATATTTTTACAATTTGTAGATTGTAAATATCAATCGCTTATTACATCCATGGATGCAAAGAATTTTAGCCCTAGTAGTTGTTATTATTTTTCACATACTTCTTTCCAGATGCAAATTTAAATCGATAAAAATATTTAATTCGTATTTTTTTTTAGAAAATATGAAAATAATTTCCTTTTTCTTAAAGTTACTAATTTTTTAATTCATCTAAAAACCTTTTCAACTCAACTTAAAACATGGCGACTTTTTGAGTCCTTTTTAAATAATTAAACCATATTTTTCCAATTGATTTGCGATATCATTTCTTTCTCTACATGGATTTTTTCATTTTGAAAATTCAAAACGTAGTGAATAAAGTTAGATTTATTGAGTATTGATTTTTTTCATAACTATTTGCAGAATGAAGAATATCTTAGTACTGATTTTCATTATACTCCAAAATCTTTGATTTTTAATAAAAATTTTAACATAATGTCACTCAATGCTCAATCTCTTAATTCCAAATTTTTTGACATCATCTTTTTGGTCGATTCAGTTAATGAAATTAATAGATTTCCTCTTAAACTAATAGGTATTCAAGAAACTAGGCTTTGTGATAATTTTGCGAATTTGTATGACTCTTGTAAATACCATTTTGTTTCTAAAACTAAGATTCTGTCTCTGCATTCCGGCTTTAGATATTTTATAAATAGAATGCTTTCTTTTTGTATGTTACATAGTAATTTTAAATCATCTCATTTTAAAACTTTTTCGATAGAAATTTTTCTTTCCAGTTGCAAAAATTTACATTTTCATAACATTTATTGTCCTCCCAATGATTCTTCTATTAGTTTTGATGAATTTCTTTTAAATTTTTAATCTTTTATGCTTGGTTTCTATATTAAGTCAATAAATGTTCTTTTTGGTGATTTTAACCCTATTAGTGCTGGGGGCGTAAATTAATTGTAGAAAATTGGCTGAATCATATCCCTTCAAATTTTGTGACTTTTCCTAAAATCGCTAGCAGCATCTTTTGAAACCATTTTCATGGTAGTTGAATGACCCTTTCATGTCGAAAATTGTCAATCAAAATAAAAATTAAAAATTTTCGGCAAAATTTTGACAATATCTGTATTAACCTTGTAACTTAGGATCTATATTATATAATACCCTGAAAATTTATAATTATATACAGTTTGGAACGCATAACACTTTATATATTTAATTTTTTCAATAATCATGGCTACTTTTTGGAAAATGTCAATCAAAATTTTGATTGATCAAAAATATATCTAATAAAATATACCTTCAAATTTTACATAAAATATATGTTTTTATACTAAATCGGTCATGCTGTTTTCATTTCTGGACTCATTTTTTACATTTAGGATTTTAAAATACCTATAAGTGTTTATCAAATTTGCAGTTTACTTCTGAAAATTGTCTCCAAAAACATTCCTTCACATTTTACATAAAATATATGTGTTATACTAAATCGGCCATGCTGGTTTCATTTCTGGACTCATTTTTTACGTTTAGGATCTGGAAATACCTATAAGTGTTAATCAAATTTGCGGTTTACTTCTAAAAATTATCTCCAAAAACATTCATTCAAATTTTACAAAGAAATATATGTGTTATACTAAATCGGCCATGCTGGTTTCATTTCTGGACTCATTTTTTACGTTTAGGATGTGAAAATACCTATAAGTGTTAATCAAATTTGCGGTTTACTTCTAAAAATTGTTTCCAAAAACATTCATTCAAATTTTACAATGAAATATATGTTTTATACCAAATCAACCATGCTGTTTTCATTTCTGAACTCATTTTTCACATTTAGAGGTTTTAAAATATCAGTCAAAATTTGCGGTTTACTTCTAAAAGCTATCTCCAAAAATATTCTCAATTTTACATGAAATATTTGTTTTTATACCAAATCGATCATGATGTTTTTATTTTTGAACTCATTTTTTACATTTAGGATTTGAAAATACCTATAAGTATAAATCAAATTTGCGGTTTACTTCTGAAAATTGTCTCAAAAATATTCTCTTGAAATATATGTTTTTATAGCAAATCAATCATGCTGTTTTCATTTCTGAACTCATTTTTTACATTTAGGATGTGAAAATACCTATGCGTGTTAATCAAATTAGCGTTTTACTTCTAAAAATTGTCTCCAAAAACATTCATTTAAATTTTACAATTAAATATATGTTTTTATACCAAATCAACCATGGTAGTTTCATTTATGGACTCAATTTTTGCAGTTTGAATTTGAAAATACCTCTAAGTATCAATCAAATTTGCGTTTAGTTCTAAAATTTGTTTCCAAAAATATTGATTCAAATTTTACATGAAATATATGTTTTTATAACAAATAGATCAATGATTATTTCATTTCTGAACAGAGTTTTCGCATTTAGAGGTTTTACTGCTAGTCTCAATCAAATTTGCGGTTTATGTCTGAAAACTATATCCCAAAATATTCTCTCTAATTTTACATGAAATATATGTTTTTATACCAATTCGACCATGATAATTTTTATTTCTGAAATCATTTTTTGCATTTAGAGGTTTTAAATGTCTGAAAGTGTCAATCAAATGCTCCATTAACGTCTAATGTCTACAGAAATATTTTTGAAATTTAAATAAAATATCTGTTTTTATGCCAAATAGAAGATGCTGGTTTCATTTTTGGACTCAAGTTTGGCAATTATGGTTTTAGAATATCTGAAAGCTTCAATTAGATTTGCGGTTTACTTCTAGATACTGTCTTCAAAAATATTTTTAAAATATTTGTTTTATACCAAATCAACTATGCTTATTTTATTTCTGTACTGAATTTTCGATAATACGGTTAAAAAATATCTCGAAATGGCAATTGAATTAGTAATGTATGCCGAAAAATCAGTTCTGTAAAAAGTTTTCAAAAAATGGGTGCATATTAGGTATATAGTAAAAAATATACTTTTTTTTTATATTTTGGCTTATAATACTTTCTACAATCATCTTGACTATGAAATATTTATTTAAAAAAAACAAAACATATAAAAATTTTTGAAAATTTGTATGAGAGAACGAACCAAGTTGAAAACTAATTGAAAAAGAACATGTGATCAAAACAAATAATTAAAAAAAATATGTATCTTGACTAAATGGAAGATCTACCATGTTCTAATGAACTAGCTTCAAAAAAGATTTTGACTGTGAAAAAGAAGTTCCTCTTTTACAAATGAAAAATATTTAAATCTATAGCTTATCATCTAGGATTACTTAGCTAAGATGGGTAGGAAATCTGAAAATTTAGAATAGGTCAGATTTATCAAAAATGGCACAGATGCCAATATGTGAAAATTTTATCACTATCAAGATATTTTTAATTTAAATTGAATTTGTCCATCTTTTTTCTTTTGCGTCAAAGAGATAATGTTTTAGATGAAGAACGTGGACAACTTTTTGTAATTGAACAATGAACATCACGAATGATTCATCAGAAAAAAACCTTTGAAATGAGATTGGTTGACAAATATTCAGGCCTGATAATAAAATACACGATACTGATAAAAAAAAGTCTAAGATCATCAAGAAGATTCTTAATCAGAATGCTTTGAGAGAGGAAAAAAGTAATTTTATCCTTATAAAAAATTTTTCGAACACACATTGAAGAATAAAAATTTCTAATGAAAAATGCTACCAAGAAAGGATCATCATAGAATGAATAGCAAAATTACATACTGTAAATTATAATATGACGTAGAGACTACGGGCGGATAATGAATTTCTAGCCAAAAAGATGGAGGTCCTATCGAGTTATATAAGTTACTGTAGAATGAAATATTTTGAGTGAATTAAACACATAAAATTGGTTTATTAAATAAATTAAGAAAATAATTACCAGAGAAATACTGCAAGTAGAAGTTATTTTTATGTTTATATATTTGACATTGATTTACTTTTTTTTTTTGAAAAAAGGAATATAACCAGTAAACACAGCCTACTTGAAAATTGGTAAATGTGTGTAAAATGCCATACACGGTAAACTTCATCATCTCTCTATACTTTCTATTAAAAGAAATTCTATTCTAATTTTTGGGATAAATAAATTTTTTGGCAGTTTTGATTGATTTTCATAAAAAATGAATAACACCACTGAATTACGCATGCTTAAAAATGGGGATATATGTGTAAAAAACTTTATAATATTACTTAGATAAAAAGTTTATTTTTAAGATGAGCTGTCATATATAAATCAATGCTTTGATAACTTTAATTGATTTTTATAAAAAAAAATGAATATCACAGCTGAATTCAGCATGCTTGAAAATGGGTGTGTAAAAATTATTTAGATAAAAAGTTTTTTTTTTGAGATGAGCTGTCATATGTAAATCACTTTTTTGAAAGGTTTGAATCATTTTCATAAAAATGAATATCACCACTGAATTCAGCATGCTTGAAAATGGGTATATATGTGTAAAAAACATTATATAATTATTTAGATAAAAAGTTCCTTTTTGAGATGAGCTGTCACATTTAGATCAATTTTTTGACAGTTTAATTGATTTTCATAAAAAATGAATATCACCACTGAATTCACCATATTTGAAAATGGGTATACATGTGTAAAAAACTTTATATAATTATTTAGATAAAAAGTTCCTTTTTGAGATGAGCTGTCACATTTAGATCAATTTTTGGACAGGTTTGATTGATTTTCATAAAAAATGAATATCACCACTGAATTTAGCATATTTAAAAATGGGTATACATGCGTAAATACTTATTTAGATAAAAAGTTCCTTTTTGAGATGAGCTGTCACATTTAGATAATTTTTTTGACAGGTTTGATAGATTTTCATAAAAAATGAATATCATCACTGAATTCAGCATATTTGAAAATTGGTATACATGTGTAAAAAACTTTATATAATTATTTAGATAAAAAGTTCCTTTTTGAGATGAGCTGTCACATTTAGAACAATTTTTTGACAGGTTTGATTGATTTTCATAAAAAATGAATATCACCACTGAATTTAGCATATTTGAAAATGGGTATACATGTGTAAAAAACTTTATTTACTTATTTAGATAAAAAGTTCCTTTTTATGATGAGCTGTTAAATTTAGATAAATTTTTTGACAGGTTTGATTGATTTTCATAAAAAATGAATAACCACTGAATTCAGCATATTTGAAAATGGGTATACATGTGTAAAAAACTTTATATACTTATTTTGATAAAAAGTTCCTTTTTGAGATGAGCTGTCACATTTAGATCAATTTTTTGACAGGTTTGATTGATTTTTATAAAAAAATGAATATCACCACTGAATTCAGCATATTAGAAAATGGGTATACATGTGTAAAAAACTTTATATAATTATTTAGATAAAAAGTTCCTCTTTGAGATGAGCTGTCACATTTAGATCAATTTTTTGACAGGTTTGATTGATTTTCATAGAATTCAGCATATTTGAAAATGGGTATACATGTGTAAAAAACTTTATATAATTATTCAAATAAAAAGTTCCTTTTTGAGATGAGCTGTCAAATATAAATCAATTTTTTGACAGGTTTGATTGATTTTGAAAAAAATGGACATCACCACTGAATTCAGCATAGTTGAAATATATATGTAACATTAAAAATATTTATAAAAACTTATTAATATCTAAGAAAAATAGGGGGGGGGGGCACTTTACGCCCCTCCCCATTAACATTAATCTTTTCAAGGTTGATTATAGTTATAAACCAAGTAGCTTTTTTAATTTAATGTCAGCTTTCTCCTATAGGTTGCGCATAACAAAACCTACTCGTCCCCAATCACAAACTCTAATAGATAATTTTTTTGTTATTCATTCACTCAGTATGATAGTCATTTTCTTGCTTCATGTATATCAAATCACTATCCTCTTTTTTTGTCTCTTGATGTTAAGCCAATAAATGAAGTCATCAATATTAGTAAAATTGATTATTATTATTATAAGTTGACATCCAAATTTAATTCTCTTGATTTTTATGACATTTTACATCCTTACTATGATGATCCGAATTCTTTTTTTATGATTTTAAAAAATATTATCTCGAAGGAAGTTGAAATGTCCACGAAATTGAAAAAAAGTAATAAAAAACAAATATATTAACCGTATTTGAGGCAAGGGGGCAGAATCCGCCCCCTCTAAAACATATATAATTTATTCGTAAACTACTAACTTAAACGAATTGTCCTTTTTTGACTTTTTCTAAATGACTCTTTGCAATGATTTAAAAGAAATTTTATTAATTTCTCATAAGAAATAGTTTCACAATAAATGTGCTTCAAAAGATTTTCAGTTATCGTTTTGTTTTATCGTCCAAAAAATTTCTGAAAATGATAACCTCTATAATACTGTAAAAAATAAATTTTCCTTTTAACACTAGAAGGGCCAGAGTAATGCCTGGTGTCGTTTTCGACACCAAAAATATTTTTTGAAACACTATATACTGCGTACATCTAATATTTTTATAAGAGGTTTGAAATATACGTATGCAATACATATTATGATATATATTGCCAATTCAGAGAAAAAACAACCAATTACAATAACATTTTCAATAAATGGAAAGTTCAAAAACGTTCCGAAATTTTTTATTGCTTCAGCTAATTTCTAAAACGTTCCGAAATTTTTATTGTATCAGCACAAATATGACAGCGTAGTGATATAACCATAATCCTCACTGGTTTTATGTTGTAACCATTTTTTAGTGTATTTTGTCATTTTTCACAGTCACGCCCACATATGTGCCAATCCTCATTTGATATTTTATAAAATTATCTTAAGGCAATATGTGCACTAAAAAAACAAAATATAATATTCAATATATTTTTTTACAGCTCTAAAATGCCCTAAGAATTTAAGTTTTTGTTTTAGAGGGATATTCTAAGGTAATTTACTTCGTATTCATACATGGAGTAAAATGCCATATGTCCGTGAACTACGCTATATCAAAATTGTCCGTGAACGGAAGGTAATTCTGATTTCTTTTGAGGAACACTTTCCACGTGTAGGTTTCTTGCAAATTGAGACCGTGACATTTTTGCAATTTCTCAGCGAACATTTTCTTCTCTTTTTCATTGGAGTATTTTTACTATCTTCTTCAACTTCACAACTCTTTTTTTCCAAAAAAGAAGCACGAAGTCCTTGGATGAGATCAATGATGAAGTATTTTCTAGTAATTTTTTTTTCAGTTATTTTTTTGTAAACTATCCAGCTGTTGAGAGCTGAAATGTCTAAAATAGTAGCCCAAATAGCAAGTGGCCAGCGTCTTGAAGCAGAACGTGTGCTGTATTGTCTCAACATTTGATCCACAACATCTACTCCTACTTTGTTTTTATTGTAGAAACAAAAACTTCTGGATTTTTTTTCATATCATTAGAAATGGTTGGAGAGGAATGCATAGTAGAAATTACTTTCTTTACACTGATAATAATTAACAAACATGATACCACTTTCTCTATTGTAAAAAAATTGCTTTCGTACTTTCCACCTTTTTTGAAACTTGTCATATCTTTACAAAGATGTTTGCTATTTGGACGAATTGTACCAACTAGAGAAGTACTTTGCTCTAGAAGTTTTTTAGTGAGTTCAAATGAAGTGAAAAAATTGTCTGTTGTGACGTTGTAGCCAAGTTTATTTATGGGTTTTGTGATTTCAAGTACAACACTTTCTCCCAAAGGAAGTCCATTTCTAGATTCTTTTTCTTGTGCTCCAAGATATGGTTTGATATTACAGACATATTTTGAGACTACTTCAGCTAACATCCAGACTTAATGCCAAATGTATCAGGCTTATTTGGCATGTAGATGGACATCGGTTCTTTGAAGGGAGGAGCTGTTCATCGACTGTTAGTCTGAAATCTGGTGTATAATTTTTACAGCAGTTTTGAGCAAACGCTTCAAAAATATCTCTAATATGAATAAATTTGTCTTCATTTATTCGTTTAGATCTTGTAGACTTGATATCAAATCGTAGTAACTTTTTGATTTCTTTGTATCTGTTCCTAAACATAGTTTGTTTGAAAATATTAGGTCCATACCTTTTGTTCGAGAGAAAGTCAGCATTATGACTTTTTCCGTATATATCCCATGAGCATACTCAATTGCAAAAAAAGACTCCAGTTCTTCAATTGAAAAATTTTCACTAAAATTTGAATCACCACCTGCAGCAATTGTACATTTGTAGATCTTCCTTATCATTGTCTCATCTATGAAAAACTTCCACGCTGCATAAGGAGAATCTATATTTTTCACTTTTAGCTACACCAGTTTTTGCTTTAAAAATTGAAGCTTATCTACATCTACCTATTATTGAGTTGGTAAGACGTTTCCATGTAACACCGTATTTAGTCACAATCAGTTTTCATCTTCAAATTTTGCATCATCTTCAGCACAAGAATCTGAAGAATCAGTAGTGCTTGTATTGATGAAATCAGATAATTCAATATCTAATTCATTTTCACTGCTCAAATCATCCCCAGAATCAAGTAAATCTATATCGGAATTTTTTTACCGCCATTTTGAAAAAAATTAGCAAGAAAGTACAAAAATAATAAAAAATAAAACTACAAAAATCCTAAAATTAAAAAAATAAAGTTTAGTAATAAAAATAAAATTCATAATATATAAAATTAAAGATTTCAATAAATAAATTGTTTGATATTTGTATTTAAATATACTAAGATTTTTAACAGTGTCGATATCGACACCTAAGCCTACGTAGGTAAAAGTAATGCATAATTAGAAAAAATGAATATTAATAGTTTCAGCAAATATTGCTTTAATATCTGTAAAGAAAAAAAATAATTGTCATAGAAGCTTTTTGCTTTTTTTTGATCTTTTCTTTTTTAAAAAAGAATTAGAAGTTTTATAAATGTCGATTTCTACACCTCAGCCATTCTAGTGTTAAAAGAAAAAAATAAAAGTTTTTACTCGTGTTTTGAAAAATAAGTTTTACTACAACACTTTCAGTTCTTGTTCTTCTAGGCAACTATGGAATAGACTCAACAACTTATCGAATTGTTCGTTATATAAAAATTGTCTGTAATGTAATAGAAAATGAAAGCTCTATCGCTAGTTGTTTTAATCAACATTTCTGCATTAATGACTCCTCCAATAGTCTGACAGATTACTCTAATTTACCTCAAATTTGCAAAACTAGCGTTACGTTTTACAAACTCACTTTGAACGATATTTACTATGCAATAAATAGTCTTAAAAAATCTTTTGTGCAAGATGTTTTTGGTATCTCTGTAACTTTGCTTCAAAATTTTGTTCAAAAAATTGCTCTTCTTTTGATGATAGGATATAATTCTTGTCTTGAATTTTCCATATTTCCTAAAATTTTCAAGTTTTTCAAGCGGGCTTATCTTTAAAAAAGGTAGTAAACACGTGATATCTCATTATAGGCCAGTATCAATTATATCAACTCTATCCAAAATTTTTGAAAAGCTTATCTATAGCAGAATCTATGTTTATTTTTCCAAAAATAATCTTATTTACACCAAACAATTAGGCTTCAGAAAAAATCATTCAACTTCTCTTCTTCATTATTTGTTTGTTGATAATATAATAAATAAGTTAGATGAAAAACTTTCGGTTATTTCGCTTTTTCTGTATTTGTCGAAGGCATTCGACTCTGTATCTCATACTCTTTTAGTCCACAAACTTTGCAAACTTGTGTTTGATTACAAATCATGTAGTTTCATGAAATCATATCTAAGTGATAGATTCCAATGTGTTAGTGTTAAAAATACTTTGTCCAACTTTCTTCCTGTAAATAGTGGGGTGCCACAAAGATCGATTCTCGTTCCTTTACTATTTAGTGTTTACATAAATGATCTTCATAAAATATGTGAGCCTTTTGACTTGTTTATGTATGCTGATGACGTTACCATTTTAATTCCTTTCAAAGTCTCCGTTTACAAAAAGATTTTTGAAAATATTTCAAATTGCTTTACTCTCAATAGTTTAAGTGTTAATATTAACAAAAGTAAAGCAATGATTTTTTCAAATTCAAAAAGTTTAACTGTGCCTAAACTTGATTATCAGATTGTTGAGTCCTTTAACTTTTTAGGCCTTGTTATTGATACAAAACTTTGCTGCAGAACTCATAGATTTCATGTATTAGCTAAGTTAAATTCTTTTATTGGAAAATTAAAGTCTTTCAAAAATTTACTGCATTTAAAAATAAAAACCATGGTTTATAAGTCCCTTTTTGTTTCCCATCTTACCTACGGCGTTGAAAACTGGGGTTACTCAAATTGTAACAATATTATTTCAACACAGATAAAAGCAATTCATCCTATTTTTAACAAACCTCGTCTTTTTCCCACCTCCGAACTTTTTCACACATTTAGACTTCTCAAATTTAAACATCTCTATGAACTTCGTTTGGCCCTTTTTGTTTCCTAATTTTTCAATAATTTACTCCCTGTTACTTTTCTTGAATAGATATTTTGCTCCTTCATTTTTTTCAATTCCTCAAATTTTGACTTTATTTTTACTCAAATGTTAATAAGGTCTAAAATAATTTTTTTAATATTTGTAACTCAATTTCAAAAATGGCGTATTTGTTCAACTCGAAGTTTGTCTGAAGATAAGCTCATCAACTCAATTACTAACACTATTTTCCTGCCAACCCCCCTCCTGAAGTTATCCTCTCTATCTCAGGCTCTTATTCTCTTCTTTCTTTTACTTTACATCTCATCACCACAACTTTCCCAAACCTCATACACACCCCTCATCACACCATCTTTCCACTTTCGCCATGAATCCGCAAACTAAACGCATAAGACAAGATGATACATCACCCCTTACATCCTCCCAAGTTATCTCCGACCTTTTCGATAGATTCATTTCCAACATTACACTTCCTGCGGAACATCTAATCAGCTTCCACAAATTAAAAACCGAAGTTTTGCTTACACACTCCGATAAGATCGAAAAGCTAACCAACTTTCTGCATTCTCACTCTTCACACACAAACCCCCCACCTACAAAAACTTACTCACAAACAACCACCACTACATCGCCCTCATTCCCTACATTCACAATTTCCAATACCCCACAATCAAATTCCTCCGTCATCACAACTCAACCACTTCACTCACTACCCAAACAGAAAAAACTCCTAGACCCAAAACTCTCAATAATGATCTCACCAACTACTCCCTCTGAAAACAGATCTTAAAAAGCTTCTTTCAAAAAAGATATTATAAAGAATATGGACACAAGCACTCAACCAATAGTAATAAAAAATACCCGAAGCTCCTCCTCTGGATCCCTCCTTTTTCAATTTGAGAATAATCATCAGAAAAACTTGGCCATCAACTCACTATCGAAAAAGGGCATCACCGCTAAAGAAATTCCACCCATCCTCCCCGGTTTTGTTCTCTCTAGCATTCCTGCAGACCTCCCCATAGAAGACATTCCCACACAATTCACTTAAGAAAACTGCTTCCTTAAAGACCTAGGAACAATCACGTCAGTAAGGCAACTCGGAAAAAAGGGCCTTTACTCATACACCATAACTTTCGAAACATCCACCAACACTCTTTTCAAACACTTCTGTGAAAATCCTAAAATTATTATCCACCACACCATCCTCCACCCTAAAATTTTCAAACCACGGCTCTCTCAATGCGCAAACTGCCTGAAATTCAATCACTCCACTTGAAAATGCAAAGCAGAATCCCCACATTGCAATCACTGCGGAGACAGAGGGCACTCGATTGAGTCATGCATTTTTGCTAAAGATCCCTCTAAAATCTCTTGCTCCAACTGTCACCAAAAACACTCTTCCACTTCCGACACATGCCCTCACCGCATACAACATATAAAAAACATGCATGACTTACACTCTAACATAATCAAAAATTTCATATGCTGAACTTCCTACACATAAACACTAATCACTCATCCACCAGCTGGGCAAACCTCACGCACATACTACACAGCTTCATTCACGATATAATTTCAATCAACGAGCCATACGCACTCAATCTCTCTCTACCCTCCATTCCCAGCACATATTCCTCTTTCTACATATCACCACCCACCTACTACTCCGCTTGCATTTTACTAAAATCATCACTCATTTTCACGTTCCTCAAGAAATTTTCCTCACAACAATACGCTTTTGCGATAATTTTTTCATCCAACACTCCCCTCCTTTTTTGCTCTTACTATTCCCCACCCTCCAATACAAAAGCTTTCACTGATGCCTTCACTCTCGATCTCAACCGCGCCAAAGCGCACATATCAACGATTTCCAAATCTTTTTACCTCATCATTTGCACCGACTGCAACGCGCGATCCTTCCTTTGGGACCAAAAAGAAAACTTACGCGGCATCGAGGCAACATCCTTCATCGCCCAACACAATCTACACATTTGCGACAACACAACAGAGCCAACCTTCCTGAGAATTATAAACAACATTGTCACCTCATCACATATTGACATAACTCTCTCTTCAGCAAACACGTACGATCTCATCTCAAACTGGGCCATCTCCGATCAACCCTCCGCATCTGATCATCACTACATCACTTTTCAACTCAACATCAACGCGAAAGCACACACACGCACCCCCACGAAATCTCCAAAATACACACACTGGAACACCTTCCTTCGTACTCTATCCACCAATTTACCGCACTGCACACCCGCACTTCACTCAACTACCACCACAGAAGAAGCCGCTCGCAACATAAACAACGCTCTAACTAATTCGATAAACTCGTCCACTCCTTCAAAGCCCTATCCCCAAAGAAAAAATGCTTATTTTTGGACACCAGTCCTGAGCCAACAAAAGAAAACACTACGCCGGGCCCTCAAAAACTTGAGGAAAAAGCCCTCACCCTTGAACATCACATTTTACACACACACTCGACAACTCTACCTCAGCTCAATAAAAACTGCAAAGCGAAATGCATGGATTAGTTTTACCTCATCCACATCATCCAATCCATGGTCCACCATCAACAAAATCATCAAGTCAAAAAAACCTACGGCCGATTTCCACAAACTACTTCCAGATCCAAACGCCGATTCAATTCAAATAAATCCACCTTTTCTCTCTTCCTTTTTTCCTGCCGACAACCCCCTCTCTGACGATTCATATCAAGCCGCATTACGCTCCTCCTCACTCACACTCACAACATCGCTAACCATCCATCACTTCCCAGCCATAACATCATCTGAACTCTCACACGCAGTAAACTCGCTCCGACCCAGCTCAGCCACAAGCCTCGATTTAATTCCACAAATCACATTAAAAAGTCAATCCATCTTTTAGAAAAACACTTAATCAACATATACAACGCTTGTATAACCCTCTCCTTTTTTCCTTCATTATGGAAAATAGGAAAAGTTATTTTTCTACCAAAACCCCACAAAGATCTATCAGAACTCAAAAACTGGAGACCTATTACCATTCTTCCCGTCCTCGGCAAAATCCTAGAAAAAATCCTTCGAAGAAGGCTCGTCCACTACATTACTCAAAACAACCTCATCCATCCCTCCCAGTTTGCCTATCTTCCTCATCGAAACACCGAGTCAGCCTTATCAAAACTAACTGAACACCTTCAACACTCCATCACATCCCACAAAACCGCTATAGTCCTATTTCTAGACATTGATAATGCATTTAACAGCGCCTGGCACCCCGCAATCCTTCTGAACATGCATCTCAAAAAATATCCACCCTACATGATTAAATTCATACACAACTATCTACAAAATCGAGCTTTAGTTTTTCGCGAAAAATCAACACGTGCAGTTCACTTGCTATCACTCTCTACCCCTCAAGGAGGATGCCTCTCCGACATTCTCTGGCTTATCTTGATAAACCCTCTTCTCGACATCCTCGACTCAAACGCACACTTCTCACAATGCTTCTCAGATGACCTGCTATTTTCCTTTTCCTCGAACACACAACCCGAAAACATTCAGCGCATCTCATCCCTTTTCAACGCTTTAAACTTCACCGCTAATTCACTCAAAATCACCTTTAACACATCCACAACCACACTAATGCATTTTACGCGCAAACATTCTCCGCATTTACCCTTACGCATCAACAACACAACTCTCATACAACCCGCAAGAACCAAAAAATACTTGGGTCTCACCTTTAAAACCAATTTGAAATGGTCTACACACTTCAAAAACATTTACACAAAACTCACCAAGACCTTATTTCAATTAAGAGCAGCCATTTCATACAAATGGGGCCTCAGTATCCACCACTCTCTTTTTATTTACAAATCACTCATACTTCCATCACTTCAATATGGCATTCTATCTTGGGGGTCATCATTCGATCATCCCACAACCCTGACTTTTCTTTTTAAAATCGCCTTAGTCTTTTAACAATTTCAAAAGCTTTCCGCACAACTTCCACTTCTTCTTTAGAGTTCATGTTAAAATGCCCGCCCCTTCTCATTCATTTGAAAAGCACACTCATCAAACATTACGTCAAGATATACAAATCCTTACTACCTCCCTCTTCAGCCTCCATGCTCCACCTACCCTTCAACGCTATACACCCATACACAATCCTTCTCCATACAGCACTCCCACACCTGCAAAAATACCTCGTACACCAAAAAGTTCATCCAGCCACACTAACACACCCATCGTTATCTCTTCCATACAACATCACAATTTATCCCAATAAGGACACCGCAATTACCCACATAAAAGAGATCAGACAACTCTCAAACCTCTCTACACTCAGAATTTTCACAGATGCAGCCAAATCAATAAACAGATACGCTTTCGCATACGCTCTCCACGCAGGCGACTCTCTAATTCCCTTCCATTCCTCAAATTCTCCATTAAACCACTTGACTACGACATATGATGCTGAATGCACAGCCTTAATCGCCTCCTGCTATCACATTACCCATAACATTCACCTGTTCAAACAGTTCACCCACATCCATTTCTACACAGACTCACAGAAAATTACACGTGACCTATATCTTCACAGAAACATTCCTTTCCACACCTCAATTCTATTCTCAAAACTGCGTTCTCTCTCTTCTCTTTTCACGATTTCTATTCTCTGGTGCCCTGCTCATTCCAATATACAAGAAAACATACGCGTAGACTTGCTCGCTAAACAAGCCCTTTCCAAAACACACACACCACACCTAACTTCCATAAACCCCGACGTTCTCACTCAAAACCTCACTTTACACACATTTAATCAATGGCAACAAATTATCACCAAGTCCTCCAACACCATGCTCTCAGATATACCGGATATAAAAGCGATTCACCAAACTTGGGCCATCAACAATTTCACCCATCGCGATCCATAATAAGATGGTTTTCAGGTCACTGCCCCTGTAAATCATATCTATATCACATCAAACTCACCGACAATCAAACCTGCCGTTTCTGCAACGACCCTTTAGAAACACCTTATCATCTATTATTCATATGCCCTTTTTTTCATCTCCTATCGACACACAATGATAAACTCGTGATCAAAACTCTAGGCCATTTTCCAACCAACTTTAGCCAAATCCTCTTCCACCCCAATTTATTAAACGCACTATCTTCTTCGATTAAAACCATCGAACCCATCCTACTAACGCATCCTCATTAAGCACACTTAGTTTCTTTTACTTACATTTTAGAAATCTCTCACTTTATTCCCATTACCCTTTTCACCGTCTTCAAGCTTTCAACAACGCTCTCGAACGATCTTCAACTAATCTTTAACAAGCAGTTTGCAAGCATAGCAATTGATTTTGGAAAGTGCCTTGACATCCTTACCAATCCAATCCAACATATTTATTCTATTTTCCTTCAATTTTTATTGTAATTATATTTTTTTCCAGCTTTGTAATATTTTCATTTTTTAAATTTTTATCAAGGTGGTAGGATACAAGCGGTTCTTATGAGCCTTTTTCAACCATCCTATACATACTTCATTTTTGTTACAAATCTCACAAATTCTGTTTCCTAATTTCATTTCCTTTTTAATTCATTTTTGACTCTGTTATATCTCTGTGGTGTATGTATGAAATAAATTCTTCTTCTTAATGAATTATCATATGTCTATCCTATTTGTCACTTTGATGGAAAGTTTACAAAAAATATTCGCTAAGTATGGTTTTAATTAATTAGAAAAAGTTTATAAAGTAAAGTTATTAAATCTGAAATTTGGGTTCTTGCAAAAAGTCCACCATCATTATTACACGCCAAAGAAATTTGTCAATATACTGATACAACCGACTCTCCAGCCATAGCCATATAGTCGTAATTTAGATTTTTATTAGTGTTAGAGTTGTATCTACAAGACAGTCTAATCTCTATATAATTTTTAATTTGACTTTATTTTTTATCAATTATATATTTTTTATAATATTATAAATTACTACAAAGAGCCAAAAGTCAAAGAAATTTTTTTTGTTAATATTTAAAAAAAGAAATTTATTAAAAAACAACAAATTTTAAATCCTGAATTTGTAATAAAAAAAAGCACTAATTTTATTTTATTTTATATAAATAGCTGAGTCATCTTTGAGATCTTAGCTGAGTTTTTAAGTAAATTTTTAACTCATGACATTGCAACATAAATAATTTTTTTTGTTTTTTTACCTTTTATTACCTGTAATTTTTTTTTAAGTAAAGCTAGAATTAAGAAGGGACATGAAAGATTCTAGAGAGTCTTCATATCAATGTTCATTTAATTACTTTTTAAAAGTTCCTTTGAGATAAAAGCTAGATACAATTAAAAAATTTCTTTCTCAATCATAATATGTAGGTTGTATAAATGTTAACGCATTTTGTCATGGTTTCAAGAGTCTGCCATAGTTTAAAAGTTTCAATTATATTAAAAAATCTCATTACTAGATATATGTGTCTATTAGAAGCTTAGCAAAGCTCCGGAGAATTCAAAACAATCGGTGGAAATTTGCCAAAAATTTTTTTAATGTACAATTTTTTTTAGAAAATTTAAAAATTTTTTCATTGTAAACTATATAGGGAGAAAAAGAGGGTCGTAAAGGCAGGGCCCGCGCGTCCTATTAAAATTGGGGGCTTGAGCCCCCCACTCATAAAGTAAGCCCCCCCTCTCCTTAAATGTGAGCTCCCCCCCCCCTCTTATCAATCTCAAGTCACTGTAAAATAGACAATTTTGTTCCATTGTTTTTAATATAAACATCCAGCAATCAAGCAAGCATATCAACAAAGTTGGCAAGTGCTTAGATATTCCAATCCAAGTGTTATTTAATTAAAGCATAGTCCTTCCTAAAATGGCTTCCTTTTACTTTCAATTCCTTTTCCATCAAGTTTTCCTCAATTAATCCCACACTGTTCTTCCTCAGATCCTCTTATCTTATTTCCTAACTCCTTCCAATATAGGCGTTTAAAAAATTTGTGGAAATTTAAAACAATATGTACTCAGAAGACACTAGAAGTCAAAGAAAAAAAAGTTTCCCTCAAAGATTGAGTGATTTTGAAGTTGATTCATCCATGAAGCCTAATTCTGATAATAATAATTCAGAAATTGCAAAAATTAGAAAAATATATTATGAATGCTTTGATTCGGTAATACAGGAAATTTCAAAAAGGTAAAAAATGATATATTACCATTTTGCTTAATGAGTTTTTGGAATTTTTCAGATTTGCAGATCAAAACATTTATATTATAAATGCTATTAACTGCCTTATGCCTAGTTCAAAAGAACATTTTCTTATGTATGAGAAAATAAAACCACTATGCACTCTTGTTGAAATAAAGACTGACAAAAATATTTTATCTTCTCAGTGCTTAGTAATCTATCATTTGAATAATACGTTTTCTATAATAATCGTTTTTAATATTTGACATAACTAGGTTATCAGAACTTTTTTGGAGAGAAAGAACTTACCACCAGGAATAGAAATTTCTGATATTTTAAATGAATTATATCCCATCAAGTCCGCCTGTAATGAGATCTTTCCTTTGTATATTGGTAATTATGATATTTTTACTAAAATATTATTTACTTTACAGTATATTTTTTAAGCTGCTTTAACAATAGGCATCAGCACAGCGTCGTGTGAAAGAAGTTTTTCAACACTTAAAAGAGTTTTCCCTTCTTCACGACAGTCGATGCTGAGTGAAAGAAAAGATAACTTGATAATTCTTTCTCAAGGGAAAAAACTCACCAAGAAAGTTACATTTGATGATTTCCTAAAGAATTTTAACAAAAAACCAAGAAGACTAACGTTAACTGTTTGAACATGGAATATTAACTTATTCACAATTTTTTAATAAAATAATTCTTTAATTTTTGTTTCTCAAAGATAGTTTTCAAATGATTTTCTATATCTATTTTTTGTCACATTGATAAAAGCTTTTTTTGAAAAAAACTTTAAGTGTATATTCAACACACTAGAAAGTTTGAGCCCCCCTAAAAAATTTTGGTTAGCGCGGGCCCTGCGTAAAGGTACTCGACCTCTTGGGAATCAAAAATAGCCCTTCATAAATATGGTACACTTTTCGCATAAATTTAATTTGAGATAGCATTGATATAATTTAGTAAAAGGAAAGTCAAGATTGTCCTGACTCAGGTTATATTAACTATCGGATCCCTTTTGAGCTTAATATAAGATGTCCTTAAGCAGAGGTAGGATATCTTTTATTCTTTAAAGGCATTTTACAAGATGTCATTATGGCTATAAATGTCGCAAAAAAATATCATTCATTCAGACACTCTGCACTGAATAGAACATACACTTATGGCATTATTTCAATAAATAAATTATTTCTTTTTCTCAATTAGTTCAATAAATATCTTCTTATCTCTTCTCCAATAAGTGAAGATTATATAATTCTTGACTTGTTATCTTATTATAAAAAATAATAATATTCAGTTATTTTTTTGTTACATAATTAATCCATTTTTCTCCAAAGATTTTTCTTAAAAATAATTTTTTATAGTTTTATTTCTTTCAAATGAAAATAGAAGTATTAAGACTTTTTTATTTTTATTAATCGTTTTGATAGTAAATTCTTTATTATAATTTTTTTTACAATTGTTCAACTATCGATTCCTATGGTTAAAATGTGGTCAATATAACTCATAAACCCTTAAAATTTTATTCGAGAGATTTATTTCCAATCATACTCCTTAATCTAGTCTGTTAGGTGAAACAAACTTTAAACCTCTTTATTTTTACGTAAACACTAAATTTTAAGACGTTGTTCGGCGGCAAAACCTGGACATTTGACAACCCTGCAAACTGTCCATATGGCATGTTCTACTTTATCATTTAAAAATATAAGAGTTTCTTGAAGTAGATTTTATTTTTTAAGCAAATAATTAATTTTATTTAAAATTTAATGGCACATATTTCTTAATCCTTGCCCCAATAAGATTTAATTCGATATCTTTCCATTATTTATAAGGACTTGTTCCTCTTGTGAGTTTATTTTCAATATTACTTTTCATGCTTTAAGACGAAGTCCTTAAATGTGTATTAAAAATCTTTTTTTTTTTTTTATCAATTTTAGTTTCATTTTAAAGTCAATCTGAATTTGAGTAATAGTTGATCAGAGGCAAGAATTTGAATATGTGTTCACAAAATTTTTCAAGAGGGTAGCAAATATTTTTTATAGAACATAAATAGATAAGATACTTTTTCTTGAGGGCCAGAAAATATTCTCTATACTTTAGAGTTAAATTAACCTAATAGAATACACGTTTGGATAAATGCCTTGATTATATTTGGTAAATATAATTTAAACCAGGATTTCGGAGTTGGAGGAAAAGTATCCAACTATGACTTCTAGTACTTTCAAAAATTTGACTCTAACTCTAAGTTTTCAAAAAAAATCCTTTAAATACATAAAAGCTTGATAAATTCAGCTCCAACTATTCATTTCTGATTTTGACTAAAGAAGGACCACTCTATATGCTTACAAAAATTAAACTATTTTTTTTAAATTATTTTCCGACCCCGACGACTGCGACTCCTCAAACCTGATTTAAACAATCAAATCTTTTATTTCAAAAAATGATATCACCTTTATTCAGAGATATTCATTTTATTTAATGTTTAATATTTTATGAAAATTGACTTATTTAGTTTGCAATGTTTTTATACCTTTATTTAAAGTTTTGTTAATAAAACTTATAATTAGTTAAATGATTTTAATTTTATTCATTGTGATATTGTGCACTCTATACAAAGTAATTTGATCCACTTACCCAATTCATTTGATATGAACCACGCCGGTTTACAATTGGTAAAACGAGAAGATCCCTTGTCCTTGACTTTTCAGAGTTAGTCTGCTATCTGATTCCGACCCAACTTTTTATTTTCAATTGGTTGACTTTTTATATTCCAAAACCCAGAAAAAGGTGGGCCAATGTTTGAACCACAATCGTCTCTACTATGTTGTAGACAGTCAGGACTCGTTCATCCTAGTTATTACTTGGTTTTACAAACATTTGTTCGTATTGTCAATTTGTAGGATTAACAAATTATTTTTTTAGTTGTCGGTATCGCATTCATAGGGAAGAATAATCTTCCATAACTGGACATATAAGGATAGTCACGATCGGAATCGAACCCAGACCATCTGGATCAAGACCCTACGCTCCTACCACTAGGCCATCGGCCGACGATTTAGTGTTAGAATAGAATTTAGAATAGATAGTTTAGAATAGAATTATCAATTCATACTTTATATAGAGTTTATATTTTTGGAAGGATCAATTGTTTAGGATATAATACTTTTCAGTTATTTAATATAGTAAGTGTGCGATGCTATGAAAATACATAAAGTAAAACATTATAATATATATTGTATATAAATTCAGAATATTTATAATTTAAAAAATCTTTAAATTTGTTTGCGAGTTTGCTAATGATGTTTGCAGTAAATCTGTGATCAATGTTATGGTGTCATGATGAGCATGTGAATGGATGTCGCTTTTGATGAATTGCTGCACTGTGGAAAGTCGCTGTCTAATGCCCTGGCTATTGCTGAATATGAATAATTGGGAGGTGCTGTTTCATTATCTTTATTCTCAAAAGTGTCACTATCTTTTGTTATAAATGGTGCTCTCGGAAGGTTATTTCTTCCTGAGAGCTTTTTTCTTCTCTCGATATATGTGCCAGTGTCGGAGTGTGATTCTTGGACAAACGGGTGAGAAAAACATTGGGGAAATTAGTTCAAGTAAATATTGCATCGGATAGCCGGGTGTCAGATAATCGAGTCTAGGATAAACGAGGTCGACTATATTATTAAAGATTCTTCTAATCCAAGCCTTTCTATACAGTCCTTAGAAGACGGATGTTTTTCACATTGAAACACCATTACTGAGCAGCTTCAAACAAGAATTCTGATCTCTAAAGATCTACAAAGGATAACATTTTTAGAATCAAGATATAAAATCTTCACTTGGTTAGAGTATAGCATATCTAGCAATAATGCTTTTTGTTACACATGCACTTGTTTCAGTACTAGAATATCTCAATCTGAAAAGGCATTGTGACCTTTGGTTACAATAACTATCTAAAAGCCATAAAGAGGGATCAAGGCTTTAAATGGTATGAGTATTGATTACTGTGCCGACCGTAAAATAGGAAGCAAAAAATAGGAGTAACCTGTTCTTTCTATTTTGAATCCTGATGTCCATTTGGGTTAAAAACCGTAGCGATTTGAAAATTTTATTTCAATATCTTATATTTTTTTCAAAATGTGAGAT